>OZ026836.1:40452777-41652777 GCA_964023205.1 Lutraria lutraria
TGTTGCTTTGGAGAGGTTACACTATACAGTAAAACCTCACATGGTGATCTATACAATACAAAACCATCTCACTTATTTACGGATCAGTTTTCAATATTAACTGTATACTTCAAGCTGATGAGACCAGCCCAATATCAAGGCCAATGCAGAGGTCCAAAAGGTGGTCTTTATATAGAGGTAAATACAGTGCCTGTGAACATCAGTCACTATGAGACACATCCATCATACTAATTTACACGAAGACCAACTGGCATTAAGATTACACTTTGTCTGTCCCTTTGGTGGCCCTAGTTCACAGGTTTAGCAGTCAAAGTTAGCAGTTTATACATCAAGCAAGTTTCACAAGCCAGTAATGACCACATACTCCCGTGCTATAGGAGAAACATTGATAATTTATACATTATTAATAAAAAGACTGACAGTTTGAGTTTGAAATAATTGTGATGTAAGAAAGTAGAATGTGTATATTTGTGTATTTTCATCTGTTTTTTTGTTTTGTTTTTGTCTTTCATTGTACAACGCCATTGAATATGTATTTATATGTAGAAATAGGCGTTTAATCAAATTTTCAAGTTTCAAGTAGAATCTTTACAAAGAAATCTGATTTGTTTAAATTCAATACAGCAAATCAAACAACATAAATTATATTATATTCTAGTACCTATCAAACTGTATTAAGTTGTTCAGTACTTACCAGCATAAGGCTTGAGAGTAGATAAGATTTAGAGTGTTTCTCCCAATCTCAAACTCTGGATAGCTCAACGATTTACAACAGAATTCCTTCATCAATCTACAATACATGGATTTTACTGTTATAATGTATCATTGCTAAATACTCATTCTTCTTTTTAACCATATCTTGTACAACAGCCCTGCCATTCTTCCATTTTTTACAAAGGGTCTGACTCTAAACTTATAAAATGTTTAAAAACTGTCCAAAAATAGTGAAACCTTCAATTGTGCCAAACTAATGTGGCATAACGTTTTTTCCTTTATTTAAACAAATCAGTAACACTTCTGTTAATGTTGTTTTTTCATGAGAAAAGAAACAAGACAGCCAAACAAATTAAGTTATGGTAATTTTCTGTAGTCATATTGACAACATTGAGTAACAGGAAAAGAAAATACATCTACAGATAAAGACTTACCGGTATATACATGATTTCTAAGAACTTTCTAAATGTTAAAATTTCTATTCTGAATTTTAGTTAAGTATGTTTGAAAAAAGCTTATATATAATAACTACACGTAATTTGTTTTACTAGTAAAGACAACATCTTAGAATTGTTAACAGAAATTATACTAAAACCAAATATATAAAAAAAAATCAATACAAAAAAGGAGTTGCTCTTGAATAAGGTGAAACAGTAATTATGACAATTGACACATCAATAGTTATAATAATTAACACCAAGGTGATAGTTGCATTTCAAAACAAAAAAACTCTCACACAATTCCGTGACCTATTTCATAACCAAATCTGCCAAATGTCTTATTCATCCATGGAATCCTGCGTTACAGTTTAGGAACGAATTACAGAATGCAGCCTTGTGATTGGTCAACTTTAAAACAGAGCTCAGTAACAACCAAATAAGATGCTTTAATTGTGAGACAAATTTCCAACTCAGTATAAGAAACCTGGCTCCAAAACTTCATTACATTAAAGGTAAACCATGCCAATCTTATCATTTACATGCTTCTAATCTGAATAATCATATGAACCAATGTACACAGACAGAAAATTAACATGACACCCTTTGTTTACAAGTGACATACCATGATATGATTCAACCAGGTAGATGCTAATTATATACCAGTAATAGGTCTTCAAACGTTGTAGCAATTTTGATTCTATACTGTAGGATGAAAGTTCAAGTCTAACACAAATATAGAAGCGGATAGAGTTATTTCCCTTTCCACATCTTCCTCGCTATGGTCATGCCAGTCACATGATATGACTTCATTGTTTTAATCCTAAACTTGTGCACCAAACTGAATGTATCTGACAATATTACATGTGTCATATTGGAAACCTATCTCTCCCATTAAACCACAAACATCCTGACATATAAACTGATTAACCAGTGTACATAGTAAGGACAAACTGAATATGTTACAATAAAACATGACATCCTTGTATATGTTAATATTTACAAGTGGGCACTACACTATCCATACAGCTGATAACAGCTGACTTACCTCTCCCAGAGGATTCTGTATGTTAGGTAAAAGTGGATAGAAATACATGAGAAGACAGTAAGACAAACATAAAGGTGGACCAAACAAGATGTTAATTATTACACCAAATTAACTACTGTGGAAGATTCAAAATACATTTATATCACCAGAAAATGTAACTTCTGTTCATGAATCACTTACAATGAATTAATAAATATATTTCTGATTTATTTCACTAAGAAATGAAAGAAAAAACTGTAAAAATATATTTGTTCAGACTTCATGCATTCAAAGTGATTTAAGAAACAAACTGTACTGTATGGACAACCAAATCATTCTAAAATGTATCTCATTCAAATGGTGTTTTATGAATTTGTTATTATTAACATTAATGAATTACAACAATTCTTTTCTGGCTATTAATCAAATATGTTGTAAAAACATCTTGGGGTATCATACTTAAATACACAGATTCTATTAATGTTATCATTTATTATTAATATTATTATCAGAACTATAATCATTGTGCTTCTCCGTATATATTGTCCTTTTATTAATGTTTTGGCTTCCAACATGGATATTAGCAATAAACTATGTGTTTTCATCATGACATAATTATTCTTATGAAAAGATGTAAACGTAATAATTATTTGTAATAGTGTATCCAACCAGATACTTCACAGAGGTATAATTGTCATATATAAAGAAATACTAAAATGTCTGACTGATATACAGAGGATATGGAGACACACACAAATTAAGTCAAATACAAATATATACCAGTACTACATGTACATTTGTAGGACACATGAGAATCATAAATGTCAGCTTAACATACTGTAGTAATGGGAAGGATTGTAAGTAAAAGCTAATATTTTATGTCCACAAAGCAAAAGGTTAAATACATCACTGAGGAATCATTTGTAAAATATGGAGGGTAATATAGGAAAAAATTAATATCATAAAAATATGTACATAACAAACTTGAATTAATTCTTAAAATGCCATTCCATCAATTCTATGTACATTCAAAATATCAATATGAATTTGGCATTCACTCCAGAGCTCAATATATCATGCCTACTACAAAATACTCTTCTGTCATTGGATGTTTTGACGTCACATGGTGACCTAATATATCCTATATTAGGTTAACAGAATATATTAGGTCTGTAATGGAGTCATTTATATTTAAATATTGGGTCTGTAATGGAGACTTTTATTGGAAATGATGATGAGGAAGGTAATGTGTGATATAATCGTTACAGGGATAGTAACTGACCTTGTAACTACATGTATTAATACATATACATAAGTGTGAAGACTAGTCTATTCAGCTTTATGATTGGTCAATTTCAAGATGTTGTTCCAAATGCAGCCTTGCCATTGGTCAATTTCAAGATGTTGCTCCAAATGCAGCCTTGCCATTGGTCAATTTCAAGATGTTGCTCAAAATGCAGTCTTGTCATTGGTCAATTTCAAGATGGTGCTCAAAATGAAGACTTGTCATTGGTCAAATTCAATATGGTGCTTAAACAACCAGTTGGGAGACTTTAGCTTTGAGACTTCAGAATGAATTCAAAATTCCAGCAAAGCTTCAAATTAACACAGCAAAACTTTCTGTGTTCAGTATGCCTTTCGGTAATAAATATTTCTCAATGAACTGTTTCTGAAAAAAAATCACCTTAACAAAATAGGGAACTCATTGTATGATATATACACACAGAAGAAACAAGACAAGCTTACCTTCTAACAAATTCCACAAAGAATGTAGTTAACAAAATGAAAATAAAATCCACAATCACAAGTCTGTAAATCTGTTGACCAATAAATGTCTCTTTACACTGAAAGGACGTAAAAATCAATTCAAATTACAAAGAAAAGTTTTAACATTTCATCAATTTCAAAGAAATGTTAGCAGCCATGCATATAGTCCAAATGAAAAAGAAAGTTTACAATTAAACAAAATATTTCAAAACATTATAAATATACTTACAGCATGGACGTTAAAATGATCAGTATGTAATTAAAGGGAAGTAACTCTCATTTTCTAAACTTATTCACTAAGGTGATAGAATGTGATCAGGTGATTTGTTGGGAAGCCACCCAAAGTTCAAGAACAGTTTACAACAGGGGGAAATAACTATAATCACCCCGTAAGAAACAAATCTACATTGCTTGCTTACCATTACCAAAACATAACTGTTAATGATTTAACCATTTATTTCCCTATACAGTAGTTCATCAATTGAATGGGGTCATTATTTTGTGACATTTTTTCTACTTATTATAAGTATTGGGATGAATTTGTGGGCATTTGGAATCATTACAAACAAATTCTATTGTACAAAGCAACTTAAAGAGATTTTAGTTCAATTAACTTACAGGATGTTCCAATCTTTGATACCAGAAATAAACCAGCACACCAAGGGTGACAGCTTTTAACAACATTGTCCTGAAAAAAAGTACAAAACAACATCACATCTTGTAACAACATTATCCGGAGAAAAAGTATATATCATAAAGTCAAGTTAAAGTATAATACACTTTTACTGAGATAAAAGCATTAATAACCGCTAAATTGATTAGAACAAACCAGTGCTGGATTGAAGTGAGCTGTGTGGTTGGAAGCCACAACTTCCAAGCTATTTATTTCAACATGATTTATTTCCTCAATAATGTTGTATGAATAATACAAAATTTAGTAGTGCTTGGCCTAGTTTCATACTAACTTATAAAACGAATAAATTATGAACAATTCTGCTTTATTTACCGTGTCATGTTGATGTAAAGTTCATTCTTTGGTTTTTTATAGCTCTCTACTCGTGCAATCACAGAAAACAAAAATGGCAAGACAAGGTTAACACCAGACACACACAGAGGCATGGCCATCTCACTCAACACTGGAATGTCAACCTGGAAAGGGTTTCAGATCAAAGATAATGAAAACAATCAAAGACAGAAAGCCATCAAAGTGGTTTCCTGGTGGTGTCGTCCATCATGTCATGCATGACCTTTAGGATTGGGAAACAAAACACGCTCCACAAATGAACTTATCAAATTGTCCTATTCCAACAATTATTCTATAACAATTATCTAGGACCCATAAGTGATTCATGAATCATGCACCACCTATAATTCAAATTTACTGTACAGTTACGACATTCCACTTCGCATTATCATATCTCATTTATGTAGACTACATTCATGCCCGTGCTTATGTGACTACAGGATTAAATAGGTACCTTTAAAACATGCACAATTTTTGGTAGGGAAAGATTTTCAACCAACATTTTTTCTTACTCCATAGCGTTTGACTTAAACACAGGGCTTGACACTAACTTTTTCAGGAGGTAGTCAGCAGGACTACCAGCATAGAAAATGAGGTAGACCTTGCAAAATATAGTTAGTCCTCATTCTAATAAATAGAAACATGTTTATCATTATATTTCAATGCCTATTAAGTGTACTTTATCAGAATACAAGACAAGTATGAAAGTCAGATTTTTACGAATGTACTGAACAAATTATACAGGTTACATCAAATCCGATCTTTATTTTCTAATTTACATTTGTACTTGAAGTTATAGAATTCAGGTCACCCATATATCAAGTACGGAATACCCAGCTTAGAAACCTAGGTAGTCCCTGGAGAAAATAGGTAGCCTCGGGCAAACGGACCATTGTTAGTGTCGAGCCCTGAAACATGATGATAACTTATCATTATTTTAGATGTATAACATAAATATGCATTAACATACAAAATGTTATCATCATCACAACACTCAAGAACACCAACAAAAACTAAAACATACAAAAGCAGTTTACTTTAAAGGGGCATACCCTACAACTTGGTGAATTTAGAATTAAAGCAAAATGATGATAAATTAAAGCTTGTAACGAAAAAAGCCGACGAAGAAAGTTTCAGCCAAAAATTCATCCAATTGAAAATAAAATCATAAAAAAATATGTATTTGTGTCTGACAGTGACACATACATTTAGTCATGGAAATTTTTGGGTGGAAGTGATTTATTATTGATAGCTATCTTTTTGTGGCTAGTACCTAAACAAGTCATTTTATGACCCATGTTCTTCCTGCAATTATCCATTACCTATATATTGTTTTACATATACATCTAGCACATTTTTACACTTTCACAGAATGTTTGTCAGTTGTAGGGTATGCCCCTTTAAGGCAGAAAAAATCGACTAAATATGTTATAAAATTGATGCAGTTCTATTATACAATGTACAACAGCAGCAACATAATTATAATGATTGACTAGAGCTTTATCACAATAAGAAGCTTAAGCATTAAAAGACATTAAAATAATACAAAACCATGCTGTATAATGTAAATAGTCATACTTCTTGTATGATGCATTTAGATAGGAATTTATGAGACATAAGTGGATGAACAGTCAAATTAGAGATACATGTACTCACTCATGAATAGAGGCCACCCATATACAAGAACCACTCTTTGACACATGCATTTTTAATATAATACACACACTCAACCTCCTAATATTGACCAAGTAATTATAATGGTCATATTTCTTATCTCCCGTTAAGCAGTCATTCGAAATACCAGTTTTAGTCCAATCACACTTTAATCAATAGAGACGTATAATCTGACAGACACAGTCTACCAAAAACGTCTTAAAAAAGTTAAAAATTTTATTGGCTTGTAACACAATAAAGCTATCAGCTGTTATGTGAAGAAAATCTTGAGAGATAGAATGCATTTGACGGGGAGTTTCTTTATAAAGAAGTTTTATCAAGCAGTCTGTACCATTTTTTTTCATTGCTCGAGTCCTGTTAGGCTAGCAATCATACAGCAATAAATAAAGTAGCTCTACAAAAAGCATTAATAATGCATCAAAATTTACCAGTGTTTTAACACCTATCCTTCAAACACCACAAGATAAATGGTGACATTATATTCAACAAGAGTTACAAGTATAAAGTGATACTGTCATGAGCTATGTTAAAATAAATCATAACAATTCTGTAATGTATCGGAGATTATTTAGTGCATGAATCCTTACATCATACATATTATATTGTTTCATAAGAATAGTTATATACTTATACATTGTGCACAGTATAGCATAATACAGATTGAAAACTTTATTCATAGATAATGATTCAGATATTATATTGCGAGCTAGGCTTAACTATACATGTACAAAAAAAGCAGAGAAAATACAATGATGCATTTCAAGATTATGTTTGAAAGACAAAGGGTCAATCAATGTGAACTGATAATATGATGCATTTTCATCCATGTATATACAGGCGAGTCCTGGTAAAACAAGATTTTAACTGATATAAATTGAACCATGAATACTATTCCTGGCTTCTTATAAGATCAACATTAAACAGTCCTTATACTGAGTGTAATTTAATAATACTTCTCACAATTTATTTTATCTCATTTATTATGAAAGCATTTAGGTTTACATGATTGAGTCCTGAATCTGTTCTCCGTTAACCTTAAATATCAGCACTTACAATGTAACCATTACATCAAATATTGAACATTTAAGAGTAAAAAAATTAAACCATTCAACAAATGGTTCGAACAATTTCAGCCATTTAATAATTCTATTAAATTTGCTCTATATATGCAACAGAGTCTAAAATCATTTAATGTCATATCTTATATAAATTATCAATCACATGGCATTGATATGAATGTCAGTCAGGTCTGATGTCAGTCAGACCTACTATTTGAATAATTCCCCTGATGTCCACTTCATGGAAAAAATCAGTACTAGCCTGCTATATGGAGGTAACATGTATGACCTTGACCTTTTAAGGGTCTATACCCAAACATAACATAATACGAGCTTACATCTTAACAACTATACTACTGTTGCCCTTCTCTCGTAGCCAGAATAAAAGCTAGATTTATAATGATGTCAAGATGTTGAAGCTTCAGAGAGAACTTCTGAACAACACAGATAGAGATGAGAACAAGTAAGGTCACCTCTTTTCAATATTTTGGCTTTAGAAATATTTTTCAGAAATTTCAAAACATTTGAAAAAAAAAGATCCTTGCTTACATAATTTTCACTAAAAATGGCGTTTCTTATCTCCATTAAACAAGAAAGATTATTTGGTAATTTAAAACAAAGGGAAATTATAAGTATTGCATATAGAGACCATATTTTAACATCTACATCTATTCTTTTACATTTCAAATTACTCAACACAGGTACACGGAAATTTTGACATATAACAACCAAAATATTGAAAAGACAATGACAAGCAAAGTGCATTAAGTGTGGGTCACCTGTCGTTCCTAAAACCAAAAGTAAATTATCAAATTATCATTAGTTTTGATAAATCAAACAGTGATAATACATGTAGCACAAAGTATATTGGAACACACAGTGTAAGATCTGGAGTAATCATAATAAGTGATAAAAATCATCAAAATCAAAGAGCATTCATTTTATCCATTCAATTATCTAAAATTAATTAGTAATACATGTAATTAGAAATAGTTTCTGTTAGACTTCAGTAATCAACTTTGGGTCAAATAGTTTTTCTCTTATTTCATTTTTCAACCCTAAACAGCACTTCAGTTACTTTAACATTCTGGTGGGCAGGTTAAGTTAACACTGCTCTGGGATCCTTGTCCCCTGCAAGTAACTGCTCATTTCTCAACATGAAGCACTTGACCCAGGACTTACATTCACAGATGGACAAATGGCCTCAGACAAATTGTCTTTAATGAAATCAACCTAAGAAACATGTGTCGCAGACCAAGGATCAAACTCATGAATGTGATATCTGTAGACCTAACACATTCCCTACAGAGCTAATTTGGTGCTCTAAGTTAGCAGTAAAGTCACATAAATTTCATGATTAATATTGATAATGAGTATAAAATTTGATTTATATCATTACATTCTAAAATCCTATGACACACATTTTTAAAACAATACACAAAGACTTAAAAGACTTGTGACAAATCAATATACGGTCTACTCTCATTATCACATGATTCATTTCTGTTAAACAATGTAAAACAAAGTTGTGTTATCTCAGTATTGTGACGGTCTCACAATCAGGTTGTAATATAGAGGAAATGTTGGACACTAATTAAAATATAACTGGTTACCTATCAACTAGCTCTTAATGTTAAAGTGGGGACTACTGTATACTGAATAAGAGCACCACAAGCAGTGCCAACACTCGTCTGTTCATCACCTTAGTGAGATCTATCCACCTATGAAGTTTCATGTTGCTACCTCTTGTAGTTTCTGATTTATGAGCTACATTAAGGTTTTTGCACAGACGCAGACAATTCAGACGCAGATGACACAGTGATGACAGTAGCTCGATTTTTTCTTCTTAAACAGTCGATGTAATTAATACTTATGTTATAAACATGAAAATATCTGCAACATGCTGTCTGTAAGTGAAATGTTTAAATACATTTTTAAATAACAGACATACACTTCAATGGCAGATTTTCTTTTCTTTTTACATCCAATTAGCAACAGTGATTACTGGCACATATAAAAGCACATGAATGCTACATTATTCTCAAAATTTAGTCACTACTAATCTTTTGTTGAAGGTATTAATAATTCATAGACATGTACCTAACAATTATATATGCATGTAAATATCACATAACTCTTCTTGAAAAGAACATTAAATACATTACAACAAAGTTGTTTTCACAAGTCTGTTTACATTACGAGTCACATTATGGCATAACTTGCTTATACCAGACTTCTGAAAGTGCCAGAAACCATGCTGTTGTATTGAGGGGTCGGAATCCAAAGCTGTTATTATATTGATTGAAAGATGAGTAGTTGAGTTCTATTCTATCTTAATTTGTTGAGTTAAGTGACATTACCATTGTAATAAATGCCACTGTTGACTGTATTATAAGTATAATGATATTAATGAATTGTGAGAAAAGGTGAATTAAGGTAACTAAGCAACTTGATAATGTGCTCTAAATAGTGTAACAAGTCTATCTATTATAATGTGATTTATACAGCTAACTTAATTCTATATTCTTAGCCAACAACTTGATATTTCTAACAAGTCTAGTACTTAAGTTAAACGGGTCATTAGCAGCAAAGTTAGAATGTCCATGAGTAAATCTCATTCAGAATTATTTAGTACAATTGAATAAACATTCAACAGTTGAAAATTCCCTAATTCGGTAAAAAATTGCATTTCAAATCAGTGGACAATTTAAGTCACTACTATTCAGGTTCAGTGCGACAAATGCTTAACATCAAGGTAGATAACTGTAAGAGAACTAAATAAAACAATAAGTGCAATAAACTTGTATTAATCAAAGACAGACAATGGTGGGTTGGTGCCATGTCTGTAAATAAAGGTAATTTCAACAACTGTCTGTGAGTGAAGGTATTATACAGCCCCCTTGTTTACAAATCATAATTGATGTAAGTGCTTACAACCTGACACAACTTACATCCATGTTGCACTGAAGGGACTAACACACAGTTATTAATGATAAAATACTTACATTCACTGACTGGGTATCAGATATATAGAAGATGAGATAACCGGACCCTCCGATCATTCCAAGGATGAGGAGATTTGTTATCGTCCGTATAAAAAACCATTTACATTTCTGACCAAATGTTAGTTCTTCTTCATCATGCTTAGAACCAGAGAGATATTCCTAAAAATTACAAATAAAATACTCTACTTTCATTTATTTTCGTTGGGCTCAATTTTCGTGGTTTTTACTAAAATGGCTATTTCGTGGGGACATAAATTTGTGGATTTTGATTTTTGAAAAGAAATGCCTTATCTCTGCATTCAAATTCGTGGGGAATTGATTTTGTGGATGAGCCGACCCATGAAATCCACTAAATTAAATCCCCAATGAAAATGAATGATTCCACAGTAAGTAACAGTAAATAAATTCCAACTTTTACTGGTTTTTTGGCTATTTTAATTAGTATTTTAGTTACATGACATGTAGGTCACCTAGTAAGTGTAGCAAAAGGTGAGCCAACATCTCTACATGTATACATTTTGTAATTGAAATCAGCAGTGGAAGACTTTGGTCCAAGACCTAATAACATCAACTACCGGTAAATCATTACTGTAACAGACAATATGTGCTGTCACAGAGTGAGCACTAGAACAAATCTGAGGTTTATGTACATGAGGTCCTTTATTCTATTCTAAGTAGATGAACATTGAAGAGAAATAAATGTCCATGAGACCAGAATATGGTCAAAGGTTGATCATGATTTCACCCGACACAAAACTCCCTTATGGGCTCACAGTCTAAGATCATATTCTGGTCTCACAGACATTTATTGCTCTTAAGACTTACGACAAATCTAATTCTAGGTAAAAAAATAAACAATTAATATTTAAATTGGAAATAAAAATCTGATCTATGATCAAGTGGACTCTGTTTACAGATGGTCCATCTTAACAGGTGGAAAATAATAGAAAAACACAACTACATCTTACTTTCAGTTCGTTTGATATTCCCTTATGTTTGAGAGTAGCAGAATTTTTAGCAGTGATGCCGTAATCCCAACCACAGAATACACGACTCACATAGTAGAAATCAAATGCTCCACTACCTTCTATATAATTCTTCTTGTAAGATTTTGATATACTGAAATTATAAAATATATCATTTAGCCAAGAGAAGTTTAGCTGTATTTTTTTTACATAAGTTAAGTGAGTCAAATATTACGTTAAAATTAAATACCAGTAATATCTCGCTTAATATGGACTATGCCATTCTCAAACAATGTTTCAACTGCTCAAAAAAGACTATGATAATGCGAAACTGGCTCCTATTGTAAACTCTACACTAAATGAACAAGACCCCTGTCTACAATCTGACCTTTGTCTCCCTATGGAAAAATATTTATATACTTTTCCATATTGAACTTTTTAAAACACAAGTTCAAAGTCAGATGCAATATATCATATTAATGTAATATGTCATATTTACTCGTGTTTTGGATACGGAAAATGTGTCATTTCTAGGATCAGTTAAAAACCAACGAATGAAATAACATCAATAATCAACATATTCCAAACCCAATTTCTTACATCAACTAAGAAATTTTTATGAATCATTTGAAACAATCAAAGTAAGCTTGGACTTTAAAGACAGTATAAAACAGTATAATACTTTCAGACTTAAGACTCACCTTAAAGCTAATATAAAGAGACACATAAGATAATATCCACCACATGTAAACAGATAGGCATATTTCATGTTGTAGTATGTCTCTCCTGTAACACTGAATGTTTCATACGTGTAATACCCGTAATATAACTCGGTTTGTTCAAACCAACCCTGAAATGTACAAGTACTTCAATAAACAATACACAGTAAAACCTCACTAAGTGACCAACAACTTCATTATTAAAGTATCTTTATTGTAAGGACCTCTTATATTTGGACTGGTTTTTAATATTACTATTTCAGCTTAATAATTATACCACCTCAATAATAAAGACATATTTTTGTTTATCGGATGCAAAAGGTCATCTATATACCAAGGTCATAATGTATGTCAAATGTTCGTTCAAATACCTTTGGTGTAAAGTGAAGAGTTTGCCTTATACAAGAATATTCAGAAAAAAATCATATAAAAAATATGAAAATACTCCTTTAATAATGTCAAACTGGTTCAGATTATAAAGTCTAAACTTAATGAACATGACCCCTGTCCACAATCTGTGGACAATCAATTGTCTCCGTATGGAAGAAAGATTTTTCTGTTTCTTCAAAATAATTCATTACAAATAATTATACAACGAATCCTTAAAAAGTAACCTAATGGAAGAATCAACAACTAAGAACAAGATGATCTCTTTACTTACTGCACCAGTGAGAAGTTCTTTTCCTGTGAACGACACATTCTGATAGTAAGCCTTGCCTTCCTGAGCTGTATGTCTGTACAATATCTGCGGCAGGATAACAAAGCCGAATGTGAGGACAAACACGGGTATATTGATATAAAACAACCACTTGAGAAACAGAAAGTATGAGAGTACACCTGTACCAAAATGACCTTCAATTTTCTTCATGTGACCTCTCCATAACTTCAGAAAGTAACCAAATTCAGCCATGTTGTATTTAAAGTGCTTCCATGTCTGTAACGAGCATTAAGAATATTTTTCCATTACATGTATAACAACAGAAAATGACAACAAATCAGTAATAATGTGTTTGAATATCATATTATTCATCTTTTTGTCATCAAAAATAAAATCAATTAATTATCTTCTTTTTTTTTGATAAGGTATAAATTGAAATTCAAAATATTAATCAAAGTACTATTCATCTTTTTGTCATTCCCTGATGAAGACTACTGTGTAGTCGAAACTAGTCGAAGCAATAAATTTGTAAAACACCCGTTGTCTTTGTCATGCGTTCCTCTTCACTCCTTTCTTGTTGTTATTTTTGTCATTAAGAATAAAATCAATTAATTATCTTTTTTTTTGAAAAAGGTATAAATTTAAATTCAAAATATTGATCAAAGTGCAGTCCTACTATGAAACACTAGACAGCTTTCATAATTATTAGTATGTAAATTAGATGCAAAACACTAAAAATTATAAATTTAAAGAATTTCGAAAACTATCAAATACATGTACATACAATGCCACAGTTGTATTTGAATCTTTTCCATCTGGTTACAGACTTTGGTCCCTTCTTTTTCAAACTAACTTCACTCCTGAAGGAAACACAGTGTTCTATAGGTGAATACCTCACATTTACCATTATAGATTCATCCATACAATTAATCATATACACTGTAACTTGAAGCATAATACCATTTATGAAGTCTATCTAAATGATAAGATATTCCATATTTGCTAAGCCATTACTGTAATTGACAGCATCACAGTGTTAATTCCTTGTCTTTTATTATCTGCTTTCACAGAGCATTATATACGGGTATTCGCTGTGTTAACATTTAAGTCACAAATTATAGCAATACAAAATCCAGTACAAAATTGTTAACTTGACTATCTACCAAGCATGTCCATATATACATGTCATGTACACCAGACTGTTATCCAACAATTAAGCAGAATATGTATCTTACATACAGTTGTATGCTAATATGGTTTTATACACATAATTCAACACACTAAGGTCAAATTTCAATGAACTTTGAAATAATTGAGTACAAAGCGGAAATAAGACTGATATATAATTACAGTGTAAAGAGACAGCATGCTAATTATATATTCATTTATACATAAAAATGTTACATTTGTCACAGTTTTCATCATGTTCTCTTACATTCAAATATTAAACCATGGACACAGACTTAAGTGTTTTATCATAATTTACATTACATAATGATAAATAATAACTTCATTAAGTTTATTACATAACTAATAAATTTATATATTACAAGTCATATACAATGATACCAATTTTCATTACAGTATGAAGTAAAATGCAATTTCATGCAAAAAAATAAAATTTTCAAATGAATGCTTTGTGTCTTGATATACCAGGCCAAAGCTGCTCAGCATTGTAGAACTAATTCAGGGAACAAGGTACAACCATGTTAGCATAATCATGCTAAAAGAACAGAAACATTAACACAAGAATTTTGCTTAGCATGCAAGCAGCTCAAAATGAATTGCTTTTTGTAAGTAATATGTATAATCATACATTAAATTAAACTATATTCCATCCCTCAAAAAAAAAAAATAACCTCACTTCAAAGTAAAATGTTGCTTTTAAGTATCATAAAATTGACCAATGGGCCATAGCATTGCTGCAGTTTGATTAATCTTGAGACCTGTTTGTAAAGAGAAAATATAAAGTAACTTTTGGACCATTTATGCCAGTAATAATTATTATACTCAATTTATGAAACTTCAGCAAAATGACTTTTCACTTTTTATGTATCTATATATCAAGCAAAGACAATTTTAAGGCATAATTCACGAAAGAGCATTTTACATCTTTCCCAAACAAGATATTACAATAGATTTAACTATAAAATAATCCAGACTTATGCAAGTAGGTGGCTTATTGATTGTCTTGCCAGATTTGTGCCAGCAGGTGGCTTATTGATTGTCTTGCCAGATTTGTGCCAGCAGGTGGCTTATTGATTGTCTTGCCAGATTTGTGCCAGTAGGTGGCTTATTGATTGTCTTACCAGATTTGTGCCAGCAGGTGGCTTATTGATTGTCTTGCCAGATTTGTGCCAGCAGGTGGCTTATTGATTGTCTTGCCAGATTTGTGCCAGTATGTGGCTTATTGATTGTCTTGCCAGACTTATGCCAGCAGGTGGCTTACTGATTGTCTTGCCAGATTTGTGCCAGCAGGTGGCTTATTGATTGTCTTGCCAGACTTATGCCAGCAGGTGGCTTACTGATTGTCTTTCCAGACTTATGCAAGCAGGAGACTTATTGATCGTCTTGCCAGACTTATGCCAGCAGGTGGCTTACTGATTGTCTTGCCAGACTTATGCCAGCAGGTGGCTTACTGATTGTCTTGCCAGACTTATGCCAGCAGGTGGCTTACTGATTGTCTTGCCAGACTTATGCCAGCAGGTGGCTTACTGATTGTCTTGCCAGACTTATGCCAGCAGGTGGCTTACTGATTGTCTTTCCAGACTTATGCAAGCAGGAGACTTATTGATTGTCTTGCCAGACTTATGCCAGCAGGTGGCTTACTGATTGTCTTGCCAGACTTATGCCAGCAGGTGGCTTACTGATTGTCTTGCCAGACTTATGCCAGCAGGTGGCTTACTGATTGTCTTGCCAGACTTATGCCAGCAGGTGGCTTATTGATCGTCTTGCCAGACTTATGCCAGCAGGTGGCTTACTGATTGTCTTTCCAGACTTATGCAAGCAGGAGACTTATTGATTGTCTTGCCAGACTTATGCCAGCAGGTGGCTTACTGATCGTCTTGCCAGACTTATGCCAGCAGGTGGTTTACTGATTGTCTTGCAAGACTAATGCGAACAGGTGGCTAATTGATAGTCTTGCCATGAATATTCTCTATAGTGCTATGTCTAGATACAAGTTAATCATGTTCAAACTAAAGTATATAAATGTCCCATGTTAACATGATAAGTAATAAGTGTATAGACTCTTTAGATTATAAGCTATCAGGGGTTACTATCCTTTAATAAATAGAAGCCCAAGGGCAACATGTAGAGCTCACTAATGTCAAGATTCAAGAAGTTGAATGACAATATTCCGGGAAAGCTGCTTTGTGACCTTTTTTACCTTCAAGTTACAGCCATGGATCTTATAATGACCGACATCCAGTCTCATCAAGGTAAACATTTTCCCAAATTATTTAAAAAACATCTAATGACAATGTTATGATCAGGACAAGAATAATCTGGACATACAGACTCACGTTCATTAAACAAACCACCATTGTGGCATCTATGACATGCTCATCGCAAGGCAGCTCAACAAAAAGTCATGAAAGAATACCATAACGGCAACTCAGCCTTATTAAAATATGATAATGATTTTCATTTTCAATTATTTGCATGAGATACATATATAGCCTAGTTATTTACAAAAAAATGTCATAACAGGTCCTGGATTGTTTCCAAATCTCCAGACCTTTCTGAAGACATCACTAGCAAAAATAAGCATTTGCATGTCATTACATGTAAAATGATAATAAGATAAAAAATATATATCATTCACATTCTCTTTCAAGTTCAGACAATATTCTCAATATCTCATACTAAACTTTTTTCAATAATAATCCATGCAAGATTTCAATGTTTTTAACTGATTCCAATCAAGTGCAAAACTCATAATGGCAACTGTGAATAAACTATCATTGAAATGTGGTAAGAGATAAGAAAACTTGAATGTTTACATTTCGGCACTACAAGGAGACTGGACCTCTTTTAAGGTGAACAGGTTGCCGGAGAGTATTAATGCCGTCACATACATGTAAATAACAATCAAAAATATACAACAACAAGAAAACATGAATAAATTTCAGTATAGCAAATAATTTACAATACTACACAACAATCAATCCGGTAATGGTTGTAGGTAATGAATTATGACAGGGTGCTCCATAGACTTCAAAAGTTGGGGGTCAAAATGACCCTTAGCTGATAGAAATTTAATGAGTCAACAAAATATCCTACTAAAGTAATAGTAAATTTGACCCTTTGATTCCAATTCTCATGAGTCAAAAACCTTATTTTGCAAATTTCAAGAGTCAAAATGCCGTTTTAAGGGTCAAAGGAGAGCCCTGTATGAAGCAATGTTATCTTACACAATTTAGATGTTTAGATGTTTTTCCTTAACTGGCAACATTATTGTCACACAAAATACAAAAAAGTAAGACATTCAATAATGAATACAGTAAAAAATGTCTTTAAACTCCACCAATGTCTAAGGCAGAACATGGTATCTAACACTTTGATCAGAAGATGAAATAAACTATCTACTAATTAAATACACAAGTTCAACTGACACCATAAGGACGGAATTAAATTCCCTAACAGTTTTTAACTCACTCAAATTTGATTGATATAAAGTTAGACGAGTGATCATGTGATGAAATCAGTAGGTGTTTAATTAAATAGTAGCATTTTCCTAAAAAATATATATAGATGTAGTGTACCTATTTCATTCTTATCTATAAACAGGAAACAGTTGGTAAATTAATTAGAGGGCTCGTAAGTGCAGGTGAAATCAGGTTTAGCAATCATTAGAACCAAATGGTCTTTATTCACAGGTGGCATTTAATACAAGTTTGAATGTAAACATAACAGGTAAATAAAATGAAGGCAAATATTGAACAATAGACCTGCCAAAGGACCTTGGAAGTGAAAAGCAGATCTTGTATGAGAAGGTAGAAGACTTTTATAATGGAGTATCAGTAATTATGTTTCATCAAAAGTTCAAGGTCAGAGAAAAGTCAGAATCGACTCAACATAGCAATTTAGCCAATATACATATTCTTTATCAACTAGACATCAGCAATTTTATTAAATACAGATGAATGTTTGAGTTATGACATTTTAAGATGATATGTACAAAGAATATTTAGAGACAGCAGACAAAATAACAAGGTAGACTTGACCCTAAAGGTAAAGTAGTATAAATTTTGGTCTAAATCAAATATAATTTTGTTCAACAAAGGGAAGTAACTACTTCATAGAATATAATCAATCTAACAATACATACTTCAGTCTACGTTTATGCGACAAATTCATTGTCATAGCCTTGATTTCATCTTCTTCAAATTCTCTAGCAAAATCTGGGTCATCATGACATGCTTGTATCAACTCCTCGGAATTGTCTCTAGCATAACGCATTGTACCATGACCATGTGCAAGACCATGCGTGTGAGAGGGTTTTTTCTTACTTCCTCTTTTTCTGATGGAGCCCCCACTTGCTACCTCACTAGCCATTTTCTCTATCAAGAGATATAAAATAAAAATGGTTTCTAATTATAATTCACAAATCACAGATTTCAGGCTTAGATATCAACACACATAAAATTTCTGGTTGAAAAAAATTCCTAACTTGACCAGTCTTTTGAACCATGTGGCATGCAACAAGTGTGTACAATAATAAATATGCCACTATGCTTCTTCCTCAAGTATGTATGGTCCACATTCATACTTCTAATAAGTCATTATTTATTCATTTGAAAGAACCTAAATGTACAAAAAAGCTTTGAGAACCAAAGTTATCAGGTGATAATTATATTAAATACTCTAGAAACAAGTTTCGAAAAGATGAAGAATTATAAGTTTTAAAATTGTTATCTATTATTAAATAATTTTGCCATATTTATCATGCAAACATCTGTAATAAATATCCATGTGAATTGAAGTATTTAAGTTTGTTAAACCCAGCTTTGAGTTGTAAGGTAATTTTTTAGATTTTTTTTTAGTTATAAACTGATTTAGTATGTATAAAAGTCAGATTTAATTTAACTGTTGAAAAGCATGTTTTCAATGTAATTCACTAATTTCAACATTTTGTAAATATAAACAAGGGGGCCAAGATGGCCCTTTATCGCTCACCTGAGAACAAAGTCACAATAATTAATGACCAGATAATATATAGTTTCCAACTCTTAAAGTAATATCTAAAACTCACTGTTAAACTGCTTAGAGAATAAGCGGGCTTTATAATGAGGAGGTCTTACTAATAATGAAGTGGTCATTAAGTGAGGTTTCATTGTACTGTAGTTTCATTTATTTTCGTTGGACTCAATTTTCGTGGTTTTTACTACAATGGCTATTTTGTTGAACATAAATTCATGGAATTTGGATAAGAAAAAAAATTGTATTGTTTTATCATTTTCTTTATTTAGCTTACCTAATTGTTTACTTGGAAGACTTTCAAGTAGTATTGCTGCATCTCTAGGTTCCTCTTCCTTAGCCCATCTATGATGTCCTGTTTCACTTGTTCCTGTTTCTTCATCTCTTCTATCCATGTGTATTCCTGGACCATGATCACTGTGTGAGTGTCTAGGATAATTTACAGCTGGACCTTCATCTTCATACCCAGGATTAACTTCAAAACACAAAATCATACATAAAGATTCAGTGATACAAATGAAATTTTTAATTCTCTTTCAATGACCTTAGTAAAGAAATTGTTTTTTTATATTTCCATCTACATTATGGTTAATTAAATATCATATTAGTATTAGATCAATATCTCAAAAACAATTATACAGTACAACCTTTGTAGAGCAACACCCTGTGGGAGCTGCAAAGAGGTTAAATTTATATTATATATCAGCTTAGGGAAAGTTTGAAGGTGTTGTAATAGAGAGATTGTTGCTCTACAGAGGGCCTCTCTGGATAGGTTGTACTGTATTGTAATACCACAATCATGATCCTTTTTGTTCGGTAATTAATTACTGATAATTCCTCATCAATATTTAACAATAAAATAGTTTGAATCACTAGTACTACTATGTTTTTATGTCTTTTACTTCAGCCTAAGGATACATACGAACCCATTTTAAAACATACATATGTATGCAATATATTTCATACACAATGTATCAAAATCAATTCAACAAAACGGCTCCATCTAAGAATAAAACATTGTTGCTAATTAAAAATTTAAATGTGCAATACTCAACAATCAATAACAGATGTCACCAAATATTTACTTCATTGTTCAAAAAGGGTCATTGATGTTTACTCTAAAGTAAAGATAACCAATGGACAGATTTAATCATTTATAAGTAATTACTGACTTACTGTTTGATAAAGGTATTTGCTCTCTATGTTCCGAGTATGGCTGCTGCCATTTACCCCCGTAAGGATCGGGTTGTCCACGTCTGTCCATTGTAGACTAAAAGGTCAAAGCATTACCTGTTGCAATAAAACCAAATGACACATCATTGAAGAAAATTCTATATTTATAGACGTGTAGTGGTGTGTATATTATATTTATAAATTGGCTGGGATATTCACCAGCCCGATTAGCTCAGTTGGTAGAGCATCTGACTTGCAAGTAGGAGGTCGCGGTTCGAGCCACGCATCGGGTACATTACTGGCATTTTCCTCCTCCTATGACATTTGGTGCTGTGAGTGTGTGAATAACCTTGGAATCCTAGAGCTAGGATGAAGCAAATGGCTGGGTTAGTTTAAGAAGCCTGTGGTTGTCGCGATTAATTTACTTTTAATAAAAAGGAAGGAGGAATGTAGCGGCGTGTATATTATATTTATAAATTAGCTGGGATATTCACCAACCTGATCAGCTAAGTTGGTAGAGCATCTGACTTGCAAACAGGAGGTCATGAGTTCGAGCCCCCCATCGGGTACATTATTTTCCTCCTCCTATTACAGACGTTTGAGGAACTTGTTTTTTTTGTCCAAAATGTGTATCCGTACATTTGATACTTAATGTCATTTTAGAAAGAAAATGATATTAATATATACCATACAGGATTTTCACATCAGCATTTGTTGAATCTTTGATGCAATATTACAGTGTATACAAATATTACATTGAATTAAGAACATAACTTTCATTAATAACATGAAGAATAATAGTTTCGGATGCCAAATTTTTGCAGAACAATGGGTTCCTCCAACATATATTTAAGCTTAATATGAAAATATATGACAAGTATTTACTTTCAATTCTCTTCTAACATGAAAATGATGAATATGACACAGTCTCAAACCCAGGCTCAGAAATTCTAATACATACACAATTGTTACAGGTCAAATATACATAAAACATGACTAGCCGAATTAGTAGGGTTAGTGCTGTACTGTACGTATGGTATAATTTGTATAAATAATTTGGCTGTGATTTTATCGCGGTATGACTAAAGTACGAAATGGAGATTTTATGGCAAAATGGGCGAAATGGGCGAAATGGAGATTTCAATAGGCAAAATGGAGATTTCAATAGGCAAAATGGAGATTTCCTTTGGCGAAATGGAGATTTTTATGAAGTATTACATCTTTAAATATGCTGGTATACAAAATGCAAATTTTTAAACAATATTATTCACATATATCGAGACTTCTAATGGTAAAATGGAAATTCGCTATGGCAAAATGGAGATTTCAGACGGCAAAATTAATACATAATTATTATTATTAAGCAATATTTTTTTTAAGATTTCCAATGGCAAAATGGAAATTCGTGATGGCGAAATGGAGATTATGGAGATTTTAGAAAAAAAATCGAGATTTTCGGTAGCTAAATGGAATAATGGAAATTTAATATTAATTGAATAGTAGTATTAACATTATTTAAAATATCCATTTCAGATAAAAAAGGGAGATTTTAGACTGCTAATTGGAGATTTGTGATGGCGAAATGGAGATGGCAAAATTGAGATTTCCATTTTTTATCTAAAATCTGCCGTCTGAAATCTCCATTTCGCCATCACAAATCTCCATTTTACAGTCTGAAATCTCCATTTCGCCATTACAAATCTCCATTTTACAGTCTAAAATGCATATCAATTAACATTATTATTAACACAATCACACAGTTAATTAGTACAGTATGGCAAAATGGAGAGTTGCGATGGCGAAATTTCTGGAGAATATGAGTTGTTCTCCTTATAGTGTGTAATCGCATAAAAATTAATAATAATTAAACATTATTATTAATAGGTACGTATTACAAAAAGTATACATGTCTGTTTTTATTGACATTATCGAACAGTTAGTCCAGTCTGGCAAAATGGAGATTTGAGATGGCGAAATGGAGATGTTAGGTGGAAAAATGGAGATTTTTAATAGCAAAATGGAAATTTTATATAAAAAATGATAACATTATAGATTTAATAGTTGTATTCGATGATTTTTTTTAACATAACATAATCTTTATTAGGCATTGTACACATAATACATAGAGCGTTCAGTTACCACATCAGAGATGTATAATATTGTATTATAATATGTCTCTGGTTTTAATTAAGATATTATAAAAAAATCCTGTAGAAGTGACATCAAACGAACCGTCTTGCAGTTTTATAATATCAAAGTGTGCCATTATGACAATTGTTTCTCAACACCAAAGGCGATAATATGATCTGCCCACCTAAATGGCCTTATGTCACAAAGCATGTGATAAAGAAAGGTGTCATAATCCAATTAGCGCTAAATAGCAAGTGATAATTGGATTATAACTTTATGCTACTTGTTGATGTACATGTAAAACAATAAGTTTTGTTTAATGTATATACTTATTTACAATATCTCCATTTCGACATTTTTCATTTTGCCAAAACGTAGCGTCTATGATTTGTCAATAATTCCGTATTAAATTTAATGAGACATTATTTCGTTACCGTTAGGGTTGAAATTACCATTTTGCAATTGGAAATGTCCATTTCGCCAAGGTCGTCTGGTTATGCGAATAATATTGTTTACTAATTATATATTATATAACAATTCATTCATATATATAGCAGTCTAAATTCTACATTTTTTATCTAAAATATCCATTTTGCCGTCTCAAATGGAGATTTAAGATAAAAAATGGAGATTTTAGACTGCAAATTGGAGATTTGTGATGGCGAAATGGAGATGGCAAAATGGAGATTTAAGACGGCAAAATGGAGATCAAATAGATGGCAAAATGGAAATTCGTGATGGCGAAATGGAGATTATGGAGATTTTAGACTGTAAAATGGAAATTCGTGATGGCGAAATGGAGATTTTAGACTGTAAAATGGAGATTTGTAATGGCCAAATGGAGATTTTAGACTGTAAAATGGAGATTTGTAATGGCCAAATGGAGATTTTAGACTGTGAAATGGAGATTTGTGATGGCGAAATGGAGATTTCAGACGGCAAAATGGAGATTTAGATAAAAAATGGAAATCTCAATTTTGCCATCTCCATTTCGCCATCACAAATCTCCGAGTTCCAATTAATATATTATGTTTTAATTTAGCAGTCGAAAATCTCCATTTTTTATCTAAAATCTCCATTTTTTTTATCTAAAATCAGGAAAATGGATATTTTAGATAATGTTAATACTACTGTTCAATCAATATTCAATTTCCATTATTCCATATAGCTACCGAAAATCTCCATTTTTTATCTAATATCTCCATAATCTCCATTTCGCCATCACGAATTTCCATTTTGCTATCTATTTAATCTCCATTTTGCCATTGGAAATCTAAAAAGAAATATTGTTTAATAATTATAATTATGTTATAATATAGCAGTCTAAAATCTCCATTTTTTTATCTAAAATATTTATTTTTAATCTGAAATCTCCATTTTGCCGTCTGTAATCTCCATTTCGCCATCACAAATCTCCATTTAGCCGTCTGAAATCTCCATTTTGCCATAGCGAATTTCCATTTTACCATTGGAAGTCTCGATATATGTGAATAATATTGTTTAAAAACTTGCATTTTGTATACCAGCATATTTAAAGATGTAATACTTCATAAAAATCTCCAATTCGCCAAAAGAAATCTCCATTTTGCCTATGTAAATCTCCATTTTGCCCATTTCGCCCATTTTGCCATAAAATCTCCATTTCGTACTTTAGTCATACCCATTTTATCGAGCTCGATTAGCTCAGTTGGTAGCTAGAGCAAGCTGGAGGTTGCATGTTCGAGCCCAATTCGGATATATTATTTCCTTCCTCCTGTTACAGGTGAAATAATCTAAATAAAAAGGGTAAAGACATGTCTTTTTAGAGTTTTGACTAGAAATTACGAAATGTCAGGACTCTTGATGAGACGAAGAAATTTGACAAGAACACTTAATTAAAGTCTGAATCGTGGAACGTGGCGTACAGTACGTGATAATCTGAAGACAGGAAAGTAAAAACTATCAATAAGAAATGCATTGATTATTATTACAATGAACTATACGTACACAGTTTATTACCAAAGACGTTCAGGATATTTTTATACTTCCTACTTGTTTTTTAGTCTAAGTCATTTAAGCGCTTCGAAAATTTTAACATCAAGCGTTCAGTTTTACAACTTCCGGTTGCAAGTCTAAACAAAAAATAAACAAACTTTTCACAAATTTGACAAGAACACTTCGCTTTAAGCAGGTATTTGAAGTTTTTATTTATCTACAATAAAATGACGTTTCAATGATAATCATTCTGCATGTAAATGTTATGTATTGTCTTAAGATTGAACCCGTCTGTAGTTGAATGGTATTAGGATAGTAAGATTTCGGGTAGCACACAATCATTTGTGCATTTAAAGAAATCGTTGTATCGTTTTGCAGTACGTCACGTTGCGCTATTCAGACTTTACTTGTACGTGTATCAAGTGTCGTTTGTGTTCAAATTTCTATTTTAAATGAACGTTAATAATTCTAACTTTATATGAATTTAAACCCCGCATGAGACAATACTTGGTCTCCCTCCAGGCATTGCCAACTTGCCAGTCCAGTCAGGCTGCAAGCCAGATTGAACATATCTCACCATAAAACCACCTGCCCTGTTCTTAACCTTTTCTGATGTTCTTACTTTCATATGTCTTTACTTTCCTACCAATTTTTACTAATTTCTCTTGTCGGTTGACATGTGCAAGGTCTAAGTCCCCGCGAGGGGATTGATTGACCTTAATGGAAGATGGATAGATAGATGTACATGATGTAGGGGTGTGGTATATTGTATTTATAAATTGGCTGAGATAAACACCAGCCCGATTGGTAGAGCATCTGATTTGCAAGTTGGAGGTCCTGGGTTCAAGCCACGCATCGGGTACATCATTTTCCTCCTCCCATTACATTTGGTGCCGTGTGTGGCTAGAGCTAGGGTGAAGCAAATGGCTGCCGCTGGGTTAGTTTAATTTACTCTAAAGAGCCTGTGGTTGTTGCGATTAATTACTTTAAATAAAAAGGAAGGAGGAACGAGCAGTGTGGTATATTGTATTATTAATTGGCTGTGATATATACCAGTCTGATTAGCTCAGTTGGTAGAGCGTCTGACTTGCAAGCAGGAGGTCACGGGTTCGACTTCGAGCCCCACATCAGAAACTAGGGCCCTCAATCTATCAATTCTGCCTCCATATTTCGGTGGTAGTCCCCAACCTGAACAGTATCATGAGTATGTTTTTTCCCAAAAAAACCCTAGTTATTCCCCCTCCAAATAATATAATAAATTAATATATTAAAAAAGTCAATTTTTGGTAATAAAAAGCTATAGTTCCTGCCTGGTGGTCTTTCATACTTGATAATTTATTCATGTTAAACGTGTGTATACAGTATTAAAGTAAAAATGAGTTTCTTTTTTGTGTTAAAAAATTCCCCAGGTTTTTAAAAAATCTTTCTTCAAAGGGCTGTGGACCCCTTCCCCCGAAGTAGTGTGAGGGCGCTGGGTACATTAATTTCCTCCTCCAATTACAGTCAGTTGGCTCCTTGTTTTATAAGAGTTGTTGCTTTTTATAAATTAAATATTAACTGTATTTTGTACATTAGAACATCTTCATTACATAGTGACACGTACTACTACTAAAGTACTATTACTAGTACATTTCTAATTATTTTAGTTGTGTCATTGCAAAGATAAATCTCCTTCATGAATCTTCATTTTTTATAAATTAATTGTGTTTGGGTAAATGAAAAATGTAATTTCTCTTAAAAATGAAAGATGCCTTGATTATTTGTTTTTTTACACTGTTCTGTTAACTTTATTTGTTGATATCAAAGTTCAAATGGTTTTTATTTTCAGCAAAATGCCACTTTTTCCATTTGGAGATAAATTTTCTCCAAAGAAAACTCCACCACGTCGTGCCCAGTCATTGTCCAATTTGCACTTGACTGCAGAAAAATCTAGAGAAGAATTTGGGCCAGATGTTGGTCCAGTGAAGTTGAAGTTAGGTGGTCAAGAAGTTGCTTTTGAAAATGGGTTGTGGGTACAAGGTATGTTCATATTTAAATAAAACAGTATGTGACAAACGTATCTATTGCTTAAAATATATTGAATATCAGTATCAGATAATAGAATTTCTGTTGTTTTTTATCCTGAATAAAATACTGTACTTATTGTCAAACTCCTATGAAATCACTTCAGTCTCCCATTTTACAACATTTATATGTTTTTCAGAGACTGGTCCTAATGCATCCAGTCACAAAGAAGTTATGAAGCTTAGGAGAGACAACCAGAATTTGTCAGAAGAAAACAATCTACTCAAACTGAAAATTGACATTTTACTGGACATGGTATGTAATGTGTCACTTTCAGAAAGTATTTGTGACAGGATATCTGTTAATAAAGAAAAATAAATGAACAACATGTTTCCACCAACATCCCAAAAATATTGGATCAACAGAACAAATAGGGGAGATAGGAAATCAGGAACTTATTATTTTATGTCAAAGAATATTTAGAATTTAAATAGCTTTTTATGTTAGCAATATGAAACAAACCTATTACTATACTGGCTCATCACTTGCACACACAATCCACTTTGTTCCTTGTGGAACATAGGGCCACACTACTATGTTATTGAATGGTTACTTGAAAGTGTTGCAAATCCACTGCCTGTTTATTTTCTTTACTTTGTTTTATTGGCTCATATGTCACTATTGAATGTAGGACAAAAGCTCCCCCGGACAAAAGCTCCCCTGTTGATTTTGATAGGGGCGGACAAAAAATGTAAAATATCAAATATTTTTTATGCAGATATGTATGAACATGAGTGCTCAGATATGCTTTCTGGATCAAATGTTACAACCATTATGATAGTTTCGAAGAGGGAACGGGAGAGCTATTGTCTGGGGTAGTAAAACAATGGGAGATCTTTTGTCCGCCCCTATCAAAATCAACAGGGGAGCTTTTTAGCTCACCTGATTCATCAGGTGAACTTTCAGGATCGTTGAATGTCAGGCGTCCGTCTTCATACAAATGAGTATGTTCCATTTGATGTGATTGTCAAATCAGTTGTTTCCACATGAAGCTTACCGATATTTCAAAAAAAAATTCCGGGGGGTAAATTTATGATTGTATACATATACCATAATATGTTTATAAGTGTTTTATATTTATTTGTATATATATTGCATATTGTAGATTCATTGAAATAAATATTTTATAGAAAAAACATTGAACAACAGAGATAATTGGAATGTAATTCTGCGCTTTTTGTCCAATGTTTTATTACTTTCTACTTTCAGTTAGCAGAAACATCAGCTATATCTCAATATCATGAAAGTGAAGTCAAACAACTAAAAGCCAGAGGAAAGAAGTAGTAAATTATACTTGCTAGGGATTATTGTGCCTCGTTATGTGTTAAAGTTCATATATTAACAATGATACAGAAAAAGAACAAATATGAAAAAAAAATTCTAGTGTAACAATTTTTAAAATGTATTTCTATATGTATTAGATTTCTGTCATATTGTGAAATGGTTACTGTTAGTTCTCAAATTATAGGTATAAAGAGAGAAGATGATACAATTTGACATGACATACTGTTTACAGAACCTTCCGTCCATGTTTGTAACTCTTTTATTGATATGTTTAATACTGGTATCTTTTATCATTCCATTCTAATAAATGACAGTCACTTCATTTTACATTTTCTTTTATTTGATAAATTGTCAGATGTAATACTTTTAAATTTTGCATTTGAATTGAATTCTCAATGAGTTATCTTTACAGTGGGTACATTAAAATGTACTTGTTTTCAAGTTTTTCTCCCATTTGCATACTACACGATTGTTTAGTTTACTTACCATTCTTTTTCAGACTTTGTTTACTTACAAGCGCTACCTAAGTTATTTGATTGAATCTTATACCAAACCTATACATGATAACTTTCATACAAAATTTATGAATATGTTCCATTTGATGTGATTGTCAAATCAGTTGTTTCCACATGAAGCTTACCGATGTTTCAAAAAAAATTCCGGGGGGTAAATTTATGATTGTGTACATATATCATAATATGTTTATAAGTGTTTTATATTTATTTGTATATATATTGCATATTGTAGATTCATTGAAATAAATATTTTATAGAAAAAATACATGTGTCTTTGTATTTCATTCTAATAAATCAATTGCTTTAAAATATGTTATCTGTAAACTTAAAATGAATTCTGGTATTAAGTTTTGCAAAGAAGTTACCAGTCAAATTTAAGAAGACAAAACAGTATATGTTTATTTACAGAAACTTGTGACATGGTTTTTATTCAGTTTTTATTCCCATTATCGGAAAATGTCCTACTAGATGAATTGATTTAGGGAAGGAATGCTACTTACAATGGTTTTGTAAAATTATAACAAAATAAGAGAAATAGTAATGACACAGAAGAGAAATTCGTCTTGTGGTCTCTTAGAGTTGTTGAAATGACAGAAGCGATTGATGTTATTTGCATATGTGATGCAAAAGCAAACAAAATACAGACTTTCGTGCAAATGAGTGGCTTGTGTTAAATTCACTTCACTTATTTGCTTAAACTTATATTCTAAATTATAACCTGATCTTAATAATATAGTCTATTAGATTATGAGAATTTTCTCCTTTTCCATATTGATACAATTTTAATTGTCAATCCAAAATACACATATAAAGTAAGAGTACTCCAAAGTTAAAGGGTTTAATTATTCATCATTGATTTAAGAATTTGGTGCAGGAAATCTGTTGTATGTTTTCTTTGTGTCCTGGGAGCAGAAATCAGATTAGAATAAGCCAGTGTGACAATATCTCAAACTTTTATGATTTGATGTGACATCATGTTGAGTGGTATTGTTCAGACACAGATTATGATGGATGTGTGAAAACAACTTATTGTTGGTCAATTTCCTCAATAAATTGGCTATCTGCAGATTTTCATGTTGATTATTGAGTAAAGTGATTAAAACTTAACCAGAGATTTTATCAGTAATTATAAAATTGTTTCAGTCTGTTGACTGACTGATTTATAGTTCATTATAACTGTCAGAAATGCCTCTGGTATTTTGATAAGAATCTTTAATGCGATATAAGTTTGAATTGGGTTTTGAAAGATCTTTAGATCCAGATCTAGCTGTGATATTACAATATATACACTTGCATCATCTATCTACATATGTAGATCTATTAAGTAACATGAGCAACAAAAGCACAATGTTCTCATAATTAAAGATAGGTTAGTCCATCTATATAAGTGTCTACTAATGAAATCTACCTTATTCTAATTGCCTACAAATCATGCATTAATCATTTTATTTGATTCTTGTGTTTTATTCTTCAATATTCAATCATGAAAATTAATGCTTCAAAATACATCTAGAATTATATTTAATTCATAAGTTTAGGAAACATGAATTATTTCCAATAAAAATTTAACCACCCACGTCTGATACACCTATAAACTTTGACAAGAATAATGATACGCAATGTTCATGCAATCTAAAATCTGCTTGAAATATGGAACGTATGTCATATCTGCAACATATACGTTAATTCCTGATAAATTAATACTGACACTGGAGGTGCTATTGACAGAATGATAGGCTTCTATTTTGCTAGATAAATAACAACAAGACTTAGTGTTAATTAAATTATTTTTTACTGTATAATGAATTCAAATGATGATACAACTACCTGTTTTCATGCACATAATTTCTTAAAATAATAATTTTAAGTCATTGACAGCATCAGGGACTCTACATTACACTTGAAGTACTTATAGATCTATATTGGCATATCAACCCAAGTCTTTTACAACTTTATAAAACAGAAACATGGACACTACACTAGATCTACAGTAGATTACGTAACATATATAGGCCTACCAGTAGCACGTACCCCTGGTGGAAATAAACGGGAATCGTAAAGAAGTAGCTCTATATGTAACTAACAAATATTGAACTTAAACAGTATTAAATAAAATAGATCTAGATACAGAACTGGTAGCATATTATTTTTTATACTCTTCGATCTGTGTATAAATCGGGGACACTTAAGATCTATATCTGTTGTGTCCCTGCAGAGACGTATAATAATGTAGTATACGTCTCTGGTCCCTGATTAATTATAAAAAAAGAATAATGTTATATAGAATCTATTTAAAACATCAAAGTAGAGATTTTCTAGTAAACAGGTTATTTTTTAGGACCATACAATAAAACTTTCGTTTTTAAAAAGATTGTAGGAATTTTGCAACAACATGCTTGTTATTGGCGGTATTAACGTGACCTAAATTAAATTTCGCGCTAAATGCCATTCGGGAGAACCCCGAGAATTGGCGGAATTTCACGATATCACAATTTTGTGGAAAAATCAGATAGAAAATGAACCAATGAAACGCCGCAAAACTTTGACCAATCGACTATACTCTGAAGGAATACAATATCCAATGAAAACAAGTAATTTTCAACCAATGAAAACCGACTCGATAACAACCAATGAAACCTACTGTTTACATGACGTGTATATAGGGTCATGAACTACAGATTGTCTCATAACCCAGAAATCATTGCGAATATTTGCCCGCTACATTTGAGCATCAGATTAAGGTTAGTAAAAATATGTCAACTTGCCTGTAAAACTCACTAAATTTAATGGACAACACTTCATTGAAACAATATCTATGCTATAGGGTACATGATATGTGTACAAAATTGCTGAATTTTGCCATAAAAGCGTTAAACTTGACTGCCTAAGCGGGCATTTAGGTTTCTTCATGTGCCCGCCAATTTTTTTCTGTTTGTTGTTCTTGGACTCGTTCACTGAATTAATTTTACTGACAAATGTTTCAAAGATGGATATTATACATTAACAGGTTGAAATTATTCGTATAAAACTTATTTTATGTACCAGACAGGCGATTGTTGATCGCTTTCACATGTACAATGCAACTTCCGGTTACTATAAATAGACCAGTGTTTTCCACAAATTTAGTCATTTAGGTTATTCACTTTCTTGTCGCTTACATTAGAATTTAGAATAACACATTATAGTTAGCAATTCTTGTAAATGTTCGTCTTAATAAAATGTTCAACCGTCATTCGATCGTAATGTTAGTGAACAGTAATGAATAACACGATAAACATTCTTAAATATGTTGTGTAAATTGTGCTGAAATATAGTTCATTTTGTAATGTAATTGTTTACTTATAGGTAAACAATGGCTCGTACAAAGCAGACTGCTCGTAAATCTACAGGAGGTAAGGCTCCTCGTAAGCAATTGGCCACAAAGGCAGCTAGAAAGAGTGCTCCATCCACTGGTGGTGTTAAGAAACCCCATCGTTACAGGCCAGGTACTGTAGCTCTGAGAGAAATCAGAAGGTACCAGAAGTCCACAGAATTACTCATCAGGAAACTTCCATTCCAGAGATTGGTCAGGGAAATTGCACAGGACTTTAAAACAGATCTGAGATTCCAGAGTGCTGCCATTGGCGCTTTACAGGTAAATATAGAATTCCATTATTTTAAAAATATAACATACAACTACCAGCAATAGTCAAGTGCGAAGGATAACATAATTAATGTATTGATTTGATGTACTTACAAAATCATTCAGTCTACAGCTAGAGAGTCTAGACAATTTTGAAAACTACTATATGGAGTTTATTGCTTATTTAACCTCAATATTTGTTTGTTTTTACAGGAAGCCAGTGAAGCCTACTTGGTTGGACTTTTTGAAGACACAAACTTGTGTGCTATTCACGCAAAGAGAGTAACAATCATGCCCAAGGACATTCAGTTGGCCAGAAGAATTCGAGGAGAGAGAGCATAATGTGTCAACTTACCATCCAACTTGTTCTCAATATGACAATTCAAATTAGTGATTTGTGATAAAAAATCAATGATAGTGTTTCAGGACTAACTTTGACTCATAATCCTCATGACCAACTTAATCATTTCATTTTCATCCTGATATTTCATACAAATTTTTAATCTGGTTTAAGATTTTTGTACATTTTATAAAAATTCAGGGGCATGTCTATAGTGAATTTTTATCCACTTTTTAAAAATCATGGAGAAAATAGAATTTGATACTTAATAATAGATGTAGGCCATTTGTGTTGTGTATTTTCTGTATGTGCCTGTTTTGTTTCTTACTATCGTTCTATAAAAGATACTTTGTGTTTAAAGATCAAAATTATGATATTTCTTAGTTGACAAAAATCTATTGGGATATTTCTACTATTTGGTTTTTAACTTAACTTAGTAAAGAAAAAAGGTATACTCAGTGAGATTTTTATTTTTTATGTTGTCTTAAATCATTAAACCTTAGTTTTAAATAACTTGTGTTATTGTGTATTCAGTGGGTTTTCCAGTTCTATGACAAGCTATGGACTTTTTGTAATTCCTCATCTTCTTAGTTGATACATTCTGAACACTGTCCATAACATGTGGATCAACATATTCCAGAAATGGCAAAACACTATAGGTGCTATTATTGTACCGAAAGCATGCAGTACTGTAAATAATGACATACATAATATGGTTTACTCATCATTAATGTAACTGTGCAACAATGCTGTTGGCAGTATTCCCAGCAGAAACACATTTCAGTAACAGTTTGGCTAGTGTTAAAGCCTTAAATGGAATGGACTCTTAGACTGCACATGAACATGAAAAGCAAATGTGACACAAATTGCACCGTGTCTAAAAATACATTCCTGTTGTGCAATGATCTTGCAGAATGATTGGTCATGTTTCCCATGTCTAAAAGATTTTGTTGTGCAACAATTGCATTATGTAATTTAATGTAAAACATACTGTGTGATTTTATTAAACAATTTCACGGTCAATGCTTGCATTTATTTTTAGCCTCAGATTTCGAATACTTGGGTTTTACTGGTTGTCGAATGTACAATCATATTTGATATTTGCTACATAATATATGAACATAAATATTAGTTATGGAATGGGACATTACTAACTGTAAAATAGATGAAAACGCAATTGTAGTTAATCGCATTCAGCAACAGTATTTTTTCAGCTTTGACAGTTTAATAAAATCACAATATACCAGATATAGAACTACATGTGTATCGATAATAACATATTCACTAAAACTGCAAAACCTTCATTTTGTGTCACATTACATTCTTGGCAATAAGACACCTGATGCCTATTTCAAATAGTAGGAACATAAACATTTCTAATAGTTGGGAAGTCATGAAAAAGTTCATGATAAGATAAAGGTTTAGTCATACATTGAGTATGGTATGGTTGTAATGAAATTTCTGAATATTGTTGATTATGGCCATCTCTCTCTAATTTAAACACATCTCCCCAAACTAAAACCTCATCCTTATTTGTTTGTTTCATCGGGCTTAACGCCATTTTCAACATTTGAATCATATCGTGGCGGGCAGTTATCCTAACCAGCTTTCCTGGACTTTATATAGGCCTTAACCACATTCTATCCGCAAACTCCTGCCAAGCTACCCCACATAATTCAGAGGTGGAGGACAATTTAACATAGGATGTAACATCTTCAGTCAAATTTGTCACAGACGGTGTGAGCCTCGCACAGCGTTCGAACTCACAACCTCTCGATCAGTAGACCAACACTCTATCCACTGAGCCAGCCGGACGGGCCAACCTCATCCATGTACCTCTCATACTCTCCACCTTCTTAAGCTAACCTTCCTCTACAGCTGTGAACAAATTACTAACTAATAGCATTACTAAGATTGATAAAATATTGTCAGATTGTAGACAACATGCTAAACCGTCCTGTAAATAAGTGGATACGATAGCAGTTACTGGGTATGTCGGCTAATTGTACAAAACTACAAAGTCAACTGACCAGGGACTATCATGGATTCCACTTGACAAACTATTGTCTCATTAATAAATGAATGGTCCTCAAACTGCAACCAAACACTACTGTACAATCCTAATAGCTCTGTATCTGACAAATGTTGCATCTTGTTAAGGCCAAGTATAATTTTTGAATGATCAGGGGTGTGATTCTTCTTCCTTTCAGCTGATTTCCTCTTTATTGCCTTAAATTGTTTGAAACAAGAGTCCAGATTCAGTCTGACCTATTCAAAAATGATGTTTTTGCAAGCATGAGGGAGTTGGGGGTAGGGTATTTCAGCCTTTTTGCTCTTGGAGCAGTCACACCCCTGATGATCAATATGTCAGTTTATGTTTACCTTACTAAAGAGTCACATATTTGTCTGACTGTGTTGAGGGTTCTGACGTATTACACCCATACAGCACTCTGACCAAGAATGTAATGGCAGGAATTTACACACAACGCACAGTCATACATGTTTGACTTCACTTGTATCTATGCCTATTACGAAATAAGCATTCAGTTGCACTTCAAGTAATGGGAGGTTTCTTATTTTGCCGAGTATAGTATTTAAGGTGGATCGCGGATCTCTACCAGAAAAATGGTCATTTTTTTAGATGCAACGTACAATAAAGAAATTTTGCATGAACAACCTTTAAGGTATTGGCTAAAGCAGAAATGATATATTCAAAAGATATTTGTATGGAAACGGGTCAAAAGGCACCATCTAGCAGAGTGATATATTTTTCGTTGATTTTCGCTTTATTTCCTGTACTGCTTCGATATTAAATATTGTATATTAAGTTATGCAATTCACATAACTGCAATGCTGGATCATTTACAAATCCGAAAAAGTCAATAATGTTACATGTTGCTGTCAATGAATATTAAAAGACGTCAAGCGAACTCTGTAGGGCAGGCAATTTACAATGGCAAAAAATCAACAGTGAAAAAACGGCCCGATGATTTTTTCCTTAAAACTCAGTACAGATTTTTAAAATAATTTAAAAGACTTTAAAACAATAAAAATTGAAACTTATTTAAACACGGAAAAAGCTAAAAATGTTGCCATAAAATACAAGATTGACGTGATGTTAAGTCAAAATATGTCAGTATAACAACTAAAAAGTTGCAATGTCACGTCGATCTTGTATAAAAACGTTGGTGTTTTTAGGCTTTTTCCAAGTTTAGATAAGTTTCATCTTTCGTTTTCCATGGAAATATCATTTGAATATTTAACATTTCTGTGTTAGCCAATACATTAACAGTTGTTCATGCAAAAATTCTTTATTGTACGTTGACGTCTAAAAAAACGACAATTTTTCTGGAGGAAATGCGCGATCCACCTTAAACAACTCAAAATGAATTCCATTTAATTTACAAGCTGTTATGTAGAAGATACAGTAGTGCTGTGTGTTTCTTGTCTGTCTTGAGTACACCATGCAGCCTAAATACCAATAATTGTCTTCTTGGTTAATACATAATTCAAGGAGAAGTGGTGATCGAAACATATTTGAAGAAGTAAATGAATAAGCACAATGTGTCAAAGTAAAAAAGCCAGTACAATATATTGCATGATATCAAAAAATAAATTTTAGTTGTGCAATAATGTTGGCAGTGGTAATAAATCAGTAACTGCATGCATGCTTTTAAATAAGTAAAAAGAAATTAGTGTTCAGCAAGATACGAATTCATCCATAAATACACCCAGATGATAAAAGGCAAATGTCTATTTCACAGTTTTATTCATTAATACAGAACTTATATGTGATATAACACCTGGTTCAAGAATTGCATTAAAAATATCATGTAATGGGGAAGTAAAACAACTATCATTCTTCTTTAAATTGTTCATGTCCTCATCATCTTTCATGGTTTTATATCCAAACTCATCCTCCAGGAAATGAATGAAGTCCTCAAACCTTGTGGCAGGAAGAGCAAAAATATCAACAAGTTCACACTTACAACAAGCATTTGAAAAGTCTGTGTCATCCACAACTTGTTCTTCAACAATTCCACTACACTCACTTAAATCCATTTTTCTCTTCTTACACACAGATTTATCACTTGCCTCCAGCACATTTTCATGTTTTTCATTTTTCTGTGAATCAATGTTTGGTTCTCCAGATATCGATCTAACATATGTCGGTTTAAATGGCACAGAACATGGTTCACTAATTATGACTTGACAAGTCTTAAATTTCTCGACAAAACGATCAAAGTAATTTTTGTTAGCTTCAGAAGATGTTTTGTCCACACTTGGAAAGTCAGATACACTGGTCTTATCATCTTTGTTGGTAATCAGATCTTGAGCGGCTGTTTGTACATACTGAACATTCACACTGGCATCATGAAGCTCCTTTGAAATGATGGATAAAAGCAAACTGTATAAAACTGTGAGCAATATCCATAATAATTCAAGACAGTTTTGAAGAAAAATTAAAATATATAGTATAATTTATTATAATAGTTTCGCACATTATATCGTCACCTTAGTGCAAGACTGCGATAAGTGACATATTTTTCAAACATGACTTTTTTGCATTAAATGATCCGAAATGATGTCATAAATGTCCCAAATAAGTATTAAAGTTATAGTTCAATTAAAAATGTACTTTTAAAGAAAATGTCATATTGGAATATGTACATTGCTTATATTGTTTGGTACACTGTCCTAAGAACTTCACAAAAACAAGAAAAGATAGACAATTCAAAAGAGACCACGGCAGAAATTTAGTGGTACCAATACAGTACTATCATGACTTGATGAATGTATTAATAAACAACCTCTCTATAAAGACATTGTCAGGTACACATTAAAGTTATTATTGTGTTCAATGGAAGAGTGTATTCATGCTTCTGGTTAGATTAACGATTGAAGTTGTTTTAAATTAATAAACTTTATAAGAAGGAAAGTATCGTAACTATCGATAGTTAAGCTAACTATCGACAATAATTATTGGATCAGGCATTTACTATCGATCCACACTATTAGGACTCGGGATCGCAATGCATCAATATTTTGATGCATCAGCCCACCCCTAATACGTATTTGAAGACGTATTTAACACAATAATTATTTATGCATAATACACAGAGTACTTATTGAATGTACTTTATACTCACCTCCCCTGTATTCAAGAATTGTGTACACTCTGTGTTTGTTAGGATAGACGATGCAAGTGAAGAAAACAGTAGTCGACTGATGGATTCCTTTAACCTGGATTGTCTGTCTACAGCCTAGTAGCAAAAAAAGTATTTCTCATCAAATTGTGTACCAACAAAACAAGACACTTCTCATAATAAAGATATACAGGACTGAGGTAGTATAATGTAATAATAACAAATTCAGCATTCCTCAAATTCACTATATGTATTTGATAAGAAAATCAAACAATAAAAACACAATATATTGTAATTGTGAAGTTTAAACCTTGTAAATCTGATTCTTTTGACAAACTAATTTTGGAATCAGACTGATGCGCACCATCTCTCAAAAACCTATACCTCTGCACCAATTAGAAACGTAATAAAATCCACGTGGCATAAATTTATATTCTGTACACTCGGACATAACTGTCAAAATGCATAACTGTCGTAACAGTTGAAATGAGCGTGAACTGGAACCAAAAAGTTTCTGAAAGGTCTAATTTTAACAGATACTTTCAAGAACAGATAAGATTTTAATTTAACACCTTCAAAATTTCCCTAAGTAGATATTTACTGTAAATTTAACCTCTGTAGAGCAACAACCTCTCCATAACAACACCTTCAAAATTTCCCTAAGTTGATATTTACCCGGTACTGTAAATTTAACCTCTGTAGAGCAACAACCTCCAAACAACGGCCAATATTTGCAGTTCCCACAGGGTGTTGCTCTACAGAGGTTGTACTGTATCTTCATTTCGCTTGGGTTGTCAAGCCAAATCAATACTTAAAACTAAACATAAAATAACTAAATGGTCACTGCATCTCTCACCAATGGTACCCATGTGTTTATTGCAATGGTCGGTTCCAAGCTTTCAACAAAATGCCACCAGTGTCTTGGAACATACAACACATCTCCTGGAACCAGTTCAACAACAAAGGGTGTGGTTTTCTGTAAAACATACAGTGCAAATATAAACAAAACACACTTTTGATACAACAGTACTCCCGCTCTTTGAAATGAAAAATGCAATGATCTGATAATTACATATTTGTACAGTTCACATGGTATTATCTAGTGCTATTGAAACCTTTACTGATTAAATTTCCCATAATGTAGATGCTCTCTTTCTAAAAATTTACTTAGAAATATCAGTAAATTTATCTGAGACTGTAAACATATTTTGTATACTATGCATACATATAATAACTTGTTTACAGTGTAAGTATTTTACTTATGTTTAGTAATATGAGATATCAAAGAGACTTAATATCTTAATCTATACATAATTCATTAGTTGCATAATAACAATCCACTAGACAGCGAATTCAATTCAAGCTTGCTCAATGTTGTATATAGGTAATACCTGAAATAGTGGGTATTTTATGAGATCTGGATTTCTAATATTAACTTCACTATAGACACTGGATTCTTCATAGGGTATTCTTGTAGGGTACATATAGTCAGTTTGTGAAGGATCAAACAGATACCATCTTTTCCTATACAAAACAATAACATGATAAATGAACTACAACACATTTCGAGGGTTCAGCGCAACAGTGTCGTAACTCATATTGAAATAAGAACAAGTTACGACAGTGTTGCGCTGAGCCCTCGATTTACAAACATTCTATCAAGCAATACGGTCAATAAATAATAATGTGACTTTTTACACAAAGTTATACAAAAAAATATATGGACTGAGCATTTAATCTTTGGTTATGAACAATACAATTATATGCATTAAAAATCTTTACCTAATAAAAATTATACAAGCCTTAGAATGCAAATAAAGTTAGACAGTCAGCATTCTAAGTGACAAGGTAAATATTCATATATTCAAATTGAATAAACTTTATAAACGCAAAGAAATATTTCATAAACAAATATCACTAGACAGTCAGTCTTCAATCAATCAGTGAATGCACTGGTTACTTAATTAGTATGGCATAAACTGGAACCAATGATCCAATATAGCAATATCCAGGTTCACTCATGTATGTATATACAACTGTTTGACCCAAAGAAATCACATAAATACAACATCATTGGTACATCATTGCATACCTGCCCTGTATCTGTGCCACTAGGTTAAAACCGTATGTATCTTGATGGCATGGTGTATAAGCACCTTGACTACCAATCCATATAGTACTGTCCTCACCATCTCTATCACCAAGACCAAACATTGTCCATGACACAGACTGAAGAAACAAGCAAATTATATTACAGAGTAAACATTGACACTGTTGCTATTGAAATAAAAACTGAACACCAGTAATATACAGTGTAACTTCTGAAATCCGGACCCTCTGAAATCCGGAAACTTCTGAGATCCGGACGATTTTCTTGGTCCCGAAATTTCTCCCTCTATTTCAAAGTAAATTAGACGTCTGAATTCCGGAACTTCTGAATCCTGAATTCCGGACGATACTTTCATACATTTTGGTTTATGTAAGTGCAATTTTACTTCCAAAATCCGGACAGTGCAGAAAGTGTCATCCTTAATTAGGCCTGCGATTTTTAACCCTGAGGCAAAATGTCATTTGTTCTCTTTTTCAATTGTTTACCAATAATGTTTATGTATAATTTAAGTCATCAGCTGTCATCAGTTTCACAAATAAAAAGGATTTTCCTCTAAAGAGCAAACTAACAGTCATTTCATCAAAAAGCACTCATTGGAAATACCGAAAATGAAATAACACTTTGCACATGATGTTTATGATCTTATTTGACAAAATAAAATTCCACCAAAGAGTTCACAAACTTCATAATACAATAAAATCTCAATATCATAATCAATATCGGGACAAAAAAGATGCTTTAATATTATGTTGGTCTCTTTTCACTTGAAAACATGTATAGAGAAACTATCTAGGAGTAGATTCCTGAGTGTGGTTCCATTAAATGGTATATACATGTATTTACTAAGTAATCTTTATATTGAAGCATTCACTATTATAGTGAAGTTTTGGTGTATACATAATTTATACTGTATGTTCATTTATTTTCGTTGGGTTCAATTTTCAAGGTTTTTACTAAAATGGCTATTTCATGGGGACATCAATTCGCAGATTTTGATTTTTTAAAAGAAATGCCTTATCACTGCATTTGAATTCGTGGGGATTTGATTTCGTGGATGAGCCGACCCACGAAATTCCACAAAATTAAATCCCCAACGAAAATTAATGATTCAACAGAATTATAAATTTTACACAACATACATGTATCATCACATGTAAATATACTCCATGCAATCTGGTGTACTTGAAAAGCCAAATCAATCTAATACCTTCAGTACATCTGGATGTTCTTTAAACATCTCCTTCATATATTTGTAGTCAATGTAACATGAAAACTTCTGTCTGTCAAATAACTTCAAAGGGTTGAATTCATCCATGTGATCTTGTAACCAGTCAATATATTGCTGCATATTTATTTGTATATGAACACACTCAGTCTCCCACTGAAATTCTAAAAGCATTCATTTTCTAATCAATGCATGCATCAAAATTAATACACAGATTTTTATTTGTACAAGGATTGATCAAGATTTTCGATCTTTATCAGATTGCGGAAGTAACTTCCACTCTGTCTTGATTACCACGGTAGTAAGGGATTTGGTATCAAGGATTTTGTAAAAACCTCAAATGACCTTTATCCACAGTAATTGGTATAGGAAGATATGTTATAAATGGAAGAGATGAGGTATTCATCAAAAAGTCAATGGTTCATTATGTTTGAATGTGCACATCACTTTCAATTCTATTAGAGAAAAGCATATACAATTATAATAATAATGATTAAATGGAATGGTTGTAATTATTTGCTACATATTGTACAATCAGTTCACAAAGCACTTACTGTGCAATTCATAATCATTATGTTTAAGAAGCACCATAAAATGACTAGCCCGTGAAAACAGTGAATCTTTGAATGCATTGATTAAAATTAATTCTATCGTCTGAACACATCAATACTTAAATCTGATGATATAAAAAAGGGTTCAACCTTCTGATAGAACCGAAGAAACTTTGCATGTCACAAGTTTATCACCCAACAATGTTCGGATATGGTTAAGTGTCCATTTGCTAGGCATCCAGTCTTTCAAGGCACCCTTGAACACAAGTGGTGGACAATTCTGTCTGACCAAATCTTTGAACTGGGGAGATTTGGTACAAGAAGCAGATCTCATTGTTGAAAACTTGAATTAGAAAAAAGAACAATTTGAAATAATTTTATAACAGGTTCTTTAAGACAATATCTATAATCAGACACAGGTACTAGCAATACACTATCTTGTCTCATAGATCAATGCTTATGGTATCGTATATTTTAAAACTATTTACTATAGCACAGACGTATAATACTTATACATCTCTGACCATAGCATAGGCATGAATGGTTCGATAAATTAGATAGTGTGTTATAATTAATTACTACCGGTAGCTAGTATGTAGGGACTGTGTATTTCAAGAAAACTCTGAAATGCTTGGGATATATAAGTAAGGTCAGTATATTTATGTATAAACGATTCTCACACTTATTGAATTTTAAGATGCCATGTCAATACTGTACAGTAACATTAATCAACAAGACTTAATGAAAAACACATTTTAAATGTGAAGTGAAATTATTTTTGTTCAATACGTGTTTAGTGTCAGTCATTTCATGTTTCATTATCATAATAGTTCCAGTAACTGTTAATAAATTACATTCACACAAAAGCACATTTCTCTTTATTTAGAGAGGAATAAGAATTTTAATCAAGTTAAAATTATCAACTGACTAAAGTAAAATCTTACCACAACACCGTTTGATGTTTACTTTATCCATTTCCGGTACAAAATGTTCACCTCTTTTAAATAAAACTTGCTTTATTTGAAAGTGTCCCGTTGAAGCAATGTGAGTATTAATGTTTAATTTCAACATATTTCTAAACCTTTGCTTTTGAATTTGTAAAATATGTAGCCATCAAACTGTATCACAAATTACATTTTCACTTTCTTTCGCCCCCATAATATTTCGTACCAATTATTTAGTTCTTCGTCAACTTACAATAATTTCATATTTTCTCTCTAATCTTGTATGTCTTTTATCGTAAGCTGCTTATATTTGTGCATATGCAAGATGTATTGATATAATCACTATTCACTATGGTGTTCATTACATTATTTGTTCCATGTATTGGGATAATATTTTGATAGTGATAATTTTAACATCACCATTCATGGAGAATTAGAATTGGTATATCACTTTATAAGTATACTCATGGTTAAACCGTTAATGTTGTGAATGGACTATTCGCAATGCTGTTAATGATCACTTTACAAGATAATAAAAAGACAATATTTATGCATTTCTCTTTTTCAGTTTTCATTATCTTTTGTACGCCCCCATGCTGTGATATGTCTGGGAAGGGACAAATAGTTTTAAAGAACTTTTTCATCTTCAACCCTACCTATGGACCTAGGGAGGGTGAGGTATGATATGTTTTATTTATAATTGTATTAGTGTAATAATTTTTGACATGCAGTAAGGTTTGACTATAGACAGGCCGGAACAGTAGGCGGACGCTACCAGTACGCGGACACCCTCGCATTCGGCGAGTTTTAAAAGATTTAAAACATCCTGTACGATACCGATATTACTTACCTATATTCGCAGCAAACTTACCTTTCTTCCGGTATGATACATATTCTGTTTACACTTCCTGTTTATACTGATCAGCAGACGATATAAACAAAATAAATTGATATTTGTAAAAATATGCAAGTCCTTGTGTAAATGGCTAAGAAAATCGCCACTGATTAAAATAATATACGTATTTAATAAATATGAGACAATCTCACTTGAATAGACTTGTAAATAAACAAAAAACCTGATATACACAATCGATCTTGCGACAAATAATTTATCTCAGCAACACTCGCATCTTTATCGCTTTGGCGCTTGAACCATGTGACTACAGGTACCTTCCAAATGTTTTTGTTTCCATTTTATAATTTTATTTTGACGTCCTTAACTCCCGTAAGCTACAAACGTAGTGATGGAAATAAGTAAATCTAGATAAATACTCATTTCTGTAAAGTACAAACTAAAACTGAAGGAGAGTCTTTGTTCTGCATGGTTTTTGTAAAGAAGAATACATGAATTGACGTATTGCACTCAATGCTTTAAGCATGTTAATATTTCATCATAGAAAAAATATTTTCTTTCAATTTTCACGTGTAAATGAAATAATTACACATAAAAAACATTTTCATGTGATTTTACTTTATTTGACCATTTTACGTCTGTATAAACGAGTGTCCGCGTACTGGTTAAACTGTACAATAATTTTGAGCCGTGGCTGAACCTGCCGCGATGCCTGACTGCGCATGCGTAGTGCATTGTTTACAATCTTAAGTTCCTGTAAATTTCTAAGCAATGATTCATCTTCAAAACTTCATAGACTGGATGATTTGAAACACGGCCTCAATTACACGAAATAGTTACATATGAGGAAAAGTGTCCGCGTACTGTTCCGGTCTGTCTACAGTTAATATAAGTTAGACAAGCTCACTACAGTAGTGCTTTATTTATTTTCTAAACTTGTTTATTTTACATTGTTTGTAGAGCATGTTCTTACAACTTATATTAGCTATTCTCGATGACTGCATCCTGGGTTCTGACCCATACTCTTGCCGAAAGAAGGGATTGTAAAGGTTCCGGTCAAATTCCGCCACAGACAAGATTCGAACCCACAACCTCCGCTTATGAATAGTTTTCAAATTTTGATCCTGTGTAAGAATGTCAGGAGTAAAATGGATTGTACAAAATAACAAAAAATAATCATGGCTTGTTACGAAACTCTATCATTATTCCCATTATTGTACTGCCTAATCATCATATTATTGTGTATTTACATGTTAATTTATTATCCTTAGGAACACAAGAAGATTATTTATTACTACCCCAAAAATGTTGACATCGATACCAAAATCAAACATGTTGGTTTGTGTGAAGCCATTATTACATTTACCCAGTAAGTATGAGAATTTAATTTGTATTCTATCGTAATTGGCAATCTGATTCATTTCTACTTCTAGTGCTTTGCTAATTTATTTATAGTACCTTAAGATGATCAAAGATATAATATTTAACAAGATATTTGAAAATTTTTTCACTGTACTTATCTTTTATTGAAATATTATGCTTAATGTACAAAAAAGTAAAAAATAAATGTTGAAAAGAAAATTTCTTAAAAATAGACAAACGTAGACGTCACAATGTAAACAATGACTATATATAGTTAGACAGTGACTTTTCAATTGCGCAAAAGAATTCGATCCATCAATTGTTGAAATAGAGTGTCTTCAACAAATTGTATGTGGTAAAGATGTACATTGTGAATTTACTTGTTGGTTATCGGAAATGTCTTATCAATTGATGGTCACATGATACAACTATCATCACTTGATTGTAGTGGTGGCAGTGGTTATAGTAGCAAAGCGTGACGTAACCGGTGTGAGGAGTTCAGTCTGTTGTATGTTGTTTTATCTATTTTACAGAACATTCACAGATAAGCCATGTGAGGCTTTACATACTCAGAAAACAAGAGAAATATTTTTCCAGCCAGAGAAAGATTTCTGGATGGTGATGGTATATAATTTTGTCTTGCTCTACTAAAGATGTATCATAATTTTGATGTTTTGTCTGTGGCTTGCTGAGAAGAACTTAATACAAGTACTCTGAAACACTGAATGTGAAATACTGTCTTATTGTCTACAGTTGAATTGCGAAAATTGCAAAATGTGAAAGTTGAAAAGTACGAAAGTTCGAAGTAGTTTGTCAGTGTGATGTGTGAAAACTCAATTTTTTGGATGCTCCCTTGGCATTTCAAACTTTTGCGATTCAACTGAATGCTCTCCAGACATCTGTTTTTCTGCAATTTATCAATTACTTATAAAAGAACACTTAACTTCCCTTGACTTTATTATTTTGTGAAGTTACATAAACGCTTTACATGGCTTGTACATTCAAAATGTTATTCAAAATAATATCTATATAAAATAAATGTACATTTATTTCATGGATTGATTTTATTTTACAGAGTTTGAATGTTTGTCTTTAATAGTTTATCAAAACTTGAAGTTGATAAAACCAACATACCTCTGTACCTTACAGACTGTTTCCGTTCCATACAGTGAGAGATCAAAAGATGGTCAGGTATTTTTAGAGTACCATGAGGAAGATGTGCAAGATAACGTTCTGGAGGCTATGGTTAGACAAGCTTATAGGATGTTTACTGTAAGAATACTATTCAATTGTTATGGATGTATTAAGAATGGTCCTGTGTTTGTAGTAGTCATAGTTTGTATGGCATTCAAACTCTTTATTTTCCTACCCTTATAGGAAACATAATACAGAAAAAGGGATAGAACATAATTCTGCTGCCTGACTTAAGTTATGGATTCTTTCTACAAAATTGAAGAGACCTAAACTTGAGATTTGGTATCCTGTATCCCTTATAGTACTTCTGGATTGAACTTTTATTATAATTATCCCCAAAAAGGAATTCCTTGATTGGAGTCTAGTCTCTTTACCGGTAATTTAAAAATGGCAGTGTTTGTTAAGCATTGTTAAATTCATTTTTTTATATGACACTTCAGTGAATCTGTCAATGGTAGATCTGGTTTTATATTTATGTTTTCAGTTGTTTAATGGATCTATTTACTTCCTTCTTGATAAATTGAACGGTGACACAAGTGCATTACAACAGAGAATAGACCATTTCTTTTCTAGAGTAAGTAGATTCAGAAAGTCTACTTTTATGTTATAAATTTGATTTTAATTGAACAAGTATTTCCATTATAATAACAAAATATGATAAACATTTCTTTTTATTATTAGAATTAAGTTTTTCATAACTTGGAATTTTGATGGTACAAACAGTAAAGACCTAAAATAGTTCTGCTTTTTGAACAATGTTTCAATTGAAGTTATGTTATATCGAGTTTTATGCCCCTTTTCAACAGTCAGAGTCATATGAGGCAGACAGTTCACCTACTAAACTCCCATCCGGTGTAAGCAACTGCCTACTTTCTCACATAAAGATACATGGTCGGTAGCGGGGCTCGAACCTACGATCCTCTATCAGTGAGAGGTTACAGTGATTTTAAGTCAGCGATCTTAACCACTCTACCACGGAAGCGGGTAGTTTCAATTGAAGGCTATTTTACTAACTTGTCATAAACAAATTTTTCTTTCTATTTTAGTATTTACTTACACTTCGTGTGAATAGTTGTGACTTATTGGATGTATTTAGTGGCATATCATTCCTACCGTTAGACAAGAACACATACCTGCAAGTCCAATGTTTCATCAATATTCTAGAATCAACATTCCCTACTGTCAAATATACAGCATTTTTGTACAATGATCAACTTGTATGGTGAGTCCATTTTTAACAATTTGTTTTATTGATAATATAATACTTTGAATAGAAAAAATTCCCCTCATCTTATATTTAAGCTGTAATCAGTATTTTTTAAGAAAATAAGTGCTGGATATAAATGCTAATACATGGTAAAACTTATCTGTCTTCTATAATGTGATTCAGTGCATGTAATGCTTTTTGTCTATCGTCTTTCATTTAAGAAGTTTTACCTATAAGGATTTATTAAATATGCATACACAATTGAAGACCAGTATTTGATATTATCACAGTCACTTTGTCCTAGGGATCTTATGATTCAATTGCATGATTTTTCCTTTTTGAAATACATGTATGTATATTATACGGCCTTTCAGTCAAACAAAAATATGCCTTTGTGATGAACATATATTTCTTAACATTAAATCAAAGTTATTAAGTAAATAATTATTATTTTCTATTTTTTCAGGTCTGGTTTAGAACAGGATGATATGAGGATTATGTACAAATATTTGACGACTAGTTTGTTTCCAGCTTATTTAGAACAGGAATTACAAGCTAGCGGACATCAACACAGTAGTCACCAATCTCTGGGTAGAAATATGTCCATGCCTAATGTAGGAAATGTTCATTTTGGAAAGTAAGGGGACATTACTCTCTTTGTATGGCTTATTATTATGCAGGCATGGGGCAATGCAAAAATGTAATTTCCCAAGTAATTCAATTGATTATATAGTGCAAAATGACCTCAGAATAGAGGTCACCTGTCAATAGAGGCTACATGATGTATTCTGTCAAGATGGCCTTTGTTTGCAGGTTTTAATTTTCATCCATTGATAACTGTAAATGTAATCTAGCTCAATGAATAGAATGTTACATCTACAGACCTCATGTTCATGAGTTGAACCTAGGGTATCCAGGAAGACGTGGCATGAAAGTCTATCTTTCCTCCAGTACTGTTCAGTCACAGGGCTTTTTTCCTCCTATAGCAGGGGCCGTTAATAGGCATCTTCCCCTCAGGAAAATTTTGATATATTTTGGAATATATATTTTCCTTCATATTACTGTGTTAATTCATGTTCTAAGTACAAATTTACATTACCTAAAAACTAAAAAAAAAAAGAAGAAAAAAATTTGGTCCAAGTGGGGTTTGAACTCATGTCCCTCAAGGACTTTGTCAATTGTACGTAAAAATGATGAACTTGAGTACTCATCAAAATGGAGGTAATGCATTATACATCTAATACCTTAAAACTGAAACACATAAAAATGGGAGTAAATTTGAAAAAAAATCTCAGAATTTAATTTGATAGTTTTAGGTTTGTCTGCCTTTCATACACGAATGCTGTACAGTAATTATCTAATTTCTTTTCAGATTCATAACAGGGCCTCCAAATATTCAAGATGAGAAAAATATGGGAAAAGTTCCCCGTTTGTACATCAATACCGAGTATGAGAATGAAGAATGTCTCTTACTGGTATATAGAGCCATGAGTGCTAGTGTTTGTTTATTGTTGAATTGTAAGTTAGCTATGATACCTATTAAGTTTACTTGTTAATGAATTATGTTTAATATTAAGTGTCGCTGAGTTTTTAATGTTTCATATTTGAACTTGAGATTCATTTTGTCCCGAATTTTGTTCTGTATAAAGATTAACTCAAATTTGAATATTTCTCTCATTCTTTATGAAGTGAGTGTACATTGTTTTAGATATCTTGACACAGTTGTAAAATAACGATAGTATCTTTCTTTCAGCTTCTTCCACTGTTAACTTTGATCTCTGTAAGAAATTGGATAGTTTCCTTGGCAACCAATTAACACAACTGGCTTCAGAAATTGGGGATCAATACTCATCTAGAAAACAGCAGCCAAAGTAAAGCATTTACACCTTTTTTTCACAGTGCAGTTTATCAGTGAGCATTATATGCCATCTGAGATACGGTCAAATCAGGTTCTAATTTATTTTCTGTCAAAGTAAAATTGACAGTATACATCTAATTGAATAAAAGGGTTGACATAACAAAAAAAAACCAACAACAGAAAATGGTCATTAATTGAAGTATGTATCTTGTTATTTATTGTGGAACAGTCTACTTATATCTCAAATGTAACAGTGATGCACAACCTAAATAACAGGTATTCCTTTAATTTCAGTTCTGAACCAATATTTAAGTACATATATTTCAACCATATGAATCTTGCTCAGAAGACGACAGTACACAAAGATAGTCAGAAAACTGCTGGAGCCTACGTACATCAAGATACTCTCAAACTACTCTGTGATATTAGTTCAGACTTACAAAGGTTGGTGCCATATTATTTTTGTAATGCTGATGTATTTTTCGTTCCTTTCACACTCAACATGAATTCTAGTTCTCAAAATGGTTCCTGGTTGTCATGTTTTGGGTTGAAAAAAAAAGAGGTTCTTTGGAGTGCTCTGACCCACAATTTTAGCCCTGGGTAGGTAGGTAGGTACATGTAGGTAGGTACATGTAGGTAGTGATTTTTTACTATTAATTATATTTAGAAAAAAATGCCCAAAAAATTCATTTGCTAGGATTTTCGTGAGTAGGTCGGAGCACTTCAAACAAACTTGTTTTTATTTTATGCCTTGGAATTAGTGTACATGTACTTAGTTTTAGACATAATAATGAAAGCTTAAAATTCTTCACTGAAAATTTGTCTGAATTTCTAGGTTTTTGTAATGCAGTAAATTAAGATAAATATGCAAAATAAATTTGGTTTAGTTGTTCCCACTGAATGATTAAGGTTGAATAATCAAAGTTGAATCTGCTGGTCTGATCTGTATTCTGATAATGCCAATGTGTGTAATATTTGTTATAATTATGTTTAATATATCTGTGACACCATTTACTTATGTCCTGCCCTGTAAGAATGTTATACAGTTACACTATCTCTTTTATATAAGCTTAAAAACATAAAAAAACATAGGCTATTGAATAGGGCTGTGGCGAGTACCTGAGTACTCGGGTAATCACGAATCAAATTGAAAAATCGAGTATGAATAATTGTCATTATTAAGATTCGTGGTTCGCGATCTTGTTTTTTAAGAAATTAAAAGTGTATTCTTTGTTCTTAAAAAAGCCTTTTCTCTGAATGAACATTGTCTCATCATGGACTTCTTTGTTTGCCAAGATGTCAAATCGGTTCTTTAAATAATGATGCTGGTAAATCAATTAACTGGATGGGAGTACGTATAAATTTAAGCCATAGAACAATTTATACCGATTTACTTCATTCCTAAAACAAATTAAATTCAGCTATCTTCAGGACTGCAATTTTGAAATTTTAGATGGGTTGCTTGATAACAAAAGATTTGTGATTCGATTTGACGATCGTAGGTGGTGAATCGGGGATTGGATCGGATTGCCACTTACTCAACAATCCACAGCCCTACTATTGAAGTATCTTGATTAAAATATCCCCATTGATTATTCTTGGTAATTTTAGATTTTGTGGGTTTTACCTGCACAGAGAAAATGTACAAAGAATAAGCAATACAAAAGGGCATTAAACAAGAGGGCCAAGATGGCCCTATATCGCTCACATGACAATCACTGTTCACTCATTAAAACATTGTTTTGAACCGGTGACCTAGTTTTTGACCCCAGACGACCTATGTTCGAATTTGTCTTACATATCATTAAGACAAACAGTCTGACTAGGTTTGGTGAAGATACAAACAAAATTTGACATCTACAGTGTTAATAAGGTTTTCCTAAGATTTGACCTTGTGACCTGGTTTTTGACCCTAGGTGACCCATATTTGTACTTGTCCTTAATATCATTAAGACAAACAATCTGACAAGGTTTGGCCAAGATCCAGTCAAAACCATGACATTTAGAGCTTTTACAAGATTTTTACCTAAGATTTGACCTTGTGACCCAGTTTTTGAACCCGGCTGACCCATGTTCATCCTTGACCCACATATCATTGAGGCAAACATTTTGACAAGGTTTGGTGAAGATCCAATTAAAACTGTGACATCTACAGTGTTAACAAAGTTTTCCTAAGATTTGACCTGGTGACCTAGTTATTGACCCCAGATGACCCATATTTATACTTGACCGTTATATCATTAAAACAAACGATTTGACAAAGTTTGGTGAAGATCCAATAATAACTGTGAAATCTACAGTGTTAACATGGTTTTTCATAAGATTTGACCTAGCGACCTAGTTTTTTACCCAAGATGACCCATGTTCGAACTCGTCCAAGATATTATGAAGACAAACATTCTGACAAGGTTTCATGATCATCCTATCAAAACAGTGACTTCTAGAGTGTTCACAAGGTTTTACAGCAATTTGCCCTAGTGACCTAATTTTACTACAGAAATGACCCATTATCAAACTTGACCTACATATTATTAAAATAAACATTCTGACAATGTTTCATGAAGATAAAGTCAAAACAGTGATTTCTAAAGTGTTCACAAGGTTTTCCCTTATTTGGCCCTGGTGACCTAGTTTTTGACCCCAAATGGCCCAATATCGAACTCGTCCAAGATTTTGTTGATATTAACGTTCTGACCCAGTTTTGCTAAAATTGAGCCAAAAATGTGGCCCCTAGTGTGGTCACAACAAAAAGTTTGACGACGCACACCGCACGGCGCCGGACGGAGAGTGATCCTAATAGCTCACTTTGTCACTTTGTGACATGTGAGCTAAAAATTAAAGTCAGTATCAGTAATTCAGGACAAAAGTATTAATCTTTCATTATATGGAAATAAATTCTTCTTTGTGTTTGTACATTATGCTTAACTCCTGAAATAGTTCTGATTTTGATTATTGTTACAGTCTGCGAAATTAGCGGTTGTCCTGGTGTACGGGACAATCAATTTTTCATTCGGAAAACCAAACCTTGGTTCGGACAACCAACTTTTCATTAACAAATCAAATGAAAAGCAGTAAAATTTTCAGTTTCGGACAACCACATTTCAAACCTTAATTTCACAGACTGTTGTTATTGTAGACTATCCGTTAACCAATTATACACTAGAAGGTATGGCCTAAACAGAATGCATAAATGCCATGAACTAGATCACGGAGTCTGGATGTTATTATGGTCTCGATAAAGAAACAATGTTGTACAGCAAATAAACAAGTATTAACCAACATGCTCTTACCGTATATCTTTTCTCTATATATTATGTACTGACAGATAAGTAATATTACATGTACATCTCTGTGACATTATTCTGTAGAAATAATCAGGATGGTGAGACATTTGTGAAGACATTGTCGGAATGTTGGGTTGTTGGTAAGAAGTCGGACCAAAGAGAAATGGTTGTTGTGATAAATCAGAAAAATCTTAATCTGATTGAAGTAAATGGTAAGTTTCAGAGTCTTTTAGCTCTGTAGTATTCTTAGAGGCCCGTCTCCATGGTCCAGTGGTTAAGGTCCCTGACTTCAAATCACTGTAACCTCTCACTGATAGAGGGTCGTGGGTTCGAGCCCAGCTACCAACCATGTCTCTTTATGTGAGAAAGTAGGCAGTTGCTTACGGATGATAGGAGTCTAGTACTGGTTCTTCCCAGGAACGATGCTTAGGTGAACTGTCCGCCTCGCATGACTCTGGCTGTTGAAAAGGGGTGTAAAACCTGATATAAACAAACAAACAAAAGAAGTATTCTTAGAAATATACATGTGTAGAATTCATTTCAAGTATCAAATTATGTATAATGTCTTACTCTCATATTTAAAGAGGCCAATATATAAATGAACATTATCAGGAATATTAACAATATGGGATAATGTATCTCACATGCTTTCATGTAAGGTTTTCTTGCAATATACTGAGATGTGTTTGTTTAAAGGTCCATACTACTTTCTGTTCAGTCAAGTTCAATTAATTATGTTCCTAAAGTGATTATCATGTTTATTTCAATTGGTTACGTGATGATTAATACACTACATGTCGAGGGCTCAGCGCAACAGTGTCGTAACTCATATTGAAATAAGAACAAGTTACGACAGTGTTGCGCTGAGCCCTCGAATTGTGCTTTATTGTGGTTATTCTTCTTTATATCTATTTACACCATTGTCATTTATAGCTTTATATGAATGTTTCCTTATCATTTCAGATGAAGTGAAGAAATTGTGTAGTCTCAATTTTAACAGTATATTTTTCCAGGACTGATTTTATTTTTAAAAAATCCAATAAACTGTTTGTGATTAGTATCATGTAGAAATGTATATATACATATACAATCATGTATTTAATAGTCATATTTATTATATGAATCAATACAAAAATGAATCTTATTTGATCTTCATGTGAATTAGGCAAATTAAGACATAAAAAGTTCAACTTGTTTTATTTTGTCAAACATACCAATCATGCTTAGGGATATTAAACATTTTGTACAACACATTTATTTTTGCCTGATAATGGAAAAGGACATTTTCTGATATTCATTGTGCCAGTATAATGCATTCAGTAATTTGAATTGAAGCTACTGAATTCAGAGACCTATGAACAATCACTGATTGTTATTTCATTTGCCAGACTCAAATCCCCCCCCCCCTCAGTTATTACTATTACCTTTGCTAGTAATTATGTTGAGAATTGAAATCAGGGATTTTAAGCTGTATTATGTTAAAAAGTCACCTGTTCAGAAAAACAGTATCTTTAGCAGCACAGTGACTTTGAATATATGCTCTAATCAAGTTTTCTTGTCAAAATTTCCTTCATACTATAATTAATATCTATAAACCAGTAATAGATGTAGATATATACAATATATTATGATTTAAATTTATTGTTTGGCTTGATAATAAAGATGCTATTTTACTTAATTATCAGCCTGCTTACCGTACACAGCTATTGATTATGCAGTAAAGAATGGTTTGCAAGTTTCCAACTTGTTAATTATTAATAGTGAATTGTCAGACAGTATTTGAATTGTTATATGCATTTAGTGTATCATCCAGGTGTGTGTCTATACCCAACTACACTACTGAGTCTACATCATTTTCCCAAAAAATCAAAGAAATACTTGACTGATGTGGAGTTAAACCAGCCACTTATAAAATATCATGTTCTTGAATCCACTTCACTTTAGCTAGGGTATACGCCAAGCCGCCTACCATCCTTCAAATATGTTCGGTATCAATTCAAAGAATGATTCCCTATCATTAGGGATAGATTATCATATTAAGTGAATGTCATTATTGTTCTTCCATGTTAATAAAATCAAAAGATTGTTTTTATGTGAAGAAGTAAATTTGTATTTACTATAACTTCTTATTCTTCTGTGATTTTTGTAATGTACAGTTATCAAAGATGTTGTTTCATCTTCGTTATTTCTTCTTAAAGCAGAAAATAAATCACTGTGTCTGCTTTTGATTCAGTATGTGTACAAAATGCCCTATCAAACACCTATTCTCTACATGTATAGTATAGGTCTTTGGTTCTATTTATGTTTATTAATACCTGGTGCAATATCATAATATACCCATGATGGATGTTAAAACTTGTGAATAAAAGGTGATTAAAAAATCGAGAAGTAGTTGTTGTTTGTGACATTTATTTATTATCGTTTTTATGTGTTATGTTCATTAAGCAACAAGGATGGAATAGTAATGGCTTGTCACATAACGACTCGACACACTTTAAATAGCGACTTGCCACAAAGTAATAACGACTCGACACAGACCTGAAATGAATTTTAAAGCATATTATTTACTTATTTTTATAGATGTTTCATAATATTTACTTTTTGGGGGTTCGGTTTGTTAAATTTAATGAAGGATCTTGTTCATTAAATGGGCATTTTCTCTTTTCATTTAGCACTTTCAAATTTGAACATGACTTTTAGTGTTACAAACATCGTAATTTGCACTGCATGGATTTGCCATTATGATTCCAAGTGGTTATGATATGTTTAATTATTGTATAAATTTACATCAATTAGTATTCTGTTCTGTTCTATCTGTAAACTGTTAAGATAAATTGTAAAGTGCTTTTTTGTATATTCTATACTTGGGTGAATAAAAGAATATGTTCTGTTCTTCTTTTAATTAAACTGGTGTTTGCTTGTAGCCTGATTAAGTTGCACAATAGATGAAACAAGTGATGCGAATAAGCACAATACATCAAAGTGGTTAATTAAGTACATAATTATATATATATATATAAATCCTTGATGGAATCAACACATTTTAATTGAAGATATAATTAATTGTAAAATAGGAGGTAATGATATTCAGTTTCCAATGCATTCAATTACTACCATTATACATTCAATTCCAATTTCACGAAATTCAGAACAATATATATAAGACATCGTTCAATATGAAATTAACATTGAAATAAGTCTAAACAATTCACATTTTATTACTAATCATAAAAAATGTTAGCGATAATGGTTTTCATCAGAAATATTCTTGAAAAATTATGATAAATAGAAGTTGAATCTATAATCATTCGCTGGCCTTGTTTTGATCATATTGTAAAATAAAATCCTCAAATTACGAAAATGTTTTTTTTTGTTAGTTTTCCATTAAACAATGTCTGATATTCCTTTAACTGCCCTGAAAATTTCACGGATTTGTAATCGTGAATTTTTAAATTATAGCAAAAAGGCGGTAAAATATTTGTATACTGTACGTACGTTGTTTTACGGTTTGTAAAGATACCAAGATTAAACAGACAGACAGATTACTTTATTCACTAAAGTACTAGCTAAATAGATCATGACCTTTATAATATATGCATTTAGCTGATACGTTCATAGCTATAATATTTTATTTAATTTTGAAATGCTACGATCATGCATAGAGAACGATTTGCAGAATAATAAACAATGTGCGCGTGTAATATTATGGACATTTTCCCAAGATCGATCATCTGTCTGTTTTGTTTTGATTTAAGCATATGTGCATGAGAGCTATTGGAAGTTGCTCTTTGGAGTAATATTTCATTATTATTAATTTGAGTTCGATTATATATTCCCGTCAGTGGGGGACTTTGACTTGAACCTTCACAAGTAGTGCTTTCGGCGCGAGTACTGGTCAGAACCAAGGTAGCAGTCATCCAGAGTACACATAGTTATAATATAAGTTATAGGAACTTGCTCTATAATAATTATAGTTCGAATATATTTAGTGTTAGAGCATCGCAGACGGCTCTAATTGAATTCATTGGACTATAGCTATGTATGAACATACAATGTAATGGTCAATTTCGCAAATAGAACGAAACTGTAACAAAAATACGTTCATTAATTGACAACCGGACTAAACCGCACTGAATGTCGGAATCATTTATCATGCATTCTTCAAAATATGATGCTATTAATGTATGTGTTTTAGTTTTAGTTGCGTACTAACACGCGAAAGAATGGTTAGTACAAAGTGAATAATAAATTATATTATTGTATTTGTACATTTATTTACGTTGTACCACTGGAATCTTATATTCAATAAAAACGTCTTAGAAGTTTCACTGAATTCCTGCATGTAGATGCTAAGAAATAGTTTTGACAAATTTTACCTATTGGATAAAACAAAGGACCATATATAACTCAGTGAAAATTAATCCAAACAAAACCTGGTTATTGCATGCTCAACTTGGCTTACTTTTTATGACTTCTGTGAGGTTGCATTGAATTCCTATGAGTAGTTGCTGAGATATTGTATATATACTAGCTGTATAAAAGCAACAAAGGACCATAACTCGGTGAAAATTTAACCAAACAAAAATGGTTTTAGCATGCACAACTAGGCTTACCACTTATCACTTCTGTGAAGTTTTATTGAATTCCTGTCTGTGGTTAATGAGAAATAGTCTGGACAAAATTTGCCTATTGTATATAGTGTATAAAAACAACAAAGGGCTATAACTCAGTGAAAATTAATCCAAACGAAAAATGGTTTCAGCATACACAACAAGGCTTACTACTGATCACTTCTGTGAAGTGTCATTGAAATCCTGGTCGTAGTTTCTGAGAAATTGTCCGGACAAATTGTGTCTACAGACGCACGGACCGGCCGACCGACCGTCAAGTGTTAATCCAATATAGTCCCCATATATTTCATATCTGGGGGTATAATAAGAACATTAAAATGACTACAGGCTGTTTTAAGGAAAATGTATGCGTACATCACTGTACATACGACAATGAAACTACTTCAGTTATCATATTGATAATTTATCATTCAGAGTCCAAAATCAGCAGAAATCAGCTATCAGTGATATACCGGTAATATTAAAACGATCGGAATTTTATCATTTGCGTCAATTTCAAAGCTTGCGAAAATCAGCAGTAATCGTATTCTCAGGGAAGGCAAAATTTAATTTTAAGTGATAAAAATCTGCATTTATAATCAGAGGCATCCTTTTTTTAAGACTCCCTGGCAGCTTGATTCAATACAATATCCATTCGTTTAGAACATTTAGCCAGTAAAGTTTCAACACCCAGTCACGAAAAGAAATGATGCCACCAGTGTAAAATTAAAATAGCGTTGTCTTCATGTGACTAATCAAACAAAATGATTGGTCAACTGGAATTATTCGAGAAGTACTACATATACATGCTACAGAACGCCAATGCTCACAGACGTAAAATCTTATTAAAATTATCATGCAGTTTAGATAAAGATGTACCAGTATTTATTATTTCCTTATAAAAAGTACCATTATTTAGACAATGATAATTGGTAAATAAATGGAACTTTTACCAAAGAACTTAATACAACACCTACTTATGTTAACAGACATTTCATGTACCAGCTACTCTATGTTTTACCTCTTTTCGGGAACCAGACAAATATAAATCATTGGTTAAATTTTGCAAATTAAACAACAAATATGGATTAATTGGATTTTGCAAAATATCACAACAGTTTAACAACATATTGAAGAGAAATAAACTGTAAAAAATCACACAAAATTTACTTCATTTGTTAAATCATATTCCTGTACAATTTAATAATGGTAACAAAAACACCTCTTCTACCATGCACTAATTCATTTCTTATAGATTTTCGATCTCTAATGCACAACCTGCATTGATTTTGAAGTGTACTCAATTTCATTAATTGTACTAATTTATTGACATACTTCTTATAGGGCATTGGGTTCAAACCCAACTTGGACCATACTTTTTATATGCCCCCGTATCGATAGATAGGGGGCATATTGTTTTTGGTCTCTCTGTCTGTTTGTATCAAACTTTAACCTTGCCTATAAAATCAGTACGCTTGCACCTACATTAATCAAACTTCATATGTAGGTTCCTCATGACAACCTCTACAGGACCTGTGCATTTTCAGGTCAGTACGGCAAAGGTCGAGGTCACCCAAAGGGGGCATTGTGTTTCAAAAACACATATTTTGTTTTTAGTTTTTAGGTAATGTTTCCCATTTAGAACATGAATTTATACTGTAATATGGAAAAAAAGATATTCCAAAAAATGTTGTTCAGTTTATAGCAATTCATACATGGTTAATTAACGAAAATCAAGTAACTATGAATTTCTGACACACATATCTTATCAAAACCGGACGGTGAAACTCTTTGAAATTTGATGTAGACATTATATACAGTTAAATTATATAGTAGTTAAATTTGAGAAATTTTCAGGTGTTGTTTAATTTTTTTTGTGATATTTATCAATTTGTAACTTTTTGGTAAAAAGCAAAAATCTTGACTAAATCTTAAAGGGGCGGGGTACGTTACATTTTTATTTTTTTCTGCAACATAGTAGTTCCAAACATAATATAAACAATTTGGATTGACTAAACATATTGGTTACCCTTAGACTTATACACATGCTTGCATTTTTTTGTATCATCTGTTAGAGAGGTAGGTCAATTTTCATAAAGGTGACTTCGTTTGATTTGGAGGTACTATTTTACGTTAGGTATATAGAGAAACAAAAATGGCCGTAACTCGATCTCTTAACTGACGGTAAAAGTTTTTTTAAAATTCACCTGTATATGTCTTTATGGATATACAAAAGAATGACAATATTTAAAATACAATCCTTAACATTTCACATATTACACTTCGAAAACCTTAACAAAACATCATCTATTGTAGATGCCGTCTGAAGGCTGTGCCAATAAGCAGAATATTCAAGTTGTGTAACACGTGCACCATTACATTGCACGTTATGCACACACATAAAACATGCATGAGTGCCAAAATGGCCCTTTATCGCTAACATGAAATTCATTGTTTACTGATTAAAATATTTTTAAACCGGTTTTCCTATGATTTGACCTGGTGATCTAATGTCTGACCCAAGACGACACATGTTCGGTCTCATCCAAAATATCAACCAGACAAACATTCTGATAAGGTTTGATGAAGATCCAATCAAAACCCTGACATCAAGAGCGTAAACAAGAGTATCTAGCATTTGACCCGGTCACCTGCTTTTTGACTCCAGATGACCCACGTTCGTACAGGTCATACATATCATTAAGACACTAGACACTTCTTACAAGGTCGATCTGGTGAAGATCCAATAAAACTGTGACAACTACAGTGTTAATATTAAAAGTTTTCCTAACATTAGACCTAGTGACCCAGTTTAATACCCCAGATGACCCATATTCGAACTTATCCTGTATATTATTAAGACAAACATTCTGATAATATTTGGTGAAGATCTGATCAAAACCATCAACAAGGTTTTCCTATTTAAAGATTTGACCTGATGACCTAGTTTTTGACCCCAGATGAAACTTGTTCGAACATATCTTACGTTTTATCTACACAAACATACTGACAATGGCTGGTGGAGATCCAATCAAAATTAGACATCTGCAGTGTAATACAGATTTTCCTAAGACATTCGATCTTGGCCTACATATCATTAAGATTAACATTCTGATAAGTTTTGGTGAATATCCAATCAAAACTGTGACAGCTACGGAGTTAACAAAAGCTGTGCACAGACAGTGTATCCCCCGTCACGTGTGCATTTTTTCGAAAGGGTACAATCAGAACTTGTTTGTTGTTGTTTTTTAAGAGGAAAAACAAAAGGAAATTTAGTGAATAACTTGGTGAAAATCATTTTATCATTTTAATGAAGTGTGGCAAAACGTGCATGGAAATGTACGAAACAAACAAAGGGCAATAACACCCTAAAAAATAATTAACTGAAATCTAGAGCGTTAACATGGTTTTTCTAATATTGACCTGGTGACCCTAATTATTGACCCCAGATGACCCATTATCGAAGTCGTCCAAAATATTATGAAAACACACATTCTGACAAGAATGCATGCTGATCCAATCAAAACAGGAATTTCTAGAGTGTTTTACAGCAATTTACCCGGATGACCTAGTTTTTATCCCAGATAACACATTATCTAAATTGTTTAAGTTTTTATCAAAATAAAAATTCTGACCAAGTTTCATGTGCATCCAATCAAAACAATGACTTCTAGAGTGTTTACAAGGTTTTCCTTCAATTTTCCTTGTTGACCTAGTTTTTTACCCAAAATACCCACTATTGAAATTGTCCGAGATTTTGTCAATATTAACATTCTGACCCACTTTATTGAACCGAAATAAGAGATTTCGTTGCGTGACTTCTATGGTGTGCAGTTTGATTCGGTTTATTAAACCGAAATAAGATATTTGGTAGCGTGACTTGTATGTTGGGCATCAAGACATGCTTTATAATCACGAAATAAGAAGACGTGGTCGCGTGACGTCTGTGGTGTGCAGTTGTACTTGCTTTATTTTCCCGTAATAAGAGATTTGGTCGCGTGACTTCTATGGTGCGCAGTTATACTTGCTTTATTGATCCAAAATAAGAGATTTGGTCACGTGACTTCTATTGTGTGCAGTTTGATTTCGTTTATTAAACCGAAATAAGAGATTGGGTCGCGTGACTTCTATGGTTTGCAGTTATACTTGCTTTATTGATCCGAAATAAGAGGTTTGGTCGCGTGACTTCAATGTTGTGCAGTTTCATTTCGTTTATTGAACCGAAATAAGAGATTTGGTCGCGTGACTTCTACGGTGTGCAATTCGATTTGGCTTATTATACCGAAATAAAAGATTTTGGCAGCGTGACTTGTATGGTGTGCATCAGGAGATGCTTTATAATCACGAAATAAGAAGACTTGGTCGCGTGACTTCTATGGTGTGCAGTTGCATTTCGTTTACTGAACCGAAATAAGAGATATGGTAGTGTGACATGTATGGTGTGCATCAAGATATGCTTTATAATCACGAAATCAGAAGACTTGGACGCGTGACTTCGATGGTGTGCAGTTGTACCAGCTTTATTTTCCGTAATAAGAGATTTGGTCGCGTGACTTCTGTGGTGTGCAGTTTCGTTTCGTTTATGGAACCGAAATAAGAGATTTCGATGCGAGACTTATATGGTGTGCAGTTTGATTTGGTTTATTGAACCGAAATGAGTGATTTCGTTGCGTGACTATTATGTTGTGCCATTTGATTTGGTTTATTAAACCGAAATAAGAGATTTGGTCGCGTGACTTATATGGCGTCCAGTTTGATTTGGTTTATTGAACCGATATATGAGATTTCGTTGAGTGACTTCTATGGTGTGCAGTTGCATTTCGTTTATTGAACCGAAATAAGAGATTTCGTTGCGTGACTTCTATGGTGTGCATTTTGATTTGGTTTATTGAAGCGAAATAAGGGATTTGGTCGCTTGAGTTCTATGGTGTGCAGTTGTACATGTTAACAAGAAGCTGTGCACAGACAGTGTATCCCCCATCACGTGTGCAATTTTTCGAAAGGGTACAATCAGAACTTGTTTGTTGTTGTTTTTTAAGAGGAAAAACAAAAGGAAATGTAGTGAATAATTTGGTGAAAATCATTTTATCATTTTAATGAAGTGTGGCAAAACGTGCATGGAAATGTACGAGACAAATAAAGAGCAATAACTCCCTAAAAATAATTAACTGTGAAATCTAGAGCGTTAACATGGTTTTTCTAATATTGACCTGGTGATCCTAATTATTGACCCCAGATGACCCATTATCGAAGTAGTCCAAAATATTATGAAAACACACATTCTGACAAGAATGCATGCTGATTCAATCAAAACAGGATGTTACAGCAATTTGCCCGGAAGACCTAGTTTTTATCCCAGATAACACATTATCTAAATTGTTTAAGTTTTTATCAAAATAAAAATTCTGACCAAGTTTCATGTGCATCCAATCAAAACAATGACTTCTAGAGTGTTTACAAGGTTTTCCTTCAATTTTCCCTGTTGACCTAGTTTTTTACCCAAAATACCCACTATTGAAATTGTCCGAGATTTTGTCAATATTAACAATCTGACCCAGTTTATTGAACCGAAATAAGAGATTTCGTTGCGTGACTTCTATGGTGTGCAGTTTGATTTGGTTTATTAAACCGAAATAAAATATTTGGTAGCGAGACTTGTATGGTGGGCATCAAGACATGCTTTATAATCACGAAATAAGAAGACGTGGTCGCGTGACGTCTGTGGTGTGCAGTTGTACTTGCTTTATTTTCCCGTAATAAGAGATTTGGTCGCGTGACTTCTATGGTGCGCAGTTATACTTGCTTTATTGATCCGAAATAAGAGATTTGGTCACGTGACTTCTATGGTGTGCAGTTGCATTTCGTTTATTGAACCGAAATAAGATATTTCGTGGCGTGACTTCTATGGTGTGCAGTTTGATTTCGTTTATTAAACCGAAATAGGAGATTGGGTCGCGTGACTTCTATGGTGTGCAGTTATACTTGCTTTATTGATCCGAAATAAAAGGTTTGGTCGCGTGACTTCTATGGTGCGCAGTTACATTTCTTTTATTGAACCGAAATAAGAGATTTGGTAGCGGGACTTGTATGTTGGGCATCGAGACATGCTTTATAATCACGAAATAAAAAGACTTGGTGGTGTGACTTCTGTGGCGTGCAGTTGTACTTGCTTTATTGATCCGAAAAAAGATATTTGGTCGCGTGACTTCTATGGTGTGCAGTTGCATTTCGTTTATTAATTGAACCGAAATAAGAGATTTCGTTGCGTGACTTCTATGGTGTGCAGTTTGATTTCGTTTATTAAACCGAAATAAGATATTTGGTAGCGTGACTTGTATGGTGGGCATCAAGACATGCTTTATAATCACGAAATAAGAAGACTTGGTCGCGTGACGTCTGTGGTGTGCAGTTGTACTTGCTTTATTTTCCCGTAATAAGAGATTTGGTCGCGTGACTTCTATGGTGTGCAGTTGCATTTCGTTTATTGACCCGAAATAAGATATTTCGTGGCGTGACTTCTATGGTGTGCAGTTTGATTTCGTTTATTAAACCGAAATAAGATATTTGGTAGCGTGACTTGTATGGTGGGCATCAAGACATGCTTTATAATCACGAAATAAGAAGACTTGGTCGCGTGACTTCTATGGTGTGCAGTTGCATTTCGTTTACTGAACCGAAATAAGAGATATGGTAGTGTGACATGTATGGTGTGCATCAAGACATGCTTTATAATCACGAAATCAGAAGACTTGGACGCGTGACTTCGATGGTGTGCAGTTGTACCAGCTTTATTTTCCGTAATAAGAGATTTGGTCGCGTGACTTCTGTGGTGTGCAGTTTCGTTTCGTTTATGGAACCGAAATAAGAGATTTCGATGCGAGACTTATAAGGTGTGCAGTTTGATTTGGTTTATTGAACCGAAATGAGTGATTTCGTTGCGTGACTTTTATGTTGTGCCATTTGATTTGGTTTATTAAACCGAAATATGAGATTTGGTCGCGTGACTTATATGGCGTCCAGTTTGATTTGGTTTATTGAACCGAAATATGAGATTTCGTTGCGTGACTTCTATGGTGTGCAGTTGCATTTCGTTTATTGAACCGAAATAAGAGCTTTCGTTGCATGACTTCTATGGTGTGCTGTTGGATTTGGTTTATTGAACCGAAATAAGAGATTTGGTAGCGTGACTTGTATGGTGTGCTTCAAGATATGCTTTATAATCACGAAATAAGAACACTTGGTCGGGTGACTTCTATGGTGTGCAGTTCTACTTGCTTTATTGATCCGAAATAAGAGATTTGGTCGCGTGACTTCCATGGTGTGCAGTTGCCTTTGGCTTATTAAACCGAAATAAAAGATTTGGTAGCGTGACTTGTATGGTGTGCATCAAGACAAGCTTTATAATCCCGGAATAAGAAGACTTGGTCGCGTGACTTCTATGGTGTGCAGTTATACTAGCTTTATTGGTCCGAAATAAGAGATTTGGTCGCGTGACTTCTATGGTGTGCTGTTCAATTTGGTTTATTAAACCGAAATAAGAGATTTCATAGCGTAACTTGTATGGTGTTCATCAGGAGATGCTTTATAATCACGAAACAAGAAGGTTTGGTCGCGTGACTTCTATTCTATGGTGTGCAGTTTGATTTGGTTTATTGAACCGAAATAAGACATTTGGCAGCGTGACTTCTATGGTGAGCAGTTTGATTAAGTTTATTAAACCGAAATAAGAGATTGGGTCGCGTGACTTCTATGGTGTGCAGTTGTACTTTCTTTATTGATCCGAAATAAGAGATTTGGTCGCGTGACTTCTATGGTGTGCTGTTCGATTTGGTTTATTAAACCGAAACAAGAGATTTCATAGCGTAACTTGTATGGTGTGCAGTTGTACTTGCTTTATTGATCCGAAATAAGAGGTTTGGTCGCGTGACTTCTATGGTGTGCAGTTTCATTCCGTTTATTGAACCGAAATACGAGATTTGGTTGCGTGAGTTCTATGGTGTGCAGTTCGGTTTGGTTTATTAAACCAAAATAAGAGATTTGGTAGCGTGACTTGTATGGTGTGCATAAGTAGATGCTTTATAATCACGAAATAAGAAGGTTTGGTCGTGTGACTTCTATGGTGTGCAGTTTGATTTGGTTTATTGAACCGAAATAAGAGATTTCGTTGCGTGACTTCTATGGTACGCAGTTACATTTCTTTTATTGAACCGACATATATAAGAGATTTGGTCGCGTGACTTCTATGGTGTGCAGTTGTACTTGCTTTATTGATCCGAAATAAGAGATTTGGTCGCATGACTTCTATGGTGTGCAGTTGCATTGACTAAAATGTAGATCCTAATGTGTTCACAAAGTAAAAGTTGACGCCGCACGCCACTGGACAAAGACTGATCAGAAAAGCTAATTACAGGCATATTTATAATAGTAGCCATGCATACAGGTCACAAATAGAGACTGTATTCACATAGAAACATTGGCTACAATCTTTGAATGTTCTGCAAAGGCGATTGAAAGTGAAAATATTTAAACCTAAAGGTAGTGTCTCAGACTGCTTAAGACATACGAATCTGATCTGAACCTGTTAAGTATATATATATATGACCTTAATGTTCGACTCAAGCCAATGACTCTAAATAGAAAAGCATGGACAAGGTCCATTCCAGCCAGTCTTAGACCTTGACCTATTCATGACTGTAAAGGTGCGTATAGTCAAGCCTGTGTACAAAGGCTAGCCTTGGTAAAACACAATGTGGCCTTTATTGACAGGTGACCTTTATTTAGAGGTCGTTTTGTTCTAAATAATCAATGACAGTTTTCATAAGAATGGCCTTTATAGTCTACATTTATTTCGGAGGTGACCGCTATCACAGAACTGACTATTTAGTTTTATCAAATACTCCAATAATTGCCATGCACTGAACATCGTAACGCTTAATTAACAGTACATGTGATATATGTACCTATTAACCTAAGATGAAAAATTTTAGTGGATTTATTTATGGCTAAATCACATTATAACCACTAAAATCGGTAAACCATAATTATAGTGTGTGACAATCATCGTTTACTCATTACAATATTGTTTTGACCCCAGATGACCAATGTTAGAACTTGTTCTACATATAAATAAGACAAACATTCTGACAAGGTTTGGTGAAGATCCAATCAAAACAATGACATCTACAGCATAGACAAGGTTTACTCGTGACCTAGTTTTTGACCCAAGATGACACATGTTGGACTTTGTCTTACATATCATTAAGACAAACATTCTGACAATCAAAATTTTACATCTATCGTGTTAATAGGGTTTTCATAAGATTTGACCTCGCGACCTAGTTTTTTACCCTAGGTGACCCATATTTGAACTTGTCTGTTCGGCGAAGTTTGGCGAAAATCCAATTAAAATATTGGCATCTAGAGCTTTAACAAGTTTTTTTACCTAAGATTTGACCTGGTGACCTAGTTTTTGACCCCGGCTAAATCATCATCGATCTTGACCCACATATCATTGATGCAAACATTCTGACAAGGTTTGGTGAAGATCCAATCAAAACTGTGACATCTACAGTGTTAACAAAGTTTTCATAAGATTTGACCTAGTGACCTAATTATTGACCCCAGATGACCCATGTTTGAACTTGACCGTTATATATACAAACAATTTGACGAAGTTTGGTGATCATCCAATTATAACTGAAATCTACAGTGTCAATTAACATGTTTTTTCATAAGATCTGACCTAGCGACCTAGTTTTTGACCCTAGATGACCAATGTTCGAACTCCAAGATATATACTATAAAGGCAATCATTCTGACAAGGTTTCATGATGATCCAGTCAAAACGGTTACTTCTAGAGTGTTCACAAGGTTTTCCAGAAATTTGCCCTAGTGATCTAGTTTTTGACTGAAGATGACCCATTATCAAACTTAACCTACATACCCTTGACCTACATATCATTAAAATAAACATTCTGACAACATTTTAAAACACATAGCTGACCGTGAACGACAGGATTAATCCCATTAGAGGCAATACAACGATTAAGAGATAAGACCGCATGTGGATTTGGGGGGTCACTTATATAGTATCTGTTCATGCAATGTCTTTAAGTGTGCGAGCACTGAACTAAAATATTTCAGAAATTGGGTAGTCTATCTCATTATTGGAAAAAAATAAATAGGAAATTAAGTACATGATCCACATAAACCAATAGTCTCTGACTAGAACGAATTCTATCATAGATTCAAAATGTTGATTGAGAGAAGATCGAACCCTCAAATCTGTGTTGGTGAAAAACTATATAGAATAGTAAGTGTCATTATATCGTTCAAAATGTATTTTAATACCAAACAGACGTAAAGCGTTGTGTCCCACATGACGAATATAATATCTATGATAGTTATCCATGTCTCTGATAATATACTTTAGAGAAATCGCCTGGTTCGTACTGATGATGGTCCGAATCAGCTCAATTTGACAATGACGTCATATCCTGTTTCATTTTGACATCTACCAACACTCGGAATACTTGTTGTGTCTTGTGTTATCGGTGGTTTCCTCGTGTAAACAAAACATTAAAAATGTCGGGACGAGGTGGAAAGAAGAAAGCAAAGGTTTTATCAAAATCTGCACGGTCTGGCGTTCTATTTCCTGTAGCAAGAATGCAAAGATATCTCAAACGAGATACCCATCATTTCCGTATAGGTGCAGGTGCTCCTGTCTACATGGCTGCAGTTATAGAATATTTGACAGGTTGTCAGTCGTTTTTACACCACATTTTGTTTAATTTACTGTACTTTTCAACCCATGAATGATTCTTGATAGGCAAACAGTCGGTGTATATACTACAATCAAATTATTTTTCTCATGCAATGCTTAATCGAAATATAATGGTCAGGTTTTATAAAAAAAATCTGTATAAACTATAAATTTTAGCATAATTTACCATATATTGATTGAAAGCATGCATTCTCTTTATTGCAAATATTCTTTGCTGTCCTTATATGATAATATTGCACATGTCATCATCATCATCTTAAGTAATTGCTTTCCTCCATAAGGAGTATACTCGCAATAATGTCATGGTTACTCTGTTCTTGTGTTGTTGGTGTTTTATGAAGTAATGTTGTTTATCATGATTGATTCTAGGGGAAGAATATATCACATTGTAACATGATGTTATCTGCTCTTATCTTTTCAGACACTGTTAAATTAATATGAATTAAGCTTGAATTGTCTCCAAATATATCAACTTCAAAGTTTCTTCCGTCCTAGAACATATAGAAATTTTCTTACATCATATATAATATATTGAATTTGATCTACAATGTTTATCTTTATATTATTTCCAGCTGAGATATTAGAATTGGCTGGAAATGCTGCACGAGACAATAAAAAGACAAGAGTCACACCTAGACATATACTTTTAGCTGTTGCTAATGATGAAGAATTGCACCAGGTTAGTCAAATTATTATTGAATATATGTAATAATAATATGTATACAGGTCATACGTATGACTACGAGTCTAACTCTTTACTTAGCTTAAAATTCATGACAAGTATGCAATCATAAAACCATTTAAATCACATTGACAATTCTTCTTCGTGTCAAAGAACATAAAAATACTAAAAAAAAAATCAATAAAAACGTATGTCATCTGTCACACTGACAGGCATATTGATTTTTACCTTGTATACAAAAGACTGCTAATTGGCCAATCAAATTTGAGATACGAAATTACGCGGGAAATTCCTGCGACAGTACTGAACTCCAACCAATGTGCGAACCATCTTTCATTTGCAGAAATATCAAAACTGTATTTTAAGAGATAAAATGCATTAAAATGCGATACGAATATATAGCAGTATTAATTTGAATTGAATTCAATTTACTGTATGGACGATAAATTGACTTGACTGTAAAAATGACATAAATCATCGATGAGAATGTTAAGTTGCGGCATGCAGTGTAAACAATAGTCTGGTTCCCTGCCAACAAATGCTAGACAGAAACAGAATGGGAAGCGACATGCATGTGTCAGTAATTGTTATTATTGTAATAGTCGTGATCGTGTGTATGACCAATGTCAAGGCTGGTTCACATGTACGACTATGTACAGGTTCAATTCTGAGTTATGTGTAGTATGTATATATTATAATAATTGTTGTTGTAGATGATCGTATAGTGGATTTGGTGATAACTCAATTTAGGTGTGAAACACACAGTATACTAAACTATAGACTAAAGGAAAAGCACAACTCAATGTTAAGTTTAACGAGTGAGCGTTTATTGCATACACTACATTTAGAATCTGGATGTAAAGATTTATAACAAGAATTATTATGATGATAAATGAAGTAAATATATTATTTATGCATAAATCTAACTTACAATTTATGAACAAAAGATAAACCTGAATTACCCTATAATACAAGTATAATACATAGATGAACGCAGGGATTTTTTGGGGGCAATTTTATAGCCGAAATTCGGTCATATTCCCAATGGAAAATAGTATCTTTTTTTCCCAATTCACAGACAAAAATTCCTAATCCAAAAAAAAATATTTTTTTTAAAAATTTTTATAAGTTCATTAACATCACTATTGGTAGTAAATACCTTATTCTGCTACTGTTCTATGGGAGAATAAGTAGAATAAGTTGAACATTGCAAAAATTGTAGTTATACATTTTTTCCCAATTTTGATTAAAACACCGCGAAAATTCCCAATCCCGAGGGTATGGGTCATATTCCCAAATTACCGAAAAAAAACTGGAACGTATAGATATATACGAAAGACAGTTATTTGTGAATGATTTCACAAGATGGGGACTAAAGCCCTATTCAAGTAGTCAAAGCCTGTGATTTGCTGGTACTGACCTAAGTGGTCAGCAACCTAGTCAACAAAATGCATATAAACGTTAACTTTTATAATGGAACATTGTGACATAAAGAATATTGATAGATATTAATATTGATTTAAATTGATAGCTAATGGAAATAAATGTACAGTAAGCGTAATCACAAGGGCGTATCGCCTATATGGACCAATAGGATTATAGTTTACTAAATGACTCCGGTGGAATATACAAAATGGCAGCGCCCATGAAGTAAACATGTTATGAAGTATAAATAACCAACAGACAGGTAAAGAGCACTGTTAAATTATTATTAAATATCCATGGGCATTTGCGGTCATGTGTATATCGCAGTTAGACGTACACAAGGGATTATTGATATATTGATGTTGAAACTTGGCTCATTTTTCTTTTCATTGATGCCTGTCATTTTAGGTTGTTTTCTGTTTAGATACATGATATGTAAGTGATAAACAACTGCACTTAGAATAACATGTTGAATCAACATCTGAAATATGACCAGTCCACTCTTATTTTTTTAGCTCACCAGAGCACAAAGTGCTCATGGTGAGCTATTGTGATCGCATGATGTCCGTCCTCTGTGTGTGTGTGTGCGTGCGTGTGTGCGTGCGTCAACTATTGCTTGAAACAACATCTCCTTCTTAACCAGTTGGCCAATTTCAATGAAACTTTACATGGATATTCCTTGCACGAAGCTCTACCAAAGTTGTTAAAAAAAATAATTTTATTAAAAACTCTGGTTGCCATGGCAACCAATAGGAAAAACTTTAAAAATCTTCTTGTCCATAACCACAGGACCGAGAGCGTAGATATTTGGTATGTAGAATTGTCTAGTAGACCTCTACCAAGTTTGTTCAAATTATTGCCCTAGGGTAAAAATTGGCACCGCCCCAGGGGTCACTTGATTTTACATAGACTTATATAGGGAAATTTTAAAAATCTTCTAGTCAGAAACTACAATGCCTAGAGTTTAGATATTTGGTATGTAGCATTGTCTAGTGGACCTCTACCAAGTCTGTTAAAAGTATGGCCCCAGGGTGAAAATTAGCCCCGCCCCGGTGTTCACATGATATATATAGGCTAAGTTATATAGGAAAACAAGAAAATCTTCTTGGCCAAAACCTCAAGGCCTAGCACTTACATATTTTGTATGTAGAATTGTCTGGTGGACATCTACCAAGTTTGTTGAAATTATTGCCATAGGGTCAAAGTTGGCCCCACCCCAGGGTCACTTAATTTTACAAAGGCTCATGATAATTTTCTCTAAGAGTCTTTTTATCTGGTGAGCGATATAGGGCCATCATGGCCCTCTTGTTTATAAAAAAGAACAATGATACATTTGGTCATACAATGTTCATTGAAATTTTACAAATATTGCATATTCCAAACAGAACCCTACCATTTAACCCCCCGTTCAGATTATAACAAAAATTGTGACTCTTTAATTGCTTGCATTTCCATATTGTAATGCCCTTTGGATGTTTGTTAGGGAATATAATTTTATGTTAATTACTTAAGAATAACACAACACAGTGTTACATTGAGGATACTTACTTTACAGCTATTAAAGCATGTCACCATTGCCTCAGGAGGAGTTATTCCCAGGATTCATCCAGAACTTCTGATTAGAAAGAAAGGAGGAAAGGTTGTACTTCCTGTCGCACCAAAACCTGTAATTGGAGCGAAAAAAACTGCAGCAGCTAAAACAACAAATCTTGTTAAAACCACAAATAAGAAGAGCCCAACAAAAACAGCAGCACCAGCAGTAGCAACAAAAACTGCTGATAAAGGGACCAAAAAGGCAGGAAAAAAAGGAAAAGGGGCTGTAAGTTGATATTTATGTTCATACAAAAATTTTCCACTGTCAGGTACGGATTTAGTTTTTATATTTCTACTAAGAAGGAAATCTTATCTTTAAGATATTACATTGATATCCTATAGAATTTACAAATATATTGAGACTAAAAGAGTAAAACATTGCCCTAAATAAACTACATTTATTTTTTTTTGTTTTATCGAAGTACTTCGAGAATTCAATTTATCATATTCATGTGTAGTTGTTGTGGATAATATGTGGCACTATCATTTCTGTTTTTTATTATGAAGGGAGCCACAGATTCTACAGATGGTTCACCACCATCTAAAGGAACTGTAGCTGGTGGATTCACCATCTTACATGAGAAAAAACTATTTCTAGGTCAAAAGGTAAGGAAAAGACGTCTTTTCATTGTTATTCAGCAAAACTGGGAACATTACATTGATACCTTAATTCCTGTGTCAATGTCAAGCTCCAAACTTTAATTCAAGAAGTTACACATTTTTGTAAAAATGCTTTTGTAAGAATACAGCTCTAATATAATGATCCTGTATTGTGTTATAAACACATGCGTGTTAGTATTTTCAAGGTTGTTGAGCATATAAGCAGACAGTCGAAACTCATTATATCGATATCGCTTATATCGAAATCCCGCTTATATCGAGGTAAAGATATAGTCCCGATTTTTATCCTTCTTATTACATATTAAAAAAACGCACATATATTAAATTGGTGGTTCTCGATATTTTGATATATTGAAGTAGATTTTCGGTCCGCAACAAATATTTTCAACAGTAAGTTATAAGAAGAAATTACAGTTTTGCTCACTTCATCTTAGAATAATGACTTTCATTTGTCAGCTTAGATATTGATTCTGCATTGTATTATATATTTTATATGTAATTCTAACATGTAATGCCAAGCATAAAGCATGCTTTTGACTATTTTCATGTTACATAATCATAAACATCAATTGGTAAGTAATTTTAGAGTTAAATTTGTGTTATGTCCAATATCTTATCTATTCATTTTCATTGACTGAAGGTAAATTGATATTGTGAGATGCTTATATACAGTAGATTTTCAATGTTAAGACAACCTATTGGACAAAAATTAATACTACATTAGTCTCATTATCAAATCGAAACTGAGAAAACATGTAGAAAACTTGTCGCCTGCCCGACAAGCTCAGTGGTTAGAGCGTTTGTCTGATGATCGAGAGGTTGTGAGTTCGAACCCCGGACGAGGCTCACACTGTCCGTGACAAATTTGACTGAAGATATTACATCCTATGTTAAATTGTCCTCCCCCTCTAAATTATGTGGGGTAGCTTGGCAGATAGCTTACAGATAGAATGTGGTTAGTACTGGTTAAGGCCTAAATGAAGTCCAGGCAAGCTGGTTAGGATAACTGCCTGCCACGATATGACTGAAATAATGTTGAAAATGGCGTAAAACCCGATGAAACAAAACAGAAAACTTGTGAAAATAAGCAGTTCTTAAGATGGTCTTAGTCACAGGTACTTGACACAAACAAATTTTTTTACCATATTTTGGTCGTATAGGCTTCTTATACATGTTAAATTTTGTTAAATTATATTATTGTTTTATTATATATAGGAAGCCTATATGGCCAAAATGTGGTAAAAAAAAAATTGTGTCAAGTACCTGTGGTCTTAGTACCACAGTGATTTCTAAGTGAGGTTTTACTTTATAACATAGCAGTATACTTGTACAATTACAGCTTACAGTGTTACAGGGAGATATTGTTAAAGTGATGGCTGATGCAGTTGTTCATCCAACTAGCAGCAACTTCTATATGGGGGGTGAAGTAGGTCAGTATTCTTGGCTGGATTTTTTTATCATCACATTTATTATAAATTCCAAATATTATCAGATAATTATCTATTTTCCACTCTTCTCATTGTCATTTTTATGGGAACACCCATGGCGGGCGGTTGGTGGGCGGGTGGGGTCCACAACGGTGTCCGCTCTCTAATTCAAACAGTTTTATTCGGATCCTCACCAAACTTGATGGAAATGTTCATGACCATGAGATAATGGTCAAGTTCGATAACCAGCCCAATTGGCCCAGGCACTTCTGAGTTATGGCCCATGACGGGCGTATTTTGTGACCAGGCACTCTTGTTCTTTTATCTTTTACCAAGCCTTGTTCCACGCAACGCTGAACTTTATAGCTGGCTTAATGTTTAATTTGCTGAGTGTGTATTTTGTATTTAATTGACATAATCCATGAGTGTAAAAATAAGAAATATTTGTGGTTTCAACATACTGGTAATCACATTGTTTTGCATGGTTTGTTAAGTGCAGATTTGTACTTTAACTTTTGTAATGAAATCAATTGTACAGTACAACCTCTGTAGAGTAACACCATGTGGGAGCTGCATATATTAGCTTTTGTTTGGAGGTTGTTGCTCTACAGAGGTTAAATTTATAGTAAATATCAGCTTTGGGAAATTTTGAAGGTGTTATTATAGAGGTTGTTGCTCTACAGAGGTTAAATTTATAGTAAATATCAGCTTTGGGAAATTTTGAAGGTGTTGTTGTAGAGAGGTTGTTGCTCTACAGAGGTTAAATTTATAGTAAATATCAGCTTTGGGAAATTTTGAAGGTGTTGTTGTAGAGAGGTTGTTGCTCTACAGAGGGCCGCTCTGGAGAGGTTGTACTGTATTAGAAATTACTGAATACACATTCAGTCTAATTTTCTTACTTGTGTATTTTTTTTTTAATCTGTGACATTATGGTATGACAAAAATGGCTATCACACAATTACTGACTTAAAAGTACTTTGTATGAATTATATTCATATGTACAGTGAAACCCCTGTGAACTGGACTCCCTTAAAACCGGAATTTCCTGAAAATCAGATGGTTGTTTAAGACCTATTTATTACGGAATTGATCTTAATTTCTCTGAAAACCAGAATTCTCAGAAAACCAGATTTTGGCCCAGTCTGGAATTGGTCTGGTTTTAAGGGGTTTTACTGTGACATGATTAGTGATTTAATAGGACATTTGTACCTTGTATAAATTATTATTATATGTATCAGGTTCTGCTTTAAAGAAAGCTGGAGGAAATGAATTTCAAGATGAAGTAAAAGCTTTGCAATCATCTCATGGAAGCTTAGACACATCTGGAGGTAAAACAGTAAAACTTGAATACTAAAATCACCTTTCGAATTTGTTATTATGCCCCCTTTCGTAGAAAAAGGGGGCATATTGCTTTGCACATGTTGGGCGGTCAGTCGGTCCGTAACCAAACCTTGTCCAACCGATAACTAGAGAACAATTTGGCCAAAGCTCTTCAGATTTGGTTGGGAGGTTGGTCATCACATGTAAATGACCCCTATTGATTTTTAGGTCAAGATGACAAAGGGATGTTTTGTTTTTCACAAACACTTCTTGTTTTTTCTTCTTGTACAATGGAGATTGCCATATTTGATGAAATTCATTTTTTCTGATCTGATGGATTTTACTACAAGGGACGAAAAACTTAAAACTTATTGCTTCATGTTGCATTTCTTTCTCTCAGAATAGTGATGAATACAATTGATACAGAATATGTCATTTCTTATTGATTCCTTTACAGCTGCAATATGTCCAGGAAAGAATTTCCCAGCTAAATATGTAATCCATGTTAACAGTCCAGGTTGGGGTTCTCAGAATGCACAACAGATGCTCGATACTGCCACAAAAAATGTACTCAAACTTGCTGATGAGAAAAATTTGAAATCTATAGCTATACCATCTATAAGCAGTGGAAAGTAAGTTTGTTGAATGGTTGTATATATTGTGGCCATTGTTATACCCCCAGATATGAAATATATGGGGGCTATATTGGATTCACGTTTGTCGGTCGGTCGGTCCATGCGTCTGTAGACACAATTTGTCTGGAGAATTTCTCAGCAACTACTCACAGGATTTCAATGAAACTTCACAGAAGTGACCAGTAGTAAGCATAGTTGTGCATGCTTAAAGCATTTTTCGTTTGGATTAATTTTCACTGAGTTATAGCCCTTTGTTGTTTTTATACACTATATACAATAGGCAAATTTTGTCCAGACTATTTCTCATTAACTACTGACAGGAATTCAATGAAACTTCACAGAAGTAATAAGAAGTTAGCCTTGTTGTGCATGGTTAAATAAATTTTCATTTGGAATGATTTTCAGTGAGTTATAGCCCTTTGTTGTTTTTATACAGTATATACAATAGGCAAATTTTGTCCGGACTATTTCTCATTAACTACCGACAGGAATTCAATGAAACTTCACTGAAGTAATAAGTAGTTAGCCTAGTTGTGCATGCATTATGCTTGTCTTGGTTAAAATTTGACTGAGTTATGGCCCTTTGTTGTTTTTTATACAGTGTATATACAATACTCATAGGAATTCAATGAAACTTCACAGAAGTTATAAAAAGTAAGCCAAGTTGTGCATGCAATAACCAGGTTTTGTTTGGATTAATTTTCACTGAGTTATGGCCCTTTGTTTTACACAATAGGTAAATTTTGTCAAAACCATTTCTTAGCAACTACATGCAGGAATTCAGTGAAACATCTTAGAAGTGATAAGTAGTTTGCCAAGTTTTGCATGTCCACAATAGGTTATGTCCAAGTAAATTTTAATGAGTTATAGCCCTTTGTTATTTTTTATATAAGGCATATTTAGAAACTGGTCAGGATATTTCTAAGCAACAATTTGCAGGTATTAAAAAAATGAAAATGCATTATATTTCCCTCTGTAAAATGTAACAATGACTGTGTCAAGGCCGCATCTGGGGGTATTCATCACCTTTAGTGATAGTTCTAGTTTTGTATTATTTACTTGATTATGTTGATAAATGACATATAAAGGGCCTGATACGTTGTATTACTAAGATCTGTACTCATTTCTCCATAAATAGATACAGTCAAAATTCGTTATATCGAAGTTCGGGGGACCTGCCAAAATAGTTTGATATAAAGGAACTTTGATATAGGAATTTTGATACCCTTGTTTACATTTTCGAGCTAAAGTCAGTGTGTCGTAATAATAACATGATCGTGTTATTTAGTATACGGGATGGTAACGGGCTATAAGAATACAGCATTTATACCAGTACTTAAAGGGGTACTTTCGATATATATATATTGCGAATATGCATTAATATAGTTTTAAATGAGCGTATTTCAGCATTAATAATAATTTGTATCTCAATGAAAAGTTTGTATCAGTTTTATAATCGTGAGAATGGATACTAACATGTTTATATAGCTGTCAATAATTAAATATCAATTTTAAATTGTATACATGTGTTTGTTTGTGGAAAAGGTGCGAACATTTCTTTTGTAAGTTGGCGACATAAATGGTTTGACATAATTGGTTCAGACCGAAAATCTACTTCGATATACAAAAATATCGAGAACCACAAATTCGATATATGTGTGTTTTTTTTAATATGTAATAAGAAGGATAAAAATCGGGACTTTATCTTTACTTAGATATAAGTGGGATTTCGATACAAGCGATATCTATATAATGAGTTTCGACTGTAGTTCCTTTAATTAATTATCATGGGACCCGTGGGTTAGAACCCACGCTACCGACCATGTCTCTTTATGTGAGAAAGTAGGCAGTTGCTTACGGAGGATGGGAGTCTAGTACTGGTTCTTCCCAGGAAAGATGATTTGGTGAACTGTCCGCCTCATATGATTCTGACTGTTGAAAAGGGGCGTAAAACTCGATATATGGGAGTTAGATTAAAGTTTACAGGGAAAGTTTTTAGTATTATTCTATGAACGATTCCATATCATTAGGATCCTTATACATTTTTGAAGCCAGAGTCAAAATTTGTTTTGTTTTATCTTGATTGTAGGTATGTATCAATATTTTACTTGCTATTAACTGTGACAAGTTTGCTTTTCTTGTTCAGTGTTCTCTATTCTGTTGTCACACTTAGTAATGTTAATGATAAATACATAAATGTATTTATATTATCCATTGGATTAATTTCGTTTGTTAAGTTTTCATAGTGTCTCCAGTATCATTCAACCCTTCATACTGATAAAAGTCTATGATATTAGATTATATTTATATAAACCTTCCTGTTATCATGATGTAGGGTGATTACTCTTCAATATTCACATCAAATTTAGTCACATAGATTCATGCTTTATCTACTAACTAATAATCTTACATACCTTAGGCCAATAACAACTATAAAGGAGTGTAGTGGAACACACGACAAAGACAACAGGTGTTTTTCTCAATTTCTTACTTACGAATCAGGGCTTTTTTTCCTTCTATATCAGGGGACAATAATAGGCGTCTTCCCCTCAGGAAAATTCTTCAAAATCATACAGTTTTCCCCTAAAATTCAATTTACGTCAAGTTTTTCCTTCCCCTATTGCAAAAATTAGTTGTTATTTTCCCCCAAAGTTAAGGAAATGGCCCCTTCCCCTATCTGTGAAAAAAAAGCCCTGCAAATAGTTTCGACTCATATTAGTCTTCATTAGGGATAAAAATAATGAACAATGAGTGTGTCGAAGTAGGTCAGTTGAAGATCTTAGTCCATGTCTGGTTCATCTGTGCTTGTCTTGAATAAAAATATCCTTGAAATTTCAAAGTAATAGGTTATAATATTAACATCATTTCTCTTGTCTCTTTCAGCGCTGGGTTCCCCAAGCAAACAGCAGCTCAGATTATCTTAAGAGCAATCAGCAATTACTTTTCGTCCAGTATGGCTAGTTCTATTAAGCAGGTGTATTTTGTTTTGTACGATGTAGAGAGTGTGACAGTATATACAACTGAACTTCAAAGACTTGACTCATAGACTCGTCACTTCTACATTCTCCACCATTTTTATCAAATCTTGTTTTTATTTTTATTTTATTACTGATTCGTTGAAATATCTGTTGAAGTTTACATTTAAATTTTATTGGATATTATTATGGCCGTCTCTATGATAAATTATATGATGGATTTTGTTTTAGAAATTGCATTGATTTTACCACAGGGCTTAGACTCTTAGAATGTTAACTTTATACAAGGGATATTTATATGTGTTGACCCTGTGGATTGTCATGTCATACTGTGTTATATCACATTACATCATGTCGTCTGCTCAATCTTTATGACGATAATCTCAAAGGTCATAAAATTTGTCTATCATCTAGGAAATCAAATGAAACATAAGCAGGGCTTTCAATAAGTTTTTTTTCATGCAAAAATTAGTGGGTTTTGCTACACATTTGGATTTATTTAATACAATGTATTTTTATTGTTAACATATTATTACTTACACTTAAAGGACTTTTGTCATTCTACATTATTGTCTTACGAAACCATATAAATTGATATTTTTACAGTGATCATAAAAGTAATTACTAATCAGTCTTGCTTTTTGTAACTTGAAAACTTGTACCTTATTTTGAAATTTCACAGAAGGATGAAATCTTATTGCTAAACGATTCTTTAGTATTGGAATTTAATGCGCTTTGGCAATAATTTTTTTTTCAATTTCCTTATTAGAGTTATGGCCCTTTTTAATTCTGAAAATGTATTGTGTGGTTGTAGCTAGCACAAGCAATGTTAGAACTGAAATTTCTATCATTTGCGCTAAATTTATTAACTAACTCTATATTTAGGAATTTTGTTTGTTTTCGAAACTTGGTTTATATTTATAACATCTATCTGTTATTTCATCATTTAAACAAATGAGTTGTCTTGTGATACACATATTTTTGTGATTTTATAGTTAAATTGTTTATTTCTGTTTTTGTTTCTATTGTCTTCTTCAAAAGAATATCTACGATTTGTTAAAGTTCTTTTTTAAATTTATTATTATGGTAGAGAAGTATTTATTCAAATTTTAGAATAAAAAAAACAACAGATTATTAAGAAACAATTACTATTTGATTCCAATTTTTTTTTTAAATGATAGTAGCATTAAAACTAGCAATGAACTAACTTTCAACTTCGATATAAGAAAACAGAGAAATGTTTGCTAGAAATCGCAGATATCCTGGAAGTGAAAAAAAGCATAAAAATAGTATTGAAAGTAGATGTAGTTTTTGTATTGTCTATAGATGATAATTATTGTTTAAATTTGTATTTTGTCATTTTTTCCAAATGACTTTAATATAGTAAAGTAGATAATAAAATACAATAAGAGATTAGTCATAATGTTTCTCATCTAATATATATTTATGTTTTGCTAATGAGCAGTGAGATGATGCTTTGTTTGATTATAGTTTTATTAAACTTTATTTTGTGATGATTCATGAACTTGTGTACTTTGTTCATTGTGTGATCTTACTAATGTTATTCTGGTATATCTGGGTGTTATTTACTTGTTACATCATAAAAGAACTTTAAACTTGAGTTAATCAAACACTATTGACTGTCATTTTTCAACATAATTGCTGTAGAACCATTTTGTTCTAGTTTGTGATTATTGGAATTTAACTTAAATTAAAAAAAAAATTGATGGATTTGATCCCAAATGAGAAACCATGTGCTTTTATTAAAATTAATGTAAGGTGATAAAAAAACTGAGAGACCAGTGACAAACTTAAGCATTCTGATTGGTTGGTTTTTTATTCAGTTTTAAAATTAACCAATGGAAAGGATGTATTTATTCCATGACTGGTCATAGTGTATTGATGATTGATTGCTGCTTTTTTATTTGTTTTTGTTTTCCCTTCATTTTCTTACCTTTTGTGATATGTTTGCCTATCTTTTATGTAGTTCAGCTTATTTACATTTCTAAAAGGTGCATGATGGTTTTCATTAACTGTTAAAGCATTTTTTTCATTCTGTGATTTGTTTTTTTAGTCATTCTTTTTTGAATTTGAACACTTTTGTGTTTGGTGTCTTCATAGTCTTATTTTAAACTTTTCAATCTGTTGAATATGTTATCATTTTATTTCTAAGATAAAAAAAGGATGTGTAATTTTACTCATATCAAGTCTATTACTTATGTTTAATTCTTCTTATCAAATTGTTATGTTTTTATTTGAAATCCTTCTTTAATTACTTGACTCAATGTACTAAACTTATTAGTTAATCTTATTTTGAGTAGATAGATAAATAATACTGTTTGATCAGATTGAGTTTATGCTTACACCCATAATTCACACAAATTTGACATTTGCCAATTCTTTTTCTGGTGCATATTGATGTGCTTTTGATACTGTGCTTTCAATACTTAAACATGTTTTCATGTCAATGTTTTTGTTTAGAACGGTATCATTTTTGTATTATTTATTATTGATGCTGAAACCATGTTATAAAATCGCTGAAATGACAATACAAACAAACAAATAGACAATTAATTAGTCATAAAAATGACTGGGTGATGCTAATCAATAGTTTTTACAAAGCTGCATCAAGTTTGCTTGCACCAGTCAACATCAAATTGATTTGACCCAGCCGTGGGGCATATAACTTGGACGGCAGTGGCAATGTTTTGTCAACTTCTTAGTGGTGGATCCATAATTTCTGCATCGTCAGTGGGATAGAATAAAATATTGTTATTGATGGTTGTTATCTGTGAACATGTAGAATGGTGTGGTTATTTATAAAATTGTTCTTCATTAACTTGGCTTTGAGGTATAGACTGTTTAGGGCGTTTTTATGCAATATCTCGAGGGCTCAGCGCAACACTGTCGTAACTTGTTCTTATTTCCATATGAGTTACGACACTGTTGCGTTGAACCCTCGATCTGTAGAATGGGTGATATTGCCCTTAAATGGCAAAAATTCATGGAAATGGTTCATATAGTTTTAATCAACTAGTGATATATTTTCAATTAATGTTTTTTGGTCCATAAACATGTATCAGAAAATGTTCATTCTCAAAAACGATGGATAAAACTGCTTATCATTAAGTTTAATATGATAGTATGATTTCACTAGATTTTGTCTGCAATAAGAAACAATGACCATTTTATTTTTCGTACTCTTGAGTAAGGACCCAAATTTGTTTTACATGTGTTATATTATCCTCATGTTAACACCCCATCCCTGTTTTATATCCATAGGGTTTTATGTTGCATGAAATAGTATTATCAAAATACCTTTAAAGCTGTAAGTATACATGTACAGAAAACCTTCACTTAGCAACCACTTCAATATACAGACCTGGCTCCAGTTTCATATATTTCTCTGTTGTATTGTTTGCAATTCAGAATGTGGTATTGATGGAAGGTACAATGATTTTTAATTCAAATGACAATGGGAGTTTTGAGACTTACATTGTAATTTGTCCCAAGACCTAAAATATTATATGCTGGCATGTTCTTAGTAAATAAGGAAACAAATGACAACATTTCTGGTCAAAGCAACAAGATTTCAGACAGAAAATACACTAAAGCCTATAATTGAGTTTCTACTCGATTTTATTTGTTAATTCCCGACCTGCTCTTTATTTTAGGTTTAGTTGTCAGTGTTTTTTCTATATAGTATCAAAACCTTATCTTGTGCAGTATATTGACACAATTTTTAATGACTGTGTTAACAAAATTGATTGGTATTTTTTCCTAGACAGAATACCAATAAATTTCCCCAGAGAATCTGTGTTAGATATTTTTAAACTTGTTTGAACTTGTGATTTAGTCTATTGTTACCATGTTTGTGATTGCACCCGTGTGATAGTAATCTGTATTGTTACCCTCTCTAACATTTGTTGCTTATTATAGAGTTTTAGCCCGGATTCTACTACAGAAATCACTATTTTATGCTTTTAATTGCTTGGGTTTGCAATGCTTTGGGATTTGACACCGGAAAATTATCAAATGTTTCATTTGCCAAGTCTTGTTTAGCTGTATGTGAAATATCAGTATAAATACAATGTATCTTTTTTATTAAATTGAAGTGTAATATGCATTCACTATGAACCTATAATCATCTCATATTTTGGCATATATTTTGAGATTTTCAGATACACATCATGTTACTCATGTAACATTATAAAAAATCATATAACATTTTCATGCATTCATTTATTACCATCGTATAAATACTGCATTTATGAATGAAAGTTAAGACTATAAAAAATTGTGAGGGCACATGTCAGTTTATTTCTTTTATTTGTATTGCATTTCCTTCATCCTGTAGTATTTTACAGTGGAATAAAAAGAATAAAACATAATCAGTTGTTATACTATTTATTTTCTCTACTATAATTCTTTTTAACAATATATTTACAGGATAATAATAAAGAATATGTATCATCATATTCATAAAACATACTCCTCTAGTATTATTGAAGTTACTTCACATTTAGTCCTAACATTGCACTGGTCCCACACACACACTCATAAACAGAATATAACTTCTCATCATCTTTTTTCAAGCGCTTTAAACTTTGCCTCTGAAAAAAAAACGACAAAAGTTTTGAAGAAAAAAAATCTAACTTCATTTCACTTCATCATGAATTTTCAATATTCATACTACAATGTACTAAGATATACAAAGCAAGCCAATTCACTGCACTCAACAAAAATATACACAAATTATATTTTCTAACGGTCTTCCTTAAAATATGGTGTTGGCTTGCAAAGTAAAAAACAAACAACCACTGAAAATGTCAATATTTCAGATGCACTTATCATAATTAAAGGCAATAGTGACAATTAAAAAAAGTAAAATTACGCAACAAAATCATTTATACAGAACAACCTGGATGTAAATAATTGCAATTCATATTCTTATTTGTTAAAAGATAGATAAAATAAACCGATCTTCTCTGGGGCAGCCTTGAAATGACCATAGCTGTTGAATGGTGGTTAAACACAAGATAAATACATGTAAAAATTGAATTTTCTAAGTGATAGGAAAAATGATCACATATATATATATGCATATACCTACCAAGTCTCTTAGAGTATGCATCTAATTTGTATGCAGCTTGTTCTAATGAAGAAACACTGTCTTCAATTTGATCAATCTGGTCTAAGAATGGCTGTAAATTTTTATCTGCAAAAACATAGTAAAATGCCTTAAGGAAGAGGAATAGCAAACTTAAAGAATGGCTTTTTCTTCTTTATTATTCTTCTAAAGTTCATATGAAAAACATATCCATTATAATCATTTATGCTTTTAACATGTATCAGTTAGTAGAAATTTCATGAGTGATTGTATATGTACATAGACAATTAGACATGCATTAACTTTTTAAAATGAAATATTCAATCTTCATACAGAATTGTTTAATAATCTCTATTCACTAGCAATAAAACACCAGTGTAACTATCAGACAGTAATTCATTGTATTATACATCCAATGGTTTACAGTGGTACCAAGTTAATAATTCTTACATTTTTCATTTAAGTCCTGAAGTGAGGTACCAATCTCCAAGGCTGAATTTTTCATCTCAGAATATTTGGATATAGTCACTTTATTCATGGTTTCCAATAATTTATAATCTTCTATGGTCCCTGCAAACAAACACAATTTCAATGAAAGCATTTCACATACTGTTGATGATACATAAATTAATAAATCTTTAATTGTATTAATAAGTTTTGATAACACAAACTACTTATTGAGGCTCCAGTCACTGTATATTTTGGAGTATACTCTAAAAATACCAGTCAAAATTTCAAATAATCTACTTTGGACAAAGAAACAGAATCCTGATGTAACCTTAATAACTGACATATAAAGAAAATGACTTCATAAACTTGTGATTGTAGTTTTTTTATCATCATACCATTAAGGTCATTCATACCTTCCAACTCCCCTTTCATATACTCAGCTGTTTTCTTGAAGGTTTCTCTACAGAGTTCTACAACATCAGGTGGTGGTGCCTGATTTGTGTCTTTTTCCGATTCTGTCTCTTCTGAAAAAGTCAGAAAACATTTATCAGTACAGGAATGTTCATGAATGGTAACTCTTGAAGCTGGTTAGATTTTTTCTGATATATTGTGGGTTGACATATTTTTTGATAGGTAAGGATTTTCAATACTTTCTTATTTCTGCGCATTAAATGCTGACAGGAGGTTTTACGTTCCACACAAAATATTTTCAAAATATGTTGTTATCAAGTAAATAAACAATGAATTTAAATCATTCATCAAATAACCATGCAATTTACTACACCATTTTATTGCTTTTATAACAATATCAATAAAAAATACAAAAACTGAGAAAACATTTTTACTGAGACCGGAACTTGGCGGACAGTTCACCTAACCATCGCTCCTGGGAAGAACCAGTACTAGAGTAGACTCCTATCCTCCGTAAGCAACTGCCTACTTTCTCACAAAAAGAGACATGGTCAGTAGCAGGGCTCGAACCCATGACCCGTTATCAGTGAGAGGTTACAGTGATTTGAAATCAGCTACCTTAACCATTTGACCATGAAGGCGGGTCAGACATGAGCGTAGTCTAATTTATGAGACGTACAAGCAATCCATTCATGATTTTGCTATTTCATCTATTGCCCGTTTACCGAAAGATAGATATCGACATGTGAAAAAAATGTGTCAATATCATCTGTAGTGTACAATTAGTTGGACTATCATGAGCGTAAATAATGTAAACTGGAAAATGCTTCCTAAAACACTGTCTACAGGCTACAAAGTTGGTTTGTAGGCACTTCGTCAGTAGGTGCTTGATCAAGTTGATGTCATAGTCTCATACCATTTTTGTTCACAATCATACAATCTTGAATTTCATTGAAATGTATTGGAAAGAAGACATTGAATCGATAACAACCAGTAACAAAGAACATAATTAACACTTTTTTATACCATTAATATCATTTTCCTGGCCACTTTCTATATTTTGTATCTCTTCCTTAATATCGTTGTCCGCCATTTTGTTGTCGCTTCTGTCAATAAGAATTCGATTTATGAAAGATTATTGTGACTACAGATTGCACGGCTCTGCACATTATTCCCAATTTTCAGATTTATTTTGTGTTTTTTTCCATAAGCCTCAATGTTAATTTAATTGTAAAAAATCTGTGTGTATATTGTTTTTTTTTTCATTTACATACGCATTCTAAAGTGAAAGTAGATTTTGCAAGTCACAGTGACAAATGTGTGTACGGTACTGACTAAGATATATTTCTTCCACATTTACGGAATCGTGTAACAATGGCATCTTATTTTGATGAACATGGTTGTGAACCCCTAGCAGACGGCCAGCAGCCAGATCATATGTTACATATGGCAAGGTAATTTAATCAGTGACAGCTAGTGGTTGCAGTTTACTCGCATATTATCATTATTATGAATGACCGTATGTATAGGTCTTTGATGATTTTATCATTACAGTATAATAATATGACTTTCATTAGTGTATTCAAATGAAAACATGCGTACGTTATATAATAATTAACAATGTATGGTCATGTAATAATTGTAATAGAATTTAAGGTCATGTAAAGAGATGTAGCAGTGTGGTATATTGTATTTATAAATTGGCTGAGCTATTCACAAGCCTGATTAGCTCAGTTTGTAGAGCATCTGACTTGCAAGCAGGAGGTCGCGGGTTCGAGACCCGCATCGGGTACATTATTTCCACCTCCTATTACATTTGGTGTCTTGAGTGTGACTAGCCTTGGAATCCTAGAGCTAGGATGACACAAAGGCTGTGTTAGTCAAAAGAACCTGTGCACCATGGTTGTTGCGATAATTTAATTTGAATAAAAAGGAAGGAGGAATGTAGCAGTGTGGTATATTGTATTAATATCTTGGCTGGGATATTCACCAGCGCCCGATTAGCTCAGTTGGTAGAGCATCTGACTTACAAGCAGGACGTCGCGGGTTTCGAGCCCCGCATCGGGTGCATTAATTTCCTCCTCCTATTACACAGAAATTTGACAAAAATATATAATGAAAAGGTCTGTCCACTTCAAATTTTTCTGCAGGGTCTATAGAGTATGATAGATAAACAATGCTAATTTTGGTACCGATGGATTCGAAAAAATGTTGGCTGGAACAATTAGGCTGCAAGAAAAACTCGAAGCATTTTAGCTTTCAACAAAAAATAAGACTTACCTTCAAACTTATGGGCGCTGCCATTTTTCTAGACCCTGTGGTATCAAAACAATATACCATGTGATTATAGACCTTGTGTATTGCCTTATTCTCAGTTCGGTTTATTAATTTTTTATAAATGTTTATTTCTATTTTCTGTATTTTTGTAATACAGATTATTGCTAGACAGTGGATTGGCTGCTGAATGGGAACTGGAATATGGCAGGTTTGTACTAGCTTCCACTTAAGGAGATATATTGTAAGGTTCAACTTCAGGAGAACCAGGCATTTATATCAGTACTCTTTTCAAATAGTTTTTCCTGGTTCTTTATTGTGCCCGGTGTAAAGCACAGATGCACGCCTTGTCCTTTTCCTGTGACTTTCTAGACACAGTACTTGGCCGGGGACACTGAAAAAAGCATCCCTGAGAAATTTGAAAGGCGGACCCAAGAGTTAAAGCCGCAACCTTTCATGTAGTAGTCCAGCGCATTATCACTCGACCACCAATCAACCCTATATTTCTGGGTAAGCAAGAAATGTAAAATTCTCTGGCAAAAAACAACAACAACAAATTATGCTTAAATCTAATACATTATTGGCCATATGATTGGAAGGGAAGGCTAATAGAATAATGATTCTTGTTTTTAATTGTTCTGTGCTTTCACTGCTTTCCTATATTCCTTAGATGACTTCATTAAATCATACTTAATCTTTTTAATGATTTTTGCAATGTAATGTCATTTTTCAGGGTATTTGGTGGTGAAAGAAAGGTTCCTCCTGCCTCCAAAGAATTTGTAAACAACTTGCCTACTAATATCATTTCACCATCAGAAGCAGGTAATATATATACCTTAAACTATTGTGACAAAATTAAAAAAGAATTGGACCTGACTAGCAGTCTTTGAAATAGTGGGTTACCCCCTGCCCGAGAGGATTTTTTTCCTTCTCTAAGACTTTTGGGGTACAACCTAGTTTTAGAGAGTTTCCTTCATAAAGTATATACAGTAAAACCCCGATTATTCGAATGTCTTTGGGCCCTGAAAAATCATTTGGATAATCCATGGTTTCGAATAATCCATATCGGTATGATGCGCTGGTTGGAAACGATAAATTCCGGACTGTCCGTATATTGCAAGGGAGTTAACTCTCGTATGCAAACATGACTAATAAGATTAAAATAAAATGTATAACAAACACTTATTATTTATCCCTGTTTTACGAATGTATATGAGTTAACAAATGAAACAATAATTCTTGTTAAATAAATACCCGGGAATTAATGGATTATGCAGAACACAATCTGACACAGTAATATGTCTTTCTCACTTCACTTACTAACGATCGACTAGGCATCGCTGTCGTCACATTCTAAAACAATTGAAGAATCGAAGACGTAATGTTTTTATGTTTGGTACATTTTTTCACTAAATCATCATATTCTAGTGAGTTTTGTTTAATGTGTTCGAATCAGTTTTTAAATTTTTAATGATGCTGAAATGCAAATAATTTCATACAGATCACCAGGTACGTATGCATATTAATTAACTTATTATACCCGAGATCACAGTGAAATATTCGTCGCTATTAGTATATAATCGTAACAAACAACATGATTAACTTAACGCTAATTAAACTGTTGACACGCTTCGTGTATGAATTACACATTGTTTGTCACACGACATTTGATTCTCAATCGACCATTGTTATCAATTGATATTCGAATAATAAGTGTGAAAATATGCGCATTCGTAACTTTAGGGACCAAATAATGTATTCGGATTACACCAGGTATTCGTAAAATCCGATTCGTATAACCGGGGTTCGTTGTAGTTGAAATATATAGAGACGTAATCGGGACCGTAGATTTTATTCGGATAATACCGGATATTCGGATAATCGGTGTTCGGATAATCAAGGTTTTACTGTAGTTGGGCAACCTGTCACAAAAAATTAATTCAAAGACTGGACTAGGAGATCAGCACTTGTATTAACTAGGACTAAATATATAGATATATGCATAATTTAAAGTATCTGGCTTGGATGTCAGGTCAATTCAAGTTTTACCAATTTATAGATTTAAAAACTAAACCATAATTATATACTAAAATAAACCCACTGTATAAAATGCATTGCAAGTAATTTGAATTAAATATTACATTTGATTGGTCTTCTATGAACCAATATCGCATGTAATTTACAAATTTTTGAACAACAATAACTACTCTGTATATAGGAATATATTACAACAATAGCCTTAAATCACTATAAATATATAATGTAGGGAACCGTGTCTCAGTTTTTTTATAACGTCCTCAGTTCGTTAGATACTTGACTTTAAAGAAATTCCGTACCCAAAACCCAGCTGTTTATTACATAATACGCCATAGATAAAAAATAAAAACAAGTATCATTCAAAATTCTGAGGCACGGTTCCCTAGATTAACATTTCCGCTACAAATACCGAAGACCGCTTTGAAATCAGTCATCAAATAAGACCGCAATGTTAATTCGAAAATGACACCTACTGTGTTTTCTCTTACATTCTCTTACAAATTCTAATGGAATAGTTTTCAATACCACAGTTATTTCTTAAAGTTGCCTAATATATGTCATTTAGGCTCTAGTTACATGCTCATTAAAATACATTTTTTATTATTACTGAAAACTTTGCAGAAAGATAAAATAGTGAGGATGTGGATGTACCCATCCTCAGGCCTAACAAATTGTCCATTGTTACGGGGTCAGGGTCATTTGGTTAACCAGAAACAAACTAATTTTTTACAAATTGATGGCTTTGCCTTTTTTTGCTTATCAATAAATGTGATCCAATGTTATTTTCACATGTTTATGTCCATAAACCTATGTAACAAGATCATAAAAGTAACATAGATTATTAAAGAAAGCAGAATTATTCATGTGACTTGCAAAAACTGTAATTTATTCACCTTATATGAAATTCCCAATTTGCCTTATTTCGCGACATGAAATTCCCAATTTGGCACTTTTCACGACGCGAAAATTCCCAATTTGATCGGTACCGGACCCGTTCCCAATAAGGTGAAAAAAATCGCTGTACAAGTCATGTTCTTTGATTTTTCAGCTCTAGAGAAGAAATGTCCCGTATGTTTAGGATTATTTGATGAAGAAGATGAAGTAAAGAAATTACCATGTTCTCACAGATTTCATACAGATTGTATAATACCATGGTTACAAAAGGTTATTTGTTATTCTAAAAGATGTTATTATTTACCTCTAGTAGTCACCTCCATATTGAAGAGTTTGTAGGGATGAATTCTATATATTTTTTTTTGTCTTTTTGTTAACCATTGAATAGAATGTAATAAATTGCTTGTTATAGCATATTTTAGGGTGTTAAGTATAGATAATAGTGATAGGACATCGGCTGGAAATCATAAATGATCATCAGTTGGAATTGGTCAAGGCTTTCGATCCGATTACAATGTATAATCAGTTTGAAATTCAACATGTGTTGATCATTATTCCTGTTTTCTTTAAAATGAACAAAATATAAGTTCAAAACAAGTCATAATAATTGAATGTTTAAGTTAGAAACAAGAGGGCCATGTGATGTTAGCTCTGGAAGTCTAGGATGCTCACCAGCCTTACCTTAGATGGCAACCGCGTAATAAATTCTTCCCAATTTTTGTATTATTTCATTTTGCATGTAGATTGAGTTACTTCCCTTTGATGTGCTGCAGTTTAAAAGATGGAAATCATAACTTAGAAATCGGGTTCTATTCTAGCGGTTTATAATTATATGATGATCGATAATGAAAATGTGACATTGACATCAACAAATTTCTACCAGTAGCTATTCGATGTTTTCCAATCATTGGTTCGTCACTAAATGAAAAGGTTCTAACAACAGGCTACCGGTGTGTGATAACAGCAAAATAAAGTTTAAAAAAAAAACATATATATATAATTATACTCTATAATATGAAAAAAATATTTTTTTTTTGGAATTTTTATTTTGCTGTTTAAATATCACAATCCAGTAGCCTGTGGTTCTAACGGTATAAGCTAGACTTGTATTAAGACCAGTCTGTCATGAAGCCCATTCATTGGTCAATTCAGAGACCTTGCTGTGAAACAACCAATCAGAAGCAAGGAATTTGAGAATGGTCTTCAGACTGAGATTTGTAACTTTGACTAACATGAACTAAGCATTACAGTATATTAATGATCATAATTTTTCAGGTAAATTCTTGTCCTCTATGTAGATATGAACTACCAACAGATGATCAGGATTATGAAAATTACAGAAAACACAAGGTAAAGTTATAATGATGCCTATATTGATTTTCAATAAAATTTCAAGATGAAAGGAATTAAGCATTCATCACAGATTTAAGACAAGGTAATACAAAACTGATGTTTAATATTGTATAGTACCGAATGCTTAGTTCTCATAACAATATAAATGAAGAAGTACATGTATTTTAATTAGTCATCGGATAATAAATATTTTCAAAATTTCAGTTAAGAATCTGACCATTTAATTTTTCTTGCCTTATTTCTACATTATTTATTTTCTATCTTTCAGGCTAGAGCGCAACAGAGAGAGTATGAACTTGAAAGTTTACATAATTCCATGTTTGGATAACATATAAAAGACAATAGGAATCTGTGCAATTAATGCAGTTTTATTTAATACCGGGTATTCATTCCACCTGTTTCTGGTCATCCCCTCACACTACAACATTTATAACAATATTTTTTGGCTACAGGTTTGAGGATTTATAAATTCATAAAAAATTATTTTTGTTTCTTTCAAGAAAGACATTTATTGGGGCTAGCTGGATCTCGGCACCATTTTTAGAAAGTTTTTTACATCAAGGTATGAAGTAATTACAGTGACTGTTCATGGCGGTACTGTTATGTCTAAAATCTAGAGTTTTATTGAGTTGTCATTTTTATTTTTCTACCTCTTCTGTAACTTGAATTGCAAGCTTTTGAAAATATTAGTTCATGATTGATGTCATATGAGAACTACATTTGAACCATCGTCGGATACCCACGGTCGTTGCCTCCGCTCCGCTACGTACATCTCCCGTGGGATTTTTCTTTACCGATTCGCCGTTTTCATAGAATAGAACAGAATATACATTAAGTCATTAACCAATAGAAACGACGCTTACATTTTCGATACTCTCCGGCGTGGAGACGCAAATGAAAATGGCTGCGCCCACGAGAAAATGTTTGTTCTGTTTATTTACAATTAAAAGTAAAGTTTTACGTGAAACGAACTTAGTTTTAGTACGAGCGATCTGATTGGCTGTTAGGCGCATTACAAGATTGTACTGCATCCAATCAGAATACGGTTTTAGTTATTTATCGAAACGGCGAATCAGTAAAGAAAAATCCCACGGGAGATGTACGTAGCGGAGCGGAGGCAACGACCGTGGGTATCCGACGATGCATTTGAACTAGTGGTAATGATTTAAGAAGGGCTTGCATCAATGGTTTAAGCGTTAAGTAATAATAGTTAAGTTTTAAGTATGAGAACAAAGTAGTGCAGTTTCTTGGTATCATTTATTTCACTTTTTTTAATTGGTTTACATCTATTAATTTTGTAATCATTATTTATCTTTATTTATATATTAAAATTTTATTATTCTATTGTCTAACTATAGAATTAATTCAGCAGGGAATATGTATATGAGGCTGTTTAATTCTAATTTCTCTTTGAATTATTGTTTTGGTATTGAAACATAAATGAATTAAATACTAACTAATGTATCATTAACTGTCCAAATTAATGTTGAGTTGAATCATTTTTGTAGTAATCATTCGTTAACACAGCTGGTTTTTGTGATATTAAGTACATGTCTATTTGTGATACAGATTTTTACTAGATAAACACACAAGCAGTATGTAAGCTGGGTTCATTAAAGGTTCTCACCACTAAATTTGTCTTGTACACTGGTACATATAACAATGTACTTTATCAACAAAGAAAAAACGTTTCCTGTGTGGACACTGCTATATATTGTGTGTATGTATAAGATATTACTACATGTATTCATGTACATGTTGATTAAAATTTTAAGGTTTTGACATTATTTTATGAACTTGACTTGACAAATCCATTTGGATCTACATTTTATGCGTATACATTGTACAGATTGTATTAGATTGTTGAAAAAAAGTGCATTGTATTTAAATAAAAATGTATAAAGAATCTACTTTGTCAGTGTTATCCATTAAATGTATAGCATTTCAAATTTTCATTTCATAAAAGTTATGTTAAATGAACTTTGTTATGAGTTCTGAAATGTTTGTACTATAATTACTGTTTACTACTAATAAATAAAAATTGCAATGTTGAAATAATTCATTATCACAATAAAATTACATCAATGTGATTTTTCTCGAATGTGTTGAAGCTCACTCTTGACCTATATTTCTTGGCATGACATATTTGTTATTAGGAAGAACTTTCTCATTCTATTGGATGATTCAGAGGAAACTCTTCCTTCCATTGCGGGAAATCTACAAGCATAGAAAAATTAAGACCACGTCAACTTATAGCGAGTCAGCAATTGTTTAATGCGTACTTCTTGTGGTTGTAAAATTTGTAAAGTTAAACTGTACTAAATGCATTCTTATGCGGTCGGAATAAAGTTATGAACTGTTAACGTTCTTGACAAACATTTTACATTTATTTCAATTTATATACAGTAGATGACTAAATGCGTAATTTATTAAAGGGGCATGCCCTATAACTGACAAACATTCTGTGAAAGTGTAAAAATGTGCTAAATGTATACAGTAAAACCTCGATTATCCGAACATCGATTATCCGAATACCCGGTATTATCCGAATAAAATCTACGGTCCCGATTACGTCGCTATATATTTCAACTACAACGAACCCCGGTTATACGAATCGGATTTTACGAATACCTGGTGTAATCCGAATACATTATTTGGTCCCTACAGTTACGAATGCGCGTATTTTCACACCTATTATTCGAATTCGTCAATTGATAACAATGACCAATTGAGAATCAAATGTTGTGTGACCAACATTGTGTAACATCAATTCATACATGAAGCGTGTCAACAGTTTAATTATCGTTAAGTTGACCATATTGTTTGTTACGATTTTATACTAATCGCGACGAATATTTCACAATGATCTCGGGTATAATAAGTTAATTAATACGCGTACGTACCTGGTGATCTGTATTCCAGCGTCATTCAAAATTTAAAAACTAATTCGAACACAATTAATACAAAACTAACTAGAATATGATGATTTAGTGAAAAAATGTTCCAAACAGAAAAACATTACGTCTTCGATATTAAAATGTGACGATAGCGATGCCTAGTCGATCGTTAGTAAATAAAGTGTGAATGACATAATTTTGGGTCGGATTGTGTTCTGCATAATCCATAAATTCGCGGGTATTCATTCAACAAGAATAATTGTTTCATTTGTTAACTCATATACATTCATAAAACAAAGATAAATAATTAGTGTTTGTTATATATTTAATTTTATTCTTATTATAACGTCGTGTTAGCATACGAGAGTTAACTCCCTTGTAAAATACGGACAGTACGGAATTTATCGTTTCCAAACAGTACATCATACAGAAATGGATTATTCGAAACCATGGATTATCCGAATGATTTTTCAGGGCCCAATGACATTCGAATAATCGAGGTTTTACTGTATGTTAAACATATATAATGGATAATTGCAGGAAGAACATGGGTCATAAAATGACTAGTTTAGGTACTAGCCACAAAAAACATAGCTATGAATAATAAATCACTTCCACCCAATAATTTCCATGACTAAATGTATGTGTCACAAATACATATTTTTTATGATTTTATTTTTAATTGGATGAATTTTTGGCAGAAACTTTCTTTGTCGGCTTTTTTCTTTACAAGCTTCTAATTTATCATAATTTTGCTTTAATTCTAAATGCACCAAGTTGTAGGGTATGCCCCTTTAAGCTGAGTAAATATCAACATTTTTATCATTGACTGCTAGCTGATATGTGGTGTTCACATGGTACTTTAGTTAGGAATTTAATAAAAAGCATACTTTTGATTTCAACAGTGTTAATAACATCAAAGAAACTTTGCGACTGTCTTTTAAAGGCATTCCTTGTTTATTTTATTTTTTTTAATTTGTGATGCGACATACATCAACCAAGTTGCATTTACTTTCAGGGCTTGACACTAACTTATTTTTCATGGTGGCCCAAAGGACCACTAGGTTTTGAAACCTGTTGGTCCAACAGAATTTCAGGTGGTCCTTCCACCTATTAATATGTTATTTGTTTATTTACAGTAAAATATTGATACTTCTCCTAGAATTTTCAGTGGTCCGTCAGACCATTCAAATTTCATGAGTTAATGGTCCTGCACAAAAACCACTGGTCTCGGACCAGCGGACCAGTGTTAGTGTCAAGCCCTGACTTTATAGTATTTTGTATAAATTACATGCACAGTCTAACCTGCATGTGCGACCACCTGTTTTTGGCGACCACCTGCTGCATGTGACCAATTAACCTTTATTGAGCAACAAGCAGCCTAACACATTAAATGGCGACCTCTGTTTTTGCTCTCTGCTAGAAACGACCACTTTATTGATTATCTGCATATTTTTACAGATTTCACTGTAGCCAGCCCGGCTAGCGCAGTGGTTAGAGCGTTTGTCTGATGATCGAGAGATTGTGAGTTCGAACCCCAGGCGATCGAGGCTCACGCTGTCCCTGACAAATTTGACTGAAGATATAACATCCTATGTTAAATTGTCCTCCACCTCTAAATTATGTGGAGTAGCTTCGCAAAAGCTTACGGATAGAATGTGGTTAGTACTGGTTAAGGCCAAAATGAAATCCAGGAAAGCTGGTTAGGACAACTGCCCACCACGATATGACTGAAATAATGTTGAAAATGGCCAACGAAACAAACAAACAGATTTCACTAATACGTGTTGTTTTACATTTTAACTGGACTTTTATGTACATGTCATGTCAGACGAAGGGAAATAAATATCATGGAAATCGGCTTTTATTTTTAATGTACACTGTTCTATAGTATTACAAAGGGTACATAATGCCGAAAAAATCCTTCAAGCTTGCACCTGGGTTAGGAGACCACCTGTATTAAGAGACCACGTTTGACAAGTCCTTGAGTGGTCTCTTAATACAGGTTAGACAGTGTAAAAGTAGTAAATAATACAATATCCTTTTAACAAAAACTGCAACTAAATGTGCTTAGGGTGAGCTTTTGTGGTAGCTTCCGTCATGAAGTGGCATCAGACTTCTTTTAACTATATCTCCTAAATTACTAGGCAAGTTTCAATAAAAGTTTGCAGGAATGATCCTTTGGTGGTCCACTTTCAAGTTATAAAAATAAAGAATATAATTTGGTGCGTGATGTTTTTTCAATGTATTTGAACGGAATATGACCCAAAACGTACGGCAATAGCAGTCATTGAAATATTATCAAATACTAAAAATCGATCTTGAGTCATTTTTTCTACGTTATTTATCCAAGTTTTTATACTGGCCTTTGTTTTAACAACTAATTACCCATATTTGCGTATGTTATAGACCGATGTCACACGTACAATATATCCGTGCCAATAACTCTGGCTTGGAATATTTTCTGAATTATCGCCCCTTGAATTTGAGCAAAAATTCCATTCCTTTTGCAAATGAAAGGGACTTTGGTAATGCGTAATAAAATATATGACCCAGCATTATTCAGGAGATTAAAAATGGATTCAAACTTGGTACCAACATCAGGTCCATTTTTCCCACTTAAAGTAGGTCAAAGTATTAAGATGTATGTAAGACATTCATGACATTTTTCGAAAATGAGGAAAAGGCAAAGGAAAATGGTATACCAACTTCAGGACATCATTTAGGACCTTTATAGTAAGTATAAACTCACGTTAGGCTTATATGATAACTGTTTTATATTTAGGCTTTAAAATGAAGTAAGTAAGTTTAAGAAAACAAATGCATCGCCAGAAATGCCCGGGCTCATTTTTGAGGTAGAAAATTGCCTATGAAGTCTAGCGCCCCCCGGGGGTGAACAAGTTTACCCCCCTGGAAAAAGTCATATTCCCGGGAACAGGTCCAAGATATTTTTCTTGAGATGGTGATGATTCTTATAATGGCCACGGTCGATATTTGTCCCGACCCCGGGGTTACTTGATTTAGATAGGCTTATATTGATTGGAAAATATTGAAATTCTTGCTTTCAGAAAAAGCAACGTGTTGATAAATTATCTACCCTAAAGAAATAAAAATGATTTACCAGTACAGTGCCATATGGTCAGTACGAATGCAGTGTTGTGCTGTCAAACTGCATAAAAAATTACTATGTGAAATGGTGTGATATATTTCTTGCTGACCTGTACCAAGGACTTATATACATACATGTATGTATATAAGTTTTTGCCTGTACCAAAATTGTTCAAATCATGACCCCAATATTGGCCACACCCAGGGATCACCTGATTTTGCATAGGCTCATGTGGGAAAGATTTTAAAATAGTTTTATTTATTTCATCGGATTTAACACCATTTTCAACATTATTTGTAGGGTAACCAGCTTGCTTGTCTGGATTTCATTTAGGCCTTAACCAATACTAACCACCACATTCTATCCACAAGCTGCTGTCAAACTACCCCGCATAATCCAGTGGTGGAGGACAATTTAGCTTAGGATGTAACATCTTCAGTCAAATTTGTCATGGACAATGTGAGCCTTGCCCGGGGTTCAACCTCACAACCTCTTGTTCAGTAGACTAATGATCTTACCACTGAGTCAACCAGGTCGGCTTTTGTGAGAATTTGGTATGTAACATTGCGTAGTGCCCTTTTAAAAGTCAAAATTAGAAAAAGTGACCACTTGATTTCATGTTGGAAATAATTGAAAATCTTAAAAGCAATCATTATATATATGTGTTGATAATAATCTACACTAAACAAACCTGCGTTACGGGATTCATGACATTGTGAACACCGAGAGCTCGTAGCATGCGAGGTGTTTCGAGAATCCCGTGATCAGGTTTTTTCTAAACAGATAGACCGATATACGAGGATGACATCTGAATTACACATCGTTTGAAAGTGGCAAAATGCATTGTAGTTATCAATAATTTCGATTCAGACGATATATTGCCATTGACTCAAGACTTGTACTGGACAACATGGGGCAACACCCGACATGATACACAGGTACATTTAACGTTTTATGCCAGACCAAAATGTATGTGTAATATAATCGTTTCCGATTTACTTCTGTGGAATTGTCTATGATAAATTGATAACCCGGGCCAATACGTACACTACCCTTAGATGTCATAGATGACGATCATTGAATGTTTATGTAAAGCTTGTCTGTGTATACTTGTAACAACATAACTGTTGGCTTGAAGGAAAACACTATTCAAAGTTTCCACTTTCAAGTCCAAAAATGGAAAAATAACAATATTAGAAAAAAATGTTGCCATAAGCTATTTTCTAACATTTTTGCCATTGTTTCAACCGAAAGCGGAAATTGTATGTATATTTACGTCGAAAAACATTTCTCTTAGATATACAACGTACATGTATTCAAACAGGCAATTATATAATCGTATTTAATGGTGGTGCAACGATGTACCGGTATATTGGGATACAGCGTCGCACCGATACGTACCGCGGTACGACATCTATATGCACCGCGATGTTTTCTTTAATAATTGAGCACATTATCTATTGAATTAAATTAATGCAGAAATAGTTTTAGTGTTGTTTTGAACCACCAAAGACCGATTCATCCCTCTGAATAACAAGTTATTGATTATTTGCAGTTTTCCAATAAACCTATATTGATACAGTGCGTAAAACTGATTATCTATATGTACCGATAAGCATCTACTGGTTACACTATCTCTATGTGGCAATGGGTCAACACTTGAGTTAATAGTGGCTTTGGTTTTATTGCGTTTTTCATTATTTCTCTGTATTGCAATACGTATCGCAATATGGATTATGCCGTATCGTTGCACCCCTAGTATTTTTTTTCTTTTTAAAAATGAGGAAAATGCGTTACGACGTTCATAAGCCATGTATGTTTCTTTTTGGTATGAATCACAAGTATATGATCAAAATATTGCTGTTTAGATTGTTTTATATGACACATATATATATATGTATAGATGGTATATTGTCCTCGATTAACCAATTTCGGAATTTCGTAGCTTTTCGTGTGTGTTTCCAGAGTCGAGCGCATCCATTCGTTTTATGGGAAAACATGTTCCGCGGGTCGTAAGGATCAATTGCAAGCTTTACCCCACGGATATTTTTGTATCACTATTATTTAAACTGCACGTGCGTCATTATTATAATTACCCCATTTTAGGATATATTTTTTATACCTTTGTCTTTCTTAAAAATGTTTACGTCACAGTCAAATAGATTTGTAACACTGTACAATGTACATAAGACACATGCACAGTACGTGTTTATGCAAATGAGAACATCCTAAAGGCACACATGTAGTTGTGCACGTGGACAGGTATACTTTCTTTCGATTATAGACCCGGTCACGTGTATATAACAGATCGATCTGCGCAGCAAAAAGAGCACCCGAATTACAATTAATATGTACAACAACAGCTATATCAAAACAATGAAATATATTTTGCTAAAAGCAGATTACAGCACCACTTGCACCAAACGCAAACATGACACACATGTATATACATGTACATTATAGTAGTCTAGATGAAAGTTGATAAAGATAATGATTGATATTTAATGCTATCTAAATGCATAATTATATCTACAATATTGTTTATTATTTGTTTTGGGAGAATAATCTGTCCAAAACATGCACTATATAATTATAGACCTTTTACTTCAAAGAAACAAAGAAAGAACAAATTGAGTCATAGGGATTGAAAGCCATACTATGCCAACTTCACAGTTGGTTTATTTCATATTCACATATCATAACATTTTATAGCTGTGAAAGAATTTGGTAATATTTGCGACCACAAAACGGTCTCACAGCTATCAGTGTTGATTGCTGTATTTACTTGCATCACCGAAATTAATTAATTAACGTACACTTTTGTACTGTACTTGTCCGTGTACATCCATCGATTACCACACGGATTTGCGATTAATATTTCCGACGGGTCTGGTGTATTGGTAGTTCATAGCCTTCTTCATGAACGTCTCCTGATTGGAAAGACATGTAAATAGGCCGTGAATCATCTGCCTTCTTGTTGTTACTTTGAGGTGGGGATAAATAGTAGTCGTCATGGCTTCCATCTATCCTTAATTTTGCATACTCTCTATCTTCCCTGCCAACCTGGGTGAGTTTTATATAAGGATCTGTTCGCTGCATCGGGTTGGTTCTCACCGGAAGTGGTGGGATGTTTTGCAGATTAATTATTTCCCCCCGACGAAGATAATCATATCCCGATATGCTCGTCCTTGGACTGTTAAGCTTCATATAATCTACAGAAACAGATTCATACTCGGTGTTAGGGTAATTGTAGCTGGGAGAATGAAATTGTGAATGGGGAACTTCATCTGCAACATCTGAAGGGTTTATATGATCGTAAACTTCTTCTAGGTGTTCTTTATCTACGTCTGGTTTGTCTTCTTTGTAGTCATCATGTGTATCTACCTTCCCTTTTACTCTCGCCCTAAATGGAAGTTTTGAAATAGAATTAATCAGTGACTGTATACATGGTATCATAGCTTATAAAACATTCCACCAAAGAAAGACAAAATGTAGTCTTAATGCACAGCTAGGTTTTTTGTAATGGTTTATTTGACCTTTAATCGATTGATGTGAGCAGCATAATAAATTGCATTAGAGATACATATACATTTGTATTTAAAATGGAATTAAAAAAAAGATAAAAATATATCAAATTCGTGATTGGTTCAAAATAGTAAATAACAAGAAGTACGTCAATGCCACCGAACAAGGATTTCAACAGTTTTATTAAGTTGAAACCATTTTCCTATGTATAATTAAGTAACAGAGACCTTGGCACCAGGACGTCCAAATACTATTCAAAGTTTATTGTATTGGTTAAAATATGTCTTTACCGTTGTTTGCGAAGACAAATGATGATAACTACAATAATCGTGGCAGCACATATACACAGTATAGCAACAATGGCTGGCCACTTCCAAGGCATATCTTTGGTATGCTCTGGTACAGGATGTTTTATAGGACCATCTGTAGTGTGGTGCTCCGTTACCATGGTTACACGTTTACTTTCTGAAAAACAGCATTGCGTCTTTTTTGTTGAAATTTTATTTAAAAATAGCTTTTGACTTGATTATTTTATTACGGTTACCTGTATATGCTATAGTTATAGATCGTGCTGTTGATGAAAAATGCGTCAACGTAAGATTTATATTATCTTTATCAAAAAGGGGAAAATAACATTTGGAGATTATAGACTTCCAAAATAATTATCATAATTTTCATTATTTATAAAGCTCATTACAGGCGAAATAAAGCATGAAATGGCTAACTGGCAACGCTTAGAGATCGGATGTTAAAGTAAATTCGTTTTAAATTAAAGCCCCATTAGCCTTTTGCTGTAGAAAAATATATGTAAGAACATTCAATTGCTAATATCATCCCAAGATAATTATTACCGACGAAACAAGCCCTTTTTCGTTTGTAAACGTGAAATGTGTAGGTTGCGTGACGTCACTTTACTACGTGTGCATAGCATGACTGCGGGAAAACACAGGTGTTCTATAAATAGTATTTATTTCAATGATATTGAAAAAAATACGATAGTGGTTTCGGAAATTTTTTTTCTTGCTATAAAGTATGCACGGGAGGAAAACACACCGGATTCCTTTGTTATAGAACAAACAGAAACTATTAGGACCAATACATTTATAAGCTTATGGGACTTTAAACGATGCATCACAGAGTATAAAATTATCAGCGACTAATGTACCTTGTTTTGACCACTGATATAACGCCCTGTAAGGATCACAAATTTGCTCATCGTGTAGGGTTCCTTTATGGATACAGTCTCCGTCTATAAAACAATAATGTGGCTGCAAAAATAAAATGATCCATTTTATGTGCAAGTTAAGTTTATAGCATATTCGTTATATGACTGAGAAATGATCTGCACATGTCAGTTATTACTTATTCGTAGAAACTGATTGTATTGAACTATACAAATACAGACTTGTATCTATGTAATATCAAGTTATTTGGAACAGAAAATAGTATATTTTGTATACTGACCGAGCTGACATATTATATAATTTTTAATATTACAATATATCATTTCATATAAGGTTACATCATATTAGCTTAAAATATAAAAGTGTTAAGGAATTTAGTATATTTGGGAAGGTGAGTTTTTTTGTTTGAGTTTTTTTTCGGGGTATCCATTTCTTTATCTATATACATACATACTTAAACTGGAGCTAATTATCGGATCTAATCCTTAAACAATTTGCATTAATAGCAGTAATAGTATCAGTGAAACTCTGAACATACCTTTATTTCTGCCGTAAGAAGTCCATTTGTGTCATGCTTCAATATTTGACATTTGGAGTTAAATACGCACATATTGAGAGAGTCGCTATGATGAATACCATCGTTGCTTACTGAGACCCTGTAACACGATACAATTTTCACATGACGATCTTGCATTGTGGCACTCCTCTTCTGACGAGTTGGGGCTAGCGGGCATAGTATTTGAACCAAGGACTGGGCCTGACCGTGTAGAACATACGCATCCATATCTTGCTTTCCTTCAATGTCAGCATACATCTGGGACAACATGATACGATAAAACAATAAAAGACGGTATCCAATCCAACTTAATAATGAAAATGGAATTATATTCAATATACTCATACTAATGATACGTATATCTATTGCCATTGTCCAACAGCTTCAGTTTACCAGGTCATATTTATATACATTGTAATTGACTAATTTCTAAGAATGATCGTATGGGACTATATGTTTATAGACTTTCTCTGATATGTATGGTTATACTAGTATATGAGTGTATATTATATTTCTACATCTAAATAATTGCCATATTTACTGTGACTATAATATTATCAACAGGGGTATGTGTGTTGCGACCCACAACTGTTACACTTATTGTATTTTCGTTAGCTACTGTGGAATCATTAATTTTCGTTGGGGATTTAATTTCATGGATTTCGTGGGTCGGCTCATCCACGAAATAAAATCCCCAAGAAATTAAATGCAGAGATAAGGCATTTTTTCAAAAGTCAAAATGCACGAATTATGTCCCAACGAAATAGCCAATTTAGAAAAAAAAACGAAAATTGAGCCTAACGAATATAAATGAAAATACAGTATTTAATAATGTGTTTCATAAAGTACTGTATATGTTGGTCAAACACTACCTGAAAAGTTGTAACATGACAGGACACTGTTTTACTAGCGAACATTCCACCATAGATCGAAACATGTGTACAGCTAACTTCTGACTCATCGCATGTATTGCCGTGTATGATTGTTGACACTGATGGTGGTTTACCGAGGTCAATAAAACAATCGTCTCCTCCATATCCTTCATAACAGTCACAAGTACCTACAACCATACGTATTTCAATCTGCAGAAACCCACATAAATGCATGATATTTATTAACGTAAAATAGTTTCTGCAATCCTGTATGGGTACTTGCAAGGTATTAATATGTTCCTTTCTGTCCATACGTGTTTAATGTTTCTAGAATATAATGATAAACTCATAAGCAAGGATGTTATTTTGTACAAAAAAAACATATCGTCCGATGAAACTTGGTATGGAGTATGCAGCAATATAACCTCATGTAACATTCATCTCTCTAATTCTAAGTTTGGTAAGTATAGTCAATACCGTAAATTATGGATACTGTTTGGAAATTTCTGTAATATAATCAAATGTGCTGTCACGGTGATATTTACCATTCTTGCATTTGCCTTGGTCGTTGCACTCATTTGGACATGCAATAGATTCTATTGCTTTCACTAATTCGCTAATTGAAGATATTGAATTGGTATCTATTGGAGCTGAAGTTGTGGTCGATTTACTAGTATTGGAAGGAACATAATTATGTGTGCTGGAATATAAGACTGGTGTTATAGTTGGTCCATAAGAAGGAGCGTATGATGTCGCCGAGGGTTGTTTGTCTTCTCGGACAGTCTTGTTTCTGCCAATTTCGGATATACACGATTCCTGCATTGCTGTTCTTGATATCCGCTGCCAGTGAGTGGTCTGTGTAATCTATTGGAAGCATAAATCAACAGTGAACACATTGTAAATATGATTTTGAAGTTTAGATCACCAGTAACTGAATATAGTGTATTACACTTAATCTATCAATTTGAATGGAATACAATGTATTCTGTAAAATAAGTTTTGTCTTTGTAATGAATACTAGTATATTGTTAAAAATAAATTGCCACAGTTACGTGTGTCTGTAATATCTGAATGTTAAGATGTAGGAATAAAATGGTTGTCCATTTTGTTTTTAAACTTTCGGTTCAGTTAAGTCAAGTCAGTTTTATTCTATGCATTCATAAACCATGCGCCTGAAAGCATTTCTGTATTAAAGCACGATCAACCCCAGGGTTTTTTCTCTGTATTTTGGGAATATGACCCATACCTTTGGGATTGGGAATTTTCGCGGTGTTTTAATCAAAATTGGGAAAAAATGCATATTAACTACAATTTTTGCAATGTTCAACTTATTCTACTTATTTACACATAAAACAGTAGCAGAATAAGGTATTTACTACCAATAGTGATGTTAATGAAAAAAAATCTTTTGGGGGGGGGGGATTGGGATTTTTTGTCTGTGAAAAGGGAAAAAAAGATACCATTTTCCATTGGGAATATGACCGAATTTCGGCTATAAAATCGCCCCCAAAAAATCCCTGAACCCTTTGGAACAAATCGTCACATTCTATGATACAAACCATGACATCCAGAGTACAAGTTTTCACAGCTCTTTCAGTGTCACTAAATGGTACATGAGAACATAGTCTGTACACGTGCGATTTATCCATATATTCTGTACAAAAATCTCTGGCTGTTGCATCAGTCCATCGCTGTTGTTTTGTAACCTGCCCTGTAGACTGAAAGTGTGAACGAACAATCTACTAAATTCAGACTTAGAAGACAGTTAGTTTCAGACACATACATTATAAAAGAAAAACTCCTTTAAGGTATATTGTATGGCTACTTTAGTATCAGATGCATAACAAATTGTTGTAAGAATTAATAGAATTCAAGGGATGTTTTGTCAATGAAGTTTAATGTTTCACACTAACAGCCATGTTAATTTGGCGGGCGACTTTCAAGCTTTATCAGTGGAGGAAGATCCCATGTTTACAGCTACACCTAGATAGACACACCACCCTCCACGAGCTAGCTGAACAGCTTCCTGACAATTGAAATTGTGTCCCCTTATGTGATTCCAATTCACAACGATGAGGGTCTAGTGATTACAAGTCTGAGACCATAACCACTGGACCATGGATGTCCCTGACTGTTTTTGTACAAAATATGCACTCTTTTTTTCTTCTTTGAACAACGTACATGGAGTAAAGCGCCACCGTAAATGCGTCACTGTAGGTGGTCAGGACTTTGAAAAAATGTGACACATTTTAACGTTTATGACGTGACGTTATTGACAATGGCCGCAGATCTGCAGACATGGTGTTCTTTGTTTGTTTATAGCATAGTAACTTTTCATTTTTTCTGTATGAAATTTTGTATTCCAGCTCATATTGAACTAAAATTTGTATGTATTAAATATCAGAAAGATCTGTTGCGAAATATTCACTTTATAAATATTGTCCACGAACTTTTGGATAGCCCCTCGTATATCTCCAGCTACCTAAATATTTCTAAAAAAGTACAAGTCCTTAGCATCGGGCCGTTACACACATAAAATAATCCTATGGTCAAAATACATCGACGATTACTTATTACACAATGAAACCTAACATGCCAATCACTCATATAATATCAAGACCTCCTCACTAACAAGTCTGCGGCTTATTATACATTGCTTCTTATTCTTTTGTTTTTCTTCAAAAATACTACGTCCTTAAATACATGCCATTATTTTGTGGCCGCAAATTTGTCATACCATACTTTTTTATTATGTAAGAAAGTAAACTTACTGTTTGTGTTGGCCCCTTTGTGATCAAGGTTGCTTTTGTTGATGTAACATGGCTCTTTACAGAAGGTGTATACAGCTAATGATATTTTGAAATGACAGTAGAAATTTAGTATACAGTATGGTTTATTTAATACTTAAATTCCAGATTACTAAATGCAAAGTGTTTGTGTTCAAACTGACCAACTTGAATTACTGATTCCAATTTTCCTAAGACCTATACAATAAAAAAGTATGTATTATAAAAAAACTCTTTCATGGCAATGTTCTACACTTATATGATTATATATTATATTTATTACATACACAAAAATATTGATGAATGTCAGTTGTCTAGGTAGACATTTGTAATTTTCATTACTATGACGGCGATACATTCGTTACTTCGAATGTCGAGATGAATGTTAATTGTCTAGCTAGACATTCGAAATTTACATTATTATGATGGCCATACAGTCTGTTTCACGAATGTCGAGATGAATGTCGATTGTCGAGCTAGACATTGAATGTCGATTGTCGATTGCTTTGCCAACTTCACACGCATCAACATTTGCACATTGAAGCTGACGCGGTTGGACATAAAATATGCAATGTGTCATTTGTACGTACCAACGTAGATATTGGTGGACTAATGGTGGTTCCCAGTGGTAAGAAAGGGATGTTGTTATCCTTGGCACTGCCTATTGGTCGTTTATGAGTCGCTGTGCATATCTGTTTACCAACTCTCTGTCCTTTTGTACAAGTGTCGTCAGTCGCATAGACACACTCTACCGTTTCAGAAATATGTCCATTTTCTAAACTACACATACATACAGGTGACTTCCAAGGTTTTCCAGAAACAGACACTGTACCAAAGATGCTTTCAGTTGCTGACACACTGAAACATTATGACTTTTAATAAGCATATTCTCTTTTTATCACGAAAATTGAGGTATTCGTTGATAATTGTTTTGTCTTGATAATTATCTTTTTCTTGTTTGATATTGACCATTACAATTATAGTTGACACATCAGTTGATTTATTCGTGTACGAAATATAAAATGATTTTAAAAGGTGTTAAACTCGTTATAGCACTGCATTTACACTTGTGATAGTGGCCACCTCCAAATAAAGGCCGCCCTGTGAACAAAGGTCATTCTTTTGAAAACAGTCATTTATTGTACCTAGAACAAAATGGCCTCCGAATACAGGCCACCTGTCAATGTGATGTCTTTTCCAAGACTGGCATTTATTCACAGGCTAGACTGTATACTGCATTTTCATATATTTTCGTTGGGCTCAAATTTCGTGGTTTTTACTAAAATGGCTAATTCGCGGGGACATAAATTAGTGAATTTGGATTTTGATAAAAAGTCATCTCAGCAGTTAAATTCGAGGGGATTTGATTTCGTGGATGAGCCTCATGAAATCCCTAATGAAAATTAATGATCCCACAGTATTTAAATGCTAACTTAGAAGGAATATTGGATAATAAGTTAAAGGTGCACGTACCTCCATTTGTTTATGAAATCTATTCTATCAGCATCGTGTGTACCTAGGTCATTATCTGGATTGTTATCTAATGTTCCACATAGACCACCACTTCTTCCATGTAGATCATGAACAGATGGAAACACAGATATTGATACAATCATGCTCCCTGCTGAATCTTGGTACGGTGAATTGTCCACACGGGCTTTAACATAAGTCCCATACGGTAAATATATCTGGTACGTAAAAAATAGATACGGTAAACCATGGTACTAGTAAACGTAGATAATTTATACAGTGCAACATTCCCAAAGCAACACCCTTTGGGAATAGACAAATTATATTGTTGTTGAGAGGTTGTTGCTCTAGAGAGGTTACATTATTAGTTAAATCGTGCAGTGAGAAAAAAATCATGCTGTTTTTTTAAAGATATGTTGTTCATTACGGATACTCAGTAACTGTTTTCTAATGTATGTGTATCTAGGGACATTAATAGAGTTACATACAAAAAAATGTAGTTACAGAGCACCAGCCACCTCCTGTATGTGTTCTAGGCTTTTGATATTAATCTAATTGAAGACGTACATTTATAATAACTTCTATTTGGATGGCCTTGTTTCTGGTTGTATCGATCTTTAAAACAATTTCTTAAAACTGTCATTACAAACCATTTTTGTATACCATATAGAGGCATATACCCTTACATAGAGACCACTACTGTGTCAATGCCTCTATTGAAGTAACTATCTAATTCGTACTGGCTTTATTTATTTTATATTTCAATCCGATAATGAGATCCTATAAATGGTATAAATATCATTATTTTACAGTATTTCAGTATGTAACTTTTAAGAATCCTGTTTTGTTTGGTGTCATTTCAGCCATTCTGCTTTGTTTGGTGTTTAAGTTATCCTATTTTGTTTGGTGTTTAAGTTATCCTATTTTGTTTGGTGTTTAAGTTATCCTATTTTGTTTGGTGTTTAAGTTATCCTATTTTGTTTGGTGTTTAAGTTATCCTATTTTGTTTGGTGTTTAAGTTATCCTATTTTGTTTGGTGTTTAAGTTATCCTATTTTGTTTGGTGTTTAAGTTATCCTGTTTTGTTTGGTGTTTTAGTAATCTTGTTTTGTTTGGTGTTTTAGTAATCTTGTTTTTGTGTTTAAGTAATCGTGTTGTGTTTTGTGTTTTAGTAATCTTGTGTTTGATGTTTTAGTAATCCTGTTTTGTTTGGTGTTTTAGTAATCTTGTTTTTGTGTTTAAGTAATCGTGTTGTGTTTTGTGTTTTAGTAATCTTGTGTTTGATGTTTTAGTAATCATGTTGTGTTTGGTGTTTTAGTAATCTTGTTTTTGTGTTTAAGTAATCGTGTTGTGTTTTGTGTTTTAGTAATCTTGTGTTTGATGTTTAAGTAATCCTGTTTTGTTTGGTGTTTTAGTAATCTTGTTTTTGTGTTTAAGTAATCGTGTTGTGTTTTGTGTTTTAGTAATCTTGTGTTTGATGTTTTAGTAATCATGTTGTGTTTGGTGTTTTAGTAATCTTGTTTTTGTGTTTAAGTAATCGTGTTGTGTTTTGTGTTTTAGTAATCTTGTGTTTGATGTTTTAGTAATCCTGATTTGTTTGGTGTTTTAGTAATCTTGTTTTTGTGTTTAAGTAATCGTGTTGTGTTTTGTGTTTTAGTAATCTTGTGTTTGATGTTTTAGTAATCCTGTTTTGTTTGGTGTTTTAGTAATCTTGTTTTTGTGTTTAAGTAATCGTGTTGTGTTTTGTGTTTTAGTAATCTTGTGTTTGATGTTTTAGTAATCATGTTGTGTTTGGTGTTTTAGTAATCTTGTTTTTGTGTTTAAGTAATCGTGTTGTGTTTTGTGTTTTAGTAATCTTGTGTTTGATGTTTTAGTAATCATGTTGTGTTTGGTGTTTTAGTAATCTTGTTTTTGTGTTTAAGTAATCGTGTTGTGTTTTGTGTTTTAGTAATCTTGTGTTTGATGTTTTAGTAATCATGTTTTGTTTGGTGTTTTAGTAATCTTGTTTTTGTGTTTAAGTAATCGTGTTGTGTTTTGTGTTTTAGTAATCTTGTGTTTGATGTTTTAGTAATCATGTTGTGTTTGGTGTTTTAGTAATCTTGTTTTTGTGTTTAAGTAATCGTGTTGTGTTTTGTGTTTTAGTAATCTTGTGTTTGATGTTTTAGTAATCCTGTTGTGTTTGGTGTTTTAGTAATCTTGTTTTTGTGTCTAAGTAATCGTGTTGTGTTTTGTGTTTTAGTAATCTTGTGTTTGATGTTTTAGTAATCATGTTGTGTTTGGTGTTTTAGTAATCTTGTTTTTGTGTTTAAGTAATCGTGTTGTGTTTTGTGTTTTAGTAATCTTGTGTTTGATGTTTTAGTAATCCTGTTTCGTTTGGTGTTTAAGTAATCATGTTGCATTTGGTGTTTTAGTAATGATGTTTTGTTCGGAGTTCTAGTAATCCTGTTGCATTTGGTGTTTTAGTAATGATGTTTTGTTCGGAGTTCTAGTAATCCTGTTGCATTTGGTGTTTTAGTAATGATGTTTTGTTCGGAGTTCTAGTAATCCTGTTGCATTTGGTGTTTTAGTAATGATGTTTTGTTCGGAGTTCTAGTAATCCTGTTGCATTTGGTGTTTTAGTAATGATGTTTTGTTCGGAGTTCTAGTAATCCTGTTGCATTTGGTGTTTTAGTAATGATGTTTTGTTCGGAGTTCTAGTAATCCTGTTGCATTTGGTGTTTTAGTAATGATGTTTTGTTCGGAGTTCTAGTAATCCTGTTGCATTTGGTGTTTTAGTAATGATGTTTTGTTCGGAGTTCTAGTAGTCCTGTTGCATTTGATGTTTTAGTAATGATGTTTTGTTCGGAGTTCTAGTAATCCTGTTGCATTTGGTGTTTTAGTAATGATGTTTTGTTCGGAGTTCTAGTAATCCTGTTGCATTTGGTGTTTTAGTAATGATGTTTTGTTCGGAGTTCTAGTAATCCTGTTGCATTTGGTGTTTTAGTAATGATGTTTTGTTCGGAGTTCTAGTAATCCTGTTGCATTTGGTGTTTTAGTAATGATGTTTTGTTCGGAGTTCTAGTAATCCTGTTGCATTTGGTGTTTTAGTAATGATGTTTTGTTCGGAGTTCTAGTAATCCTGTTGCATTTGGTGTTTTAGTAATGATGTTTTGTTCGGAGTTCTAGTAATCCTGTTGCATTTGGTGTTTTAGTAATGATGTTTTGTTCGGAGTTCTAGTAATCCTGTTGCATTTGGTGTTTTAGTAATGATGTTTTGTTCGGAGTTCTAGTAATCCTGTTGCATTTGATGTTTTAGTAATGATGTTTTGTTCGGAGTTCTAGTAATCCTGTTGCATTTGGTGTTTTAGTAATGATGTTTTGTTCGGAGTTCTAGTAATCCTGTTGCATTTGATGTTTTAGTAATGATGTTTTGTTCGGAGTTCTAGTAATCCTGTTGCATTTGGTGTTTTAGTAATGATGTTTTGTTCGGAGTTCTAGTAATCCTGTTGCATTTGGTGTTTTAGTAATGATGTTTTGTTCGGAGTTCTAGTAATCCTGTTGCATTTGGTGTTTTAGTAATGATGTTTTGTTCGGAGTTCTAGTAATCCTGTTGCATTTGGTGTTTTAGTAATGATGTTTTGTTCGGAGTTCTAGTAGTCCTGTTGCATTTGATGTTTTAGTAATGATGTTTTGTTCGGAGTTCTAGTAATCCTGTTGCATTTGGTGTTTTAGTAATGATGTTTTGTTCGGAGTTCTAGTAATCCTGTTGCATTTGGTGTTTTAGTAATGATGTTTTGTTCGGAGTTCTAGTAATCCTGTTGCATTTGGTGTTTTAGTAATGATGTTTTGTTCGGAGTTCTAGTAATCCTGTTGCATTTGGTGTTTTAGTAATGATGTTTTGTTCGGAGTTCTAGTAATCCTGTTGCATTTGGTGTTTTAGTAATGATGTTTTGTTCGGAGTTCTAGTAATCCTGTTGCATTTGGTGTTTTAGTAATGATGTTTTGTTCGGAGTTCTAGTAATCCTGTTGCATTTGGTGTTTTAGTAATGATGTTTTGTTCGGAGTTCTAGTAATCCTGTTGCATTTGGTGTTTTAGTAATGATGTTTTGTTCGGAGTTCTAGTAATCCTGTTGCATTTGGTGTTTTAGTAATGATGTTTTGTTCGGAGTTCTAGTAATCCTGTTGCATTTGGTGTTTTAGTAATGATGTTTTGTTCGGAGTTCTAGTAATCCTGTTGCATTTGGTGTTTTAGTAATGATGTTTTGTTCGGAGTTCTAGTAATCCTGTTGCATTTGGTGTTTTAGTAATGATGTTTTGTTCGGAGTTCTAGTAATCCTGTTGCATTTGGTGTTTTAGTAATGATGTTTTGTTCGGAGTTCTAGTAATCCTGTTGCATTTGGTGTTTTAGTAATGATGTTTTGTTCGGAGTTCTAGTAATCCTGTTGCATTTGGTGTTTTAGTAATGATGTTTTGTTCGGAGTTCTAGTAATCCTGTTGCATTTGGTGTTTTAGTAATGATGTTTTGTTCGGAGTTCTAGTAATCCTGTTGCATTTGATGTTTTAGTAATGATGTTTTGTTCGGAGTTCTAGTAATCCTGTTGCATTTGGTGTTTTAGTAATGATGTTTTGTTCGGAGTTCTAGTAATCCTGTTGCATTTGGTGTTTTAGTAATGATGTTTTGTTCGGAGTTCTAGTAATCCTGTTGCATTTGGTGTTTTAGTAATGATGTTTTGTTCGGAGTTCTAGTAATCCTGTTGCATTTGGTGTTTTAGTAATGATGTTTTGTTCGGAGTTCTAGTAATCCTGTTGCATTTGGTGTTTTAGTAATGATGTTTTGTTCGGAGTTCTAGTAATCCTGTTGCATTTGGTGTTTTAGTAATGATGTTTTGTTCGGAGTTCTAGTAATCCTGTTGCATTTGGTGTTTTAGTAATGATGTTTTGTTCGGAGTTCTAGTAATCCTGTTGCATTTGGTGTTTTAGTAATGATGTTTTGTTCGGAGTTCTAGTAATCCTGTTGCATTTGGTGTTTTAGTAATGATGTTTTGTTCGGAGTTCTAGTAATCCTGTTGCATTTGGTGTTTTAGTAATGATGTTTTGTTCGGAGTTCTAGTAATCCTGTTGCATTTGGTGTTTTAGTAATGATGTTTTGTTCGGAGTTCTAGTAATCCTGTTGCATTTGGTGTTTTAGTAATGATGTTTTGTTCGGAGTTCTAGTAATCCTGTTGCATTTGGTGTTTTAGTAATGATGTTTTGTTCGGAGTTCTAGTAATCCTGTTGCATTTGGTGTTTTAGTAATGATGTTTTGTTCGGAGTTCTAGTAATCCTGTTGCATTTGGTGTTTTAGTAATGATGTTTTGTTCGGAGTTCTAGTAATCCTGTTGCATTTGGTGTTTTAGTAATGATGTTTTGTTCGGAGTTCTAGTAATCCTGTTGCATTTGGTGTTTTAGTAATGATGTTTTGTTCGGAGTTCTAGTAATCCTGTTGCATTTGGTGTTTTAGTAATGATGTTTTGTTCGGAGTTCTAGTAATCCTGTTGCATTTGGTGTTTTAGTAATGATGTTTTGTTCGGAGTTCTAGTAATCCTGTTGCATTTGGTGTTTTAGTAATGATGTTTTGTTCGGAGTTTTAGTAATCATGTTGTGTTTTAGTAATCCTGTTGCATTTGGTGTTTTAGTAATGTTTTGTTTGGTGTAACACTGTGTCACTTTAGAGATGTTAACTCACACTCACGAAAACTGTATTTTCTTATCACAGATATATTCACGTTACACCGAGAGTAACTTACCGAATATTGAGTGTCCGATTCTTGTTTTACCAAAATCACACCATCATCACATTGTTTAAATCCAATCTCAAGCATATTATTACATGTACTGACCACATATACATCTCTACCGGCTTGTATAGCTACTCCACAATTACACATGGCGTCAGTGTTACAACGTTCTAGCTTATGGTGTATCTATGAATATAATAGGGTCCGGTTATCATGAATCGGATGCATGTTTCGCTGACATGTCTTAGACAAGATAGTAGTTTTTAAACTTAAAACTCTTGCTTTTAATATACGCTTAAAGATAGAAAAATAGATAGGTATGCTTATGAACAGAGAACAGGAAGCAATGTCTTTTAAATAGTCGTTTTCTACTATAACTGTTGAATTTTCCTTTGAACGAAGAAGACTGTACAAGTCTTTGGACATCACATTTCTTTGTTACTGAGAATATTACAGGAATTGATCTTTATAAAACGACTGTATGTATCGTGATGAACCTGATTCACCGAACCGAGATTATTGAACAACTTATCCGACCACGTTAACCTGTTTGAACTAAATGCCTGACTATGAAAAACGTCGGAACTTCTCCAATTCGTATCCTTGTAATCCACAAATCTCCATAATTCAAACAAAAATATAAGTTTCGCTTTATTATTCCATTTCCTTGGTACAAAACAATTATACATTCTGTCTCGGTGTCTCCAAAATATTTTCTTATCTGGTAACCGTTCTAATCCATGATGTTTCCTCAGGTCCGAACAGTCCGGATTACAGATGTACACTGTAGCGACTTTATTTTAATTTAGGAAAGTGTTATCCAAAGCACAGGTAACTGTATCATGAATAGATAATAAAAATTTAAAAAAAAAATTTAAAAAAAAATATTTATTAATATTTCATATTTTTATAATATATTCATGATACAGTTACCTGTGATCCAAAGTGGCATCATATAAATTCTATCTGTGTATAAATAAAATTCTATAAAAAGAATCAGTTACCTTGACGTCATATTCTGAATGTTTGTACAATACAAATTCATCGTTTGAATGTTCATGGTGCTCGAACGCTCTGAAAATAAAGTGTTTTAACTAAATTATAGACTTTCTTTAAGTTCATGTCTACATATAACGAAAACAGTTTATTGATTTCTATTAAGAAATAATTTTATTTAAAGTTGAAATGATTACCTAGATCCAATGATAAAATTAATGTTAAATCAGTTCGGTTGTTCTTTACACATAACTTCACAAACAATCATGCACGCATTTATTCATAAATGAACAGATTAAAATGTAGCAAACACAGTGACAGTGAAATGGGATATTGTGAAGTAGTCTTTTTTTATTTCTTTATTTATTATGGGTACAGTGAAATATGGATATGTAGAAGGAATTATTCGGGTCGCCAGAAATTCACTAAAATCGTTGTCTATTGTATTGGGCAATTATCACTTTAAGCTTAGAAAGAACTAACCTTCCGTCAAAGGTAAAAATGTGAGGGTCATTCAAAGATTCGCAGGTTTTACCTCTCCAATATGTCACATTTTCTGGTAACACCTTCACCTAAAAGTACAATGAGTCAGATTCTACCGTAACATTGTATGAATAAGATTGATAAGATATTATTCCTTCTTTAGCTAAACGTCCTGTTGTACTCGTTTCCGTTGGAATAATCCTATGTTTCACAATATCATATTAGTTCTAATCGGGCGATCCTCATGCGAACTATTCACTTGAGGATCAATTTTCACCCTTTTTATTTTGCCTTCCATTTGTTTGTATTTGTATTTTTCAGTATACTACTCCTGTTTTGTAGTGCAGAACGGTCCTCTCTCTTAAACAAATTCTCCCTTCACAACAGTTTGATGTTTCCCACTGTAACCTCTTAGATAGAGCAAGAACCATAAGAACAAGATAATTTTGCATCTCCCAAAGGATGTTGCTTGGGAGAGGTTACACTTTACATCCAGATATGGTACACATGGCCTTGAGGTTTGTGTTTTCTTCTAAGATTCTCATTCGATCTATTTCGTTCAATGATTTAAAGGGGCAAGCCCAGGAACTGCTGTGTCTTTTTTTATGTACACCAAAAATGTGCTTGCCACTTGTAAAACCAATTATTACCGAAAAGTTAAAGAAGAATGTGTGTTCAAAAATGACCCTATAACGCGCGCGTCGGTATTTGTATATCGGTTTAAATAAAAGGCTGTAAGCCTTTTATTGACGACAACGATATTTCCGATACGTCTGAGAGTTTAACTGAGCATGTGCACTGCCTTTCAATCGAACATAACATGAGCAATACTTACCATTTCAGTTTGTTCACATTTTTTCCGCGATGTTTTCGGTTTTGACAGATACGGAAAGGGTCGAGTTGTGAAAATGACGAATACTTTCTAAGGCCGAAATCGGCAGGTTTGATAGATCTTGAAATGTGTATTTCGAGTAAACTAGTGGGATATTTTGTAAATATTTTACAGGGCTTTCATTAATAGATTTAGGCATTAAAATGATACCAATTTGATTGCTATTCGAGACGCTTCAAGTTCCAGGGCATGCCCCTTTAATGTATCATGTCTAGTTTCTTGCTTTTGCTATATGAACAATGCTCTTCAGTCATGGACCCGTTGGGTCTCCCGTAGCGCTGATTGAGAGAGTCAAAATAATTACGTGGCCAAAACAATAGCTTTTCCTGCTTTTTTTTGTTTGGTGTATTTTACATTTACCCAAATAATGTTAGTAAAAATATTACACCTGTATATTCGATTATTTCCAAATTATTGACTGCACGGTATACATTGTATATGTAAAATACTGATTGAAAATAACATTGGTAACGAAGAATAGAAAGCCTATCTAAGATCATTATGTTCGGTCGGTAATGGACGTCAAAACAACCGTATTCAGATGGACGTCAAAACAACCGTATTCAGATGGACGTCAAAACAACCGTATTCAGATGGACGTCAAAACAACCGCATTCAGATGGACGTCAAAACAACCGTATTCAGATGGACGTCAAAACAACCGCATTCAGATGGACGTCAAAACAGCCATATTCAGAGCATGTTCAAGTATATTACATACATGTAACTCACCGATATTTGTATAGAATAGTTATCCCAAATTGAATTTTGAAGTTTTGATATTCGCAGAATAAGAGAATATGTTTCTTCATTCATAACCCCGTACTGGCCATCTTCAGACGCTTGTATCTCTAATTCACCAATCCCACCTTTTTCTCCCGGGATGGTAATATGGCATTGTCTAGTTGATAGACCTTAAAACAAAGTTAAAATGAAGGTCATGCACTAATTTCACGAAAAAGGTTTTTGCTCAAACTCAACTTATTTATTAAATCATATATTTCTCTATTTATATGTATGCAATTCTGAATGTAGTATCAAAAGACGGTACAAAGATGGTCTAATAACAGTTTCCCACAATTTCAACCTGGCTGTAATCTCTTGGTATGGTATAACTCAATACTGAAAATGATTTGAGTCTGTTATTGGGAATTTGACTTTTGACTCAAATGAAAAGGGAGTTTTGACACTTAATTTGTCCGCCAGATCAAAAGCATTTTATGCTGGCATGTTTAACATGTTCTTAGCATTTAAGGAAACAAATGGTTACATATATGGTGTAGGACACAAGATTTCTAGACAGAAAAAAACACTCGAGTCCATTATTGAGTTTCTATTCAATTTTGTTCGTGAAACTGGTGCCAGAGAAACTGTTTATGTAACATCGTTTGAACATATATATTGAGCAGTGGATACAAAACTATAGCAACTCAAACTGAGGCATACAATTATTGGGATCAGTGCAAGAATGTACCTATATATCTCCTTCTTATCAATTATCAGTAGATCCATAGAATACATTGTTTTGAATGACGCATTATTTCAGAGAATGATGTTCTAAACTTGGTCGTAATGTGTTCTTAGGACTGGTATGGCAAAAGTATAATGCTTCAATACGATACATGTACTTCGTTACGGAAAGGAGGTGTGACTAGACACGGTTATATATTGTATGAAAACTTTTAACGTGAACTCATTATATTATCCTTACAATCAAACTTCCTTATATTGAGATATATGCGGAGACATGACGATATTTCAAGAGTTTAGATATAGTGTTTTAATAAAGTTGGAGATAATTAATTATATTGACAATTTTCGTCGATAAAAATAAAATGACACAATCATGAGATGATGTAAGGAATTATTAAAATGTGGTTCATGGGAAGTTGGATATTGAACATTTCGATTAAGTGTTATCCTAGTTTTCATGCCGTTATTAACCTGTGTCACATTTCCTTATTAAAGGTATATAAATTCCATATACTCAACAATACTTGTAGACCTTCTTTTGCAATTATCAATCAGTATTACCCCAAACCGATGCAACGATTTTATCTTACGTCGTCAATATAAACATTTTGCTACATTTTCCTTTGCGGTAGATTACTGAATACATTTCTTTCCCTTGATAACCTACTAGCAATGACCTAGCTTCAATGTCCACCGAATGCGGAGTATTCTTTCAAAAAGGAAAGGACTGTTTTCTACACTTATATTGCAATGAATATGCCTTTAAATGATCACCATATTTCTTTTTTAATATCGTTCAAACGTATTAAAGAGTACTGTTTAAGCAAGGTCGTCTAAATTTACCTGAACATCTATTGCGGAACGGTACTAGAACAGACATATCTAGATTGCAGACCTCGTCCACTGTAGAATTCTTACACGAACTCGGTATGGTGGGGCTAACTTTGACAACCACTGTCTCGTCTCGATGCAGTACGATATTTGGTGTCAAAACCTTCGATAAAGTAGAAAAAGTTATCAACTGTTGGCTTAGGTACTCAGTATTTGATATTATTCATTGAATAATAGAATAATTAGAACGATTTTGGTAAATCTGGTTATAACATTCTCCCGTCATTGTAGTTGGTTAAACGTTATGAATGTTTAGTAAATACAAGTGCAAATATCAAACTATAAGTTTAAATCACATACGAGGAAAATCCGACATTAAATATGAAACTGAACACTAAATGATTAAACACCTTGCCACCACTAGGTGATATTCAGAAGGTTTTATTAAAATGTTTGATAGATTCAATATAAAGGTAAGAAACGTGTTAAAAATGAAAAAAAAATGAACAAGTGATATACAAAGGTTAGATTATTGTAATACTTCAATTCCTGCAAAGTAATACGGCGATGACAGAGAATTAGCGTTGTCCACAAGTTCGTCTTCCTTCATGTCTGTGACAGCACATGCTATCTGTATAAATTGTACAAAATATCATTGGTATGTTGTCTTTAATATAACGTTAAATGTAATAATGTATTACTATATACAGACAAATAAAACTTTTATTTTGGGAAATATGATGATAAAACTTATAACAGACAAAGCAATATGTACGACCAGTTTATCGAACTTATATAGACTAAAAAAGAATGTAAAATGTAATTATACAAGGTACATGTATACTAAACTATCTTTAATTAACTATTTAATGAAATTTGACCAAATGAAAAAAAAACGGGCAACCTTTACATTAAGTATGTGTACCTGAAATGGTAAATACATATGGTCGTGAACTAGATCACGTTCTGAAAGCGATAGTAGTTCTTGGCTTCGTTGTGTTCCATCTTTAATGATGACAAATTCTTCTCTCCCATCACGTTTAATATGCCATCTGACCCTGATTGGTTTGTCATCAATAGATGGTACAAACCCACAACGGAAACTTGTTTGACCATTGTAACGGTATGTAATTACATCTGGGGCTATAAATGATACAATGATACTTAATGTATGATTTCTGGAAACTTTAGTGCCTTAAAGTTATGTACACAGTAGAACCTCTGTAATCGAGACTTATCCGGATTAAAAGCGTTATGGATTGAACAGGTTTTTCTTGTTAGAACAAAAAACAAAACAAAAAAAATATTTTTGATTTTACATAAGTAGTTACATTGGCACCGACAATTTTGCCAGACTAAAGTTATTCCTGGATTAGATAGTTTGGATTAAAGGGTTCCCAGAGTTACATCGTGTAATATACTGGAATCTGCATGTAGAATATAAGACACGTACATTGCGCTATGAACTTAATAAATCCAGTTGTCGGTAACACTTGTCACTTTGTCTTAAATATAATCACAGCATAATTATTTAAGATCTGTATCAGTGATGACGTATTCAAGAAAGGTGAAAATTGCTATCATACATACGTGTGACTACCCAAGTACTGTCCAGTAGTTTTACTCTTGTATCCTTCTCAGCCGAATATATAACTATCGTATAATTCGATCCATGAGAAAGATGTGGAATTGAAATGTGTGTTATGGTATCATTTATGTCAAACCTCTGTAATTCGGTTTTATCTGGATTTAAAACTTGTCCGTATGAACCAATTGTTTCACTACCTTGACTATACGTCACGATGATGCTCAGAATATAGTTTCTTAAGGTATTAAAATCCACCTCAATATGCGCAGAAGCATTTCGATGCCGTTTTGCTGCAAAAGTCAGTAAATAAACTATCAACTATCAAAACATGTCAGATAATTAATCTAGAGTATATACATGTATTAAACAGTTAAGGTACATTTGGAATCTACGTGTTTGATCCCCAATCTTCATTTTATCAACACTAAATATTTGCTTCAGAGTTGCATGACTGACGTGTCACAGACAGTCCCCTGATGTTGTATACGAATATCTTACTGTCTTGTAGTTTATTGTTGTTTTTACTTGTCATTATCGTTTTTGATGTTTTAATATTCGGCACATACGTAGTTAAGCAAACGTCAACACTTACATTATTGTTGATTAGTTAGTTCCTTATTTAGTCAATAAGTAGTCATGCATGGTCTGTCCTTAGAATGGTGCCTAAATCTGGAACATACATGTACAACATTGCCCTAACACCGTATGAATAATGATCATGCAAATCAAAAGTGCCTGTAAGCCGATTACGAATAACAATGATTGATATCAATATTACGTACCCGTGGTAACTCTTGCCATTCCAAGTGAACAGTTTGCCCCATTCGTGTAAACGATTACTTTTACGATGTAATTCGTATTCGGCTGGAGACTTATCTCTTCAAATTGGAAATGTGTGGCATTTGTAGTTAGCTTCTTGATATTTGTACCATTTGTCAGTGAAATAATTATGTCGACATCGGTTTGGCTTGTGGTATAAGTTGTATTCATGACCACACTGAAGCTACTGTCGGTGATGCTTGTGGATGGTATCGTGATTGTAACATTTGGCAGATTGATAATTGACGGCTCAGTGGTAGGAGGCGGGCTAATACCTGCATAAATATAAGTGAAATGCTAATATCTATTATCTTACATAATGCTTTTTAAAACGAAAGAAGTTCGAACTTGAACTTGCCATAAACTTTTTGTCATTGTATATCGAAGGAAAGAATTTTTGTCTAAAACAATGGAGGTTTTTCCATGGATCATCTTTAGATTTAAGGACAAATTTGCTGACGGAAATTTCTTTTGCCGATAACAAAATCTGATAGAATGTATTTATAAATATTCTCGCATGGCGGTAATTTTTCTGGATTTTACAATTTTGTGCTCTACATTCTTTTACTAAGATATGAAAATATAACATATATTACAATACACATCAGAATGAACATACAGCAGCTATAAACTATACATACATTGTACCTTTACATAACACAAATAATGGATTACGTACCCGTCGTTGTAACATCTGGCAAACTGGTTGAAGCTGACGTCGTTGGTCTTTGTGGCGGGTTTATACCTGTGTATAAAGAGTATCAGATTCGCGAAATTAAATACTAGAAACAAAATTATCCAATTTAAAGAGACTAACTTCAACTAACAGTTTTGCTATAACAAGGAGATTTTAGTTTGTAGTTTATCAGTTGAATTTCTATTTAGGTGAGGTATTGGACTGAAACGTACAGCGCTTTTCTGCGCCATGCAATTGTTAAAGTTGTTCCCGTTCCATGTGATTTCAGTATTTTGATTTATGTTTCCCCATTTGATCACGAAAAGTAGTTCAGCAATTAACATACAGCACATGAATTATGACGTCATTTAGAGCTTAAGTACTAATATTTGAGTATTCCTAGGTAGGGGGATGATTTTTTACGACTGTTTTCTACTACTCGTTTACGATTTCGCATGTAATTTTTGAATATGCATTTATACCATTGAATTGTAAAACTGGAACTATTTTCGTAAGCGGAAAGTTAATGGAAGCTCTCCGGTTTGAAGGATAAATTTCCCGACCGACTATTGAGAAATGGTCTTAACCTTGTATCCGTACCAAACAACAAAAAAGAAAGTTAAAACTTAGCATAAATATGTGTTTAATTGACATCAGTTTTCTTTCGTATCTATACTATACTAACTAAGAAAAAGTTTTAGTTTCCCATAAATTAAAAACTGAAGCTGGGCGATGATGTGGAAGCAATAGCTAGGGAAACGAGATCGATCTTGTAGATTACGCCTTCAAAATGTTGTTGACTCGGAATACCATGCATTCGTTATTATGTTGTCCACTGTATAATAATACCAGAAGATATTTTAAGGACATTCTTCCTGGCCGAATGTTAATGAATTTTTCACATTATTGTTATCTAAACATGAAATTAAATTTATAAAATTAGCAAAATATATTGACAGAGCTTAGCTTATGACTCTAAGAAAAAATATTCTAAAAATGTGACACTGTTTCTTTATATGTGCATATATCTACATGTACATATATTGTTCAAATTCTGTTCAAATGATTACTGTTTTTTCAGTTTATTTCATACATCATACATTAAGCCATGTAATATGTAAATTATGTTCTAAATGGACTAAGGCAATCTATTATTGCTGGTTAGGCCTACATACTTTGAAACTAGAATTATTTTTTTGTAAGTCATTTAAGTTCTTACCTATCTTGCCTTCGTGAAGCGGTATAGTCCGATGAAGATGATTTTGATAAATTATATGCTTATTGCTATCTAGCATTTGATAATAATTTAAGTATCTTTTTTCAGTTAAATCATGGTCAGTCTTTATCTTCATCAGAGCGCCATCCTAAAATTCTATATAGATAGTGACTGTGTTTTGACATTAAATGTCTTAGGCGTAAAAATTGTTTGTTTCTGATTACCAGACCTATCTTATTTTCCCCTCAGACTCTAGACTTTTTATTAGGCCCCAGGAACGGTACACCAACATCCTCACATTTTACCTTTCTATACGCCTACAAGAGCCAATTAGCGACGACCTATTAGGCCTACTCTATTTTTAATAACTAAATACAAATTTGTGTCGCTATGGTTCCATACTATGATAAATAAATGTTAAATTGGTCTGTATTTATACGGTTATCAATAAAATATCCCTATTATTAACCCTGTGTTTTATAGATTATTTGTATAACATACAAATACCACCTAGTTGTAAAAACCAGTAGTTTAATCTTCAAAGTGAGTATTTCAACCTATAGTACAGACAATTTCCAACAAAGATCGATTTTTCCCGTCTTTATTAATAGTTATAACTTATCATTTAATCGTGCAAATATAATGAATAGTTACGTGAAGATTTGGATGGATCGTATAGCAATTAATATGAATGTACACGTGGTATGTTCATAAATGGATGAACAAACATTTAATGTTGATTTTCATTATTCATGATTGGTTCATACAAACTGTGGGAAAGCAGTTAGATATTGAAACTGGGTTGTACTTGTTAGGTCAACTGTCCGCTGTGATTGACTGAAACGATGTTGATAAACAGCGTCAAACTCACTTACACGGAACAAAAATAAGCAATACGTACGCTATCTTGATAACAACGCTGTTCAAATCAATTGACAACAAATTGTATCATATTAAAGATAATTTTATACATGATAATATAATTGTTTCGTATCTGAATGTAGCTTAATCTTGGTCAATGTTAGTTATACCATCATTATATTATAACATTAATGTTATGTTTTTACAGTAAATTTTAAAATGTATACGCACAACAGCTGTTGATGGTACACGTGCGAGTATGTACATGTTTCAGTGTGATATTTATGGGTTTATATTTGTACCATAGACTATTGTTGAATCTATACAAGCAAATCTAAAGCCCACACATGGTGAGGTAAAGAAAGATAATGATGCCAAGTATTTATTAACGTCTCCATAGATATATATATAGTTGGTAGGACGGCAGACTTTTTTATGCCTCCGCCATGGAATGGCATAGTGTTACCCATGTCCGTGCGTCTATTCAAAATTTGTTTTCCGAGCGACAACTCAAGAAATGTTTCGTGGATTGGTTTCATATCTTACGCGAATGTTTTTGTATAAGTGAACTTCGATTTCCGTTAAAACCCAAACAATTTCACTGGAGTGATGACCCCTTATTGACTTAAATCTTAATCTAATTGTGGTTTCTTATCAATAACTCAATAAATATTTCATAGATTGATTTCATATTTTACATGCACGTGTATAATAATAAAATACAGGTCAAATTCGATTTCCGTTAAAATCCAAGCAATAGCTCTCATTCGTGTACTCCGGACATCAAGGTTTAAATATAGTTTTGGTTCGAAGATGTAGTTGAAATGAAAATGAAAATTTCGGCATAAAATGAACGATATCGAAAACGGTCTATGACCGGCAAAATAGAGGCTCGGTCGAATTAGCAGGAACATTCTATTTGCGACTAAGATTTGTAAATTCTGTTTAAAAATGAACACGCCTTAATGTCATTGGGAAAAAAGAATTCCCGTTGGCTTTGTATTACTGGCACTCTTTCTAGCAGTTGTTTTAATCAAATTAAATGTTACCGTTCATCATGAACGTTGTACTAACCGAAGCAATACCCGGCGTCCGACATCACCTTTGTTAGATAGTACACGAAGAAATGTCCACAATTCTTCACTTGGACATCGTATGAATGATGACATGTCGAAATAAAGTTGGCACAAACTGTCCTGTGAACAATCCCATCACTGACGCTAGGTAAACTTCCTGTACATAGAAAAACAACATACAAATGTACAACCATTCTCAGCTAGTGTTGTCGTCCTTTTTGTACGATGATAATTTTGCTGATTTATTCAATGAATGAAAGAGATCATAGTGAATAAGATAGGATTATTTTCGTAGTATGTTATTCTACAATTCTTTGCTTATTTCGTATAACTATAGTGAAACGCTGTTAACCATTATTTTACTTCTTGGGCGCTTTACTTCAAATGTATTTCAAACACTACAATCAAATTGACATGGAAAAATATATTCGTAGAGTATTAATTAAACTGACGACTTTAATCCCCCCCCCCCCCCCCTAATAGCACCTAATAGGAATATCAAGAGACTTAACTATAACGTTCGTCCAGCTCCCGTCCACGTAGATGAATATTTGGACAGTCAGATCTAGGGATCGTAAGTTCGAACCCCTTAGCGCGTGAACTAGTAAAACTACAACTATCTGTGAGGCTTTTATGGACGTAACTTTCGAAAGCATATCGAGGGTTCAGCGCAACACTGTCGTAACTTGTTCTGATTTCAATATGAGTTACGACACTGTTGCGCTGAACCCTCGATATACTAATACTTTGTACGTACCATTCATCCAGACAGGCCACGAATAACCACATGAACAGTGATCAGGTGGTGCTGTTACGATGGCATCGATACCGGCATAGTACCAACCAGTTTGAAGTCGATTGTCTGTATACAGACACGTATCGTTTAAACTTGAATACCGTTTACCAAGATGAGATATATCACGATGATTGGTTTCCAAACAAGGATCTTGGCTGACCACAAGTGAACTAAAGAAAATCCCTGAAATTCAGAATTTGTAATGTACAAGAGTAACCAAATCTGTCATAAACAATCAGGATTTGTGAGCTTAATTGTGAACAAACCTGTGAACAAAATCTCCTAAGCAGGGAGCAAAAAACGGTTTTGTGTACAGCTGACTTACTGGTTTACTTGGTCTGTTTATTTGATAAATATACGATAACGATGTTCAAGTGGTGACCTTTGTTCATATATTGTCAACAATACAGAATTGACGATATACAATTATGAACAAATCCAAATCAAAATGATATTACATTTACTCTTGCAATCCACCTTTTCTAGGCAATCTGACCAAATGCTGGTTACAACTCTAAAGATATTTACCCCCCCCCCCCCCTATCCGAAACGAAACTTTAGTACTGTATATATAATGTTTAGAACTTCCATTTGTCCTGTTTACTTTGTTGTTGTTTGTTTCTATGTTGTGAATAAATGTGCATTTATCACAGGAACTTATGACATATTGTTAGTAGAAATAAAGCTATTTATAATTATCCGTGTCATAGGAAACATCGTGGTAAAAGGAACCTCAAAGATCGATGTCCTGATCTAGCGACCTTTGAACTTAGGGGACCCAAAGACCTACAAGAAATTACATTATTCAGAAAATCTTACTGATCCTGTGATTGAAGACTAAAATAAAATTTAAAGCCATATTTCTTACCTATTGCCACATATACCTGCAAGCACCCTTCCATATTGTTATTTCATAAAAAAATCCATATCATCAGTATATTTCACGTTCAGTAGGAAAGTATGTAAAAGTTTGTTTGTAAAATTGTCATACTTAAATTGTCAACTGAACAATGAGGATGTTTCCCGTCTGTTATCTTACCTTATCTAGATTATGTATCGAAAACGACCAATCAAACTATTTCATGTAATCCAAAAAGCAAACAATGTGTCATATGAACGCTGCAGGTTTTATATTTATATCGTTAATCATTCTCATACATTACAAAGAAAGGCATCGTTTAATTAGATATGTTTATTCTTTGTTTCAGAGCTTTAACATCTATCAAAGTTTGAACTTAAAAACTATTTTCAATCGTATGAATATTAATCAATCATGCCTTTTAACATTGGCAGTCACCCACATAATACACAATGATGTATCCCCTACGTACTTTTATTATAAGTGATTACAACATTTATTTTTAAGTTTAAACATTTTTGTATAAAAGATCTAGAATTATAATTATTTAGTTCATTTCAACCCAACACCTGAGTAATGTTCACATTAGCAAGACATTAATCGGTCTCTCAATATTTAAACTTTGTAACTATTGTGCCTAAAAAAACAAGATGTGTTTTAAAAACAATGTGCTCTCTCCGGGTGACCTTTACATTGAAATGCACAGGTCCAGTAGAAAGTGTCCTTTGAACCAACATAAAGAGTTTGATGATTGAGTCAGAAGCGTTTTAATTCTATGGGAAAGTTCATGTTTGGTACAAATAGACATACAGGGTAAACGATAATAAATACCCAATTAAGATATTCATGTAATTCAAAGATCATTACAAAATCTATCCATCCATGCTTTCGGTGGCAGACACTGATTGTAAGCCGCGTACCAAGGGGGGTAACTGCTGTGAGGATTTTGGTTTTGATATTCAACCGGAGTTATCTCCCTTCATCCCACTGAATAAATTTTATGCCAAGTTAAAAAATGTTTGTGAATTGTGCATACCACGCATTAGTTTTACGTAATATAATTATAAGGTACTGGTAAACTACCAGATTTTACTTAAATCGTTATAAATTGAACCATCTCAGAACACCCTTTATAAATTGAGAAATTGATCTTTGAACACTTTAAATGATAAACTATCATTTTCCCTCTGACCACTCCCCTACCCCTTCTAAAAATAGTTTAGAACAATTCTTGCAGGAGGGAACTGGCAGTGAATGTTACTAGACAAATCCAATGCTTATGACTATTTCTGAATGTGGGTGGGGGGGAAAAGTGGCCAAGAATGTAATCAATTTATATAATGGTAAGTTTTTTATTTCTGAAATTTGGTGTGGAGGGGAAGTGGCCAAGAGGGTAAAAACTGGCCAAGAATGTTTGGTTTTGAATTATTTCTAATGGCAAGGGGGAAAAGTGGCCAAGAGAGTAAAAACTAGCCAAGAATGTAACCATGGTTTAATTATTTTTGAAGACAAGCCAAGAATGATGCAATTATTTAAGGGGGGGGGGGGGGAGAAATGGCCTAGGCCACTTTTTGGCCTTGGGAAAAACTAGACTGCTATACACATTACACGAGTACTTTCCAAAAATGTGCAAAAACAAATATGATTTTTTTTTAAAGGTAATTCACATGACTCATGTGAAACTAATAAATAATGTTTAGGAATTTATAAACACTGTCTTAAAAAGGAGGCAGCAAACAGTTATGGTAAAATTATAAAATGGTACAAAGTATTCACCATAAAATGCCCTCATCCCGTTTAAAGCAGTGCCTCATGCAGTTTTGGTATAAAAGAAATGAATTTATCTGCCAAAAAACAGTTGAAGTGCTTAAATTAATATCCAAAGTCGGTTGGGAAAACACAAATGATAATTATTTGTGTACATGTGTTATGAAAATGCAAACACAATATTTTTTTTTTATTCATGTTTAAACTCTATAATTATGATATGTATGAAACATTAAATATCACAAAATTGATTTATAGCTATTAAGCTGAAAGGAATGTGTTACAAATTCTTTGTTTCGATAAGAAAGACTTGAGCGCTCAGCGCAACACTATCGTAACTTGTTCTTATTTCAATATGAGTTACAACACTGTTGCGTTGTACCCTCGAAATTTTGTGGTTGACTGAATGAAAAACATGCCTTTTTGTTTGAGACAAGTAAACCAGTTTCAGTGTGTTGTTCATTTTAAGTATTTGTAAAACAGTCTTTAATTGGTCAGCTGAATATTGTTTTGTAAGGTATTTGAATATAACCTGGTCATTCATTGGATAACTTCTAAAATATCGTCCAATCAGTGGCTCTTTGGCCATAAGTGGGAAAATATTTGCAGAAGCTTGGTGGCAAGCATGCTGGTTACACATGGTCTTTGATTGAGAAGTTTTGTGAAGTATTTGGAGTATTGAGTTTACAGGTTGGTGAATTTGTCACAAACTAGCTTTCATGTGTCAGTTTATGTAGTATTTATCATATCCTTTTATTTAGTTTCATTTTTTTTGGTAGAGCAAGACTTTTATACATGAAACATATCAGGCCTGTGGGAAGCAATTTCAGAATGGGGGTGGGGGCCAGGGGCTAATATGAGGTTTAGTCTTGACATCTAACTTTCCATTAGCATTTTTTATGTTTTGTCTAATGTACAAGTACAATTATATAGTAAATTTAAAGCACAATTAACAATTTTATATCTATCTCAGTTTATGCAGAGTGGAATGTACCATAGTAGGTATGAAATGTCAGTTTGACTTTACATAATTCATAATTTACATAATGATGCATTTACGCTTCATTACAAAATTTAGGCATAAAAATGATTTTTTTCTTTTTACCTCACCCACATGTAACTGTATTATGAATAGATTCTAAATAAATGAATAACAAATAAATATCAATTTGCTAATAGAATCTAATGATCATATTTATTTTGGGGAAAAAAATCAACAAAAAACACGGAAAAAAACATTTATAAATAAGTTAACATACATGAAATAATAAGTTATTTTTTTCTATTCATGATACAGCTACCCTTGACCTGATGAACCCAATTTATTTCGCAATTCTTATTGTACTTATGTGTAATTATAAATGTGAATAACTGCTTGTACAGAGGCAAATATTTAAAAGGTAACAATTTCTTATAAGGAACAGTTATTTTCATCATATATCTGAAATCAAGGGAGAAAAATAAGAACAATGAATCAACATGAGTTAATTCCCTTAGAAATAAAATCACATAAAAATATGACCCTGCTACAAAAGGTCATGGTGATAATTAAATTGGTTCCTATTGACTGTTTATACAAAGCTCCCCTTGTTGCAATGCACCATGAAACGGGAACCAGTTTAGGTGATAATTTGTTAATTTTAACTGAAATTGTACAAATGATTTTAACACAAAAAAAATTCATCATGATTATTGTGACACCATTATCATGTCCAGCAATTTTATATTTCAGGAAGATAACATTTAGGCAGCCCTTGACCAGTTTCAACTAAGAATGTGAGATTTCATCAGGGAGTCTGGCTTCTGAAGGCAGTTCATACATAGAGACATTTTACAATCCCATTTCAAACTGTAAGTGTTCCTGATTCTAGCTAATAGTTCATTAAATAATTTGTTGAAATTGAAATGGTGTGTAGACACACATGTGTTTATGCATTCATGTCTGACTTGTTAATCTTAATTATCTGACATCTATGCTGTCTTAAATTTTACCATAGAGGCTAGCTAGTTCTGGGTCCCATAACTAAATTGGTCTTTTTCATTTTGTCTGGTTGACCATTTTATGATGAACTGCACATGAATCATCGTCAAAGACCTTCGACTACATAGAGGCAAGAATATTCCATGTATGATAACAGTATATTATCAATAAAGAAAATATTTTGTTTTTATGCATTGAACCTGCTCACTTAGTTCACTTGTACTAGAAATAGAACCATACTTACAATCCAACTGATTACTTAACCTGTGTAAATTGACCATTTAAAAAAAGACCGCTATGTCATACATCCAATATTATAAGTATTTTTTCTATGTACATATAGTCTTTTCATTATTGCATTACGGTGGACTCTCATTGGATCGAACTTGCTGGGACTGTTGAAATCAGTTCTAGTTTTCCCGAGTCAAACATATTTTCACTTCATGAGATGAGTTACTTCCCTTGTTTAATTTGTATTGTGTAACATGCTTGTGTTGTCTGTTATGATCATATAACAACATGTACATAATAAAATGTGATTTATAATTATTCACATAAGCTCATCCTACCAATCATGGTAAATTCTTGAACATTGTAGAGTTACAAACTTGTCAAAGGTTACCGTCCATTATTATCAGTGTCTGTACATTCAAATCAACAAAAAACAAACTTTTCCATGTCCCATGCTTTTGATAAATTTGTAAATCACAGGTAACTGTATCATGAATAGATTATAAAAATATGGAAAAAAAAAATTTTTTTTTAAATATTTATTAATATGTTAATAAATAATTTTTTTTTCATTTTTTTTTTTCATATTTTTATAATCTATTCATGATACAGTTACCTGTGATCTGTATCATGTCTTCTTGTATGTGTCTCCATTCCATTCATTGTTTTTTGGAGGTGGTTGAATGAACACTGCATTTGATGTTCTGCTAACTAAAGCAGTCTCGCAGCAATGCTAGTAAACAGTAAGTTAGTAATCTACTGATGTCTGTTTAACTTGAGTGAAGTAGAGTGTATTTCATAAAGTGTATCAAGCTATATCTGACAATCCTGATACTCACAGAATAATTGTATGTGATAAGAATCAAACCCAAGTACCTGTATTTATAATAGATATTAATGAACATTGGAACTGACTTGTAAATTTTGATCAGCAAATGAATGGGAGATAACTCGAATTATAAAAAAATCTGGCATAGTTTTCCTTTTTCCAACATTGCTGTTTTTTTTTGCAAAATGAATCATGGCATGGTTAAATTCAGCTATAATTGCTTAAATTGTTAACTTCAATCGAAAACTTTTAACAATTACTTTTGTTTGTAAAATTAAACAGATTTTGTTAAAGCACTATAAACAATGTGGTTTTATACTTTTTGAAACTTATTTATTATCAAATATAGCTTTATACACTTTAAAATGTACAGATGTACATAAAATTATGTCATGTAGTCACAACAAAAATCCTGTAACATTGTCTATCCATTTTTTATGATTTCAGGTTAGCTATGAAGCTATGAAATGGAATATACTGGTTCTGTAGACAGTAAGACACGTTGATTATATACATGACTGATGTCCCTGCTGCAGTAAGTGTTTATTCTTGAAATGTGTATCACTCGACCATGTTTTTTGAGCCGTGACGAAATTATATACCGGTATATATAAATATCCCAATAATAAGTCAAATAGGGGATATGGATCTTTAGAACATATCTGATTGATATGAAACGTTAAACATGTTCAAGTACTAAAAAAAACGAGTCGATGTAGTGTATTCATTTACCAAGGCTCAAAAAATAAGGTAACGCATGATTTTACTCTTTCATAATTTGTGTTTTTGTAACAAGCAAGGTAACATATATAATAATTGCCAAAAGTATTTTACAAGCTCCGGTAATTGTGGTTTTTTGTTTACAGAAATGTGTATCAAGGTGTATGTAGAACTAAGTGGCTGCATCCAAGTGAGATAATAGTACAGACAAGTTCAGCATTGCATTATTGTGTATATGAATTCTATGAAAATAAACTGTTAGCAAATGGTTTTTGGTTGTATTTCTATTACAAAATTACTTCACTGGTGAAGAACTACAATAACATTTTATAAGATGAACAAAAATAATTTCACATCAATTTTATTTTAATGATTACACAAATCATTTAGTATAAGAACAAAACAATGATTGCAAGGAGGGAATTATATGAAGAAGAAAATAACAGTAAGCATAAAGTGAACAACAAAGACAACGAGAGGGAAAAAAAAAAAAAAATTGCCAACAGAAACACGGCAAAATTTTCATAAGTGCATACACTTTACACAGGGTACAAAATGTGTAAGGGTCACCTATTACAACAAAGTTTTACTAAGAACCTACAACAATAATGTACATTAAACATTAGAAAAACTCATTAATACAATACAATATCATTATTACTATCCTATCTTAGAATTTATACATGGTGTCACCATAATTGTTGTTAATTGGGAGTTCTCACAGAATTTATATTGTATATATGCAATTTTCCTAGTAGAAATAAACTTATTCTATTGTACGTTATCTTTGTCAAATGTTTGGAGCTGAATATTTGAAGCTGATTGAATGAATTTAGTATCTTAGCAGTTTCCTTTTTCATCTGAAAATCTTGTTACAGAAAATTAAAATATAACCATATAATATATGTAATTAATGGACTCTCAAACAAATTGCATGTGTAGCTTGCATCATTGTTGTTACAACATGTTTGTATATAAAATAAATGCATAGCTTCACACTTCGAAGGTAGTTTTTTAACCCTAAAACGTTTTATGAATGATCTCAACAGCTGAGAACAGACTCAAAAAAGAGTAATTAATAGAATTAAACTTGACAACTACCTATATCTAGGCCAAGATTATACCTTTATTTTATTTACAAAACAACTTACACACAATTTCATTTTTAGGAGTCTTATAAGATACATTCTTTTTTGCAATAACAGAATATTGTAATTTAATCAATAAATGTTTGCTGTTGATTGAATGAATTTAGTGTCTTAGCGTGTTTTTTTTCACCTGAAAATCATTTACAGAAACTAAGATATAACCATAATGAAATTAAAGGACATTAAAAAAATATGTGGGACACATTGATCTTGTTTGTACATGAAATAAATGCATGTCTTCGAGCTTAGACTTTTCATAATATACAGCTGAGAACAGACTCAAAGAAAGATTAATTGGACACAACTTAAATATATATATATATGCCAGGATCATGCCTTTATTTGATTTTACTTACAAAAAAGGATAACAAGATGAATGTGTGCTTATTGCAATTTTGTTTTCAGAGGACTTTTATAAGAAACATGTACATTCTTTTTTACAATAACAGAAAAAGTGTCTGTTAATTGCATGATGGTTTTATCTTAGATTTCAGGTAAAAAACTGTCTTATAACCTGAACTCTATCCAGAATTGTCATTCATTATTACCCACAACTCTGCCAACATCTCAGACAAGATTCTATCTCATGACAGAATATGTTTTTTTCAAATTTGGAAATCATACTAGAAAAATGAAAAACAAAATGTGAAAGTTGGCCGTAATCGTCTATTAGACGTATGTATGCATTTGAGCAACAAAAGGGAACTCAGTCACATGGTTCAGAACTAATTTTATGAAGTTGACAAAGATGTATGTAACGGAAAAGGTACAACTCTGGATAAGGAACAACTCTGGATAATGGTCTGGCCCAAGGTAATAAAACTTAGCTCAAATCTCAATTTCATTCTCAAAGAATTATGGTTGAAAAAATAGAGCTTATATAGACCAATTATGCTGTCAAACTAATGTATCAATATTGTCATTTTTGTCTCATCATAATTAAATTTGAAACATTAAATAGAAAAGATATGAATTTTGAGCTTGGAGACTGAACTCTAGTTTTATAAACTCAGGACCAGATATATCTATAAAAAGTACGAGAGGTCATCTGGAAGGAATACTGAATGTCTGTAACAGGGTAAGTTGGGATGAAATAATTGACACAACATCAGGAAGAGAATTCAAATAACAAATATACCCCAATATAAAAACATTGATGTATATTGCATTGTAGGAGTAAACCTCACAATCTTAGTTTCTCAAAGTCTCTGTACTTTGTATGCTATGTCTAAGGATGTAGGTACATGTACTCAGTACTTTGTATACTATGTCTAAGGATGTAGGTACATGTATTTTGTATACTATGTCTAAGGATGTAGGTACATGTATTTTGTATACTATGTCTAAGGATGTAGGTACATGTACTCAGTACTTTGTATACTATGTCTAAGGATGTAGGTACATGTATTTTGTATACTATGTCTAAGGATGTAGGTACATGTATTTTGTATACTATGTCTAAGGATGTAGGTACTCTGTACTTTGTATACTATGTCTAAGGATGTAGGTACATGTACTCAGTACTTTGTATACTATGTCTAAGGATGTAGGTACATGTATTTTGTATACTATGTCTAAGGATGTAGGTACATGTATTTTGTATACTATGTCTAAGGATGTAGGTACATGTACTCTGTATTTTGTATACTATGTCTAAGGATGTAGGTACATGTACTCAGTATTTTGTATACTATGTCTAAGGATGTAGGTACTCTGTATTTTGTATACTATGTCTAAGGATGTAGGTACATGTACTCTGTATTTTGTATACTATGTCTAAGGATGTAGGTACATGTACTCTGTATTTTGTATACTATGTCTAAGGATGTAGGTACATGTACTCAGTATTTTGTATACTATGTCTAAGGATGTAGGTACTCTGTATTTTGTATACTATGTCTAAGGATGTAGGTACATGTACTCTGTATTTTGTATACTATGTCTAAGGATGTAGGTACTCTGTATTTTGTATACTATGTCTAAGGATGTAGGTACTCTGTACTTTGTATACTATGTCTAAGGATGTAGGTACTCTGTACTTTGTATACTATGTCTAAGGATGTAGGTACTCTGTACTTTGTATACTATGTCTAAGGATGTAGGTACATGTACTCTGTATTTTGTATACTATGTCTAAGGATGTAGGTACATGTACTCAGTATTTTGTATACTATGTCTAAGGATGTAGGTACTCTGTATTTTGTATACTATGTCTAAGGATGTAGGTACATGTACTCTGTACTTTGTATACTATGTCTAAGGATGTAGGTACATGTACTCAGTATTTTGTATACTATGTCTAAGGATGTAGGTACTCTGTACTTTGTATACTATGTCTAAGGATGTAGGTACATGTACTCTGTATTTTGTATACTATGTCTAAGGATGTAGGTACTCTGTACTTTGTATACTATGTCTAAGGATGTAGGTACATGTACTCAGTATTTTGTATACTATGTCTAAGGATGTAGGTACTCTGTATTTTGTATACTATGTCTAAGGATGTAGGTACATGTACTCTGTATTTTGTATACTATGTCTAAGGATGTAGGTACATGTACTCAGTATTTTGTATACTATGTCTAAGGATGTAGGTACTCTGTACTTTGTATACTATGTCTAAGGATGTAGGTACATGTACTCTGTACTTTGTATACTATGTCTAAGGATGTAGGTACATGTACTCTGTATTTTGTATACTATGTCTAAGGATGTAGGTACATGTACTCAGTATTTTGTATACTATGTCTAAGGATGTAGGTACTCTGTATTTTGTATACTATGTCTAAGGATGTAGGTACATGTACTCTGTATTTTGTATACTATGTCTAAGGATGTAGGTACATGTACTCTGTATTTTGTATACTATGTCTAAGGATGTAGGTACTCTGTATTTTGTATACTATGTCTAAGGCTGTAGGTACTCTGTATTTTGTATACTATGTCTAAGGATGTAGGTACTCTGTATTTTGTATACTATGTCTAAGGATGTAGGTACTCTGTATTTTGTATACTATGTCTAAGGCTGTAGGTACTCTGTATTTTGTATACTATGTCTAAGGCTGTAGGTACATGTACTCTGTATTTTGTATACTATGTCTAAGGATGTAGGTACTCTGTATTTTGTATACTATGTCTAAGGATGTAGGTACTCTGTATTTTGTATACTATGTCTAAGGATGTAGGTACTCTGTACTTTGTATACTATGTCTAAGGATGTAGGTACTCTGTACTTTGTATACTATGTCTAAGGATGTAGGTACTCTGTACTTTGTATACTATGTCTAAGGATGTAGGTACTCTGTACTTTGTATACTATGTCTAAGGATGTAGGTACATGTACTCTGTATTTTGTATACTATGTCTAAGGATGTAGGTACTCTGTATTTTGTATACTATGTCTAAGGATGTAGGTACATGTACTCTGTATTTTGTATACTATGTCTAAGGATGTAGGTACATGTACTCAGTACTTTGTATACTATGTCTAAGGATGTAGGTACATGTACTCTGTATTTTGTATACTATGTCTAAGGATGTAGGTACATGTACTCAGTACTTTGTATACTATGTCTAAGGATGTAGGTACATGTACTCAGTACTTTGTATACTATGTCTAAGGATGTAGGTACATGTACTCTGTATTTTGTATACTATGTCTAAGGATGTAGGTACATGTACTCTGTATTTTGTATACTATGTCTAAGGATGTAGGTACATGTACTCTGTACTTTGTATACTATGTCTAAGGATGTAGGTACTCTGTACTTTGTATACTATGTCTAAGGATGTAGGTACATGTACTCTGTACTTTGTATACTATGTCTAAGGATGTAGGTACTCTGTACTTTGTATACTATGTCTAAGGATGTAGGTACTCTGTATTTTGTATACTATGTCTAAGGATGTAGGTACTCTGTATTTTGTATACTATGTCTAAGGATGTAGGTACTCTGTACTTTGTATACTATGTCTAAGGATGTAGGTACATGTACTCTGTACTTTGTATACTATGTCTAAGGATGTAGGTACATGTACTCTGTATTTTGTATACTATGTCTAAGGATGTAGGTACATGTACTCTGTACTTTGTATACTATGTCTAAGGATGTAGGTACTCAGTACTTTGTATACTATGTCTAAGGATGTAGGTACATGTACTCTGTATTTTGTATACTATGTCTAAGGATGTAGGTACATGTACTCTGTATTTTGTATACTATGTCTAAGGATGTAGGTACTCTGTATTTTGTATACTATGTCTAAGGATGTAGGAACATGTACTCTGTACTTTGTATACTATGTCTAAGGATGTAGGTACTCAGTACTTTGTATACTATGTCTAAGGATGTAGGTACATGTACTCTGTATTTTGTATACTATGTCTAAGGATGTAGGTACATGTACTCTGTATTTTGTATACTATGTCTAAGGATGTAGGTACATGAACTCAGTATTTCACTACTAAATCTTGGTATATAACATTGTGATAATATGCTCGTTTATAATCATGATATTTGAATAAATAATATTGCTTCAAAATGTAGTTATAGTAAAAATGTAGTTACTGTAATCTTAGATTATCTCTAAATGTAACATGTATTCACAATTATGTGTATTTTTAACTTCCTTGCTGCTGTGATTCCTATCATGTACTTAATGTGAGTTTTTATTATTATAAATATGATGTTCTTAAGTTAGTCAATATAGCTTTACATAGATAATGTTTACTTGTTATTTGTGTACCAACTATAAATTATTTTTTTGTATTTGTTCAATCATGTATAATATGATACACCATGTTATTATGACGACACCATGTTATTATGACGACACCATGTTATTATGATGACACCGTGTTATTATGATGACACCATGTTATTATGATGACACCATGTTATTATGACGACACCATGTTATTATGATGACACCATGTCAAAATCCCAAAAATAACAAAATATAGGTACATGTATATTAGGTCCTCTAAAAGCTGTTAAAAAATAACTATTTTACTGTACAATTTACATTTACATTAAAGGACATATACAATGTATATGTAACTACATTTGTATATAACTTTAAAAATGTACTTGCAAAATATAACAAAATAACTATCATAATTACTGAATAATTATCATCATTACAAAAAAACTATCATCATCACTTTCTAGATATTAAGCACAAATTCATACAATTAAAGTACTTACATTACACTGCTCATTAGGGCCATTTCTTTCACCTGTTGTTAAAATAATGCCTTCAGTTCTTATTCTTCATCTTGAATCTTAGGAGACTCCTGAAAATTGAAAAAAAGAATTTTTATATTTGAATTTAAATATCAAACATACATATATTATAACAACAATAAAGGAGTGTAGTGGAACACATGACAAAGACAACAGGTGTTTTTCTCAATTATTATTTCCAACTAGTTTCGATCAAGCATACATGTTTACTTAAATTTAAATATCAAGCGTACATGTTTACTTCAATTTTAATATCAAGCGTACATGTTTACTTCAATTTAAATATCAAGCATACATGTTTACTTCAATTTAAATATCAAGTATACATGTTTACTTCAATTTTAATATCAAGCATACAAGTTAACTTAAATTTAAATATCAAGCATACATGTTTACTTAAATTTAGATATCAAGTATACAAGTTAACTTAAATTTAAATATCAAGTATACAAGTTAACTTAAATTTAAATATCAAGCATACATGTTTACTTAAATTTAAATATCAAGCGTACATGTTTACTTCAATTTTAATATCAAGCGTACATGTTTACTTCAATTTAAATATCAAGCATACATGTTTACTTCAATTTAAATATCAAGTATACATGTTTACTTCAATTTTAATATCAAGCATACAAGTTAACTTAAATTTAAATATCAAGCATACATGTTTACTTAAATTTAGATATCAAGTATACAAGTTAACTTAAATTTAAATATCAAGTATACAAGTTAACTTAAATTTAAATATCAAGCATACATGTTTACTTAAATTTAAATATCAAGTATACAAATTAACTTAAATTTAAATATCAAGCATACAAGTTAACTTAAATTTAAATATCAAGCGTACGTGTTTACTTCAATTTAAATATCAAGTATACAAGTTAACTTAAATTTAAATATCAAGCATACATGTTTACTTCAATTTAAATATCAAGCATACAAGTTAACTTAAATTTAAATATCAAATATACAAGTTAACTTAAATTTAAATATCAAGCATACAAGTTAACTTAAATTTAAATATCAAGCGTACGTGTTTACTTCAATTTAAATATCAAGTATACAAGTTAACTTAAATTTAAATATCAAGCATACATGTTTACTTCAATTTAAATATCAAGCATACAAGTTAACTTAAATTTAAATATCAAATATACAAGTTAACTTAAATGTAAATATCAAGTATACAAGTTTACTTAAATTTAAATATCAAGTATACAAGTTTACTTAAATTTAAATATCAAGCATACAAGTTAACTTAAATTTAAATATCAAGTATACAAGTTTACTTAAATTTAAATATCAAGCATACATGTAAACTTAAATTTAAATATCAAGCATACAAGTTAACTTAAATTTAAATATCAAGTATACAAGTTTACTTAAATTTAAATATCAAGTATACAAGTTTACTTAAATTTAAATATCAAGTATACAAGTTTACTTAAATTTAAATATCAAGCATACAAGTTAACTTAAATTTAAATATCAAGCATACAAGTTAACTTAAATTTAAATATCAAGCATACAAGTTAACTTAAATTTAAATATCAAGTATACAAGTTTACTTAAATTTAAATATCAAGTATACAAGTTTACTTAAATTTAAATATCAAGTATACAAGTTTACTTAAATTTAAATATCAAGCATACAAGTTTACTTAAATTTAAATATCAAGCATACAAGTTAACTTAAATTTAAATATCAAGCATAAATGTAAACTTAAATTTAAATATCAAGCATACAAGTTAACTTAAATTTAAATATCAAGCATACAAGTTAACTTAAATTTAAATATCAAGCATACATGTTTACTTAAATTTAAATATCAAGCATACATGTAAACTTAAATTTAAATATCAAGCATACATGTTTACTTAAATTTAAATATCAAGCATACAAGTTTACTTAAATTTAAATATCAAGCATACAAGTTAACTTAAATTTAAATATCAAGCATACATGTAAACTTAAATTTAAATATCAAGCATACAAGTTAACTTAAATTTAAATATCAAGCATACATGTTTACTTAAATTTAAATATCAAGCATACAAGTTTACTTAAATTTAAATATCAAGTATACAAGTTTACTTAAATTTAAATATCAAGTATACAAGTTTACTTAAATTTAAATATCAAGCATACAAGTTTACTTAAATTTAAATATCAAGCATACAAGTTAACTTAAATTTAAATATCAAGCATACAAGTTAACTTAAATTTAAATATCAAGCATACAAGTTAACTTAAATTTAAATATCAAGTATACAAGTTTACTTAAATTTAAATATCAAGTATACAAGTTAACTTAAATTTAAATATCAAGTATACAAGTTTACTTAAATCTAAATATCAAGTATACAAGTTTACTTAAATTTAAATATCAAGCATACAAGTTAACTTAAATTTAAATATCAAGCTTACATGTTTACTTAAATTTAAATATCAAGCTTACATGTTTACTTAAATCTAAATATCAAGTATACAAGTTTACTTAAATTTAAATATCAAGTATACAAGTTAACTTAAATTTAAATATCAAGCATACAAGTTAACTTAAATTTAAATATCAAGCATACAAGTTAACTTAAATTTAAATATCAAGCATACATGTAAACTTAAATTTAAATATCAAGCATACAAGTTAACTTCAATTTAAATATCAAGCATACATGTTTACTTAAATTTAAATATCAAGCATACATGTTTACTTCAATTTAAATATCAAGCATACAAGTTTACTTAAATTTAAATATCAAGTATACAAGTTTACTTAAATTTAAATATCAAGTATACAAGTTTACTTAAATTTAAATATCAAGCATACAAGTTTACTTAAATTTAAATATCAAGCATACAAGTTAACTTAAATTTAAATATCAAGCATACAAGTTAACTTAAATTTAAATATCAAGTATACAAGTTTACTTAAATTTAAATATCAAGTATACAAGTTTACTTAAATTTAAATATCAAGTATACAAGTTTACTTAAATTTAAATATCAAGCATACAAGTTAACTTAAATTTAAATATCAAGCATACAAGTTAACTTAAATTTAAATATCAAGCATACAAGTTAACTTAAATTTAAATATCAAGCATACAAGTTAACTTAAATTTAAATATCAAGTATACATGTTTACTTAAATTTAAATATCAAGTATACAAGTTAACTTAAATTTAAATATCAAGTATACAAGTTTACTTAAATCTAAATATCAAGTATACAAGTTTACTTAAATTTAAATATCAAGCATACAAGTTAACTTAAATTTAAATATCAAGCTTACATGTTTACTTAAATTTAAATATCAAGCTTACATGTTTACTTAAATTTAAATATCAAGTATACAAGTTTACTTAAATTTAAATATCAAGTATACAAGTTTACTTAAATATCAAGCATACATGTTTACTTAAATCTAAATATCAAGCATACATGTTTACTTAAATTTAAATATCAAGCATACATGTTTACTTAAATCTAAATATCAAGCATACAAGTTAACTTAAATTTAAATATCAAGCATACATGTTTACTTAAATCTAAATATCAAGTATACAAGTTTACTTAAATTTAAATATCAAGTATACAAGTTTACTTAAATTTAAATATCAAGCATACAAGTTAACTTAAATTTAAATATCAAGCATACAAGTTAACTTAAATTTAAATATCAAGCATACAAGTTAACTTAAATTTAAATATCAAGCATACAAGTTAACTTAAATTTAAACATCAAGCATACAAGTTAACTTAAATTTAAATATCAAGTATACATGTTTACTTCAATTTAAATATCAAGCATACAAGTTAACTTAAATTTAAATATCAAGTATACAAGTTTACTTAAATTTAAATATCAAGCATACATGTTTACTTAAATTTAAATATCAAGCATACAAGTTTACTTAAATTTAAATATCAAGCATACATGTTTACTTATATTCACTCAATAATACCATCAACAAAGTCAATCATGTATAGAATTAAGAATAATGTTTTACTCTTATCAAATACTAATAATTAAGGTGAAATAACATCGTCAGTTAGAAAATTCATTCAGCTAAAGTATTGAAGCAAGTAATACGATTGGCTGAATTATAAATAGATATAAATATCGATAATGGAAATTCTGATTTTTGAAAACAGAAACTGGTATAGGCCGTCATCAGATCTTGCCGTAAGGAAAATCGAGAACTTTAGTCAAATTGCTTAGTGATAATAAAATCACTGCATATGATATTTGCACACATGCATAAATTATTCATCAGTTTTGTAAATTACCAGCATCAAGGATGTATGTATATAAGTCCTTGCCAGCATGATTTGACTTGAGAGACAGGATCAGAAATCATGAAATCTTACTTACACAGGAAGTGGTATTTGTGTGTGTTGAGCGTCATTTGTGTCCATTTTGTAGTCCTGTAACTTCTTCATAACAGAGTGGATTCTGTGCCAACAAATACATAAACAAGTTAAGTGCCATAAAAAAATACTGATATAAATGATAAAACAAAACTCTTTAGCATGGTGCATAAAATTTTGAACTCTCATTTGGTCCAGATTCCCACTCACATTTTATCACATTCTAAAGGTATGCTGAACCATTTCAATATTGATGAAAAGGCAAACAATAGCAAAAAACAAATACTATAATAGTGAATCAGAGCAAATATTCATTGTCAGCTATATTGTATATCGATTTCTTTTAGTCCTGTCTGAAAAGGTGGACAATAACGAATATAAAATTGGACTAAACGTCAGCATCCTATAGCAGTAACAAAATTTTCTTTGATGCTGATTTCTAACATAACTCATCACCTTTGATTAAACCAAAATGATACTTGAAATGATGAGAAAAGTATGCTTTGCAGTACCTATTCTGCAGATGGATTTAATGTATATGCTAAATAATTTGTCACTCATATAACAATTCAAAGCGCTAACTGCAAGCATATCAGTGCATTAATTGTTTTACCATGTGTTCTACCACGTGTTTGGACTAACAATTGTCGACCACATATTTCAACAGACATGGACTGATCGGATCAGAAAATGATTGCTCCAGTCTTTTGGTTATCTTGATGTGTTTATGGGGTACTGATAATGGTACAAATAACATAATTTCAGTAAGGATTGTGACAATTAGCACATACACATACTTAGAAATTTTGGCTGACCAAAGTTTTATGAAATTTATGGAACATAAATTTTATGGACCGATTTTTTAAACAATTTTCTACAATTCGAATTGCTCAGTTACGCTGAAATTCGGTCCAGACCGGCAAATTTTCAGTTATAATATTATGCACCCTGCTCCTTAGTTAAAGAAAGTCTTAGCTGAGCAAATTGTGCATTTTACGAAAGAGTTACATTCAGATCGGATGGTATCCTTTTCACATGCTTCAAATATTCATTGTAAAGTTGGAAACAAATCATAGTATTCCTTAAATATATCATAGTCTACATCATTCAGACTTTTGTGTTTATTGTGTTTTCCCCCATGTATATATATGAAGTCTTGATATTACCTGCATTTGTGACACTTGAATCCAGTTCCAGTAAATTTCACCTCACACCAATGACAACCATCGGCATCTATGTATAACAATGAAGACTGCATGGTAGTCTTCAGATAGCCAAGGAATTCAACGTACTGTAATATCAAGTAGAAAAATCCATCAGAAAGGAATAAAAAGGACGGGTGTTTTAGGGTGCACCGGAGGCACCCCACCCCCCTGAATACGCCAGTGGGTAGTATGAAAGTATATATAAAAATAACCTTCAACACATCGCAAATTCGCGAAAACATATGATATTCACATACCCAGCAGCTACACCCCAAATAAAACAGTAATCAGTTACATTTCATTGTTAAATACATCACATTTTATTACCCAGAATCAACACTTACGAAGTAGTACTTCATACATAGGAGAAAACTTCCGTTCATCAACATTTCCGAAGGACGCTTGCCCAAACGACTAAAATCAAAGCACTCAAAGCTCCCAAATTATGAAACGTTCGCAACGTACTATCCATATGATGGGCATGTAGCTAGGCATTTCACATTGGAATAGATCATTATCGCTGATATAAGAAACAATCTTGCAGAAATCTGCTAGATAATGCTACACACCAAATATCTAAGCATTCATGAGGCATTGTTTTAGACGTCCACAAGACAAAGCTACACACAAAATATCTAAGCACTATACTGACAAGAAGATTTTCAAAGTTATCATAGCAAAGAAAAGAGGACCACTCAACGGTCATCCCAGCAAAGTTTCGTTGCAATTGAAATAGTGATTTAGATGATGTTTTTTTATAGAATATATGGAGGTCACTTCATGGCGCATGATGGACGCAAGGACAAAGCGTCACCTTTAGCACATTGTACGTGCTCTGAGCTAGAAATGGTAAAATGTAGTTCCCAAGATTTGTCATTGATGCTAGAGGAAAGGGTATCATATAGTTAATGGAGAAATAACCTATTGCACATGTTATACATCCAATTAATGTCAAGGTCAATTCATTGTGGATTGGGAATGATCCAAGGCAACAACAGTACTCTAAGTATCAGAGCATTCTAGTAAGCGGTGTTGGTGCTAGACAAAACAGTATTTCCAACATATTTTGTATGATTTTCACATAATACAATGGCGTAGCTTGCCCTAAAATAATGTGTAGGCACCAATCTAGGCGGTCCGGGGGCATGCCTCCCAACGCATTCTAGGGCATTTTCCGGCATTCTGTAATAGTGTAGTAAAATGTATTTGAAGTTCTTACAGTTTTTCCCAGCTAGATGTATTCATTTTGAGATTATTTAAAGGGGCATACCCTACAAATTGGTGCATCTAGAATCAAGGCAAAATGGTGATACATTAGAAGCTTATAAAGAAAAAAGCCGACGAAGAAAGTTTCAGCCAAAAATTCATCCAATTAAAAAATAAAATCACAAAAAATATTAGTTTCCATAAAAGATCAGAAACTCTTTGGAATTTGTTGTACAATTTTTAGGTGGAAGTGATTTATTATTCATAGCTATGATTTTTGCGGCTAGTACCTAAACTAGTCATTTTATGACCCAAGTTCTTCTTGCAATTATCCATTAAATATTGTTTTACATATACATCTAACACATTTTTACACTTTCACAGAATGTTTGTCAGTTGTAGGGTATGCCCCTTTAAACTTGGTCGAAAGCTCTAGATACTCGGATCTGTTCTATACTACCGACCCCAACCCCCTTCATTTCTTATTGCGTTTTTTGGCACTTTTAGCACTATTTTTTCACTTGTCAGAATTCAGTGTAGACACGTGCCTACACTGCCAATAGGAAGCTACGCCAGTGATATAAATTATATAACTGTTAATTAGGGTTCATCATTGTTTTAAGTTAAGCTTTTATCCACATTAACATATTCTACACACAAATTCCATAGTTCATGACGGGTCCATTTAATCTATTATCTATATAAGTATTATCTCATTTAGAATGTTGTCAAAAGAATTGCATGCACAGGTCCATTATATTCGATGTAAATATGTCTTGAGATGCAATTTCCACCTCCAGTTGAAACAATAATATAGATACAAGAAAATAGCTCATGGCAACATATTACTAGTATTCAGTATTTCGTATCTGAATGTTTTTATTCTTTTTTCTCCTTCTTTCAAACAGACAGTAACAGTGTACATAGCAAGTATGTACGTGAAAGCTCTCAACAAACATGCACATACCTCATTGTCATCGGTTATCAACTTATCATAACAAATACCATAAAATGGATAATTTAAGTTAGGTATAATCTAACAGTCTAAAGCGTTATAATATACCTGTTCATCATATTGGATGTTGTTATGTCGTCCCAGCTCATGACCAGTCATCTAGACAATATATCTTCTGAATCACAATCAGACATGTCGGTAACTGCAATGCCATCTAACGACTGTCGAAGGTTGTGTAAGTCAGATACTAGTATCTACCTCGTACATTGGCCTGTCTGTGTAGGAAAGACCAAATCACGGGTTCCTTGAAACACCTTGAGCATGAATCCCGTGAACGAGTTTTTCCTACGCATATAGACATCGTACTCGATCGATTTCCTTTACATAAACAAAGGGATTTGGCTCGTAAGTATGTATAAATAAATACTCCTGAGTCATCTGTCAAAATACAAGGTAACTTGAGCATAATTAGGCCACTAAAAGGCTGTTGGTTTCTGATCATCCGACATACACTAACTTTGTAACGCGACCCTAAATATTTTAAACTACAAATGTATGAGACCTGAGGAATAGGACACTCACTTTCTCTTACCGTAGACATGCTTTCAAGAGACAAAAGACGCCCGACTTACCCACCGTATTTCTTATGAGCAGCATGTAAGTAGCGCTAGTAAATACTCACTGTATGTTGTGCTAGTTATTACTCAGTGTTAGTTAATACTTAGTGGATGTAGCGCTGGTAAATATCCAGTGTTAGTCAATACTTGGTGTATGTAACGCAAGTTTACATAAATACTTAAGTGTTATTTAGTACTAATTTAAGTGGATGTAGCGCTAGTAAATACCCAGTGTTAGTCAATACTTGGTGTATGTAACGCAAGTATACATAAATGCTTAAGTGTTATTTAGTACTAAGTGGATGTAGCGCTAGTAAATACCCAGTGTTAGTCAATACTTGGTGTATGTAACGCAAGTTGACATAAATACATAAGTGTTATTTAGTACTAAGTGGGTGTAGCGCTAGTACATACTCAGTGTTAGTTAAGTAATACACAGTGCAAGTTAATACTAGTTAATACTAGTTAATACTTAAGTGTATGTGGCACTAGTAAATACTTAGTGTTAGTTAAAAGTTAGTGTATGTAGTGCTGGTAAATACTTAGTTTTAGTCAATACTTAAATTAGTGTATGTAGCGCTTGTAATACTTAATGTTAGTTAATACTTAGTAAATGTTTCCTAGTACATACTCAGTGTTAGTAAATACTAAGTGTTAGTAAATCCTCAGTGTTAGTTAATACTTAGAGTATGTATACTAGTAAATACCTAGTGTTACTCAATACTTAGTGTACATAGCTCTAGTAAATACTCAGTGTCGGTCAATACTTAGTGAATGTAGCGCTAGTAAATGCTCAGTGTTAGTAAGTACTCAGTGGATGAAGCGCTAGTAAATACTAAGTGTTAGTTAGTACTCAGTGAATGAAGCGCTAGTAAATACTAAGTGTTAGTTAGTACTCAGTGAATGAAGTGCTAGTAAATACTCAGTGTTAGTTAGTACTCAGTGAATGAAGCGCAGTGTTAGTTAGTACTCAGTGAATGAAGTGCTAGTAAATACTCAGTGTTAGTTAGTACTCAGTGAATGAAGTGCTAGTAAATACTCAGTGTTAGTTAGTACTCAGTGGATGAAGTGCTAGTAAATACTCAGTGTTAGTTAGTACTCAGTGAATGTAGCGCTAGTAAATACTCAGTGTTAGTTAGTACTCTGTGAATGTAGCGCTAGTAAATACTCAGTGTTAGTTAGTACTCAGTGGATGAAGTGCTAGTAAATACTCAGTGTTAGTTAGTACTCAGTGGATGAAGTGCTAGTAAATACTCAGTGTTAGTTAGTACTCAGTGGATGAAGTGCTAGTGAATATTCAGTGTTAGTTAGTACTCAGTGAATGTAGCGCTAGTAAATACTCAGTGTTAGTTAGTACTCTGTGAATGAAGTGCTAGTAAATACTCAGTGTTAGTTAGTACTCAGTGGATGAAGTGCTAGTAAATACTCAGTGTTAGTTAGTACTCAGTGAATGTAGCTCTAGTAAATACTCAGTGTTAGTTAGTACTCAGTGGATGAAGTGCTAGTAAATACTCAGTGTTAGTTAGTACTCAGTGAATGAAGAGCTAGTAAATACTCAGTGTTAGTTAATACTAAGTGTATGAAGCGCTAGTAAATACAAGTGTTAGTTAGTACTCAGTGAATGTAGCTCTAGTATATACTCAGTGTTAGTTAGTACTCAGTGAATGAAGTGCTAGTAAATACTCAGTGTTAGTTAGTACTCAGTGGATGAAGTGCTAGTAAATACTAGTGTTAGTTAGTACTCAGTGAATGTAGCTCTAGTATATACTCAGTGTTAGTTAGTACTCAGTGGATGAAGTGCTAGTAAATACTAGTGTTAGTTAGTACTCAGTGAATGTAGCTCTAGTATATACTCAGTGTTAGTTAGTACTCAGTGAATGAAGTGCTAGTAAATACTCAGTGTTAGTTAATACTAAGTGTATGAAGCGCTAGTAAATACAAGTGTTAGTTAGTACTCAGTGAATGTAGCTCTAGTATATACTCAGTGTTAGTTAATACTAAGTGTATGAAGCGCTAGTAAATACAAGTGTTAGTTAGTACTCAGTGAATGTAGCTCTAGTATATACTCAGTGTTAGTTAGTACTCAGTGAATGTAGCGCTAGTAAATACTAGTGTTAGTTAGTACTCAGTGGATGAAGTGCTAGTAAATACAAGTGTTAGTTAGTACTCAGTGAATGTAGCTCTAGTATATACTCAGTGTTAGTTAGTACTCAGTGAATGAAGTGCTAGTAAATACTCAGTGTTAGTTAGTACTCAGTGAATGAAGTGCTAGTAAATACTCAGTGTTTGTTAGTACTCAGTGGATGAAGTGCTAGTAAATACTCAGTGTTAGTTAGTACTCAGTGGATGAAGTGCTAGTAAATACTCAGTGTTAGTTAGTACTCAGTGGATGAAGTGCTAGTAAATACTCAGTGTTAGTTAGTACTCAGTGAATGAAGTGCTAGTAAATACTCAGTGTTAGTTAGTACTCAGTGAATGTAGCTCTAGTAAATACTCAGTGTTAGTTAGTACTCAGTGAATGAAGTGCTAGTAAATACTCAGTGTTAGTTAGTACTCAGTGAATGTAGCTCTAGTAAATACTCAGTGTTAGTTAGTACTCAGTGAATGTAGCTCTAGTAAATACTAGTGTTAGTTAGTACTCAGTGAATGTAGCTCTAGTAAATACTCAGTGTTAGTTAGTACTCTGTGAATGAAGTGCTAGTAAATACTCAGTGTTAGTTAGTACTCAGTGAATGAAGAGCTAGTAAATACTCAGTGTTAGTTAGTACTCAGTGAATGTAGCTCTAGTAAATACTAGTGTTAGTTAGTACTCAGTGAATGTAGCTCTAGTAAATACTCAGTGTTAGTTAGTACTCTGTGAATGAAGTGCTAGTAAATACTCAGTGTTAGTTAGTACTCAGTGGATGAAGTGCTAGTAAATACTCAGTGTTAGTTAGTACTCAGTGAATGTAGCTCTAGTAAATACTCAGTGTTAGTTAGTACTCAGTGGATGAAGTGCTAGTAAATACTCAGTGTTAGTTAGTACTCAGTGAATGAAGAGCTAGTAAATACTCAGTGTTAGTTAATACTAAGTGTATGAAGCGCTAGTAAATACAAGTGTTAGTTAGTACTCAGTGAATGTAGCTCTAGTATATACTCAGTGTTAGTTAGTACTCAGTGAATGAAGTGCTAGTAAATACTCAGTGTTAGTTAGTACTCAGTGGATGAAGTGCTAGTAAATACTCAGTGTTAGTTAGTACTCAGTGAATGAAGTGCTAGTAAATACTCAGTGTTAGTTAGTACTCAGTGGATGAAGTGCTAGTAAATACTCAGTGTTAGTTAGTACTCAGTGGATGAAGTGCTAGTAAATACTCAGTGTTAGTTAGTACTCAGTGGATGAAGTGCTAGTAAATACTCAGTGTTAGTTAGTACTCAGTGAATGAAGTGCTAGTAAATACTCAGTGTTAGTTAGTACTCAGTGAATGTAGCTCTAGTAAATACTCAGTGTTAGTTAGTACTCAGTGAATGAAGTGCTAGTAAATACTCAGTGTTAGTTAGTACTCAGTGAATGTAGCTCTAGTAAATACTCAGTGTTAGTTAGTACTCAGTGAATGTAGCGCTAGTAAATACTCAGTGTTAGTTAGTACTCAGTGAATGTAGCTCTAGTAAATACTAGTGTTAGTTAGTACTCAGTGAATGTAGCTCTAGTAAATACTCAGTGTTAGTTAGTACTCAGTGAATGTAGCTCTAGTAAATACTCAGTGTTAGTTAGTACTCAGTGAATGTAGCTCTAGTAAATACTCAGTGTTAGTTAGTACTCAGTGAATGAAGTGCTAGTAAATACTCAGTGTTAGTTAGTACTCAGTGAATGAAGAGCTAGTAAATACTCAGTGTTAGTTAATACTAAGTGTATGAAGCGCTAGTAAATACTACTGTTAGTTAGTACTCAGTGAATGTAGCTCTAGTATATACTCAGTGTTAGTTAGTACTCAGTGAATGAAGTGCTAGTAAATACTCAGTGTTAGTTAGCACTTAGTGAATGTAGCTCTAGTAAATACTCAGTGTTAGTTAGTACTCAGTGAATGAAGTGCTAGTAAATACTCAGTGTTAGTTAGTACTCAGTGAATGAAGAGCTAGTAAATACTCAGTGTTAGTTAATACTAAGTGTATGAAGCGCTAGTAAATACTACTGTTAGTTAGTACTCAGTGAATGTAGCTCTAGTATATACTCAGTGTTAGTTAGTACTCAGTGAATGAAGTGCTAGTAAATACTCAGTGTTAGTTAGCACTTAGTGAATGAAGTGCTAGTAAATACTCAGTGTTAATTAGTACTTAGTGAATGAAGTGCTAGTAAATACTCAGTGTTAGTTAGTACTTAGTGAATGAAGTGCTAGAAAATACTCAGTGTTAGTTAGTACTCAGTGGATGAAGCGCTAGTACATACTCAGTGAATGTAGCACTAGTGAATACTAGTGTTAGTTAATATTTACTGAATGTTCCCTAGTACATACTCAGTGCTAGTAAATACTAACTGTATGTAGAATAGCAAATCCTCAGTGTTAGTAAATACTTTAGTGCATGTAGCAATAGTAAATACATGTACTCAGTGTTAGTTAATCAGTACTGTCAGTACATATATATAGTATGTCAGGCAATCAGTAAGGTCAGCACAAATAGTATGTCAGGCAATCAGTAAGGTCAGCACATATAGAATGTTAGGTAATCAGGAAGTCAGCACATATAGTATGTTAGGTAATCAGGAAGTCAGCACATATAGAATGTTAGGTTATCAGGAAGTCAGCACATATAGTATGTCAGGCAATCAGTAAGGTCAGCACATATAGAACGTTAGGTAATCAGGAAGTCAGCACATATAGTATGTCAGGCAATCAGTAAGGTCAGCACATATAGAACGTTAGGTAATGAGGAAGTCAGCACATATAGAATGTCAGGCAATCAGTAACGTCAGCACATATAGAACGTTAGGTAATCAGGAAGTCAGCACATATAGTATGTCAGGCAATCAGTAAGGTCAGCACATATAGAACGTTAGGTAATCAGTAAGTCAGCACATATAGAATGTTAGGTAATCAGGAAGTCAGCACATATAGAATGTTAGGTAATCAGTAAGTCAGCACATATAGAATGTTAGGTAATCAGGAAGTCAGCACATATAGAATGTTAGGTAATCAGTAAGTCAGTACATATAGTGTGTTAGGTAACAAGAAATGTCAGTACATATAGTATGTTAGGTAATCAGTAAGGTCAGCACATATAGAATGTTAGGTAATCAGGAAGTCAGCACATATAGAATTTTAGGTAATCAGGAAGTCAGCACATATAGTGTGTTAGGTAATAAGAAAGGTCAGTATATATAGTATGTTAGGTAATCAGTAAGGTCAGTACAGGCATGCAGTCAGTAATATCAGTCGAGTAGTTCTGCAGAGTCGAACAATGGTTACAGTCACTACAGTCTGTATACTTGGTTTGGTAGTATAGAGACAACAAGTCATAAATAATTAAACACTATGTACCTAAGTTTTTATGTTTATTATACATCAATCATTTTAATTCATTAAATTATAGAAAATACAGTTATAAAGACATGCAACACATAGCATCCAGTACTAATAAACAGAATAAAACACAATGAATAAAAATAATATCTAAAAGCTCAGTACACATGTCATGATAAAATTGCAAAATACATGTACCAAAATAGCATGGAATACCTATAACTTTAAATTTGAATAAAAAAACAATACCCAATGTTAGTAAATACTTAGCACAAGTTAATAGTTAGTATATGCAGTTAATACTTAGCATAAGCTAATACTTAGATGTTAAAACTTAGTGTATGCATTTAATTCTTAGCATAAGCTAACACTTAGATGTTAATACTTAGTGTGTGCAGTTAATACTTAGCATAAGCTAATACTTAGATGTTAATACTTAGCATATGTACAGTTAGTTAATGTTAATACTTAGCATAAGCTAATACTTAGATGTTAATAATTAGTGTATGCAGTTAATACTTAGCATAAGCTAATACTTAGATGTTAATACTTGGTGTATGCAGTTAATACTAAGCATAAGCTAATACTTAGATGTTAATACTTAGCATATGTAGAGTTAGTTAATACTTAGGAAAAACAATTAGTCCAAGAGCAAGGCTACAATTAATGGTTTAATCATTGGTTTTCTAATTTCTAAAATTACGAAAATAAAGATGGAAGAAATGCGAAGCCAAAGTCACACAAAATTTGAAATTACAATATTTATTTCATTGGATTTAACACCATTTTAAACATTATTTCAGCCATATCGTGGCAGACAGGTATCCTAACCAACTTCCCTGGATTTCAATTAGGCATTAACCAGTACTTATCACATTCTATCCACAAGCTACTGCCAATTAGCTACCCCACATAAATCAAAGGTGGAGAACAATCTAACATAGGATGTAATATCTTCAGTCAAATTTGTCACGGACAGTGTGAGCCTTGCCCAAGGTTCGAACTCACAACCTCTTGATCAGTAGACCAACACTCTAACCACTGAGCTAACTGGGCCTACTTTGAAATTACTGATTTATTATGAACGTGAATATAATATTTGGACAACACAACTTTGATTCTAAACAAAACTTTTCAAAATGTGAAGCCTGATGGGCTGATAAACACATTTGCTAATTGCTGGAAATATTACATAAATGAGAAACAGGATCATATGTCTTAAGAAATCATACTTAAACTTTCAAACTAATGTCTTACATTTTTCTGAATGATATATAATTATTATGAACATGACATTCAACTTATTAAATTTGTTTATATAAGCAATCCTTTTGTAGGTCTCTACCACTTTGGATAAAACAAAACATTACCATCACTTGATTTATGATACTTGGTTTCTGAGTGGGCGGTTGATCTGAAATATTGTAAAAAGATTCTCATTTCATCAAATGCCAATTAGAGTGTCAAACTGTCACGAAATACACGCATCAAAATTATCAAGTGATTATTGAATGGAATTTGTTTACCTTAGTGAACAGACAATGTCTATTCCATGATTTCTCGTCGAATCAGGGGCCATAATTCATGAGTACCAGGAACACTTTGCTGGCTATGAACTTGGCCAAGATGTTACACTTGTAATACCATGTTATGTCTATTGACTAATAGCCTACAAACGCTCTACCAATTGAGCTAAATGAGTGGACTAAATTATTTGTGTCAAAGTCTAAAAAAAGAATAATAGCTACCTATCGAGAATGGATTCTGGTGGAGAAGAATTTTCAGGTTGAAAACCCTCATTTTCAGCAGCAGATTGGTAATGTTGATATGCTGTTATTTTTGGTCGTGGTAATGGTGCCAACTCTGTAGCATCCATGTTATTGTATACATTTTCTGGGGCACGGGATCGTTCCTGCTGCTTGATTTTCTTTATTTGTTTTTTGTTACGGAATACAACACAGACTAGGATCATAATGATGAGAAAAAGAAAGCCACCAACTGATGAACCAATGATAATCATTAGAGACCTCTCACCTGCAATACAAGCATGTCATTTTATTATACCTCATGTGACTTATTTACTCTATAGTCTTATGTGACGTCAGAGGGTGACAATCCGTAATGTTACCCTCTGACATTACATTTCGGCCCGCTTGCCATAACGAAACTGCCCTCACGCGCTCACGCGATATTACCGGGTGTCAGGTTTTATTCTGTCTCTGTCGTATCGAATACTATCCTTGTCTAGACACTTTAGGCACTTAGTAGAATATAATTTTATTTTGACATCCGGTTTTGCAGTAGACATTTTGACAGCAAAAGTAACTATGGTGTCAGAAAGAAGCTTCGTTTCAATTTCTATTATAGTTTTCGTTATATTTGTTAACATGTTTGTTAATATTGTTTTGTTCGGTATAATAAAATAAATATCACATCCCACTTAGGGTGATAGAACGTAATGTTCACCCTTGACAAAGTAATGTCAACCTCGGCTAACGCCTCGGTCGACATTACTTGTCTCAGGTGAACATTACGTTCTATCACCCTATGTGGGATGTGATATTTATATAATGTTATACACATGTACAAATAAAAATACTGAAGATTAAATGAAAATTTGTATTCATATTAACCCAAATCATTAGAATGGGTAATCATTGGTTTACAGTTACGCTAAATTTGATTTCAAGATGTAGTCATTTGTAACAAGAACAACGGACAAGAAAATTTTCCAATTATTTGCTTTTGGTTGCCATGGCAACCAGAGTTTTTAACAAATTTGGTAGAGCTTCATGCAAGGAACATCCCTGTAAAGTTTTGCTGAAATTGGCCATCTGCTTACTAAGGAGATGTTGTTTAAAGTAATTGTTGACGCATGGACGAAGGACATCACGCAATCACAATAGCTCACCTGAGTTAAAATTATTTGTACATTTTGTACGTGAACTACAGTTGATATAATCTTTGTCCTTGGGTTTAGTTACCTTGGAATCAATACTTCTTGCAAATATTTCCCAGTTCAATGTTTTCTTATAGCTTTATGATGTTTTATGATGCATTTTTCCCCATGTATTTTGACAACTCATGTTGAATGATTGCAATGTTCTTGGTGTACCTTATAGGTATTTTACTGGTGTTTATCAAATAACTATTTATTATCAGCCTTGTAACTTGTTTACTGCCTGGCGTAATAATGCCGTGGCATTTCCAATAAGCGGGCCATTTTAAGCAATTTGATTGGCTGCTAGAGCAGGGCCAAAAAGTGATATAGACTTTAGCTGAAATGGCGGCCATCTTGTGTAAGTAATTTGCTATTCATGGGGTTTCAAAACATTTAAAATGAAACTGATTCAGATAATAAAGTTATTTAATAAAATTGTCATCAAATCAGTGATTTGATATTGGCCTTCGGCCTTGGGCCATAACGACTGCCCTCTGACAAATAATGGGGCCTACATCAAATCACTGATTTATTAATATATAATACCTTCCTATTTTGGATTATTATTATATCTTATTGATGGGACACTTGACGTTCAGTTATAAGGTATTTTCATTGCTAGTTATTAAACTTTCAAATAATGTAAGAAATGATGTTACCTGAGGTACTTTGGCTTCCATCTACTTTCCTGAAACATTAAATACAATGTCATTCAATAGCTCAAAATGGTTTTTTTTTGGGGGGTACGTAAATACATGTATTAACTTTTATATTTTAATTTTTTTTTTTAAGTTGAACTCACTAAGATAATTCAGTACAAAAGTCAAACTTCAAAAACTCACAAAAAATAAATTGAATTGTACATGTATCCAAATTAAAAATATTTGCTTATCTTTATGTATCATCAATGCAAAGTAATGAATCACTATTTTACAAACATAAATATAGTCATAATAATTATGATCTTAATAAAACTGAACTGGTATAATCCATTCATACAGTGCTAGTACTCATAGATTCCTAACTTCAGCATGTTTAATGCTGATAAGGAAAAGTTGATAAAGGGGTGAAGTATTTATCGCAATAAAACACCATTTTTGAGCTTCCGGTCAGAATTTTTTGTTGCTTGGTATTAAAGTATGATATTTAACGTAAAATATCATTTTACATTATTTTAGTGAGTTTAACCAAGGACTTATATACATACATGGATTCGCAACTGCTAAAAATAGATCAAACGATATCGTTCGGCGATCCCACAATGCATTGCTATATACTCGGCAATGTCCGACAGCTGTATTTGAGTGTTTACGAATTTGATTATACTAATAAAACTCTGGCAATTGGGCACGGGAAATTGGTAAAGGATGCAACAAATTCCTTAAAGATATTGAGATACATTTATAATCCACAAAGTCTAAGTATAAGCATTGAAAAAGGCATCAGTCGAACATTTTAAATTCCAAGATGGCGGACATCTATTATAATCCTTTCGTCTCCGAGATTAAACATTCGGAATACCACGGATATTTTCGCTGTTATTATCATTCGGATATCACGGATTTTTTCGTATTTTCGCTTTTGTAAACAATAGCTTGTATTCCCGTTGATTCACGTCTTATTATCGCGGGATTTGATTACTTTAAACTGTTAATACGGAAGTTGCGAATCCATGTATGTATATAAGTCCTTGGTTTAACCAAGCCAGATAACTTACGGGAAGTAAAAGAAACCGATTGACTTGGTGCTTGGAAACTTTGGTATTACTCTGACATGTGACAATTACTTACCTGCATGCTGGTTTGTCATTAACAACTGAACATATGTGCTTTTCATCACATGGATGTAGACTGGTGTAACTTTCACACAACAGGAAATCATGGAACTTGTCCTGTGTGCCTTGACCTTGACAAAGAGATTGTCATTCATTGTAATTAGTCATTAATAACTATATAAGTGTCAAGAAGTCAAATAATTCAATTCAAGTATTGAAATTAAGAAAAGTTACTAAGCCAAGACTCAATAAATGATCTCTTTGTTAATACAAGTACAAATAACAACACTTCATTCAGTAAATAGCAAATGTTTTCTATTTGATATACTGTATACGTCTTTAATTAAATTGGCGGGGCTAAAATTTGGCGTTTTTTGGAAAGTTAAATATTGGCGTTGGTCAAGAATTGGTGATTTCTTAAAAATCCGCCAAAATAAAACCATCCGTTGTCTGTCGCCAGCTAAAATTACATCAATATAACCTATACTATAATTTACTGTACATCTTTAAATAGCTTAAGTCAAGTTATTTGTTTTGCTATTATTGGCGGTGTTATATATCTGCGGTGTGAATTATTAGCAGGGTTTTAAATTGGCTGAAACCTAACAACCGCCAATATAGCGAACATTAAACCACCGCCAAAATTTCAATGTATACAGTACCACTTTCAGAATTTGTTGTTATTCAATGTTTCTTGCTGATATGGACATTGTTGAGATTTTTATTAGGAATATCAACAGTATTCAGGTTATGTCATAGTATGAATAATTTAGTATAACCAGTGCTTCTGTACTTTTATACCAGCACTTTCCTGTTTTTAAACTTTTTCTACCAGCAACTTCTAACTATAATTATAGTTATGGCTCATAATTTCTCAGCAATATGAACATAGATATATTCACCTGAATCTTTGTCTAATTTAACATTAGTAATGCTATAGTTGCTTCCAAATAAGTGAATTGCCCCATCACGTGACATATCTGCAATGGCAACCGCGAGATTTCTAACCACATAGTCTTCTTTTTCAATCACTACTGAGTGTTCAACAATCAAACTTCCTGATCTGTAAGAAGAGAATGATAATTTTATGAACAGTGTATTACAAGATGACCTATATTCATTTTTGAACTACAGGACTTTAGTACAAGTATCAAGCACATGTTTTCTCTGTAATTCTACAAAATAACTTTTACTGATAAGAATAGTTTTGTTAACAAAATCTTTACCAACGTATATACAAATACTGTGGAATCATTAATTTTCGTTGTGGATTTAATTTCGTGGACTTCGTGGATCGACTCATCCACGAAATCAAATCCCCACGAATTCAAATGCGGAGATAAGGCATTTCTTTTCAAAAATCAAAATCCACAAATTTATGTCCCCACGAAATTGCCATTTTAGTAAAAACCACGAAAATTGAACCCAACGAAAATTAATGATTCCACAGTAAATGTCTGAAATGAAATTTCTTTGATGTTTGGGTCTGCAGAATAAGAATTAAAAACAACAACATAATGAAGATGCATATAAATATGTTTTTTACGAAATGCATGAAATGATTTGATGGTTAATGTGCTATAATTATGAGGGTGCTTTGTGCATTCATGATCTTTAGTGATGTTCTCTCCTGAGTAGTTTGTTGTTGAGGGTGTTGATAAGAAATGTTATGATTTATTTACTGATATGATAGACTGCATGGTAATGTAAATCTTCTTGCATTTAGCATTATCTGGGAATTCAATTACTTGTCCTTCTATTCATTCACAAGATGCATATTCTGAGTATGTACTTGAGAATACAATTGGTTAACTTTCTGTGAGGAGTTATACCACTATGGTTTGATATACTTTAAAGGGGCATACCCTACAACTGACAAACATTCTGTGAAAGCGTAAAAATGTGTTAGATGTATATGTAAAACAATATATAAGGATAATTGCAAGAAGATAAAATGACTAGTTAAGGTACTAGCCACAAAAATCATAGCTATGAATAATAAATCACTTCCACCCAAAAATTGTAAAACAAATTCCAAAGAGTTTCCGATCTTTTGTGGAAAGTAATATTTCTTTGTGATCTTATTTTTAATTGGATGAATTTTTGGCTGAAACTTTCTTATATATCATCATTTTGCCTTGATTCTAGATGCACCAAGTTATAGTGTATGCCCCTTTATAGAATTATCAAAATAAACACAAACCTTAGAGACAAAATGACAACACCCTTCAATCCAAGTTCTCCAAGCTTCTTGCTGTAATATTTTTCCAGCTGTAATAAACAAGAATAGCAACAATGCCATCAAACTTTGTCGTCATATTATAAAATAATAGTAATATTTGAACCTTAGAACCGAAAATAGCACATGAGCTAGCCTTTGTCTCAGTACAAACCATACTACAAACCAAGTTACATGTAGCTAACAATTGGTCAATTTAAACTAAACTTATCAAAAGGATACCCAATGTTTGACCTGGCTGCCTGCTCAACAACATATTCCAACCATTAAACATAATAAATCATTTAGTAAGGCAGCAGTTGGCTTATTATCAATTAATTACTTATATAAAAGCATTTTGAGCAAAACATAACATTGTTAAAGAGAACACAGAGTCAAAATGAACTTACAGCTAATTTGACATCTGTATATGTTTGTTCTATTTCCAAACTGTGAGAACTATCAATATTGATATCCAATGTGATTTCTATTTGGAAAGCTTGAAGTTCTGGATTTGACTGCACTGCAATTCAAAGATAGTAAAATACAGTTAAAAACAGCCTTATATTGCCATTTGTGTGAACATGTAGTGCTAATTACTGTTTGTCTGAACATGTTGTGCTAATTACTGTTTGTCTGAACATGTTGTGCTAATTGCTGTGTGGACAATGCTGTTGTGTTACAGTTGGTGAAAAGTTCATGTTAGCCTTGTGTGCTGGTTTGTACATCTTGAGAGATTTTATGTAGATATTTGTATGTTGATTAGTTGAGTTGAGCCATAATGTTTGTTGCTATGTGGTCTGTGTGATAAGATGATACTTTTTTGGATTTTATGTTCATTTTTATGTTGCTTACAAAAAAGTCTTTGTATGAATAGATATTGATGAACATAACAATGTGAAGTTATAACCTTAAATATATTAGAGCAAATTATTTACCAGGAGAAACAAAATGATATTGATCTACACCTTCAGGCATTAATTTATATATTTTAAATGCCAGTAATTATTACCAGTGACTTTAATTAATTCAGACATTAATTATTGTTAGAAAAATACACATCTTACTCAATTCAGTTAATTCTGTTGTTGAATTCTTTGCTATTGCTGAAATATACAAAAAAAAGATAGGAGGTACTAGTACTATATGTATACATACATACACTGGTAATGATGAGTCACAAATGTGTATATATTACATATATTCTCAGCATCATTCCATCACATCAGATATAATATCACATACACCATCAACACAAACAAATTAGAACAACCAGACCATTCATAACTTGATTTCACTTTATTCGCCATGTTATCTTAGGTATTAACCTTTTTGCTGTCTGGCACATATTGCCTACATTGTGCACTTTGTAGCCAGGGAATTTATAAGAAATACATGCTTATTTAACCAATTCCAAAAAGAGTATACACAAGATCAAAATATAAACTTCAGTACATCATTTAATAATAATAAGATAAATTAATGAGATGAAATTTATCAGTACTTAACCCATTAACATTTTTTGTGAACTTCTTGTTTTATGAATTATTTGTAATGAGTTTTGTCCCTTTAAATAACTGTATAGAATTGTGTCTATTTAGCCTACTTGAGTAGAGTTTTGTCCCTTTAAATTCATCTGTATAGAGTTATGTCCATTTAAAGTTATCAGTATTGAGTCGTGCCCCTTTAATCTTGTCTATATAGTGTTGTGTTCCTTTAAACTTGTCTGTATAATGTTTTGTCTCTTTAGCTGATCTATATAAAAGTGAATCCCTTAAGAGCTTACCTGTACATACATCATCTACTTGATGGTAACCTCTTAAACATGAACACTTATAGGACCCAGGCTGATTTTGACATCCGCTATGTACAAATGATTCACATAAATCTGTTTGATCCATACATTCATCAATATCTCCATCACATGTTTTACCAGTCCATCCAGCTTTACATACACATTTGCCACCAACACAAGATTGCATATTTTCCTTATTGCACAGACAGTTTGCATCTAAATGTAAAAAGCATTTATTGCAAACCACTCCACAAATATTTGTGATTAATCCATATATACCATGAATAACAAACAATGCAGTAATTAAAGCTTATAAATTGCTACTATAATATACAAGTTAAATCTCTGAGTACAGTTCTTCAATACATAGAGGACATGTATTATCTCCCTTTATCCACAGACTTGACAACTCATTCAAACAAGAAATGCTACCTAATATTTCAACAACCATATTCAATGTAATATACACATTTCTGTTAATATACGACTTAATATAATACTATATGAATCTAATTTTAGTGCTATGAAAAATGATTAATGCACTTTTTTGAGTTCAATCCATTTTCTATAGTTTTTAATTAAATAAATATATTTTACAATTAAAACAATAAAGTAAAAATACTTATACCTGGAGCATTAGTTGTTTTTGATTGCTTATGTGTTGTCGATGGTTTGATTGTGGTAGTTGGAATGACTGTCCATGAATATTTGGAGTTATTAATGTCACATTTCATTGTCTGACTTATATGTAGACTTCCATTAGATACACATTTACCTTCAATATGGCAGAATCCAGGCTAGAAATGTAACATGAAAAATATGTAAGATACAATCATGTTGGAGTGTTTGTAACACAGCAATAATTTCACAAAGAAGAAATAAAAGGAAAACAAAATATCTGCCTTCACTGAAGTCGAGACATAATTGCAGTAATAGCAACATGTATGAATACTGACTACTGTTTAATGCATTATGCAACAATGCCATGTGGCTGAATGTTTTTTTAAACTTAATGTATTAAAATTTACATTTATAAATCTATAACATTTTAAATAGTTGTTTATGAATGTGTCTTAACTATTTTTAGTATTCTGAAGAAGTCAGTTTTAACATGTATGCATTATATAAGTTTGCAAGTTTGATAAATATGAGTCATAAACAATGAAACTATGACATAAATTTTTTTTAAACAAACTATTACACCAATTTCTCCCTAATTGATGTCCAAGATGCATTACCTTCGACAATATTATTAATTTGTTGAGTTGTTATTTTTTAAAACGTTTTTGAATGCATTGAAAATTACTTGAAAGATTATCGAAATATTAATTAAAATAATGATCAGTCAAATTTAAATCCAAATATCAGGAGGGCATATCAAGCGTTCAATGCAACAGTGTCGTAACTCATATTGAAATAAGAACATGTTACGACAGTGTTGCACTGAGCCCTCGATATACTAGTCTATGTAACTTACCGTTAGACTAAATGTCATACCAACGCCTGTTGAATTTTGGAATGTCTGACAAGTGGAATCATAAACATAGACATCAAAAGACTCATCAGAAAAGTTCTCGCCATCATTACTGATTGCTACCTTGTAGCCATGAATGAAGTCTTCTGGTGGTTGTCCTGTCTGTGTGTCTGTTGATCTTTTCCTTCTCTCTGTCAGCTGATGTACTGGACACATAGCTTCAATTAATGTATCAGCTACTCCTGCTATTTCATGGATTTCATTTTCAATTTGGGTCGGATTATCAACACCCATCTGATACAAAAAAAGCACACACATGAACTAACTGCCAGTTATATTAAGAATAATGCACCATTTGCAATTAATGTTTTACTTTAATTTAAGCTACTTTTTCCATACCCATATCTTATCAGAAAAATAAAGCTCCTATTGTTACAAATATAACAAATCTTTATTTTGTAAGTTTGCGAGCTTTTTTATTCTTTAAAATACCAAGGACTTATATGTATGTATATAAGTCCTTGAAAATACTAATATAAAACTTAAAGTATATAAGCACTTCAAGCAAACATACCCATCATGTAAATATCAGCAATAAATAATGTTCTCTTCAATAATGAAATTCATATTTGGTATGTTTGGATATGAAAACTGCAAATTCACATCTGTTACATATCTTTTCTCAATCAGGTAGAAAACAAAATTAACCAAATATCCAATAAAACAAATGTATCTTTAAAGCAATTCACTCTAATATTAAATGTATTAAATTAAAAATCTGACCTTGAATTTCTGCAATCGGCAAGTCAAGTTTGTTCCAACAAATACTTCCCCGAAGACATAAATGTGTGTACAGTCAGATTTAGATTCATCACAATGTCCATGATCAAGTACTCCTGACAGTCTTGGAGGCTTTTTGATATCCAGGGAGCAATCTGAGGCTCCAAAATTTACTTCACAAATGCATTCTCCTAAAAAATTGTTTGAGTTCATAAAGTATCAGCTTCAGATGACCCAACCAACCGTATTTATGTCAGCTGACCCTAAACTATTAATGTCCTGATCTTTTTCTCGCTCATATTTTTTCATATAAACTAAACGTCCAAAATACAAAAAATTACCCTCAAACCTTTTTTTTTGGATGTTAGCAGAAGCCAGAATATATATCAATGGCACATTCAAGAAGTACAATATGTATAAGGCCTATTTTGTAACCATGTTCTACATTAAGTTTTAAACATTCAACACTTACAGTCATATGATAGCATTTTAAAATGGATTCTTTTAAATATTAGAGAATGTACTATAATGATGACAACAGTCAGTGTAAATTTCTGTCTAAGTTTAAACTGGTCAGTTCACATGACTTAACAAGAGAGCCAGGTCACAAAATATGCCCGTCAAAATTTATTTTCAAAGCGTAAAGGGGCATAAAATATTTAAAACTTGACCGAGATCTCATAGCAATAAACATTTTCATCAAGTTTGGTGAGGATTCAAATAAAACTGTTTGAATTAGAGGGCGGACACCGTTCTTCCCTTAGCCTGGTTGTGATATAAGAATTATATAAAGATATCACAAACTAGGTGTCTGATAGGGATCCAATTTACACAGGTTACGTACATGACATATAATACTATTAAAATATATACCATTTGAACAGTTTCCATGTCCGGAACAATTATTCAAGCAAGCTAATTCCTTTATTTCGGCAACAACTTGCTCAATTTCTTTAATTTCGAGCACTTCAACAGGAGCAGCAGTTGTTAGGTTTGGAGTCCCCGTGTTGGTGTTGGCCTGTTCTGATTGATTCTTCACCTTTTCTATGATATCTTGTCTAACTGTGGCATTTCTGTGGATCTGAGTCATGCAAGCATCTTGCATTGATTGTTGGGATATATCTATCCAGCCTAAATTATTAGTGAGCTGTAAAAGGCAAAAAAAAAAATGACTTGTCTGAATTTTACCAGTCTGAAATAAAGTACACATCATAAGTTGTATTATTATTTTAGATCAAGCATTGAATGAAATGCTAATACATTTTCAAAGATATATTTCGTAACAACTTCATTTCACACAAATTGTCTAAGAATTTCATTATATTTAGTATACAGTCATGTCATTCTATACATTTTTCAGCATGTTTATCAAACAACAATTATCTAGACTAAGCACCGTTAAAGCTAAAATGAAAGTATTTGACAAAACGCAGAAGATGACAAAATTTTATAGCAAAAATCAAGGGCATACCAAAAGATCAAGTACACAATTGTCAACTGATATATTTGTGTGTGTTGCTGGAACTTTGCTGCACAATTCAAATGCTCTCACACTTTTAAAATAATCTTGGCAATGTTTAGTAGCTGTCTCGTTTGTAAATTGTTTGGCAACAGTGTCTCTCTGAAATATAGTTTAGTACAAAACATATTATAACTCCAGCAATACAATATCCAGCAAATACAAAAATATGACCACTTAATATAAGATACTATGTTGCACTCCAGTTTTCTTACAAAACATTTTATTGATCATTTGATTATTTTCCATTAGACTTAGAACCACTGACTTTCCATCAGCTAGAAGGTTAACTTCCTCACATGTAAAATTTGGTCACAAGTAGGATTCAAACTCTCTTTCATCAAACTCCTCACACCGGTTACGTCACGCTTTGCTAATATAACCACTGCCACCACTATAATCACGTGATGATAGTTGTATCATGTGACCAACAATTGATAAACAAGACATTTCCGATAACCAACAAATAAATTCACAATTTACGTCTTTATCACATAAACTTTGTTGAAAACACTCTATTTCAACAATTAATGCATCGAATTCTTTCTTACAATCGAAGAGTAACTGTCTGAATATAGCCATTGTTTACATCGTGACGTCACTACTTTTGGCTATTTTTAAGAAATTATCTTTTCAGCGTTTACTTTTTCTTTTTTTGTACATTAAGCATAATATTTTAATAAAAGAAAAGTACAGTGATAAAAATTTTAAAAATTTAAAATCAAGTGTAAAAAAAATTATTCGGCTCTGTGACGACCGAATTTCACTAGTGGTGGCAGTGGTTAATGTACTGGTCAAGGGAAGTAACCGCTGCGTGGAGTTTGCTCTTTCATGTGGGGCTAGAGATTAATAGTCAGAGACCTAAACCCCCTGACCATGGAGGCACTGCCTATACCTGACCACGGAGGCACCGCCTATACCTGACCACGGAGACACTGCCTATACCTGACCACAGAGACACTGCCTACACCCCTTGATAATAAATTTCCTATCATTGTTTTGGGACCTTAATCAGTTGATTTTAAGCCTGTAAAATTGCATTTTAGCTAAGATATATCTCTGAAATGAGCACCTGGCCACACTTTGCAACTTTTCCACAGTCAACTAAAACAAACTTAACAAGATTTGCATAAAAATATTCTTTTATGATAATCTATAAGGTCATTAAATACAAACAAGATATGTTACACATCTCATCAACAATAAGTACTGAATTTTCTCAAAAAATAATGCCCCGAAAGTTTCAGAAAAAAACTTCACTCTAGACTTACTACAAATGCTTTAAAAACCCTTCAAACTACATTTCTTCAATGTCTCAAAAAATCAAAGAATACCAAGAAGTGTTTGAGAAACACAGATGCCCCCTAACGGCCCACAGGATAGTAAGACCTTGACCTTTGACCTATCTACATGTGATAACCAACTTCCCCACCAAATCAGAAGAGCTTAGGCCAATCATTCTCTAGTAATTGGTTGGACAATGATTTTGTGTTGAAGGTTACTGTGACCTTGTCTTTTGACATACTGACCTCAAAATCAATAGGGGTCATCTACATGCGATGACCAACCTCCCAACTAAACCAGAAGAGCTTAGGCCAGATTGTTCTCTAGTTATTGGTTCAACATAGTTTAGTTAGGGGCGGACAGACCAACAGAGCGACTTACATGTGCAAAGCAATGTACCCTCATAATGAATAAAATTGAGGAGATTCAGTACTCATAATCAGTACTTATCACATACCTTCATACGCATATGTTTGCCGGCATAATGATCTGTCTGCATAACAACTGGTATCCTTGGCTTCTTGTGCAGTGATCTAACTGAACGTCGTGATGAAATATCTCCACAGCTGTGTTGGCCAGTCAGCGTACCCTGAGCACAGGATGACATGCTTGTATTGCATGAAAGTGGGGTCCCCTTGTTATAACTGTTACAGACACATGATTTAAACAACCAGGGTTTTAAAACAATATTGTCTAAATCTTTTGAAAACAAACTTAAGCCAGCATCAACCCTCCAAGTTCCAATGAACTGAGTACTGTTTAAATTTTGGTTTTCATGTTGGAAGTCATCATCAGGAATATCATTAAGTGTTCCACACAGGCCGGCACTCTTTCCATCTTGATCTTCTACTGATGGCAGCACACTGATGTCCACTATCTTTCCACCTTCAGGTCCGCTGTATGGTGCATTGTCAATTCTTACTTTAATACCAGTCCCGTATGGCACATAAATCTATACAGCACATGAATATAACATTAAAGAAGCATTCTTGAATCTCATCATGACATTTCAAAAACCATTGTTTTACATTAGTTTGTTCTACCGTCTTGTTTCTTCAAATCTATTTCATGAATTATTTGCCATTAATACTGAGATTGTGATATCATTTTAAGTAATTCAAAACAGTAGAAATGCAAAATCAGAATCTGACGACACTTTTCTCGAAAAAATTAAGTGAACTTTAAAATGCTAGAAATCTATAGAAAATTTACAAACAAAGCCTTTCAATTCTTTTAATTTGGCATTGAAGGTAACCAGCCATTGCAGATTTGTGGATGGCAAAAAAACAATGAAAGGAAAACAACAAAATAACTTAATTCCTGGTAAAATCTCAATATTAAAACTACCAATACCTATGAGACCAAAAAATGGTTTCTATATCGAAGGGGGGTCTGTATTAAGTTGAAATTAGGAGGAATATTGAAAATAAGTTCACAAGTGTTCAGTTTACTGAGGGTGATTTTTATTAGAGTTATTACTGTATATTTAAATATAATGAACTACCGTATATGTGAAATCGTTATCTTTTTTGACTGTTAAAGCATCATCACCACAACGTCTGTATCCAATGTCAAGAAATCGGTCACACACATTTATAACATAGACATCACGACCAGCTCTGACAGCGACCCCACAATTACATTTAGCTTTATTTGATGGATCAGTGCAGTGGGAAATCTTGTGTTGTACCTGAAAATGAAGCTTTTTGTGTTTTGTACAGGGACAAAAAGTTCAGATATAAGGTTAAAGGAACATCATTAAATCCACAAATGACATACACACTACACAGATGTGTGCAGTTCAGTTGATCGAATACGGTGGTTGAAGACAATGGTTTAATTAAACAGGATTTGTAATTTCTTTAAAATAGGCTGATAATTAACTAACTTTCGTTCGTCAGGTAAAAATTCTCCCAACATTTATATATGTGAATTTTTACAGAGGCAAACTACTTAAGACAATAGTTTTTTATAGTAAATCTAGTAATAAGGTGTAAAAAATGTTCCTGGTTTCTGCTTATCCAACTGACCCAATTTTTTCTGCCAATCTCAGACTATTAGAAACAGTCTTAATTGTGCTGTCTTACTTTCTGTAGATGCCTTAGAAGTTCATATCATATGAATTAATGAACTACATCTCAGAACCAGAAAATAATATCTTTTTATATGAAAAGAAGTTCTCCCTACCTACTGACGGGGATGTCGCCCGAAACCAGATAATTATTTTGCCAAACAGAATGTTCATCAATAAAGGGTAGTCTAGTATATATTTCAAAGTTAGGCTACACCAATTTAATAACTTCTTCATCAGATTTTTTTCTGAAGAGAGCAAGCGAGCGAGTGAAATATTATTTCAAATATTATTTTTTATTTTTCCGATTTGAGCGAGCAGGCGAAATATTTTTTTAAATATCATCTTTAATTCCTTCTTTCAAACAAGCAAGCGAGCATGCGAATAAAAAGTATGTGTTTATTGATTTCAATAACCATTGAGTTTACTAGTAAAATTACTGTTAATGTCTTTGTTCAATTGTTTTTCTGTTATAGAAACGAAAGGAATTAGAAATGTCATAGCCCATGACAAATGTGGGTACTTTCTGACCAGCACTAATATATAGAAAAAACATTGTGGACTTGAGCAAGCGGTCAGAATAAAAAAAATATATATATATATATATTTTAATTTCGATAAAAAGCGAGCAGCAAATCCGATGAACAAGTAATTAAATTGGTGTGTCCTTAGTCAGAGAATGTATTGCTTGTAGATCTTGTTAATAAATGAAATTATAGAAACATTCAGTACCTCTACATCATATTTCACGTGTTTGTATAGGACATAGTCACCAACGCCTTCATGATGTTCATACTGTCTGCAAATACAGCCATCAGTGTACAATGTAACATAAAAGTACAAAAATAATATATCATCTAAACAATTCTGAACACGTCTAATGTCATGGTGAACTGGCTTAGAACAAATTTTCAGTAAAATTAATATTTTGAAAAAAAAAAAAAATAGATTGGAGGTCCTGACTTATACAGCTGGTGTATGAAGAGTTACGACGACATATATCATTCCTCTGTTTATCTTACACATTTACCGGTAAAAATCCAAAGTTATTAAAAATAAATAAATTAATGACTTAATCAATGCATCAATTGAATGAACAATGCCAGGCATACCTGCCATCAAATGTGAGCATATGAGGGTCATTTCGAGCACTGCATACTTTCTTACGAGAGTCTTGATTCCTCTCAGGCAGGACTTCCACCTGTAAATCAGTTATCTCACTAGATAATTATCAAGCTACTTTAAGCATTAGACATTTGTTTATGGTATACATATAACAATGGGAACTGTCTCGATTTGACTTTTAAAATCACAATTTATAAATAGAATATGATTATAATCCTTTTTTTTATAAAAACATTGAAGGTATCTATGATGATGACAATGAATATAATTGTATTCTTTATTTCAGTCTCATTTATGTACAAACATAAAAAACATATTAAGCACAACCTAACACCTTTAAAATGTACATAACCATTCTCTATTGAATTACAAGAGACATTTAACATTTAATTTAAATGAATATGGTACACAATCAAGAATAGTGAAAGTTTACATACACTAATTGCAGGAAGTTTGTAAGCCCCATTCAGTAACTTCACATTCTCGCTTTCACCAATTAAATGGACTTTGAAGTGTCCACCTACTGCAAATTGGCCAGTTTTAGCGGAACTGATGTTCACTAGGATAGTGTCCTGATCTGGTTGAATACTTATTCTGCAGCCATCACTAAATTCTAGGCCACCTGTTATAGGTACATTAAGTCATTAAATATACATGTATAATAACAATAACACCAAGTGCGTCAATGTCTCAGAATGGGCCCTGCACTTTTCTGGGGAGATGAAGAATAACAAATTCAGATTATGATATTTCACTTCAAGAAATGTTACAATTGAATTTTTACCAAATTAAGCTCAAGGTCAAAGTTGGGACACAAACTTCTAGAATTATCACTTTTTTATATTTCAATTTGAAGTAAAAATATGAAAGATGACAAGGAGTATGCATTTGACTTTAATTGGATGAAGAAAAAAAATGAAAAAACATTTTTTTTGACACTTCTGAATTTTATGTCCGCCATCAACATAAATTCTCGGCCAATAATCTCTCAAGAAAGCAACAGTACAAATCTAGCCTGAATGATATCATTCTATTACCTGTACATTTATTGTAATCAGGGGTAAAAAACTGCAGTTTAAAGTCGCAAGGCGTTGCAAGGCAAACCATTGGAAACGACTTTTCTAATTCTATAGCTTTTGTTTCTCCATTTCTCAATGAAACCTGTGGTGTCTTGATTCTCAGTCCAACAAAGTGAGGTTTGGATAAAGATGATGTAGGTCCAGCTTGTCCGTAAGATTCTCTGAAGGCTGTCACAGAACAAAGTAGCTGCAAAAATATAAGTGATCCATGTTAAACAAGCAGTGTGGATGGTATAAAATTCTCCCATGTATTTAAATTAGGCCATCATTAAAAAATTGTTTGTTTGTAGTGCTCCGACCCTAATTTCCAGAGGTGGGTAGGTAGGTATTTTTTTGGAATTTTTTTTTCTGAAATTGCATTGATAAAATAATTGGCAATTTTGAAATACACAATATTTTCATGTAGTCTGCTCAGCATTAAACATGTAATTAGAGAGAACAAACTATGATGAGAACCAGTTTGTATTGGATAAAGGCCATGTATTCTGGTATGGTTTAAAAACAGAAAGTACTTTTTAATTGAACAGGTGCAAACAGATAAAAAAAAATTTACTTGAGAACCTTAAAAAAAAGAAAAGTAGGGGCCATTTTGATGGGTCGGCCGGAGCACTACAAACAAAGAATTTTTTATTTTCAGCCTTAGTGTTCACATACAAATGTCAGGTTACTGGTATTTGTACCACCTATTTTGACGGGCAGAGGTTTTTGCAAAGTCAATTAATCTGAAAAAGGTTGTACTTGTCATTGCTGTGTCCTCTTGCTAAAGTGAACCAGCTTTAATTCTCATAAACAAAATGTAATTTGTTTTAAATGAATCAATTAAATTACAGACCATGCATAGATGTTCAAACATTGTTTTTCTTACAGGACAATACTAGTATTACAATTAGAAATATGAACAAAGTTGTATAGCATTTAATGGCTGTAGGAATCCTTAGTTTATCTATATATCATTTAACTTGTAAATACTGAATAAGGTGTATTTACATGAACTCCTAGACCAATGTTGTGATCTTTTAAATCACTGTCTGTGAGCTCCAATTGGTGAAGTTGGCTTTTGTTGAAGTACTGCTTATATATAAGTACTGGAGAATTTCCCTCGACAGTCCATTTGACTTGATAGAATAATGGTTCATCAGACGGATCAAATTTGCATGTGAATGATATGTTTTTGTTGTTAATTGTATGCGCCGCCACAGTGACAGACTCCGGGACAAACGTTGGTGCTGAAACTGTAAAGAGACAATTTCCACGCAAATGTATTATATAAATAAAACCACAAGGTCAAAGGTATTTATTTATTATCCTGAAGAAGCCAATGCAGCGAAACGTAGATATAATAAATTAATCGTTTTCATGTTTCGTGTTTGGTGATTTTTCATCTTTATTGATTACAAATAAAACCACATAAGAGTCATTTTGTCATAAAAATTTGTTTTTTTATAAAAATTATTAATTAGTATGCCGCGTTTCTGTGCTGATGAACTTTTGTGTACTGAACTCAAGCAATTAAAATATTTTGCTCCAAGTAAATCAAAACAAATAATTCTAAAAATTCTTGATATCAGTGCAAAATATTTTATTTGAAATTGGCAAAATTTCATTTAATAAATTCAAGCACAAAGGCATGTTTAATGAACACAAAAAATAAAAAAGAAACTTATTAACTCACTGTTGGATCCTTCACCTGAAAGAAATTTTGATAAAATTATTTCTAAACATTGATCATAACTGCAGAACAATTTCTTCAGTCACACAAATACAAAATATCATAGTCATCATTATTTACAGAACTAATAATTCGAGGGTTCAACGCAACAGTGTCGTAACTCATATGGAAATAAGAACAAGTTACGACAGTGTTGCGCTGAGCCCTCAATATATGTATGTACAATGAGTTCCAATGAGCATAAGTTCCAAGAAAAATACATTTTCTGATTGATTACCTTCTTTGAAGCTGAAATATGGTATACATAAATATTCATTCAAAGATGCATTTATTAACAAAACAAAATGACAAACGAGTACATAAAACATGCTGACAGTATATCTCATTGGTTTAATTCCAATACAAGCTTTAGCAATGATTTGAGTCTCTGATAAAAGCTACATCTGATAAAGAGCATTTTCACTCCCCAAGAAATTGTCTTTACATACACCCATAGTTTTAATGGTATGTACATTACAGCAAACAGAACCAAATACTTACCAAAACAATAGCCCATATTCTCATTTTCAGTTGGTCTGAGGCGATACACATAAAATTCTTGTCCAGGTATGTTATTGCAATGTTTCATTTGAGTTTCGAATAGAGGATTTCCAGCAGCAAACACTTTGACATTTGTTACACCTGCATCTGTGATTGTTGATTCTGTTTTTTAAAAAAGAACACTTCTAATAAAACAATTCTGAAATATTCCTAATAAAAATTACTTTCCAAATGTAAATTGTGCAATACTAACGAAAAAAAAATCAAACAGAGTTACACCTAAAACAATGTCACCATTTCAAAATGCCAGTACACAAAACCTATTTCAACAATGTAAAATCCTGTAAAACTAAAATTGATGTATGCACATAATTACAGAAATCCACCGCACCACACTCTCTCCAGAAGCATAATTATTTGTGTACAAAATGCCATACTTCTTTAAATTCTCATAATCATATAAATGTATCGGTCGTAATAGTTTCTGTTTGTTCTATAACAGAGCAATCCGATGTGTTTTCCCCCCGTGCGTACTTTATAGCAAGAAAAAATGTTTCCAAAACCACTATTGTATTTTTTTCAATATCATTGAAAAAAAATACTATTTATAGAACAGCTCTGTTTTCCAGCAGTCACATTATGCACATGAAGTGACTTCACGCGCTCTATATATTTCAAGTTTACAAAAGCAAAATTCACAGTGAAATGAGTGTTTTTAGAAGAAAAAGGGCTTGTTTCGTCGGTAATAATTATCTTGGGATAATATCAGCAATTGTTTGTTTTTTTGCATATATTTTTTATAGCAAAAAGCTAATGGGACTTTAACATAATAAAGGGAAAAAAGTAATACTGTGGAATCATTAATTTTCGTTAGGGATTTAATTTTGCAGATTTCCTGGGTTGGCTCATCCATGAAATCAAATCTCCACAAATTTAAATGCAGAGATAAGGCATTTTTCTTTCAAAAATCAAAATCCACAAATTTATCTCCCCACGAAATAGCCATTTTAGTAAAAACCACAAAAATTGAGCCCAACGAAAATAAATGTAAATACAGTAAATCATTCTCAATGACTTCTTCTCAGGTAAATGATCAGATGTTATACCAAATAAGGAAATGTCGGTAGGTCTTGGACAAATTCAGCTCAAACCAAGGTCCAAAAATATCAACTTATGGAGCTCTACCCATAGGCCAGGGTATCTTCTGGACCATTTAAATAATGTTCTACACTAGTTGTATAAAACACTTGTCCCAGAGCAACATTTATCATTATAGATAAAGTAGGATATGTAATGATCATTAAATATTCCATAATAAATTGGGGTCCACAGGGCATTCAATTTCACTTATGATTTCTGTCCGTTTACAAGCTGTAGTTAAAAAACCCTTGGACAAATTGGATACTATTTGAAAAATTACTTATGCACTCAAGGTAAGTCATGACTTTATTGTTTTCCAGAAAAAACGGTGGGACCATTAATAAGTAAAGGGCCATTTTATAGGGAATTTTTGGTAGTTGTTGTTGTTGTTGTTTTTATTCAGGTAAAATGAGTACATGTCACAAGAACAATACAAATTCAAATGTCGACATATAATAAACATGTGAACAGTAAAGTGCATAGAAGATGACACATAATCAAAACCGGGGATGACACAAAAAGAAGGCATTAAAGCCGACTTATTTCCATTGTGGTCCTTAGAATTTGATCATGTGACACCAGAAAGGCAAATTGTACACGACAAAGCAATTATTTATAATCCTTTACCTGAGCCATATAATGGGATATGTGTTCCACAGTGGTCCTTAGATGGTTCCTTAACTGGTAAAGTATTGTTACCAACATTGTACCAACGTAATGGTAGAATAGAATCATTGATGGCTCTTGGTAATTTAGTTGTATCAACATTGGTGTATCTCAACTCAAGGTTTGGAAGCCAAGTATGTTGCTTCGGTGAGCATGGATCGTATGTTTCGTGATAACCTGATAAAACACACAATGGTTGTATATAACCATTAAATATACTAATGAGACTTGTTATTCAAACAATTACATCCATAAATTTATTATTTCAGTAAGAAAGATACAAAATGATTTTTCATACATGACCTCAAACTTGTAGATTGAAAGTTCGGTACATGGAAACCTCCTAGATGGAACAACTTCAAATATTCCATGTTTAAATAAACACTTTTAAAGTTACCTGTTGACAATGTTTTGGTAAAGAACAAATAAAAAATAAGACATGTATTATAAGATTACTGACATTATATGATAAGTCACTCTTCATAATAAAAAAGACATAATGAAAAATGAATATATATGAGTATTCAACAGCCACACTTATATCACTTAAAATAACAACATCAACTGCCCATGAGTCACCAAAAACTGCACCTGACAACATTTATAAAACAAGAGCCCTGTGAGTGGGGCCAATGCTCATCTGTTGACCGCCTCAGTGAGATCTATAGTTTCAAGTTGCTATGTATACCTTTAATAGTTTCTGTGTTATTAGCTCCATTAAGGTTTTTGCTTAAGGCCATTATAAATTAATTGCTTGATTATCATCCCCGCCCGCCCCCTATTTTTAGTGCCGCCCCGACAAAAAAAAAATCGCGAGGAAAACCTATCCGTCAATGGGTGCCGCATATTAGTAAAATGTGCTGTATAAGTGTATGCTATATATTGTCGCATAGTAAACTTGTCGTGTTCTCCGCGTTGAAGAGTATATCTGTCAAACAGCTGATTTTTGTGCAGCCGAAATCTTGAAAATAAAAACATGTTTTTCTGATTGTTGCCGTTTATGACAGCCTATTAAAGGTGGAAAAAGACTGGTTCGCATGTAATTATAGCGACGTATAGTCATTGTTTGACTTGTATTACGATTTTGTGACAACCAAAATCCCATTTATCCCATTTGTGATATGTGTCTAATTGAGAAGAAGCCTCTGGTTCCAAAAAAGGGAAGGTTTTCAAAGACGTAGACATGTTTGTGGTTGTTAGGATTTACCCTGGGTACAGATAGAAAAATCAACAGAATGCATAATACTTCTATTTATCATGTCAGAAATGCTGAATCTCACTTAAAGTAAACAGAAGGACAGTTATCAGTATTTTGTATTTCCCATATATACTCTGGTCTCAATAAGGATTTGGAAAAATAAAAATTAAAAAATAAAATTCTACCCCCCGCCCCCTTTTTGAGAAAAATTTGGATGATAATCAAGCAATTAATTTATAATGGCCTAATACAGAAGCCACAGTGATCACAATAACTTGACTTTTTCTTAAATAAAAACAGAAGAGCTAGAAATGATAATACTGACCACATAAGACAGCAACATCTTCACCATGTTCACAGTTATGTGTTCCCCATTCCCTAGCCATACAGTCAGATACATCATCCTCAGTTCCTAGACATCTAAGATCATCCACAAATATTGGTCCTTCACCTTCACCAAATGTTTCTTTAGACACAGATCTTGTATACGACATAAAGAACATGTATTTCTTTTAAAGTTTTCTTTTCTAAATTTGTTTTGCAAATGCTTCATTTAACTTGTTATAAAAAAATTAATTCCAGCAAGCATGTCCTATCAACTATTTTAAACAAGAAGTGTTTGTGAAACACAGATGCACCCATGACCTTGACCTTTGACATACTGACCTCAAAATCAAAATTTACATGTGATGACCAACCTCCCAACCAAATCTGAAGAGCTTAGTCCTAATCATTCATTCCAGCAAGTAACTTATATCAACTCTACACCAAAGGGGTTTGTCACAAAAAAAATCTTAAAATTTTTCTCCCATGTAACCCATAATTATATATATACAGTACGGTTCAAGTGATTTGTCCAATTTTCGCGTTTCCCCCGCGTTCGTAATCAATTTATCATCCGTAGTGGCGATTTTCATCGCGGCATCGATCTTGAAAAAAAACGCGAATCACCGCAATGTCGCTAATCACCACGTTTTATGACTTATTTATCAGTCGGTAATCTTTGATAGCGATGGATCGCGGTGATTCGCGAACGTCTAAAGCCGACTCTCAAGTAAATAAAATTATATTTATTGTGAATCTTTCTTCTACTTTCGCTTTCTGTTGACCGTTCATTTTCCGAAAACAGTCACATGGTAAGATAATTCAGGATTTAACACTTACTAAACCCGTCGGCCAAGACCGACTGAAATCCAGACATCTGATTAAATTTTGTCAAGTAGGAAATCCCATTCTTGAAGTAAATAAGTAGAAAAACCGGCGAATTGCTAAGCGAATATGTAAACTGTGTAGCAATGTTTTACATATGCAGCATTACGTACAGGGCGAGATTCATATGTCTATTTTAAGTGTTTTATATATCGAGTACCAGGGCGAGAATCATTAAACCAGTCCACAGTTTACACGTAATATTATTTCGTGCAATAATATACGAAAGCTGACAGATTAATTAAAGCTCATCAACTACTATTAAGTTCTCAACACTTGTTGATTACAATTCATGTCAACGCTAATTTTTCACACATATCAGGTAACAATTTGTTCACAAAAGCGCAATTAAATAATGTGTGAATAACAGTGTTATTTACAAGAAATTTGTAAGTTTTGAGTAAAGAGGCGACATCGCGTTTCACCGTGTTGAGCGATCGTCGCCGCAATCCACTGCGAATTATTGCCCTTCAGTGGTGACGGTCACCATCGATCATCGTCGCTCTGAACGCGACGGCCAAAATTCAAATCGTCGCATTAAAGTGATCTACCTGTGGCTTAGCACGATTTTAATTCCACGGAGATTCGTGAAAATCGGACAAATCACCCGAACCGTACTGTATATATAGAAGGGAAAGAACTTCGACAATTCAAATTTTTCCAATGCATGTTATAAACTTCCATGTTATTGCAACCCAGAACAAAGCATTTAACTCATATAGAGTGCAACGTGTGGGCACTTCAACATGCTTACAGAAAATGTATACTTTTACTACCTTAAAAAGTATTTTAAACTCACCATTTAAAATTTTTCAATCGGAAAACAGTCAAATTTTATGACACTCAGTCGTAAAGCCACAACGTGTACATGTCTAGAGAGCAAAAGGATGGATTTTTCACTGCCCCTAAATCACCTTGATTGAATTTCACTGCTAAATAAGACTGTGTTTTTTTTTATACCAAATATAGCACATCTAATTTTAGATATACCAGCTCCTTCTAGTCATATATGTGTTAAATTGTAGGGAAATTTATAAAGAAAATAAAACAAATCAAAGTGATTACCCAACAGTAAAGTTCAGCATACGGCACAACACCAGAGCATCTTCATCACCAAACTCATCATCACATATGGATCCCCATTTGTTTTTGTACATGATTTCCACCCTACCTGACATGGTAGCATTTCCGCTTGGACGTTCCATTTTGTTAGGACCATTCATTAAGCGCAGAGACGTGACGGCACCTACAGTATGACCAAAGAATACTTGCTTAGGAATTGTGTGTTTATGGCTCTAAGAAGGCATTACTGCATTTCTTTCCATTAATAATAGGAATATTAACAAACATTCAATGATTCCTTCAATTAATCAAATATTTGAATCCAAAATTGGTACATGTACTCGAAAAAAATATTGGTAGTTTTATTGGATTGATTTAAGTCAATAAATGTGTCATATTGCATTTTTTTTTTTTTGTATTGCCCTTTCAGTTGACGGTTTGCAGTTGATAATAAGTCAGCAACATCAAGAGTACTTATTTACAACACATGCAGGGCCACCTATTACTATGCAGTAGCTATCGTTGAGCAATGGTCTCAATATACCGGTATTTGTCACTTTTATCCGGTCTACAAATTCCTGGCCTCCATACATTGAAGCATAATAATAACAATGCAGTGGAGATAGAATTCTTTTTAAACATCACGTAATGTTTGAATATTCTTTTGGAGGGACGACCTCTATTTTATTCAATACTGAAATTATTTGTTGCTATGCGTAATTATTACCAGTAACAACCAGTAACACTATACAATCTACAAGGTTAGATATACGGTATACATGAAAACTTACGGCAGTTAATTCCAACAGTTGCACAATTGGAGTAAGTTTTGGTTAGCCACTCTTTTCCACACTCAGATAGGTCATCTTCAGTTCCATCACAGTTAAAACTACCAACAGTGTCCATGTCTCCAGCTGTCTGCTTAATGTAGTAAGACCCATCCTTGATTGCCACATGCTGTGGTCTGAGAAAAAAGATTGCATGATTGCCATTGATACAGAATAACCGTGTATAAATCATGCATGTGCACCAGTTTATTTTCTTGAGAGTAAATGACTGAGTAGAAACACTGACGTTCTGATACATCATATACATACAGAACTCTAGAATTAAGCCTATTTTCAAAATCTAGGACTTTTTATTGGTAAATCAAAGTACTGAAATTACTCATGGAAACTGAACTTAATAGACTTGCACTGCTACATGAAACAGGAACTAGTTTAACAATTGCATGGCGGATCTAGATAGATCTAGTACTTAGGTCTGCATAAAAATTCATGTATGAGTGACGGCTAAAGAAAGCTGAATTATCTTTCATTTTCCAAATACTGTAAATCACTTTATATTCGCGTGATCTTTATTTCGCATTTTTGCCTACCCTGAATATATTCGCGTATTTATGAATTCGCGTCTGAAGGCTCTTAATTTAAATTTCGCGAAGGCTTTGAATTATAATATAAATAAATAGATAAATAAAACGGGTTAAACATATATCATGCATTACCTGCAAAAATTAAATTGTCCAAACCTGTTACAATCAATACAGTATTGAATATAGAAAAGTGACAAACTGTCTGTTAATCCCTTTTGTTATCTTAAGAAATGTGTTTAATTTCCAGTTTGTGCAAAAGATCATTATACCAAACATTGCCCCTCAGGCAGTACGCACAATGTTTGTTTGTTTAAGTCACACCAATAAAGGCAATTAGTACAACTGAACAATATGTTTAACAAAACAATATACATGTAGTGTACATACCGACAAGTGGTAGTTTATTTATCAGTATGTAATGAAATTTTCGGACAATCTTCCGATAGCAATAACGTTATATTAATAAATTTACGTGGATTTATGAATTCGCGAAACCTTCCAATCGCAAATAATAGCGAAAATAAAAACATCGCGAATAATACTGGATTTACAGTATGCAATAAATAAATATCCACACAAATTGAGCCTTAATATTGTATTTTATTATAGGATGGTTTAGAAATGTGTTTACAAGAATGATAGAATCTGAGCGCATATCATTTAACCATCACCACAGAGGGCAATTCTAAGCTTACATTATACATAATTATACCTTGTTTGTGTTTTTATCCTACATATAGCATAGGCATCATCTTGGGTAAATCCATTCATACAAACTGGTTTCCAAGTTTCATTTATGTAAACTTCCACACTACCATCAAATTCTGTCCAACCTCCATGCAATCGAACTGGTGTATCTAATAAAGATAACATTTAATTCTTTGTTTCAAAATAAGTATTTAATATTTGTAATGATAAAAAGATTGATCTTAAAGTAAAAAAATAGATTACAGGTGAGTGAGTTACTGCGAACTTCTTCAGATGAATATAGATAGGCGGCCATGACAAATGAGTTAACTGCTGTGTGATTTCCAACCTCTTTTAAAAATAACATAATTCCGAGAAAACCAGTTTAATCATGATGTCATATCATCTATGATAATTTATGCTGTTGTTGAATTTATACGCAGGTGACTGCAAACACAGGTTTGACCATACCAAAGACCTATACATACATATATAAGAAACTCCTGTAAGCACCTGTAGAAAATGCTATTTTTGCACGCAGCAGATCTTTGAATTTTGCAAACTACTTAAAATTTGTGCAAATCTCATTAATGAATTTTCAACCATGTCATTAAGTACTCATTTTTCTGATGCAAGAAAATATTTTCAATATGATTTGTTAAAAAATTTCTTTGAAATTATTACTTAAATTCAACCAGTATAGTAGAAAAATGACAAAATGTACGATCAGGTAGTTGTATTAACGGTAGATGCAACTAAAAATCCGGTCGAAACACTTGTCGTTATCCACGCGCGCATGCGCAGTCGCATTGAAAAGAATGGACATATAGTATAACTTTTATTGATTTATGCCGTATCATTACTTATCTTCGGAAAATATTTATGGTATAATGTAATAGTTAAGTACTTTGAGATTAAGCATGCATGAATAATTTTGATGTATCGTCTTGTAATTAGGCTAAATTAATGGGAAAAAGTTCGACATTGCCGATCGAGTATTTTGAAAAATGGCGGAAAATTGGCGGAAAGACGTTAATAAGTGGTAAATTGGTGCAGAACAGGCGTAAAGACCGATGGATGCATTTGTTCAAAATCAATGTTTTTCAATGATTGATACATCAAAGAATCATCTGCATTGATTTGTAAGGCGATTTTGTTGACAATGTTTCCTCTGTGTAGTTGTGAAATTTCTCTAAAAAGGGGTCGAATTGACAACTTTTAAAAAATGTATGCCTCTTACTGCGACATACATGAAGTGGTTTTCCTCACTTCTTATACCAAAAATGATACTGGGAACACTTACTGCACACAATCTTCTGTTACTTCCAATATTTATTAAATGTTTTGGTGAAAAGATAATGATCATTTTATGATTTAACTAAAACATGTGCACAATGTCGGGCATTTTTTTCACCACGGCGCGAAAAACGAAAAAAAAAAATCTCATTAAACTCGTCATTTCTCGATCAATTTATAAGATAGGGAAACAATAAGTACATTTCTAAAATCAGCTATCTTTCAGCTTTTTAACATTGGTACTGAAAAAACAATCGGTTAATGATTGACAAAAACATGACAATTTTATTTGAACATGTACACAAAGTCGGGCATGTTTCCACCACGGCGTGATAAACGAAAAAAAAAAGAATCTCATTTAACTCGTCATTTCTCGATCAATTTATAAGATAGGGAAAAAATAAGTACACTTCCAAAATTGGCTATATTTCAGCTTTCTAACAAGGTTACATTTAAAAGAATTAGTCCATAATTAATAAAACAACAGCCACTTTAATAACAGGCGTCTAATACTCACCCGCTATGCTACGGTACTACATCGCTAAACAGAATATCGATTAATTATTGATCATCTATACACCAGCTAGGCGACGACACCTTATGTTAATACATATATGATTATCGAGGAAGTTGCATCTACCTCTAAATACAACTACCTGGTACGATATAAGGTTCATGCAGGGGCCTTTCTATTTTGCATAAAACTTTTTTTTTGTGCTCCTATTTTTATCAACTTGGTATCATTTTGTAGGGAACGTCTTGCTCTATTGGAAGATATAATTTACTTTAATATATCTTCAATAGAAAATGAGCAATAAGCAAACGTGATTTTGCGAGATTTTGTCAATCTGCCGCGTGACTTGCGAGATTTAGACTAGTTGCTTATCTATGTATGTATAGGTCTTTGACCATACCATATAATTCTTTGTATGTCTTAATCAAAATAAGTGTAGATTAAAATAACAAAACTGGAATGTAAGGGTGATCCATTAGGAAACATGCAACTGCTTGAGATCATACTAATCTATGGAACCTACCACATTGTACGGACACATCTAAACCATGGTAACAATATTCATATGGACTTCCCCAGCGGTATGGTGTATGACATTCTGACAAATCTTGTTCATTTCCTGTACATTGTAGATCAGATATGGTTATATTTCCAGTTCCTGTTCCATAATATGCGTGACGTTCAAAAGATGCACTCCTAAATCATACAATGTATTATTACTGGCATAATATTATGTGACAACAGCTGATAAAAATTGTGTTGCATAAATTTAAAAATTGAATATACTGTCAAACCTATGCTAAACACCGACTTTGAATAGAGACCATCTGTCTGCAAAGACCATTAGTTCTATTCTTAAAGCCAGCATTTTCAGGCTATTTCAACCTCTGAATAAAAGAATTCAGGTGAAGACCACTTTTAAACTCTTCTATATAACCAGGGTCCAGTATATCTACAGTAGATGCTTGTTAATTCTACAGACAACTAGTCTCAAGTGATTTATTCTAAGTATCTAATCTGGAACAAGCACTTTCAAAATAGTAAAGACATTAAAAGTAAAAATTTTCCTAATGAGCTAAGCTGGTCATATTGAGAATTATTTATGAAATTTGCTTGAGAATTTAGCATTAACTGCATTCGAATTGTCCTAGGTTAATGGCTTTATATAAATAGTACAGGGTGTCCCAAAAGAAAGGTAACACTTTCATGCATGTTTATTGTCCCTTTAAATTGCAGATGAATACATAATATTTATATAGATATGTAGATCAAAGATGTAAGTTTTTTTGTGTCAGAGAACCTTGTAAATATTTTCAGAATTTGCAATCTAATACAAATTTGAAAACAAAAGTGCATTTTTCACCCTTAACGTCGTTTTAGTAATTTATGACGTTTCTGATGTGACGACCTCTCAACCTCTTTACTTACCATACACACACGATGAAATCTATGCCACTTTAACAGCATTTATTTGGTTGGTGGCTTAGGACTAAAGACCTTTGACTAAAAAAATACCCCCTCCAAAAAAAAAAGTTGCAAGGGTTGAGGTCAAGACTATGCGCGGGTCAATATATTCCGCAATTTTTACCTCCGGATCTTGTCTGACTATTACTAAATTGCCGAACATATTGTGTATAAAGTATAGTACAATACTTGGTATGTATGTGCCGTACCATCATCCTATATGAACCACATGTTTTGTACGGTAGGAGACATCTTTTTGAACACATTAACAAACTTGCTTTTCAAAAGCGACCTAATATTTATGCGGAGAGACCATTACACGGTGAGAAACTCGCGGTGTGCAATGTTGTGTCATTGTATAATTGGACTGTTCATCTTTGAAAATACGGTGTCTTTCAGTGATTGAAACAAATTAAATGCAAGGTAAAGAAAGTCCAACAAAGACATGTGTATTTAAGTGATTGAACATTTCATCGTGCATGTATGATAAGTGAAGAGGATGAAAAGTCGTCACATCAAAAACGTCATAAATTACTAAAACGACGTCAATGATGAAAAATGCACTTTTGTTCTCAAATTTGTATAAAATTGCAAATACTGAATATATTCATAAGATTCTCTAACACAAAAAACTTACATCTTTGATCTACATATCGTTATGAGTATTATGTATTCATCTGCAATTTAAAGGGAAATTATACATCTATGAAAGTGTTACCTTTCTTTTGGGACATCCTGTATGTAAGCACATCTTAAATATATACACTGTAACTTCTAAGTTATATCCTTTGTACAGAAGTACAATATATAGATATGTAATGTACAAAGTGAAGAGTTATAATGTGTTTAAAATAATCCAGTAAATAGTACCATGGACTTAATCCAAGATTCTGACAAATAACTCTGGCATCATTGAGATCAAAATCTCTATCACAAATTGTTCCCCAGGTTCCTTTGTATTCTACTTCTACACGTCCAGTAAAATTATTTGGCCCATCAACAAGTCTGACTGGAGTATGTGGTCCTGAAATGAATGTTTCAAATTTATATGCATGCGTTGATAGATACTATCAAGGACTTATATACATACATGGATTCGCAACTTCCGTATTAACAGTTAAAGGTAATCAAATCCCGCGTTTATAACATGTGAATCAACGGGATTTCATGCTCTTGTTTACCAAAGCGAAAATACGAAAATATCCGTGATGATCCGAATGTTAATAACAGCGAAAATATCCGTGGTATTCCGAATGTTTAATCTCGGAGACGAAAGGATTATAATAGATATCCGCCATCTTGGAATTTAAAATGTTCGACTGATGCCCTTTTCAATGCTTATACTTAGACTTTATGGATTATAAATGTATCTCAATATCTTTAAGGAATTTGTTGCATCCTATACCAATTTCCCGTGCCCAATTGCAAGAGTTTCTTTAGTATAATAAATTTCGTAAACACCCGATTACAGCTGTCGGACATTGCCGAGTATATAGCAATGAATTGTGGGATCGTCAAACGATATCGTTTGAGCTATTTTTAGCAGTTGCGAATCCATGTATGTATATAAGTCCTTGATACTATATCATGATGTATGTTTGTTTGTTTAAGTTTTACGCCCCTTTTCAACAGTCAGAGTCATATGAGGCAGACAGTTCACCTTACCATCGTTCCTGGGAAGAACCAGTACTAGACTCCCATCCTCTATAAGCAACTGCCTACTTTCTCATATGCAGTGACATGGTTAGTAGCTGGGCTCGAACCCATGACCCTCTATCAGTGAGAGGTTACAGTGATTTGAAGTCAGCGACCTTAACCACTGGACCAAACATGATGTCAAATGTACAACTCCAAGCTTTACTACAGACATTAACCAGATTGCTTCAGAACGAAGAACTGAATAATTTGAAAGCAATATACTATATATATGCTTACTACAATTAACTCCAGCCCCGGTGTTGTGATATCCACACATAGATGAATCAGTTGTCCAAGGAAAAGATTTGCATTCATCCAAATCTGTTTCTGAACCACTACATTTAAAATCATCTATAACAAGATTCGTGGAGTAATGAGGAAATCTTGAAGCATTGTAAATTGTAGCATGTCTGAAATAAATAAAAAATTTCTAACATATAGAACTCTGTTCCACTCAATGATGGCAGTGCCGTAAGTTTTTTGTGGTAGGTTTGGTTTTATAAGTAAGATTGGATTTTTTGGACTTAGTTGTTTGTCATTTTTAAAAAAAACCCAAGTCACTGACACAAACAACTGAGTGTCATGTTCAAAAAGTACTATCTCATATCAAATAATTGTATGAAATGACATCAAGTTCAGTAAATGTGCTCATCCTTCATCTAGTTGAGACTAAAAATCTACAATAGATAAAAATGGAGATTCAGAAAAAAGAATTTAAAAGATAGGGTAAGACTAAAATTGAAAACAAGAGCGCCACGAGTGTGCAAATGCTCATCTGTTCACTGCTTCAGTGAGATCTATCCAACTATGAAGTTTCAGGTTGCTACCTTTTATAGATTCTGAGTTATGAACTACATGTACATTCAAGTTTTTGCACGACAATGACACAGATGCCACAGTGATCACAATAGCTTGTCTCTTTTCGAAGACACTCACTTTTCAGAATTGAATCCTATTTGTCTACACACAACTTCAGCATCCTTTGGGTCAAAGTTGTCATCACATACAGTTCCCCATATACCAATAAACTGGAACTCCACTCTTCCAATGAAGTCATTGACACCTTGCGTTAGTCTTACACGTTCATCTGTCAGGTATGTAAAGATGGTGTTGAAACTATGTAACTTAATTTTTCCTTTTACTAATCACATCATTGCATTTGTTAAACAACCCATAAAATTACATCTATTATCTATGTTTTAAATTAATTTCCAAACCAACTATATAAGTAACATTAATCTTTAGACATTAAACAGAAATCTGCAGTAGTTCTCACATGTTCAATGTTTAAAATTAATAAAAGAGTAAAATAAAAATTATTTTGTATATTTTTCTTCAGTCCTAAAGATGCTCTTTTTTCACAATTCAGAAATTACTGACTATTTTGAAAGACTTGACACAATGTGATATTAAAGCTAGTGTATATTTAAATCAAAATGCACAATGTGTCTAAAAAGTGTATGCATTAAGGTGGTAAAAATAACAAAATCAAAATAACCAACTTGAACATTCCACAGTGGCCATCAGGTTTGAACCATCGAAACATGTCCGACCAAAAGACCAATTATAATAAGATGAACATTCAGAGACATCATTCTCTGTCCCTTTGCAAGTCAGTCGGTCAATTATAGCCGTCCTAGCTCCATCATGAGCTTTACCAACTTGTCTGTATAAAGAAAAGTGTATGAACAATTTGTATTTTAAACTGAATATATCAGGACCCACAACATGACATATACTATTCAGTTGTTGTCAGTTTTAGGTGAATGGTGCCTAAATATCAATGAGAGTGTAGATATTCATACATTTCATTTAAAAGATACATGTTAGTCACTCGCAGAGAATAAGGTTGGTGCACACAGAATGGATCAACTGCCTGTTGGTATACATGTATATCTAAAACACTGTACGAATAAGGCATAATAAGAACCTGAACAAATATTTTTTGTACGGATGCCTCCAAAACGATACTTAATTTGATGGTAGATAGTTACATTATTATATCTCAAACATTATTTTATTAATAAAATAAGTAAAATTTCTAGGCGTTAGATTCTTTTTTTTTAGAAATGTAATGATAACAGTCATGAATAATGTTCATCATTATGATATCAACTTATTTTGCTTTATCTAGCGCTGTCAGTTAGTACAAGTGTTGTTTCTCGGATAGTCTTCTCAAGATATTGTACTGAATGGTATTAATGTTTCCCTACTCTGACCAATAAGGCATGTAGAGGCAATTTCTTGATAAATAGAAGGGACACAGGATAGTACTGGTAACCAGAGAAAGTGCTGGATACGTACACTGACAGCAATACATGACTGAAATATACTTCATTTGCCATACATGACTGAAATATACTTCATTTGCCATACATGACTGAAATATACTTCATTTGCCATACATGACAGAAAAAAAATACTTCATTTGCCATACATGACTGAAATATACTTCATTTGCCATACATGACTGAAATATTGTTTACTAGTATACGGTATTACACAATAGAAACTACAATAACAGAAATTTGCATGACAATGTTTAATTAAATAATAAAAATTAGATTCATGATTATTTTTAACTTACCCAATTTTATAGCCCAGCATATTACATATTACACTCGCTTCTTGTAGATGGAAGTCATTCATGCAGATAGTCCCCCATCTACCACCATAGTTTATTTCTACAAGATTAGATGTTTCCACCAGTCTTATTGGTGTATTTGGACCTGCAATTTGTAAACATGCAGATTTCTGTAGTGTACACTAATTGGTTAGGTAAGTTGTAATAGTGCCCTACAGTTTGTCATTAAGTTGCAGGTCCATGACCAAGAAAAGGCACATTTTCTAAGTGATTTTGTATTACAGAAGCTTTTGCACTTAACATCATTAGTCTGCAACCACTAAAATTACCACCGTATGAAAAATAGAAGTTGCTAACTAAATTAGTAGAACTGGTATTAAAGGCAGTAGAAAAATAATTCATAGATAATATTATTCAACAAATTTTCTAAAAAACTGGGAGCGTGGATTTTATCTTTTAAATATCTTAGTATTCAGAGTACAAACATTATGATAACATCTTTACAGGAGAAGCTCTCAAACATAAGGCATGGAATTCAATAAATGTCTGAAAACTTGGAAAATATGATTTGTGCTAAGTAATTATCATACTTGACATTTTATACATGGATTTACAAAGCTAAAATTTATATCCAAATAATCGGATGAGAAAACTGAAGCAATTAATAAAACATACCATAATCATGGAGCAACAAAATTTCAGTGATGCCTTAAAATTCTTATTTTAGGCTTTATTCTTTTCTATGTTCCATAGAAAGAGTCAATTAAATAAACAAATATTCAGAACAGTAAAAAGTAAATACATCTATATTTGTACATGGCAAACAGTTTCACACTTTCATAACAAATAATTGCAAATCACAAAAATGTAGGAGAAGAGTAAAAATCATAGTCTGAGTAAGCCTTGGACATATTCTGCAATATGCAGGACCAGTACTTATATCTAAATGCAGGACAGTACTTATATCTAAATGCAGGACCAGTACTTATATCTAAATGCAGGACCAGTACTTATATCTAAATGCAGGACCAGTACTTATATCTAAATGCAGGACCAGTACTTATATCTAAATGCAGGACTGGTACTTATATCTAAATGCAGGACTGGTACTTATATCTAAATGCAGGACCAGTACTTATATCTAAATGCAGGACCAGTACTTATATCTAAATGCAGGACTGGTACTTATATCTAAATGCAGGACCAGTACTTATATCTAAATGCAGGACCAGTACTTATATCTAAATGCAGGACTGGTACTTATATCTAAATGCAGGACCAGTACTTATATCTAAATGCAGGACCAGTACTTATATCTAAATGCAGGACTGGCACTTATATCTAAATGCAGGACCAGTACTTATATCTAAATGCAGGACCAGTACTTATATCTAAATGCAGGACAGTACTTATATCTAAATGCAGGACTGGTACTTATATCTAAATGCAGGACTGGTACTTATATCTAAATGCAGGACCAGTACTTATATCTAAATGCAGGACCAGTACTTATATCTAAATGCAGGACTGGTACTTATATCTAAATGCAGGACCAGTACCGGTACTTATATCTAAATGCAGGACTGGTACTTATATCTAAATGCAGGACTGGTACTTATATCTAAATGCAGGACTGGTACTTATATCTAAATGCAGGACTGGAACTTATATCTAAATGCAGGACTGGTACTTATATCTAAATGCAGGACCAGTACTTATATCTAAATACAGGACCAGTACTTATATCTAAATGCAGGACTGGTACTTATATCTAAATGCAGGACTGGTACTTATATCTAAATGCAGGACTGGTACTTATATCTAAATGCAGGACTGGTACTTATATCTAAATGCAGGACTGGTACTTATATCTAAATACAGGACCAGTACTTATATCTAAATACAGGACCAGTACTTATATCTAAATGCAGGACCAGTACTTATATCTAAATGCAGGACTGGTACTTATATCTAAATGCAGGACCAGTACTTATATCTAAATGCAGGACCAGTACCGGTACTTATATCTAAATGCAGGACTGGTACTTATATCTAAATGCAGGACCAGTACTTATATCTAAATGCAGGACTGGTACTTATATCTAAATGCAGGACTGGTACTTATATCTAAATGCAGGACCAGTACTTATATCTAAATGCAGGACCAGTACCGGTACTTATATCTAAATGCAGGACCAGTACTTATATCTAAATGCAGGACTGGTACTTATATCTAAATGCAGGACCAGTACTTATATCTAAATACAGGACCAGTACTTATATCTAAATGCAGGACCAGTACTTATATCTAAACGCAGGACTGGTACTTATATCTAACATTTGAGATGTCTGTACTATCATGAATCCAAGCACCCTTCAACATATTAATAATGCGTTTGCATCAGGATCAGGTAATCTATGTCAGCATTTTAGTTTGCATGCAGCCATGCCGAATGCTGGTACTCTATTATCTGGATGCAAATTTTAACATAAATCAGGCATGGAGGGTAAAAAATGTGTAATTGCGTGAGTAGTTTCCCTTGATATAAACTGATGTACCAGTACTTACACAAACATTGGTAAAAAGAGGAAAGTACATAGGAAAATTATGAAAAGACAGCCATCACTACTTACGACAATTGACAGAAACTGCAGTATTTGTTTTATTGCATGTTGTATCTGCCTTAAACCATGGTGTAGGAAGACATTCTTGTACATCTGTCTCATGTCCATTGCACCCAAATGCTGGAATGACATTGACATATGGCCTGCCATATTTGTTCTCCTGGTAAAAAATGGCACTCCTAAAATGAGGAAGATTTTTATCAGAATATTACAACAGGCTGTGAATTCTCATTGTATTGTGTTGAATCTTCTGGAGTAAAACTCCTAGAACAAAATAGGACCTGATCATCCCTCAAGAAGAGCAATTAATGTATGCATAGGGGGTATGAGTTCTAAAATGCCACTTACTGATTGGTTTCTCTTCCTACAATTCTGCAGACAGTAGCAGCATCAGCATCTGTAAAATTATCTCCACAAACACTAAAGTATGTGTCATTATAATATGTTCGGATATATCCAATGTTGGGAGTCGATCCACCTTGCAGATAAACCTGAGTGTCTGAAATAATGTATATTTTATGCTTATTAATACAGAGTTATAATTAAATCTGAACTTTTTTTTTTATCTTTGTTCAAAAATTTGTAAATTATGTTTGATATTGGTTTATAGAAGACCAATCAAATGTAATATTTGTTTTAACTCACTTGCAATGCACTGGTTTATTTTAGTATATAGTTATTGTTTATAAATTGGTCTGTAAATTGGCCAAACTTGATTTGACCTGACATCTAAGCCTGTTACCTTAAAGGGACTTGACTCCAGATTCATGATATATTTTACGAAATCTGAAAATTGCTTTCATTTGATCATAATAACAATAAAAAGTAAAATCTAGGTGTTTAGAAGCTGTGATTATTAACTACAATGTACAAGTCTTAACTTAAGTTTTAGATATATCAAGACAAGAAGGCCAAGATGGCACTATATCGCTCACATGACAACATTGTTTACTCATTCAAACAACGTTTTGAATCTGTGCCATGAGGTCTATTGATAGCAAGGTTTTCCTGTCATTTGACTGGTGACCTCGTGTCTGACCCCAGATGATGCATGTTCGAGCTTGTCCCACATATCATTAAGACAAACATTCTGACAAGGTTTGGTGAGAATCCAATCAAAATTGTGACATCTAAAGTGTTAATAAAGTTTTTATCAAAGATTTGACCTGGTGACCTAGTTTTTGACCACTGATGACCCATGTTCTGACTTGTCATAAATATCATCAAGACAAACATTCTTACAAACTTTGTTGAAGATCCATTCAAACTGCGACATCTACAGATTTGACCTAGTGACCTAGTTTTTTACCTGAATTGGCCCATGTTTCAATTTGTCTTACGTATCATCAAGACAAATGACAAACAATTTGACAAATTTTCTGAAGATCCAATCAAAACTGTGAAATCTAGAGTGTTAACAAGGTTGTTCCTAAGATTAGACCTGGTGACCTAATTATTGACCCCCATATGACCAATTATCAACTTGATCAAGACATTATGAAGACAAACATTCTGAATATGGGTTGATGAACTTAAAGAGTGTCTTCTAGAGTGTTCACAAGGTTTTCCATCAATTTGCCCAGGTGACCTAGTTTTTTACACTAAATGACCCATAACGATCTCATCTTGAGATTTTGTCAATATGAATATTCTGACCCAGTTTTGTGTAAATTGAACTAAAACTGTGGCCCCTTGTGTCTTCACTAGGTGAAAGTTGATGCCGCATGCCGCACAGAGCCGGACAAGACCAATCACAAAAGCTCATCCTGAGCACTAGTTCTAATTACTATGATACTCTGAGGTCAATCTTGGTGTTAATTTTAAGTTAAGTACCTTTAAAGGTGAAGTAATCACTATAATATGCACTAAAATAAATATGACATTTACAAATCTGAATCTGACTTTTTTAATCTAAAAGATGGAAAAACAATTCTTACTACACTCTATTTCCAATGGTGTACTATCAGGACATATTTGAGAATTCCATTTATCTGACTTGCACTCAGTAACATCCTCCTCAGTTCCAGCACAATTAAGATTACTTATAATAAAATCAGTCGTATTATAAGTAACTTTGGTGTACTTTGAAGAATAAATATATGTTGCCTGACTGTAAAAACAAAGCAAAGAAATAGCGCAACATTATTTAAAATTCTCTCTCTATATATATATATTTTTTTTAAATATCAATATGGAACACAAGTATAACAGGACAGTATTGTACAACGAAAGGCAACAGAACTGAATTTCCTTTCTATTTCAACTGTATATTTGTGTATGAGACAGTCAAATTCCCCTAGGAGAAAAACTCCCAATGTTTTTTTAGGCTGACAAAAACCCCCTATGATTTTTTCAATGTGGATGAAAAACCCTCCTGTATTTTTTTTCAAAGCGGACAACCCCCTTGTGTTTTTTTCAATGTAGACTATATGCAATTAATATCAAACTGTTACTAATTTGTTAACTCTTTTTTACAATTTAGGATAAATCATGGTGCATTTTGTTCACAATTTTAGTGACTTTTACATTTTGGAAGGTTTGGAAATAGTGACTTCTATCCAAATGTACATGGTTTTATGTAGCATTGATGGCCAGTTTGCATCAAATGAGCTCAGGTGAGCTAAAAAAAACCTCTTTCGATCCCCTTCTCAACCTAACTGTAAGTCTCCTTACATTCATCTACTCAACACAATCACTGTCTTCAAATGAAGCTCATGAAAAACTTGAAAGATAAAGAACTTGAAAGATGAAGAACTTGAAAGATGAAAAACTTAAAAGATGAAGAACTTGAAAGATGAAGAACTTGAAAGATGAAGAACTTGAAAGATGAAGAACTTAAAAGATGAAGAACTTGAAAGATGAAGAACTTGAAAGATGAAGAACTTGAAAGATGAAGAACTTAAAAGATGAAGAACTTGAAAGATGAAGAACTTGAAAGATGAAAAACTTGAAAGATGAAGAACTTGAAAGATGAAGAACTTGAAAGATGAAGAACTTGAAAGATGAAGAACTTGAAAGATGAAGAACTTGAAAGATGAAGAACTTGAAAGATGAAGAACTTGAAACATGAAGAACTTGAAAGATGAAGAACTTGAAAGATGAAGAACTTGAAACATGAAGAACTTGAAACATGAAGAACTTGAAAGATGAAGAACTTGAAAGATGAAGAACTTGAAAGATGAAGAACTTGAAAGATGAAAAACTTAAAAGATGAAGAACTTGAAAGATGAAGAACTTGAAAGATGAAGAACTTGAAAGATGAAGAACTTGAAAGATGAAGAACTTGAAAGATGAAGAACTTAAAAGATGAAGAACTTGAAAGATGAAGAACTTGAAAGATGAAGAACTTGAAAGATGAAAAACTTGAAAGATGAAGAACTTGAAAGATGAAAAACTTGAAAGATGAAGAACTTGAAAGATGAAGAACTTGAAAGATGAAGAACTTGAAAGATGAAGAACTTGAAAGATGAAGAACTTGAAAGATGAAGAACTTGAAAGATGAAGAACTTGAAAGATGAAGAACTTGAAAGATGAAGAACTTGAAAGATGAAGAACTTGAAAGATGAAGAACTCAAAAGATGAAGAACTTGAAAGATGAAGAACTTGAAAGATGAAGAACTTGAAAGATGAAAAACTTGAAAGATGAAGAACTTGAAAGATGAAAAACTTGAAAGATGAAAAACTTGAAAGATGAAGAACTTGAAAGATGAAGAACTTGAAAATTTAAGTTTTTTACTTTAAAGGATAATTATAAAAAATTAGGAGATTATTATTGCATTCTTGTTTTTTCTGAGGGTATTTTGACTACCTTAGTATTCCTGTTGTGAGAATTTTGACCACAATGTCTTTTTTTAACAAAGAGGGTTGAGATCTGGGGGATTTTGAGCATCATTCAAACATTTTCAGCTTTGTCTACTTTCTGTATTTTGTATTTTTATTTTAAGTAACCTTTGGCTTGATAAATTAGGCGTATTTTTAATAATTCTAATTACAAGTTACTATCATGGGTCCATTCCATTACTAGTGGAAAGTGGTGCGAGTGTGAGTGTCATTTTATAGTTTGTAAAGGAATTTATCTAGTGATGCAATTTTACAAGATCTGCTGAAGGTATGCTATTTCTTTGAAAAAAAATTGCTTTCATAAAACAAGAAATAATCATGCACCAATGAATTGGACAATAAAACTTCAATTTATGCAAGGCATACTTCATAGACTATTATAAACTGATATACATATTAATTAGGATACAAAGTACATAATTTATTACTTGTAGTTATATCCTAAGGCTTTACATAGACCTTTAGCATTGGTTGAACGACTGGAGTATCCACAAATTGGTCCCCATTGCCCTTTATAGAACACTTCAACACGACCCTTGTACTTTGTTGGTCCATCTACAAGTCGTATAGATGATCCTACAAGATAAATCTAAGTGTACTTACAACATCCAGTGTCATCTTTCCACGTGGAGACTGGGCAGTCAAACCAACAGTAGATATATTACATCGAGAGCTCAGCGCAATAAGGTCTTAACTTGTTCTTATTTCAATATGAGCTACAACACTGTTGCGCTGAACTCTTGACATGTATACAATATATCAGAGAATATGATTGGGACAAATGAAAATGAATTCTAGTCAACCAGAATTTTGAGGCAAATGAGTTCAAGCTCATGAGAGACCATTAAGTATAAAAAAGATTCATTCTGTCTAACTGACTAATAATTTCCTTTTAACATTCATAAATTCGAATATACAATATTGACTTGCCCAACCTTAAGTGATTAGATCTGTCTTTTTGCTTAAAATCTATACTATACTATATTTATTATATGACTAACACATGATACAAGAATACAACAATACTCACTACAATCAACATATACGGCCCTTCCATCAGTACAATTAGTTGTCTGCCAGTCAGAGGAACATTGAGATATATCAACCTCACTGCCATTACAATAGAACAATCCATTCATGAAGTCTCCAGTCTTATTCTTGTACGATACGATTGTTGTATTTCTGAAAAGTAATAACAAGATATGCCTGCAGTATTTCCGAAATGTTATTACAAGATATGATTGTTGTATTTCTGAAAAGTAATAACAGGATATGATTGTTGTATTTCTGAAAAGTAATAACAGGATATGACTGCAGTATTTCCGAAATGTTATTACAAGATATGACTGTTGTATTTCTGAAAAGTAATAACAGGATATGACTGTTGTATTTCTGAAAAGTAATAACAGGATATGATTGCAGTATTTCCGAAATGTTATTACAAGATATGATTGTTGAATTTCTGAAAAGTAATAACAGGATATGATTGTTGTATTTCTGAAAAGTAATAACAGGATATGCCTGCAGTATTTCCGAAATGTTATTACAATATATGATTGTTGTATTTCTGAAAAGTAATAACAGGATATGATTGTTGTATTTCTGAATGTAATTTCAGGATAAGATCAGTTATTCCTGAAAAATATTTACAGTTGAATCTCACGGCCTTAAATTCCTACGGACTGTGGAAATTAGTTTGAGATAACAAAAATTTGAGATATTTCATAATTTGATGTTTTTAAAGTATTTGTGCATCTTATATACTAAACAAAACTCCCAACGCACTGTTGTATATAATGATCAATGTTTTATTCAATATCATTATTAAGTAAATGATGTTATACAGATATGTCACATAACCATTTGTTAACATGTTGCATAAGTAAAACTTAACAAAATTTTAACAAACAACGAATCGCATCCAATTTAGGTCAGTCATTAGTGATTTATAAAGTCACATTTTTTCACAAATTCTGTAAATATTTGGTATAACCATCAGCCACAATTTAACAAGAGCGCGACAATGACTCTTCATTGACCAAATAATTCGTCGGACAGAATGCATAGGAACATCGTTCAATTCCTGCTGAATCGCTATGGTAAGTTTCTGTAGGTTTCTGGGCTGTATTTATAGAAAATATTTGTTCAATTACGATTTGTTTTCACTACCCTCCCTCAAATAGTGAAAAAGACATTTTTTGGTGGAACATTTCGCTAAGTGTGCTTTTACCTTTTTTTATTTGTTTACTTACCAATAAGCTGCCCTTTATTCCACAAAATGCGAGCAGCAGTAACATTACAGAGTAAAGCCCTTGCTACTGCAAGCGGTTATTTGAATTAAATCATAAATGAAGAAAATATAAAGAAATATAGGAATGCGTTGGAAGATTTGTTTAGTATAAATACATAAACCCTTATTAAAATTTTATATAAACCCCAATTAATTTAATTTACAATGTATGTTTATTTACGTTTTGCTTGATTGAAGGATATACATGAACAAAGCTGTCCCACTAAATCATAGAATTTGCTAATAAAAATTTTATAAACCATGTATGTCGACCCTTATAGTGAAAAAAAAATAACAGAAGATTCGAGACCACAGGAAACAGTTCCACGTAATCGAAAATTTGATATAAGCCAGTTTGACATAATGCAATTCAACTGTACAAGATATGACTGGTGTATTACTGAAAAGTACTTACAGGACGGACATGATTGGAAGAATGTTAAAATGTTTATATTCTGTTTGAACAGAAATAAACCAACATAAAGTTCAATTGCTTTGAATGCAATTTATTTAGAATTACATACTCAACATGATAATGACCAAGCATACGACAGACCACTTGTGCCTCTTCTACATTAAAGTCATCACTACATATCGGGTACCATCTTCCATTTTGTTCTATTTCTACATGTCCATGTTGATAAGTGGATTCGCTTAAACGGATCGAAGTTTCTACAACACATATATTAATACAAAAATCAACAACAATAAAGGTGTTGACATCAATTTTCATTGATTAGGTTTTGAGTTATCTGACACCATACAAGATGTGCCGACACTCTGCATGCTCCTTAATGAATGTGATAAGTAGTAAATGCCCAATGTTGAATTTGCAAATTGATTCGACCCTAGAGAAACAAGACACAATAGCAGTGTGTGACATAAGTGTTCAAAATAAATGAACATCAAAGCCAAGTAATTTCAAAATCCCTCATAAATGACAGAGTTATAACCCGTACAAAAGCAATCCAGATAGACACCTGCATAAAGATTGAATGGCCACTGTATTGACTATGTTGACATCGCATTAAGTGGGCATGACAAGTAACAATCTGTTAATGTAATACAATAATTCCCAAGATAGCCGCCAAGTAGGCACACATGTAAACCTACATCAATATCAATGATATAACATATACATATGTTATTATCAAATACCAGTAGCTCAAAATCCTTGTTCAACCCAAACCCTCTGTCCAGTAAGTAAATTCACAACAAATGAACCTTAATTTCCGAGGTCACTGATGTAAACAAATAAGTCAAATTTAAAAAATACTTACGGCAATTAATTCCATTGTTCACCCAACGAGCTTGATCATAGGAGCGATAACTATGAGTACAATCCATTATGTCTGTTTCGTTCCCATCACATATTAATCTATCTATATTTATGTGTTTGTAAATCTCAGTTCTTAAAGCATACTTTTCACTTGGGAAGCTGGAATGACAACAATACCTTTAACACTATTTTTCAAACTAAAGTAGGGTTGTAGATTCAGTCTCTCAGAAAAGGTCTAGTAAATATAAGAATTAAAATCATATGTAAGCCGATACATTAAAAAATAAGTAAAGTACAGGTATTCATAACAATCTTTTACTAAATACTTTAAGTAATTGTTTGGACATGAAGCTACTATGAATATGCTTTATTTCTTAACAATTTAACTTTACTTGGTAAAATTGTAGCCCAATGTTTTGCATGCAACAATAGTAGAATTCATGTCTGCTACTGTTCCAACAAATCCTTGATTCATTAACTCAAACTGAATAACTCCCATATATGGTGTGCGTCCATTAACTAGTGTAATCTTCGTTTCTGTGAATCAAGACATGTCTGTTATTATGAGGTTCAATAAACAAGTTACCGTGTTTCAGATACAAGCATGTACAGTAGCTTAACTCAATAACAATGCAATTTAACACATACTTTATACCGTACTGTCTTCAGGCAGAAATGCAATCATTAGAGGCTCTATGTATTATATTAAAGTTTATGTTTTTTATTGTTGACTTCTACATTCAATATAATTCATTGATTGTTTTGGTGCTATACTTTTGTGTTATTATATCTAATTTACAAATTTTCTGTCAAACACAGCAGTCAGGCGACAAATCATGAATTATTAAATTAACAAAATTTTGAAAAATGTAAAATTCAATTCATTACCACATGATATTCCAAGTGATTTATTCTCACAGCTAAGTGTATTTATAGTACAGAGTGATAAATCTAGTTCAGACCCAATACATGATATATTGAGGCAATCTGAGACACTACTGATAATTGGAAAGCTTCTAACAGATCTGTAAAAAAAATAAAGTCATGGTTTATTCCTTTGTCATTGTGTACAATGCATACTAGAATGGTTCTTCTTTCTGTTTAAATTGTTTTACAAAATAGTAGGATAACTATCTTAGCAAACATACAGAGATTAATACATTTTTGTGTTTGTATTTTCAAATGGTATCCAAGAATGGTGGATATTTCTTTTCTTTTATAAGACTGCAAATGACAAACACATCAAGTCATGACTTTAAATTCATGCGCATTGTTTTAACTAATAACATGAGATAAATACCCAATGCTTAAGCCAAGCATTCCACATATAACTTTTCCAGTGTTTATTTGGTTCTTTGAAGATGACTCATACAGAACTGGATGCCACAATCCATTCTGAAACACTTCCACCTTACCAGAGTGTTTATCTGTTCCATCAACCAACTTTACAGGAGAATCTAAAACAAAATGAAAATTTAAGGCATTCCACATTCATTGAATATATTATTTGTGCATTAAATACAGACAAAACTTTAATATGAGTATCAGTTTTATATCAAGTATTTGGTCTGTTCAGATGACACCTTGAGTTAACAAGGTTTTAAAGTATATTCTGTTTCAGGTAATCATTTCATCTTTCACTTTCATTTCCTCCTACCTCTCCTCTCCCTCTCATCATCTCCCTCATCTTCCTTTCTCCCACATTCTCTTCCCACCCTTAGCCTTCCTCATAATCACCCTCTTCTGTATTGTATCCAACAATATATTCCCTCTCTTTGTCTCCCTAATCATGTCCCTCTTGTTTCTTTTCTCCCTCATTCTCACCCTCTATCCCTGTCACCATCACTTTCTTTTCTCCCTCACTCTCTTTGTCACTACATCATCTCCCTCTTCTTTCCTGTTTCCCTCACTCTCCTCTCTGCCCCTCATAATCTCCCACTTCAAACTTTACTCCCTCATTCTCTTCCCTCTCTCTGTCTCTCTCATAATCTCCCTCTTCAAACTTTCTCCCTCATTCTCTTCCCTCTCTCTGTCCCTCTCATAATCTCACTCTTCAATCTTTCTCCCTCATTCTCTTCCCTCTATATGTCCCTCTCATAATCTCCCTCTTCAAACTTTACACCCTCATTCTCTTCCCTCTCTCTGTCCCTCTCATAATCTCACTCTTCAATCTTTCTCCCTCATTCTCTTCCCTCTCTCTGACCCTCTCATAATCTCCATCTTCAAACTTTACTCCCTCATTCTCTTCCCTCTCTCTGTCCCTCTCATAATCTCACTCTTCAAACTTTACTCCCTCATTCTCTTCCCTCTCACTGTCTCTCTCATAATCTCCCTCTTCAATCTTCAAGCAGTTTCATGGATATAGTAATTATAAAAGATCTTACGACAGCTGATTGCTGCCACTTCATTGATTGTACAGTTCTCCACAGTTCCCCATTCAGATGATTCACATTGCTGGATATCAACTTCCTTCCCTGAACACTCGAGATTTTCAATTTTTGGACTTTGAGTGTAACTGTTACTGGTGTGAAATATGTTGTCTATCATTTGGTATTCACTATAATAATCAAATACATCATATGTTAATTGTATAACCTAACAAAATTGTTATATCATGTAATAAGAAGATCATTGTGACATTAATGAAATGAAATAAAAAAAACTAGAAATGTGTCCTTAGGGCATCAATGCCTCGCTTTGTAATGTGAAGAGGCAGAAAAGCATGTATAAGTTATATGAGTTATAGTATGACACAAACTGTGACCTTGACTTTCTTGTATTTTAGATGCGACATAATCCTAATGCTATAGTGCGACATGGCATATACAAATCATTGGACTCGCCTACATAGTCAAGTGGTTAAGGTCAATGACTTCTAATTACTGTAACCTCACACTGACAGAGGGTCATTGGTTCAAGCCCAGCTACCTACTATGTCTCTTTATGTGAGAAAGTAGGTGGTTGCTTACAGAGGATGGGAGTCTTCCCAAGAAGAACAGTTAGGTGAACTGTCCACCTTATATAACCCTGACTGTTAAAAAGGGGCATTAACCTCAAACAAACAAACATATCATAAACTGTGATTTATATTCCAACTTAACATTAATAGAGTTTTTAGAGTTCAGAATTCATAAAATAACCAAAGTTGTCTCAATCTTATGTGTTGATTACTTGAGGCCAAAAAACAGTAGTTTGTGTTTATGCTTACCCAATCAATCCAATTGTTTGGCAAGAATGTAGGACAAAAGCTCCCCAGGACAAAAGCTCCCCCATTCATTTTGATAGGGGCAGACAAAAGCTCTCCCACTGTTTAACTACCCCGGACAATCGCTCTCTAGTTATTTTTGTGCCCCAGACAAAAGATAATAGATTAACACTTAAGTGCATTGTTTGCAAGAGACATTTCAATTAGCGTGTAATAAACAAAATTAATTAGAGTATAGTATAGATTCCAGTCTTAAGTAGTCCGAAATAATCTGGATACATTTATTTTATATTTATTGTCTGAATAACATGATCAACGGGTGAGTTTCTGTCTGGGGGAGCTTTTGTCCAGGTGCAAAAATAACAGGAGAGCGATTGTCCAGGGTAGTAAAACAATGGGAGAGCTTTTGTCCGCACCTATCAAAATGAATGGGGGAGCTTTTGTCCGGGGGAGCTTTTGTCCGGATTCCGTTTGGCAATGACCTGAAGTTTAACAGCAAAATCCAAAGCACAAAGATTATCTATAAACTTACTGAGTGAAGTTGTAACCCATCATGGAACATAACACAGGGATATTGTTGACTTGAAATTTTTCACGACAAATTGAGCCCCAGGAGTTTTGATGCTGAATCTCAACTCGCCCCATATATTGGGTTCCACCAACTAACCTTACTGTAGTCACTACAAAAGGAAACAGCATGTTTGTAAAAAGACAGTTTCATTATTTCTATTCATTGGAGACTGAAGATTATATTTTCAAGAAGTTTCACTTCAAAAAATGTGAAGGTGTCGTGACTTTAAAGCATATATTTGCACAATTAGCAGAATAATGATTTATATTTCAAGGAATTGTTTAAGAGAATTGTTAAGAATATGCTGCAATGATTACATACAAACACATACAAAAGTCTGTGATTTTATATCCTTCAGCGCAAATGTTATTCAATTAAGAACAAAATATATAATTCCACATTTGTCATTAAATTAGATGTGTGACTTACAGCAATTGATGCCTACACTGTGGTAAGTGGTACTACTGCAGTTTGAATATCCTGAATTCCAGACATCAGATGAACATAGAGACATATCAATCTCGTTACCTATACACGACATTCTGTTTATCATGATATTGTTATAAACACAGGGATAGTCGTCAAAGTGCACAGAAAAATCACTGAAAAAAAATTATGGAAATATATACATTTGTATATTTTGAACAAAAAACTTTGTGGACATGGTTACCACTCCAAGAAGATTATTCAGAATGAAAAGCAAAAAATAAACACATTTTGAGTACATGTAATTAGTTATTATTTAACAACCAAATTTTTTGAGAAATTTTTGACTCACTATAAATGATTGACAATCTTTCAAAACAAATTCAATGCAGCCAACACTTGTTCAAACAATAACTTAGCATATTGAAGTGTATTAACATCCCTGGAAGCATATATATTAAGGACTATTTGGTGACCTACCTCCTATTTCGAGGGCTCAGCGCAACACTGTCGTAACTTACTCTTATTTCAATATGAGTTACGACAGTGTTGCGTTGAACCCTCGATTTATCTTTGTTCACAAGTTATCATATTATCTCGATATTAAGTGTTTATAGTTACGTTGTAAAATTATATCCCAGAGTTCTGCAAACAACTTCAGCATTTTGTTTAGTAAAACCATTCCCACAAACTGTACCCCATTTATTATTATAAAAGACTTCCACTCGTCCAGAATATGGATTTTCCCCATTCACTAATCGAACCGTTGTATCTGTAAGAAAACAAATGTTTTATTGTTTAATTGAGTTTAATTGAGTTTTATGCCCCTTTTCAACAGTCAGAGTCATATGAGGCGGACAGTTCACCTAAGCATCGTTCCTGGGAAGAACCAGTACTAGACTCCCATCTTCCATAAACAACTGCTTACTTTCTCATATAAAGGGACATGGTCGGTAGCAGGGCTCGAACCCACAACCCTCAGTGAGAGTTTACAGTGATCTATAGTCAGCACCTTTAACCACTCGACCACAGAGACGGGTCAAATGTTTTATAAGAACATTTATTGTAACAGAGTCATGACCAACAGTATTCAAGCCACAATTAGTACCCTTAGATGATATTAAGTCAGATTGTCTATTTCCTTTCAGTTTTTTTTGTACAGTTTGTCTTTCAATTGCCATTAATGAAAATGAAATTAGGTTTAAAAGTAACACTTAAACAATGATTAATGTAATAATGGTTTGTTTGTTTGATTTTAAGCCCCTTTTCAACAGTCAGGGTCATATGGAGCGGACAGTTACATAGCCATCGTTCATTGGAAGAACCAGTACTAGAGTCCCATCCTCCATAAGCCACTGTCTACTTTCTCACATAAAGAGTATGCAAAAATGGAGACAAAAGTTACATATAAGTACTTTGAAATACATGTATTATATTTGAATTTACAGAGCTTATATTTCTTTAACTATTGTTTTTGCTGGTGGCTTTATCATAGCCTAAAACTAAATATCATTTCTCAAATGGACATCCAGTATATATAATTGTATAATGCAAAGATTAACATCATTAAACAGCAAGAAATCTACAGATTGAATTTAATGCTTATTAAATTTGATTTAAGAAGGGAAGATTCAACTTACGCCAATAACCACAATCAATGGTAGCAACTAAGTCATCCTGGCATGTTGTTTGGTTCCAGGGTCCCGACTGACACATCGCCAAACTGCTCTCATTACCATTGCATGTGATGTTATTAATGTATGGAACATGATCAGACACAGACCCATCAAGCACAGATGCATTCCTAGAATTGGAAATGATAAGAAATGTTTGCGGCGTTAATTCACTGTCAAGATTCTCATAGAGATATATCCTAGGTTTAAAATTGTGTTTTAAAAGGAAGAAACAAATTCCAATAGTCCATGATACAAGTTGCAGATGAAGTCAGTGACCATAAGAATCACTAAATCAGTAAGTGCTAGGTAATATTCATCAAATTCTTCAACTGTAGCACCTACATATCATCTCTTTATTTCAGATTATATGCCTGTTTTTAACGGTATTTCTGCTATATATACACTGGTAGGCAGTGCCATCAGACTATGTAGAAATGTACTGGGTTGAAAGTTTGTTTGTTAGAAAATAATGAAGGCAAAGTATAAATGTCTAAATTATCAAGAACAAAATTTGGTGACAAATCATTTTGAATAAATATGAGAGGTGTTTGTAAATTCTTTTACCTTAATTCAAATCCTAACATTTTGCACACCACATTTGCTGCACTGTCATCAAAATTGTTGGCACATACAGTTCTCCAGTCTCCATCAACAAGAACCTCCAGTACTCCTGATCTTTCACTATTACCATTTACCAGTCTAATATGACTTTCTAATAATATATTTAAGGACAAAAACCCCTTTGAGAAATGAAATTTGAGTAAGAAATGAGCAATGGGAAAAAGCTCGGGGTCAAAAAGTTTGGAGGCTGAATATGATATTAAAAAATCAACTACAGACGAAACTCATTATATCGAAATCGCTTATATCGAAATCCCGCTTATATCGAAGTAAAGATAAAGTCCCGATTTTTATCCTTCTTATTACATATTAAAAAAACGCACGTATATCGAATTCATGGTTCTCGATATTTTTTTATATCAAAGTAGATTTTCGGTCCGAACCAAATATTTTCAACTATAAAGTGACCATCTATGTCGAACCAATTATGCCGCCAACTTACAAAAGAAATGTTCGCACCCTTTCCGCAAACAAACACTTACAATTTAAAATCGATATTTAATTATTGACAGCTGTATAAACATGTTAGTGTCCATGCATTCTCACGATTATAAAACTGATACAAACTTTTCGTTGATGAAACAAATTATTATTAATGCTGCTATAGATACGCTCATTTAAAACTATCTTATGCATATTGGAATGTATATATAGCAAAATAGAAATATCGAAAGTACCCGTATAAATACCGGTATAAATGCCGTATTCTTAGAACCTGTTACAATCCCGTACACCAAATAACACGATTACGTTATTATTACGACACACTGACTTTAGCTCTAAAATGTAAACACGGGTATCGAAATTCCTATATCCAAGTTCGTTTATATCGAAGTATTTTGGCAAGTCCCACGAACTTCGATATAACGAGTTTTGACTGTATAGTCAAATCTGAGTTTAAGGACACTTCAGAATAACGGCCATCTTGTGAAGACAATTCTTTTAAGACCATCAATGATTATTTAAAATGACCTCTGAATTAAGGCCACCATTCAATAAAGGCCATATGTTGTTTTTCCCAAGGTGACCTTTGATCACAGGTGTACCTGTATATGTATTTATGCTCCAAGATTGAAATCAAAATATGAATGCAAACTTCTGTTCTTTAAAGTCAGACTTCATGCACTATTATAGCATGTTGAGCTAGATAGAATTAATCTATGCAAAGGCATACATGAGACATTCAAATTAAAGACATCAAACTTTCTGTTTACCTCAGTTCCAGTATGAGGTGTACTATGTAACTATCTGGAAGCCGTCTTGGAGCAAGTCAAATTAAGAGGTCACACTGGAGGTCACATTGGAGGTCATACAAGAGGTCACACTGGAGGTCATACAAGATGTCACACTTGGGGTCAGACAAAAGGGCACATTAGTGATCAACTGGAGGTCACATTGGAGGTCATACAAGAGGTCACACTGGAGGTCATACAAGAGGTTACACTGGGTCAGACAAAAGGGCAAATTGGTGATCAACTGGAGGTCATACAAGAGGTCACACTGGAGAATATACAAGAGATTACAAATGAGTTTGCATTGAAATTCAGATTAGAGGTCACTTATATCTAGTGTACACAAACTTACATACTTACCACAAACAACTGCATCTATATTAGTACTATCACATGTTCCTGTCTTCCATGGTTCAGCTTTACAGTCAGATATATCTTCTTCAATTCTCTCACAATTCAAACCATTAATAATAACATCATCTGTATCCTGAGGATATCCATACAGGATCCTGGAACTGAAACATAAAATTGTCACATAATACACCCTTCAAAATAATCATGTGAACATGGGTACTGTGACATTACATTTCAGCCTGCTTGCCATAACAGAACTGCCCTCATGCGCTCACACGATATTACCAGGTGCCGGGTTGTTCCATATCGATTAATGCCCATGTCTAGATGATTTAGACAATTTGATAGCGGAAGTAACTACGTTATTAGAACACTGCTTTGTTTCCATTTCTTTTATAATTTTCTTTATAATTTTTAACATGTTTGTTGCATTTTAGCGTCTTTCTTAATTATTGTTTGATTCGGTATAATCAAATAAATATCACATTCAGCAGAGGGTGACAGAATGTAACATAAACCCTTGACAAGTTAACATCAACCTCGGCTAAGGGCTCGGTCAACATTACATGTCTCAGGTGAACATTACGTTCTATCATCCTCTGTGGGATGTGATATTATATAATATTGAATCACTTCCTAAAGTGTTAATGGAACATGCATATCAAACTCTTTGAAATCATCCCTTACTTCATTTTTTAAAGCCAATTACATTTTATCAGGCATTCAGGAACAGTATCATAATAATATCATAATAAATAAAATTAAAGCATTTAATTACTCTGCATAGTCTTCATGAACCATTTTGCAGTAGACATCAGAATTAAAGTCTATGGATGAATGCTGACATACACCACCCCATGTCTCATTGAAGAGGATTTCAACACGACCTGCATGCTTGGAAGGTCCATCCACAAGATGAATAGATGTATCAGGATCTGAAACAATATAAGATAATCAAGCTTTTCAAAATATTAAACGGACATTGCCCTTAGGACTGAATGATAAATACAAGTCATGTATGTATGGTTGCATGTGCAGACAGCTGTTTGTAATATGCACATATTTGTCAATGTGTACACTACGGTAGCGCTATGCACTGACATGTGTTATTCTGCTCGGGGCATTATGTGTATTTGCAGGAACTACTTACAAAATGGAGATTATAAACAATAACATAGCGTGACGTCACCGTATGGTACACATTGGAGCCAAGCGTACTTCAACATTGCGTTTCATTGAATAATGAGTGTTATTGACGAAAGCATAAGAATAGAAATGGTACTACGTATTCATTTTACATAACTAAACAAATTTGTTAATAACATACAACCGATATGGTTGTTTTGACATTTTTAATCCTTTCGTGGAACTATACTTTTAGCGTATGTATAACTATCTAAATGTGGATAGTAATCAGTTTTATGTATAGAGGTTAGACAAACATAGTGACGTCACGCTATGTATAGAAGGCACATTTGTGATATTCACCATGTCAATCGATGAGAAAACAAAAATAGGCTTTAGAGATAATATAACTTCTATATTTTGCTTGTATACCACAAAAATCTTACCACAATTGATTCCGATGTAATCGGGGTAATCGCATGTATCATGCCTCAAGTTTTCACTTGACCTACAATCACTAATGTCTAATTCTGCCCCAGAGCAGTTCAAGTGTGAAATTCCTTCTCCTCTGATGACATAGTGGTAATGGCCACCAGGAAGAATTCTGGGATTGCTGTAATTGTTTTGAATGATAGTGTTAATATATAACAATGTTTATAATAATTCAGTATTTACTATCAATATGGTTGAACTTTTCAGTGGGTAAATTAATGCCACTTTCGAGCTTTAACCATGGAGTAAGACCCCAGGGGTACACTTTGGTAGAACCGCCAACATTCCATAAGCCAGGTTGACAGCTTCTGCACATGTGGTTCAAGGTGGGATTTTAATTCATAATGACAGACCATAACCTCTTGACCAGAGAAGCCCTTGACACCTATTGAGCACAAACAGATGATCACTATTCAGTGAAATGAAAGGTAAACAACTAGATGAAGAAATACTATAGTCAATTGGTAAGAGTTGAAAAATTGTTTTGGAACCCAGTGAAGATCATTACACTTCATATGCATTTTAAATGATAGCACTAGTTCTCAAAAATTATACAAGTAAATCTGCTGGGACCACTTAATAAATGGAATTTACTAGATATTTCAAATGATCACATACTGAATGATTGCAACTTATCGGTATATATTTCAGACATTAAACCTAAGTATCACATCATCTGTGAGTTTTGTATGGATGCGTTTCTTACTCAATTTCTTCAATTTAAAAAAAATATTATACTGTAGAACTGAGTTTTATTGAATTTCCCTCGACATTTGATCAATTACTTCATTTTATCCATATTTCACATAGGTCAGTATAAACAATGAAATGTATGGTATGCTATGTCCAGGAAAAATAAGTATTAACTGTACCTGATTATTCATTATAACCAGGTACACTAGAGCTGTGTTATACTGTATATATACAGTCAAAACTCGTTATATCGAAGTTTGTGGGACTTGCCAAAATACTTCGATATAAATGAACTTCCATATAGGAATTTCGATACCCGTGTTTACATTTTAGAGCTAAAGTCAGTGTGTCGTAATAATAACGTAATCGTGTTATTTAGTGTACGGGATTGTAACGGGTTATAAGAATACGGCATTTATACCGGTACTTATAAGGGTACTTTCAATACATTTAACTTGCCATATACATAATTATGCATAAGATAGTTTTAAATGAGCATATAGCAGCATTAATAATAATTTGTTTCATCAACGAAAAGTTTGTATCAGTTTTATAATCGTGAGAATGGACACTAGTATGTTTATACAGCTGTCAATAATTAAATATCAATTTTAAATTGTAGGTGTTTGTTCGCGGAAAAGGTGCGAACATTTCTTTTGTAAGTTGGCGACATAATTGGTTCGACATAGATGGTCACTTTATAGTGACCGAAAATCTACTTCAATATATAAAAATATCGAGAACCGCGAATTCGATATACGTGCGTTTTTTTAATATGTAATAAGAAGGAAAAAATCGGGACTTTATTTTTACTTCGATATAAGCGGGATTTCGATATAAGCGATTTCGATATAATGAGTTTCGACTGTATATATGAAAATAATAATTACTCATTAGGATGTCCGATCATTTTACAGATAACTTTGGCATCATTCTGTGTAAATCCGTATTTGTTATTGCATACACCTTTCCATAGTCCTTTATTTCCATCATAAACCTCCACTCTACCAGACATGGGAGTTGCTCCACCGACCAAACGGATTAGTGTTTCAGAAACTGTAATTGAATGAAAAATGCCATAGTTCTGATAACAGATTTTAGGTGACCCATTACCACAGTGACAAATTGAACTACTAAACCAAGAAAGCATGCCATATAAGACATTTCGAAGTATACCATTAAATCGTCAGTGATTGTATAATGTAAGCTAGATGTGAACATTGCAATCAATCCATTGAATATTTTTGATACAGAACAATTAAGCCGGACTAACCCCCAATTAATGGGCCGAGAGACAGGCAAAACAGCACAATAAATGCTGACCTTTACATTAACAGTTTAGACAAGTAAACAGATAAACTGCACAGGATCTTGCAGACTTCTTTGGTTGATTAAAACCAGAAATTATATTTGGTTTACCCAAGGTTTATGTAAATATTTTACCAAATACTAACCCAAAATTTAGCCTAACCTCAAATTGAACCAAATGGTTAAAATTCAACCAATGTGTAAACAATTAGTACTGTAGCTTTATAATTTAAGATAAAACTTACAACAATTAACACCAACATCTTCACTGTGGTTGCAATAGGTTGCCGAGTTTATTTTTGGACAATGTATAATATCCGTTTCATTTCCATAGCAACTCCTATTGTAGTCAAATTGTGGCCCCGTTCCTTCACCATAGTAGGCCTCTACACGTGTCTTGGGAGTACTAGATAATTCAGGTTGAACTATATTACATTATATCAAACAAGATCACCACAGAGCAGTGCCGACACTAGTATTGTTTTTTGTAAATAAGATAAGGGGCATTTTAGAAAAATAAATTAGGTTTTACCTAGAAGACAAAGTATAAGTTAAATATTTAAAAGATAATTATTGAAGAATACATGTAGGTTAGAAAAAAATATGCATAGTTTAAGAAAAAACTGCTGACACAGTTATCGCAATAGCCCAAAAATCACATGACAGGTTTTTTTATCTTTATATAATAATGTTTGAGGTACATTCAATAAATAAGTATGATTCATCCAGAAGAGATGAGCTCATCATTTTATCAGCTTATCAAATGTAACAATGCAAACTGCTTCCTGTATAGCAAATGACTCACATATTTAATAATGTACGATTTAAAATGAAGCATATCTTTCTGTGTATACTTGAAATTTTTTTAAAAAACAAACCCTCCATGGTATCCAAGCATTCTACACACTACAGATGCATCATTGTCATTAAATGTAGAATCACAGACAGCTTTCCATAATCCATTCGATTTTATCTCGAGAAGTCCCGACCACTTTAAAGGCCCATTTGACAATCTTATCAATGTACCTATAAAATAAAATATCCTTTTCCAAAAGTTTACTTTATCATTTTATTATTAATACAAACTGATGAAAACATTCTCTATGTACAGTGCAAACCTCTCCAGAGCGGCCCTTTCTTGAGCGACAACCTCCATGCAACAACGGCATGATTATCCCACTGCATGATTTCACTATTACTTTAACCTCTCTAGAGCAACAACCTCTTAATATCAACATAACTTTGCTACTCACCCAAGGGTGCTGCTTTGGAAATGTTGCAAATTTAAGTATATCATGTACCAAGGACTTATATACATACATGGATTTGCAACTGCTAAAAATAGCTCAAACGATATCCTTCGGCGATCCCACAATGCATTGCTATTATGAATTTGATTATACTAAAAAACTCTGGCAATTGGGCATGGGAAATTGGTAAAGGATGCAACAAATTCCTTAAAGATATTGAGATATATTTATAATCCACAAAGTCTAAGTATAAGCATTGAAAAAGGCATCAGTCGAACATTTTAAATTCCAAGATGGCGGACATCTATTATAATCCTTTCGTCTTCGAGATTAAACATTCGGAATACCACGGATATTTTCGCTGTTATTATCATTCGGATTATCACGGATATTTTCGTATTTACGCTTTTGTAAACAATAGCTTGTATTCCCGTTGATTCACATCTTATTATCGCGGGATTTGATTACTTTAAACGGTTAATACGGAAGTTGCGAATCCATGTATGTATTTAAGTCCTTGCATGTACTGATTATGGTTGGAAATAGATATCAGTAAAAAAATGAAAAAAGTATATACTTTTGTCACTTAGTACTGGGACCAGCTAAGTATTAAAATGTCAAACCAGTTTAACAATTGAAAAATGAGGAATTTGACATGTACATACAGAGGGTTGTTAATTTGGTCTGTATCAATAAATTTATGTTTCTGGCGTGGCTGTTGTTGATCTTATGGTGATTTTTATTCACAGCTGATTGTAACTTGATCAAGTTTGCAGTAATATATATGCATGCACAATATATAATACTCAGTACGTATCTGTGCTTTTATCATTTAAAGCAACTCGGTGACCGTTGTGATGTACTGGCATGTTTACAAAAAAAAATCAGTGATGTAATCGTGAAAGAGATAAATTAATAATTAATTATGTAATTAATACCTCTTATCAATTATTTCAACATTTAATGACTAACAAAACTTCCTGAATGAGATTAGCCAAACTGATAAAACGGTTTATGAAGACCACATATATTAATAGTGCACCATGCAACACACAGATGATTGAAGATAACACTTCCAAACATCAGCTAATGATACTGTACTTAACAGTGACCTCCACAGGTAGCCAATAACATTGAAAGTACATCATTAGATAAACAAAAATGAGGAAGAATATATACTGACAGGTTTTATAAATTACGGAATAAACAAACAAATGACCAGGTGCATGCAGTATGCACGCATCACTTTTATTTGCATGTACATAATACTGGTATGTTGATCTTAATTGTGAGAAACTGTTTCATTACAAAAGGGACTTGCACCCAGACTTACGACAGAAAATCACAATAATAATTATAGAATAATATAAATACATAAAAAAAAATGTATATAACTACAATAATGTGAATATAAAAATACAGTCCGGCTAAATGCAAAACTAACTGTATCATGATGGTGTCGGGTCAAAACTGCCCACTTCTAAAACGGACCAGTCCAAAACAGCCCTGTTTTTCATTCAAATAACACGTGAAACAGTGAAAGACATTAATAATTTCACTAAAAAAATGTTAAAATGTATGCTACTCATGTATTTTTATTAACATAACTGTGAATAAATCAATTATTCGGATGCTCCAAACACAAATTAAGACTTAATTCATACACAATAATGTTACATGACATTAAAGACAAAATCATACCCTGCAACAGCATTCAGTGCAGGTGCCAGTCATTAAACCAAAAATTGTAAACATTTTTTCATTTTCTTTTATCTTTGTATTGTTGATCAGCATTCATACACTTATTTTATTTTATTTAACTTCATGTTGTACAACATTAAAGTATGGCCCGTTTCGGTACCGGCTGATATTGAATTAGGCCGTTTTGGTATCGGGCCGTTTTTGAAGTGGGCCGTTCTGACCCGCTTTCATCATGATCATATGTATGCCTAATGCTATAGATATTTTTCTGCATGTATATGAAGACCTCAGCAAGTGTTGAAATCAATAAACATGCCATTAAATTCTTGATACAATTCTATTTTACTCTCTGTGTATGATACAGTAACCACGGTTACAGTAAGTTCCTGAGGATCTGAACATTACTTCATTTACATACTGTATTTTCATTTATTTTCATTGGACTCAATTTTCGTGATTTTTACTAAAATGGCTAATTCGTGGTGACAAATATTCGTGGATTATGATTTTTGAAAAGAAATGCCTTATCTCTGCGTTTAAATTTGTGGGGATTTGAATTCGTGGATGAGCTGACCCACGAAATAAAATCCCCAACAACAATTAATGATTTCACAGTACATAACTATGAAACTAAGAAGGTCGTGTTTGAAGAAAAATAAATACTTGATTAAACAAGTTCACTATAATCATGTTTTTCTGTAATTATATAGATCTTAATGTGAGCTCTACAAAACCTATGATCTGTATCCAGCAGTCAGTTGTCATAAAATACTACTAATTAACAGATTGTGCGCAATAATTCAGAAAAACTTCTATGCTGTGTGATCCATACAGGATTTAAATCAAATACATTTCAATAGACCATCAAATAAAAAGAGTTTCTGAGTTTAAAAAACAAATCATAATTAACTCAGTGAGACCTATCGACCTATAAAGTTTCATGTTGCTATCTCTTACACTAGTATTCCTGAGTTATGAACCATATTAAAGTTTTTGCATGATGCAGACACTAACGTGGATGTCACAGTGATCACAATAGCCAAGGACTTATATACATACATGGATTCGCAACTGCTAAAAATAGATCAAACGATATCGTTCGGCGATCCCACAATGCATTGCTATATACTCGGCAATGTCCGACAGCTGTATTTGGGTGTTTACAAGGACTTATATACATACATGGATTCGCAACTGCTAAAAATAGATCAAATGATATCGTTCGGCGATCCCACAATGCATTGCTATATACTCGGCAATGTCCGACAGCTGTATTTGGGTGTTTACAAGGACTTATATACATACATGGATTCGCAACTGCTAAAAATAGCTCAAACGATATCATTCGACGATCCCACAATGCATGGCTATATACTCGGCAATGTCCGACAGCTGTAATGGGGTGTTTACGAATTGTATTATACCAAAAAACTCTGTCGATTGGGCACGGGAAATTGGTAAAGGATGCAACAAATTCCTTAAAGATATTGAGATACATTTATGATCCACAAAGTCTAAGTATAAGCATTGAAAAAGGCATCAGTCGAACATTTCAAATTCCAAGATGGCGGACATCTATTATAATCCTTTCGTCTCCGAGATTAAACATTCGGAATACCACGGATATGTTCGCTGTTATTAACATCGGATTATCACGGATATTTTCGTATTTTCGCTTTTGTAAATAAGAGCATGTAATCCCGTTGATTCACGTGTTAATATCGCGGGATTTGATTACTTTAAACTGTCAATACGGAAGTTGCGAATCCATGTATGTATATAAGTCCTTGCAATAGCTAGACTAGTTGATAAACAGACTTAAAATTATAATTAATTCTTACCACACTTGACAGCAGCATCCTCTGTATGATGGCAGTTATTTTCAGCACCCCATATATTTGATTTACAGTCTGATATATCATCTTCATCTCCTGTGCATTTCAACTCATCTATAACTATTTTACCAGTTCCTTTATCAAACGTTGTCCCTCTCAGTGCTGTAGCCTGCCTGGATGCAAAATACTATTTTCAATATTATGATACTCATATTCTCAATAATTTTTTTCCCAATAAAAAACTTTCACAAATGAATCCGTTCCAATTTCCTGTTTTTTTTTCTTAAAAAAACATGAGGACTTTTTTGGTAAGAGATATTTTTATTTACCTCGTCATTTGATATGCGTAGGTCAAGGGCATCCCACATACACCTTTCAACAAGTCATTGTTCTGTTAGTAGTTACTATATTACATAACAAAATAAACAAGAGGGCCAAGATGGCCGTTTATCGCTCACCTGAGAACAAAGTCAAAATAATTAATGAACAGATAATATAGTTTCCAACTTGAATAACCCATTTTTATGTAGATTTTGAGATCAAAACCAACAATGAAGGTATAATACTGTTAAACAAGCTAAAACGTAGCAAATTTTGTAATTCAAGGGCCCATAACTCCAGTTATTGTCCGATTTTGCCCATACTCGAACTTAGCCGAGACATTGTGGCCATATTCATTGTGAGCAAGTTTAATCATGTTTCGTTAAGAGCTGCGGATGCTAGAGTGTAATCAAACTAATTGTGGACGGACGACGTACGCAGGACATTCAACGATCCTAAAAGCTCACCTGATGAGTCACATTGACTTATATATCAACAATACTTGTTTTTTGATCAATTTTTATTGATATCATAAAAAGAAAACCATGTTACCTTGGATTAAAATCTAACATTCTACAAACAACAGATGCAGCATGGTCATCAAATGAGTCATCACACAATGTTCCCCATTGACCTTGATGGAACACTTCTACACGACCAGATTGGTTATTTGGGCCTGACTGAAGTCGTACCAAGGTATCTGTGGATATCATATAAAGACAAAGAATGTATCAACATATCATGACACTGGTACTGTCGGACATGTTGGACTGCGTACTTAAATTAATTCAAAGAAAATGGAATGCTATTTTTGCCTAGATTGGACTTCACAGTTACTCAGTATAAATGAATTTCAACAGCACTAGGCCAGCATATCACATGTCATAGTAGTCGAGGTAGTTTGATGGATTCAAATTTAAAATACATAGAGAATAAGGAGCAGGCAGTAGCCACCAAAATTATTTGCTGTAGTTATGTAAGCTGTAAGTTTTTATTTATATGTGTGCAACTTTTCTTGATTTAACACACACAAGTAAAATACAAGAATCTCAGGATTTAGGCTCAATAACAGTTTACAGTTTATTATTGGCAAAACGGCAAAAGAATATTGCCTTTGGCCATTTACATAATTATTACAAGGAATATGGCCAAGACGTTTATATACATAATATTTCCATGTACATAATAATAAACAAAATGTTACATACAACAAAGTTACATATTTTTAGTAAATTTAAATACAACAAATTTCATATATTTATTACACATAGACATAGACGAAGCAACTATATGATGTTCAGAGCGGTTTCTCGTATTTTAAAAGATTCAAAGAGGTATTTTGCAGTATTATACACCAATCGTTTATTCAAACTTGACATAAGATTTACAAATTTGTGTATGTTGGACCAATTTGTGTACTTAGGTAAATATTTAGTACGCAAATGGATATATTTGGAACAGCACATAAGAAAATGGTACTCTGATTCCACAAAACCCTGAGAACACAATTTACAAATACGATAACAAATGCATGGAAGTTACTCATTTGGAGTTTGGAACCTGATGTAGTCTTTACCACAGGTTTATTGTTCAAGCAATCATCATACTGTGATCATCAATACTTATTATTAGTTCACTCACTACATTCCAAGACTGTGATTAGGCCGGTTGTACAAGAATTGGCAGATAATTGTCTACAGTTCTGGAGGTCTGTTTCATTTCCATCACACTGCCATTGTTTCTCCAGGATAGGACTTGCATCAGATGTAACATGTGACACTTTCACATTCCTGCGAGGAACAATATTGCAAAATATCAATTTCGTTTGAAATTACGTGTTGTTGTTTTTAACAAAAGCAAGTGCCTCAAATTTCTCTTCAATAAATGATTATCAAGCACTGAGGCCCAAAACATCGGGACTAAGTGTACAAGACCTTGAACCTCGAGTTCAATGTCACACTTTTGTGGGGTAGACACCACTTTAAATGAATCAACTGCTCTGATATTCTAAGTTTAAAGTCAAAATTGTATGAACAAGTTCAAAATTATGTCTCGGACAAAGTTTGCATGAAAAAGAAATAAAAACCATGACAAAAAGAAACAGAAACAAGAGGGCCAAGATGGCCCTATATCGCTCACATGACAATCACTATTCACTCATTAAAACATTGTTTTGAACCGGTGACCTAGTTTTTGACCCCAGACGACCTATGTTCGAATTTGTCTTACATATCATTAAGACAAACAGTCTGACTAGGTTTGGTGAAGATATGATCAAAATTTGACATCTACAGTGTTAATAAGGTTTTCCTAAGATTTGACCTTGTGACCTGGTTTTTGACCCTAGGTGACCCATATTTGAACTTGTCCTTAATATCATTAAGACAAACAATCTGACAAAGTTTGGCCAAGATCCAATCAAAACCATGACATTTAGAGCTTTTACAAGATTTTTACCTAAGATTTGACCTTGTGACCCAGTTTTTGAACCCGGCTGACCCATGTTCATCCTTGACCCACATATCATTGAGGCAAACATTTGGACAAGGTTTGGTGAAGATCCAATTAAAACTGTGACATCTACAGTGTTAACAAAGTTTTCCTAAGATTTGACCTGGTGACCTAGTTATTGACCCCAGATGACCCATATTTATACTTGACCGTTATATCATTAAAACAAACGATTTGACAAAGTTTGGTGAAGATCCAATAATAACTGTGAAATCTACAGTGTTAACATGGTTTTTCTTAAGATTTGACCTAGCGACCTAGTTTTTGACCCAAGATGACCCATGTTCGAACTCGTCCAAGATATTATGAAGACAAACATTCTGACAAGGTTTCATGATCATCCAATCAAAACAGTGACTTCTAGAGTGTTCACAAGGTTTTCCAGCAATTTGCCCTAGTGACCTAATTTTACTACAGAAATTACCCATTTTCAAACTTGACCTACATATTATTAAAATAAACATTCTGACAAAGTTTCATGAAGATAAATTCAAAACAGTGATTTCTAAAGTGTTCACAAGGTTTTCCCTTATTTGGCCCTGGTGACCTAGTTTTTGACCCCAAATGGCCCAATATCGAACTCGTCCGAGATTTTGTTGATATTAACATTCTGACCCAGTTTTGCTAAAATTGAGCCAAAAATGTGGCCCCTAGTGTGGTCACAACATAAAGTTTGACGACGCACGACGCCGGACGCCGGACGGAGAGTGATCCTAATAGCTCACTTTGTCACTTTGTGACATGTGAGCTAAAAATGACCCATCACTTGAACAGTAAGGCCTAAAAAACAACTGGTTCATTTCTGGTTGACTATTAAAAATATGGCAGGTATGTTGAGAGTTTTTAGCTTTTGAAACCGAGTGGAAAGGTGAAAATAAAGTGAGGAAGTGAATTTTTCTTTCCTCAGGCCAAATGAAGCTCAGGCTCCGAGGTAATAAAACTTGAAAACGGTCTCCGAGCTCAAAGCTCAATTTCGTTCTCAAAGTATTATGGTTGAAAAGATAAAGCTGATTGATGTTTAAATACATGTTCAGATCAATTATACTGTCAAACTAATGTATCAATATTATTGAATGACAAATGATGAGATTTGAGCACGGAGACCGATCTCATGTTTTATAACCTCGGGGCCAGGGTTGCTGGAAAAAATTGGTGTTAATAGGGTAACCAGTAACAAACATTTTTTTTTTACACCTAAGTGGATGGATACTGATAATTTACCCTGTACTCAGAGCCAACATCCGACACATTACTTTTCCTGCATTTTCCTCTATGGCATCATAACACAAATGGTTCCAGGTACCATTGATATTCTGAATTTCAACATGTCCCTCATGCGTATTGGGACCTTGCAACCTGATGGGTGTCTCTGAAAAAACAGACATGCATTTTAAGGGGCTAGAGCCCATACTAGATTATCCAAAAACATGGAGTCATCTGAAATAAATTTTCGGTCCCAACTTCACCAATATATTTCAATGTAAAATAACCTCCATTATCCGATTTGTGGTATCCGAAAACCATGGATTATCTGAAATAATATTTTGGTCCCGTTGATTCTGGATAAACATGGTTTTACTGTACTTTCAACACATGCTAGAATCCCAAATAATTTGAAATTTCACATGTGAAGAAGCTGTCCAGCTAACTTACGGAATAAGGGTGATTCTACCCAGATATTTCTCAAATGTATAGGCGAAAAGTCACCACATACTACATGCATCTAAATTTGAATTTAGTGGTACATACTATATTTTCATAGCCGAGTTTCACGTCAACAAAACATCAATGAAAGAGAATGAACCAATAAAGCGACTTAATTTTCATAAGTGTTAATAGTCGATAACTTGTGTTGCCTATCTAAATTTAAGCCCGTACCTTAATAAAAATGTCCTATGTTATTTTAAATACAAGTATCCAAATGTGTACACATGAAAGCAATATCTCATGCATACATTGAAAGGTTTCCAACTCTGAAAATGTGTCGTAAATGATTGCAATGACATTACAACATGCTGGGATGTAAATACTTACGACAAGATATGCAAACATCTTCAGTGTGGTCGCAGTCACTTGTGGTCATGTGGTTGCATTGAAAAATGCTTGACTCATTACCCAGGCATCTAGTTTCATCAATCAAAATTTCTCCACTACCCAAACCATACTTGCCTGACACTTCTACACTAGCATATCTAATGAAATAGTAATAATTTCATATGTGAGTGTACATTCCATCTATATTTGTTGCTATCTCAACATATGGTTTGTGCATAGAGAAGATAATTATTTTATGCTACTTGCATGAACACAAGAGAAATTATTGGTAATCTTAAATTTTGCTCCATAAATTTCATATGATTATTTATACGATTGGTAGAATTGGTGTTTTTGTCAGAACACAATAAGGTGAAGGGCAATTCTTGTTTTACTGCATAGTACATTTGATAGTACATGTAATCATATTTTGTAGAAGAATTTCTTTGTTGTTTGTATAAGTATTGTTTTTGGTTGGCCACCTCAAATGTCAATGAGTGTGTCTGTGAATCCATTTTTTCTACAGGGTAATTTTAAGAAATGTAGGCAAATTTTTATCATCATAGTTGGATGGCTGTTTTGTATGATTTCATGTTTTTTAATCAAAGTTGCTGCATCAATTAAAGGCTTTTACTAAATTTGGGACAAATTTAATTTTTCAGGATGAGATGTTATATACACCGTATGCATATATACAGGCAGAGACTCCTTGGTGCTGTAACTTGATTAAGTATTTTAAAAAATGTAAGGTCGCTGGGTCTGAGCAGGAATAAAAAAATAAATTATTTTTTTTTAGTACAGCAGTTACTTGTAGTTAAAAAGGAAGTGCTGGCAAGACATAATGCTGGCAAGACATTGAGATCAATATTGAAAAATAGTCAGGGATCGGCAGAAAAAACAGTTGACTGGTAAAACAGTATAAAGCATGATTCACAACCCAGGTGTTTGTACCATTGACAGATCTTAGCCTAGACATCAATTCTCTTTGTTTATTGGATATCACTATCTTCAAATATAAACATCACTCAGACAGCTGAGATATGTCTATGAAATGGACCGCTTACAACACCAAATATGAAGTTGTTACCAAATATTTGAAGTACACTGTACTTGATTAAAAAAATCCATAAAATTCCCTTATTGGTCAATAATGCTTATTTCAATTTTCCTTCTATGTCATAATTTCAAGTGAAATCTTGTTATCTAACAACATCAAACAGAATTTTTGATCTGCCTACTTATCTTGCAAAGAAATGAACACTCACTCTGTGTTTGTAAATCCAAGCATTGTACACACAACTTGTGCCGCATTAACATCAAACTTATCATCACAGACAGTTCCCCATGCTTCGCCATCGTCCATCATCACTTCAAGTCTACCCTCAGATGGTGTACGACCTCCAACTAGACGTACCTGACCTATGAAAATAAGTTACATGAATTTATACAAACCAACCTCTCAAGAAAGACTAGCACAGTGAATGAAGAAGATATTACCATTCAGGGGTTGACACTAACTTATCAGTTCCATGTTGGACCAGAGGACCCCCAGCTTTCGAAATCTGCTGGTCCAAAAGAATTTCAGGTTGTCCTGCCATCAATTAATATATGTTATTTGTTTATTTACAGTAAAATATTGATACTCCCAGAATTTTCAGTGGTCCATCGGACCATTCAAATTCCATGAGTTAATGGTCCTGCACAAAAACCACTGGTCTCAGACCAGCGGACCAGTGTTAGTGTCGAGCCCTGCCATTATGTACAAGTAGTATTTATTTAGAGATTATTTTAGCCTGTCATTAATATGATAATATTAATGTTCGTCTAACAGTGACCAGGGTTCTCAATAACAACCGGCTAAAGGCCAATTTAGCTGCTTAGAATCGACTGAGGGCCGGTTAGGAATCTCAAAAGTTTCTAAAATATTGATAGAAAATGCCTGAGCCCACCCCATATCAGACTTGTTAGCCTAGCTTTTGGGCCTGTTGGCTACTAACTTATTGAGAACCCTGAGTGACCATTGTATACCGGTGGTTGTTATTCTTAAAATAAAACATGCTGTCTGTGCGACTTTATAACACCATATTAAAGAGACGTTCCGAGGCAATAATTGAAATTGTTTAAGACATTAACACAAAATGTTATTTTTCATATTTTATGAACAGTGAATTTTTTTTTGCAAAAAATTCTGACAATTTCTCACACTGTTTATGTGAATATTACCTATTTGGCATTTATTTTTGCAATATTTTAATTTCATAATAAGACCACCTGATCATGAAGATCATAGGCACTCGATTCCGTGATTTTTATACGTTTATAGACGTTGTTTTTCAATTTCACACATCAAACAACGCAAATCTGTAGACAGAAAAATCTTCATTTTTTCCCTTATTGAGTGTATAGAATACTCCAAAATAGTGAACTCGCCATCTTTTCGTTTGATGGTAGTGACTAAAATAAGCGTGGGTCCCGACTTTCCTTGTAAAAACTGTCAAAACATTTAAAGTTGAGGAACACTACAACGAAACAAGGTTCCTGGAAAGCATGTGCAGGTTAGAAGGAAAGCCGGGACCCACGCTTATTTTCGTCACTACCGTCAAACGAAAAGGAGTATTTTATACACTCATTAGGGGAAAAAATGAATATTTTTCTTTCGACATGTTTGCGTTGTTTGATGTGTGAAATTGAAAAATAACGTCTATAAACGTATAAAAATCACGAAATCGAGTGCCTATGATCAAGACCTGTATTTTGTCCCAAAATGGTCCTAATAGCGAGTTATCACTGTATGAGGTAAGTGAGGTTATCTATGTTATTAAACAGTGTAATCAATCTGCAACGTCTTTATATTTATTTATTTTCTATAGATAGAATAAACTGAGTCTTACCTTGAGACTGTACATTGTATATCAATAAAGATACAATAAGAAACAACCATGAAGTTAAAGTCCCCATCTTTAACAGTCAAATACTTGAATAATTGTGTTCACTTTGAACAAAAAATAGGCCATTATAACGCAGATATCAGCCAATATGAATACATATATAATAATGTTTGATGATCAGTGAAATGATTGGACAGTTCAACCCAGAGATAACATGAGATAACACAGATACATCCTCATTGTTCATTGTTTTTTTTTTGGCACTTAGGCCACAACTTTTATATAAATTGGTTTACAAAACCAGCGAGTGTAATTTTCGGAAAATCCGAAAAAAAATAAAAATGGAATTTAACCTTTTTTTTAAACCTATTCTTTCCGACCGACCCTTTTTGATGACGAAAATTTTTAAAAAAATACGAGTAACCTAAAAATATATTACCACTTAGACACTTACAGAGCACAACAACACAATAATTAAAGTCCGTATGTATTTTCCACAAACCGGGTAAACTTAGTGCAAATGCCAGAGAGTTAAATATACAGTATTGATTTTCTATTTTTAGCGCTGCTGAAATTAACTAGGTTTAGAGTCAATGTAACTGACCTCATGAATGATGTTAACTGTCAATCAGATGACGTATCTTAAATTGCTCTCTGGTTAATATTTACTTGAACTTTAAATGTGACGCACAATTACGGATTTTTTTGTGTGAATAATTTGTTACTGGAGTACTTATTAAGGTACGATCTCAAAGACCTATACTACGAGTAAAATTAATGATTTTAAAATTGATGGCTTTTGTTCTCGTTGGCCACGGATTAGCAAGTTTGACACTTTTTTGTGTGTGTTAACTTAATTTCTTTGTACTGCATCCAGTGAAACTAACGCCTTTTTATGTCTCAACTTGTCTATCATGTGACTTAATTGTTGCTGATTGCAGTAGGTTAAACAATTAAACCGGAAAATGATGACTAGGGTCTTGTTTATATCAACATCACCCGGGGGCATTTCAGAATCAGTCTGAATCTCTTACAGTGCATTATGGGATAAACAGTCTCCGGAAGTTACTCCCCTTTGTTAAATTCTACATTCTGTTTCACACACCGTACGTCGGGAGCGATGAAATTTCGGCAATAATTTAATACACTTGGCTTATTTACTGATCAAGCTTAAATATCATTTCTTCCACTCTAATATATATCCCCCGACTTTTTAGCTAAGTAGACTTATGACCAAGTATATATATAATTATACGGTAGTTTGTTATGCACAAATTAGAATATGGGCACGGGATTTTTTTTTTTTTTTTTTTTTCGACCGACCGGTGGTCACTTTTCCAAAAAAATTTTTTAAACCAACAAATAAAAAAGTTGTGGCCTTACAGTGCAACCTATCCAAAGCAATAACCTCTGGGAAAGGCAAAAGTATGTTGTTGTTGAAATGTTGTTGCCCTAGAGAGGTTAAATTAATAATTAAACCAAGCAGTGGGAAAAAAACATTCTGTTGTTGAAGGGAGGTTGTTGCTCAAGAGGACACTCTGGAGAGGTTGTACTGTACATATGTATACTTACATGCTGACATGGTTTAAATTGATTAGGGTTGATTCAGTATGTTTATATCAATACAATCAAAGTACTGAAAGTACTTCAGGAAGGTGATTTTCCATACAAATCAAAAAAGAGAAATCTCAATATTGTTCGTACCCATGCAAATATTTTAACAAGGCTTAAGGTTTTCAGTGAGATAAAAACAACTTATGGATGCCAGAGTACTGGCCAGCTAGTATTTATAAAAACAAATGATGGCAAATATTTGTTAGCTATGAGAGAGGACATTGAAATCAAGCAACAGGGTACCTTGTAGCAAGGTACAGTCAAATCTGTATAAGCAGCCACCTATGAATAAAGGCCAGCCTGTGAATAAAGCCATTCTTGACAAAATTGTCATTGATTATTTACAACAAAATGACCATCGAATACAATTCACCTCTCGTTAAAGGCCACATTTTTTCCATACCAAAAGTGGCTTTTGTTCACAGGTTTGAATGTAGCAAGATTCCTATCAGAGGACAAAGACATGTTTACGGATTTGAGAACCTTCCGTTGTAAGAATATCAGATCAGAAAGAATCACAGAATGCTCTGGAAAAAGTTGGATATCTGTACAGGGAAGACAAATAGATGTAGATTGTTCATGGTGATCTTCAAGAGACAGAGGATCTTCATGAGGAAACCAAAGAGATACACAAGTTCTTAGACCAGAACAAGCTTCCAGAGCAGTGGCCAAGATTGAGAGGTATGATCTGTGGCTCATACAACAAGAAGGCCACATTGGCCCTTTATCGCTCACCTGAGAACCAAGGCCAATAATCAATGACCAGGTAATATAGTTTCCATCTCTCATTTTTACTTAGATTTTGAGATCAAAACCAACAATGAAGGTATAATACTGTTAAACAAGCTAAAACGTAGCAAATTTTCTAATCCAAGGGCCCATAACTCTTGAAGTTGTGGTCCGATTCCACCCATAACTTAACATGTCCAAAACCATAAGGTCATATACATTCATTGTAAATATGATTAGGATCGGTGAATAAATGAAGGCGTTAGAGTGTAAACAAGCTAAAATATAGCAAATTTTCAAAATCAAGGGCCCATAACTCTTGAAGTTCCGGTCCGATTCCGCCCATAATATCAAACTTGTCCAAGATCTTTTGGTTACACACATTTACTGAAAATATAATTAGTATCGGTGAATAAATGTAGGTGCTAGAGTGTAAACAAGCTAAAATATAGCAAATTTTCAAAGTCAAGGGCCCATAACTCTTGAAGTTCCGGTCCGATTCCGCCCATAATATCAAACTTGTCCAAGATCTCTTGGTTATACACATTTACTGAAAATAGTATTAGGATTGGTGAATAAATGAATGCGCTAGAGTGTAAACAAACTCAAATATAGTAAATTTTCTAAGTCAAGGGCCCATTACTCTTGAAGTTCTGGTCCGATATTGCCCGTAATCGAACTTGTCCAAGATCTTTTGGATATACACATTTACTGAAAATATGATCTGGATTGGTGAATAAATGAAGGCGCTAGAGTGTAAACAAGCTAAATATAGCAAATTTTGTAATTCAAGGGCCCATAACTCTAGAAGTTATTATCAGATTTTGCCCATAATCGAACTTAGCCGAGACATTGTGGCCATATACATTGTGAGCAAGTTTAATCAAGATTCGTAAAGAGTTGCGGTTGCTAGAGTGTAAACAAACTAATTGTGGACGGACGAGGTACGACGGACGTCAGACATTCACCGATCCTAAAAGCTCACCTGATGAATCAGGTGAGCTAAAAACTAACACTACAGAACCTCTGTATAAGAGTCATTACAATGTATAAAGATCTAATAGAATTTGTAAAGTTATCTAAGGTAGCCCTTAGCTTTTCAACAGGGGTCATCTATTTGTGAGGAGCAAGGGAGATAACTAGAACTTTACAAAAGAACCCTACAATTGCAAAATTATCACAAAAATATAAATCATGTCGATTCAAGACATTTTTCTAACAGAAATAACTGCTGTGATGAGAATCAGGCTCTGTAAAAATGCTCTTAAAAAATAAAGCTAAGGAAAAATAAACTACCTCAAGTTATTTGATATGTCTTAAGTTCAAACAAGGGTACTATTACGCTTTTTAATGAGGTGTTTGTGAAACACCAATGCCCCCTAGACGGCAAAAAGATAGTTGACCTTTGACCTATTGACAGACCTTATCAACAGGGGTCATCTATCTATGTGACCAACCTTCAAACCAAGTCAAGACCTAAGGGCCAAAACAGTCGAACTGGCCATACAAGGTTTGATTACCAACGAAAATCAAAGACAGACATGAGCCACCCAATATACCGCCTTTTCTTCGAAGAGGGGGCATAACTAGAACTTGAAAAAAGAATCCTACAATAACAAAAATGAGACAAAAACATATCATGTTCATTCAAGACATTCTACTTAATAGAAAGAACTGCTGAGATTAGAATAAAGTTGTTTCAAAATACTTGTAAAACATAAAACTGAGGAAAAATCAGCTACCTAAGATTTTAAAGTTATTTCATATGTCTTAAAGTTAAAATATGGGTACTAAAACACCATTTTAACAAGATTACTGGTTTTCAGTGAGATACTACAACTTATGGATGCCACACAAATAATGGCAAACATTTGTGGCTATGAGAAAGGACATTGAAATCAAGCAGGACAGTTCTAGCAAGGTACAGTCAAGCCCTTTATAAATGGCAACCTCCGAATATAGCCACCCTGTGAATAATGGCCATTCTTTAGAAAAATGTTATTCATTATTTAGAACAAAAAGACCACAAAATAAAGGCTACCTGTCATTAAAGGCCACATTTTGCCCTTCCTTATGACGGACAGACTAAGAGTTTGTTACACTCAGAACAGAATATCTGGCCAAATTAGAGAAAAAACAGAAAGCTAAGATTCCGCACAGCGGACAGTGAAATGTTTACGGATTTGAGTTTGGTGCTGGAACATTCAGTTGTAAGAATATCAGATCAAAAAGAATCACAGAATGCTCTGAAAAATATAAGACGTCGTCTGTATGGGGAAGACAAAGAAATGAGATTGATTGCGGTGATCTTCAAGAGACAGAGGATCTTTGTGAGGAAACCAAAGTGGTACATAAGTTTTTAGACAAGAATAAGATTTCTCAGCAGTGGTAAAGATTGAGAGGTATGATAGGTGACTCATACAAAAGCCTTACACCGCAGAACCTCTGTATAGAACTCATTACAATGCATAAAGATCTCACAGAGTTTGTAAAGTTATGAAGGGTTTCCCATTGCTTGTCAATAGGGGTCATCTATCTATATGTGATGATCAACCTCCAAACCAAGTATAAAGACCTAAGGCAAAATTGCTCTCTGAGTAATTTGGAGGACAAGGTTTGACTACCAAAGAACTAAAAGACTGACACATGAGCCAACCAATATACCGGTAACCCAATTTCTTCGAGGGTGGGAAGGGTGCATAACTAGAACTTTACAAAAGAGCCCTACAATTACTAAAATATCACAAAAATATAAATCATGTCAGTTCAAGACATTTTACCCAACAGAAATACATGCTGGGAGAAGAATAAAGTTTCGTTAAAATACTCATAAAAAATAAAGCCGAAGAAAAGTAAACTACTTAAGTTTTAAAGTTATTTGATACATCTTGAGTTAAAACATGGGTACTAAAACGCTTTTTAATCAGGTGTTTGTGAAACACCAATGCCCCCAAAAGGGCAAATGGATAGCTGACCTTTGACCTATTGATAGACCTTATCAACAGGGGTCATCTATCTATGTGACCAACCTTCAAACCAAGTCAAGACCTAAGGGCCAAAACAGTCGAATTGGCCATACAAGGTTTGATTACCAACGAAAATCAAAGACAGACATGAGCCACCCAATATACCGCCTTTTCTTCGAAGAGGGGGCATAACTAGAACTTGAAAAAAGAATCCTACAATAACAAAAATGAGACAAAAACATATCATGTTCATTCAAGACATTCTACTTAATAGAAATAACTGCTGAGATTAGAATAAAGTTGTTTCAAAATACTTGTAAAACATAAAACTGAGGAAAAATCAGCTACCTAAGATTTTAAAGTTATTTCATATGTCTTAAAGTTAAAATACGGGTACTAAAACACCATTTTAACAAGATTACTGGTTTTTCTGTGAGATACTACAACTTATGGATGCCACACAAATAATGGCAAACATTTGTGGCTATGAGAAAGGACATTGAAATCAAGCAGGACAGTTCTAGCAAGGTACAGTCAAGCCCTTTATAAATGGCAACCTCCGAATATAGCCACCCTGTGAATAATGGCCATTCTTTAGAAAAATGTTATTCATTAGTTAGAACAAAAAGACCACAAAATAAAGGCTACCTGTCATTAAAGGCCACATTTTGCCCTTCCTTATGATTGACAGACTAAGATTTTGTTACACTCAGAACAGAATATCTGGCCAAATTAGAGAAAAAACAGAAAGCTAAGATTCCGCACAGCGGACAGTGAAATGTTTACGGATTTGAGTTTGGTGCTGGAACATTCAGTTGTAAGAATATCAGATCAAAAAGAATCACAGAATGCTCTGAAAAATATAAGACGTCGTCCGTATGGGGAAGACAAAGAAATGAGATTGATTGCGGTGATCTTCAAGAGAAAGAGGATCTTTGTGAGGAAACCAAAGTGGTACATAAGTTTTTAGATAAGAATAAGATTTCTCAGCAGTGGTAAAGATTGAGAGGTATGATAGGTGACTCATACAAAAGCCTTACACTGCAGAACCTCTGTATAGAACTCATTACAATGCATAAAGATCTCACAGAGTTTGTAAAGTTATGAAGGGTTTCCCATTGCTTGTCAATAGGGGTAATCTATCTATATGTGATGATCAACCTCCAAACCAAGTATAAAGACCTCAGGCAAAATTGCTCTCTGAGTAATTTGGAGGACAAGGTTTGACTACCAAAGAACCAAAAGACTGACACATGAGCCAACCAATATACCGGTAACCCAATTTCTTCGAGGGTGGGAAGGGTGCATAACTAGAACTTTACAAAAGAGCCCTACAATTACTAAAATATGACAAAAATATAAATCATGTCAGTTCAAGACATTTTACCCAACAGAAATACATGCTGGGAGAAGAATAAAGTTTCGTAAAAATACTCATAAAAAATAAAGCCGAAGAAAAGTAAACTACTTAAGTTTTAAAGTTATTTGATACATCTTGAGTTAAAACATGGGTACTAAAACGCTTTTTAATCAGGTGTTTGTGAAACACCAATGCCCCCAAAAGGGCAAATGGATAGCTGACCTTTGACCTATTGATAGACCTTATCAACAGGGGTCATCTATCTATGTGACCAAACTTCAAACCAAGTCAAGACCTAAGGGCCAAAACAGTCGAATTGGCCATACAAGGTTTGATTACCAACGAAAATCAAAGACAGACATGAGCCACCCAATATACTGCCTTTTCTTCGAAGAGGGGGCATAACTAGAACTTGAAAAAAGAATCCTACAATAACAAAAATGAGACAAAAACGCATCATGTTCATTCAAGACATTCTACTTAATAGAAATAACTGCTGAGATTAGAATAAAGTTGTTTCAAAATACTTGTAAAACATAAAACTGAGGAAAAATCAGCTACCTAAGATTTTAAAGTTATTTCATATGTCTTAAAGTTAAAATACGGGTACTAAAACACCATTTTAACAAGATTACTGGTTTTCAGTGAGATACTACAACTTATGGATGCCACACAAATAATGGCAAACATTTGTCGGCTATGAGAAAGGACATTGAAATCAAGCAGGACAGTTCTAGCAAGGTACAGTCAAGCCCTTTATAAATGGCAACCTCCGAATATAGCCACCCTGTGAATAATGGCCATTCTTTAGAAAAATGTTATTCATTATTTAGAACAAAAAGACCACAAAATACAGACTACCTGCCATTAAAGGCCACATTTTGCCCTTCCTTATGACGGACAGACTAAGAGTTTGTTACACTCAGAACAGAATATCTGGCCAAATTAGAGAAAAAACAGAAAGCTAAGATTCCGCACAGCGGACAGTGAAATGTTTATGGATTTAAGTTTGGTGCTGGAACATTCAGTTGTAAGAATATCAGATCAAAAAGAATCACAGAATGCTCTGAAAAATTTAAGACGTCGTCCGTATGGGGAAGACAAAGAAATGAGATTGATTGTGGTGATCTTCAAGAGACAGAGGATCTTTGTGAGGAAACCAAAGTGGTACATAAGTTTTTAGACAAGAATAAGATTTCTCAGCAGTGGTAAAGATTGAGAGGTATGATAGGTGGCTCATACAAAAGCCTTACACCGCAGAACCTCTGTATAGAACTCATTACAATGCATAAAGATCTCACAGAGTTTGTAAAGTTATGAAGGGTTTCCCATTGCTTGTCAATAGGGGTCATCTATCTATATGTGATGATCAACCTCCAAACCAAGTATAAAGACCTAAGGCAAAATTGCTCTCTGAGTAATTTGGAGGACAAGGTTTGACTACCAAAGAACTAAAAGACTGACACATGAGCCAACCAATATACCGGTAACCCAATTTCTTCGAGGGTGGGAAGGGTGCATAACTAGAACTTTACAAAAGAGCCCTACAATTACTAAAATATGACAAAAATATAAATCATGTCAGTTCAAGACATTTTACCCAACAGAAATACATGCTGGGAGAAGAATAAAGTTTCGTAAAAATACTCATAAAAAATAAAGCCGAAGAAAAGTAAACTACTTAAGTTTTAAAGTTATTTGATATATCTTGAGTTAAAACATGGGTACTAAAACGCTTTTTAATCAGGTGTTTGTGAAACACCAATGCCCCCAAAAGGGCAAATGGATAGCTGACCTTTGACCTATTGATAGACCTTATCAACAGGGGTCATCTATCTATGTGACCAACCTTCAAACCAAGTCAAGACCTAAGGGCCAAAACAGTCGAATTGGCCATACAAGGTTTGATTACCAACGAAAATCAAAGACAGACATGAGCCACCCAATATACCGCCTTTTCTTCGAAGAGGGGGCATAACTAGAACTTGAAAAAAGAATCCTACAATAACAAAAATGAGACAAAAACATATCATGTTCATTCAAGACATTCTACTTAATAGAAAGAACTGCTGAGATTAGAATAAAGTTGTTTCAAAATACTTGTAAAACATAAAACTGAGGAAAAATCAGCTACCTAAGATTTTAAAGTTATTTCATATGTCTTAAAGTTAAAATATGGGTACTAAAACACCATTTTAACAAGATTACTGGTTTTCAGTGAGATACTACAACTTATGGATGCCACACAAATAATGGCAAACATTTGTGGCTATGAGAAAGGACATTGAAATCAAGCAGGACAGTTCTAGCAAGGTACAGTCAAGCCCTTTATAAATGGCAACCTCCGAATATAGCCACCCTGTGAATAATGGCCATTCTTTAGAAAAATGTTATTCATTATTTAGAACAAAAAGACCACAAAATAAAGGCTACCTGTCATTAAAGGCCACATTTTGCCCTTCCTTATGACGGACAGACTAAGAGTTTGTTACACTCAGAACAGAATATCTGGCCAAATTAGAGAAAAAACAGAAAGCTAAGATTCCGCACAGCGGACAGTGAAATGTTTACGGATTTGAGTTTGGTGCTGGAACATTCAGTTGTAAGAATATCAGATCAAAAAGAATCACAGAATGCTCTGAAAAATATAAGACGTCGTCTGTATGGGGAAGACAAAGAAATGAGATTGATTGCGGTGATCTTCAAGAGACAGAGGATCTTTGTGAGGAAACCAAAGTGGTACATAAGTTTTTAGACAAGAATAAGATTTCTCAGCAGTGGTAAAGATTGAGAGGTATGATAGGTGACTCATACAAAAGCCTTACACCGCAGAACCTCTGTATAGAACTCATTACAATGCATAAAGATCTCACAGAGTTTGTAAAGTTATGAAGGGTTTCCCATTGCTTGTCAATAGGGGTCATCTATCTATATGTGATGATCAACCTCCAAACCAAGTATAAAGACCTAAGGCAAAATTGCTCTCTGAGTAATTTGGAGGACAAGGTTTGACTACCAAAGAACTAAAAGACTGACACATGAGCCAACCAATATACCGGTAACCCAATTTCTTCGAGGGTGGGAAGGGGGCATAACAAGAACTTTACAAAAGAGCCCTACAATTACTAAAATATCACAAAAATATAAATCATGTCAGTTCAAGACATTTTACCCAACAGAAATACATGCTGGGAGAAGAATAAAGTTTCGTTAAAATACTCATAAAAAATAAAGCCGAAGAAAAGTAAACTACTTAAGTTTTAAAGTTATTTGATACATCTTGAGTTAAAACATGGGTACTAAAACGCTTTTTAATCAGGTGTTTGTGAAACACCAATGCCCCCAAAAGGGCAAATGGATAGCTGACCTTTGACCTATTGATAGACCTTATCAACAGGGGTCATCTATCTATGTGACCAACCTTCAAACCAAGTCAAGACCTAAGGGCCAAAACAGTCGAATTGGCCATACAAGGTTTGATTACCAACGAAAATCAAAGACAGACATGAGCCACCCAATATACCGCCTTTTCTTCGAAGAGGGGGCATAACTAGAACTTGAAAAAAGAATCCTACAATAACAAAAATGAGACAAAAACATATCATGTTCATTCAAGACATTCTACTTAATAGAAATAACTGCTGAGATTAGAATAAAGTTGTTTCAAAATACTTGTAAAACATAAAACTGAGGAAAAATCAGCTACCTAAGATTTTAAAGTTATTTCATATGTCTTAAAGTTAAAATACGGGTACTAAAACACCATTTTAACAAGATTACTGGTTTTTCTGTGAGATACTACAACTTATGGATGCCACACAAATAATGGCAAACATTTGTGGCTATGAGAAAGGACATTGAAATCAAGCAGGACAGTTCTAGCAAGGTACAGTCAAGCCCTTTATAAATGGCAACCTCCGAATATAGCCACCCTGTGAATAATGGCCATTCTTTAGAAAAATGTTATTCATTAGTTAGAACAAAAAGACCACAAAATAAAGGCTACCTGTCATTAAAGGCCACATTTTGCCCTTCCTTATGATTGACAGACTAAGATTTTGTTACACTCAGAACAGAATATCTGGCCAAATTAGAGAAAAAACAGAAAGCTAAGATTCCGCACAGCGGACAGTGAAATGTTTACGGATTTGAGTTTGGTGCTGGAACATTCAGTTGTAAGAATATCAGATCAAAAAGAATCACAGAATGCTCTGAAAAATATAAGACGTCGTCCGTATGGGGAAGACAAAGAAATGAGATTGATTGCGGTGATCTTCAAGAGAAAGAGGATCTTTGTGAGGAAACCAAAGTGGTACATAAGTTTTTAGATAAGAATAAGATTTCTCAGCAGTGGTAAAGATTGAGAGGTATGATAGGTGACTCATACAAAAGCCTTACACTGCAGAACCTCTGTATAGAACTCATTACAATGCATAAAGATCTCACAGAGTTTGTAAAGTTATGAAGGGTTTCCCATTGCTTGTCAATAGGGGTAATCTATCTATATGTGATGATCAACCTCCAAACCAAGTATAAAGACCTCAGGCAAAATTGCTCTCTGAGTAATTTGGAGGACAAGGTTTGACTACCAAAGAACCAAAAGACTGACACATGAGCCAACCAATATACCGGTAACCCAATTTCTTCGAGGGTGGGAAGGGTGCATAACTAGAACTTTACAAAAGAGCCCTACAATTACTAAAATATGACAAAAATATAAATCATGTCAGTTCAAGACATTTTACCCAACAGAAATACATGCTGGGAGAAGAATAAAGTTTCGTAAAAATACTCATAAAAAATAAAGCCGAAGAAAAGTAAACTACTTAAGTTTTAAAGTTATTTGATACATCTTGAGTTAAAACATGGGTACTAAAACGCTTTTTAATCAGGTGTTTGTGAAACACCAATGCCCCCAAAAGGGCAAATGGATAGCTGACCTTTGACCTATTGATAGACCTTATCAACAGGGGTCATCTATCTATGTGACCAAACTTCAAACCAAGTCAAGACCTAAGGGCCAAAACAGTCGAATTGGCCATACAAGGTTTGATTACCAACGAAAATCAAAGACAGACATGAGCCACCCAATATACTGCCTTTTCTTCGAAGAGGGGGCATAACTAGAACTTGAAAAAAGAATCCTACAATAACAAAAATGAGACAAAAACGCATCATGTTCATTCAAGACATTCTACTTAATAGAAATAACTGCTGAGATTAGAATAAAGTTGTTTCAAAATACTTGTAAAACATAAAACTGAGGAAAAATCAGCTACCTAAGATTTTAAAGTTATTTCATATGTCTTAAAGTTAAAATACGGGTACTAAAACACCATTTTAACAAGATTACTGGTTTTCAGTGAGATACTACAACTTATGGATGCCACACAAATAATGGCAAACATTTGTCGGCTATGAGAAAGGACATTGAAATCAAGCAGGACAGTTCTAGCAAGGTACAGTCAAGCCCTTTATAAATGGCAACCTCCGAATATAGCCACCCTGTGAATAATGGCCATTCTTTAGAAAAATGTTATTCATTATTTAGAACAAAAAGACCACAAAATACAGACTACCTGCCATTAAAGGCCACATTTTGCCCTTCCTTATGACGGACAGACTAAGAGTTTGTTACACTCAGAACAGAATATCTGGCCAAATTAGAGAAAAAACAGAAAGCTAAGATTCCGCACAGCGGACAGTGAAATGTTTATGGATTTAAGTTTGGTGCTGGAACATTCAGTTGTAAGAATATCAGATCAAAAAGAATCACAGAATGCTCTGAAAAATTTAAGACGTCGTCCGTATGGGGAAGACAAAGAAATGAGATTGATTGTGGTGATCTTCAAGAGACAGAGGATCTTTGTGAGGAAACCAAAGTGGTACATAAGTTTTTAGACAAGAATAAGATTTCTCAGCAGTGGTAAAGATTGAGAGGTATGATAGGTGGCTCATACAAAAGCCTTACACCGCAGAACCTCTGTATAGAACTCATTACAATGCATAAAGATCTCACAGAGTTTGTAAAGTTATGAAGGGTTTCCCATTGCTTGTCAATAGGGGTCATCTATCTATATGTGATGATCAACCTCCAAACCAAGTATAAAGACCTAAGGCAAAATTGCTCTCTGAGTAATTTGGAGGACAAGGTTTGACTACCAAAGAACTAAAAGACTGACACATGAGCCAACCAATATACCGGTAACCCAATTTCTTCGAGGGTGGGAAGGGTGCATAACTAGAACTTTACAAAAGAGCCCTACAATTACTAAAATATGACAAAAATATAAATCATGTCAGTTCAAGACATTTTACCCAACAGAAATACATGCTGGGAGAAGAATAAAGTTTCGTAAAAATACTCATAAAAAATAAAGCCGAAGAAAAGTAAACTACTTAAGTTTTAAAGTTATTTGATATATCTTGAGTTAAAACATGGGTACTAAAACGCTTTTTAATCAGGTGTTTGTGAAACACCAATGCCCCCAAAAGGGCAAATGGATAGCTGACCTTTGACCTATTGATAGACCTTATCAACAGGGGTCATCTATCTATGTGACCAACCTTCAAACCAAGTCAAGACCTAAGGGCCAAAACAGTCGAATTGGCCATACAAGGTTTGATTACCAACGAAAATCAAAGACAGACATGAGCCACCCAATATACCGCCTTTTCTTCGAAGAGGGGGCATAACTAGAACTTGAAAAAAGAATCCTACAATAACAAAAATGAGACAAAAACATATCATGTTCATTCAAGACATTCTACTTAATAGAAAGAACTGCTGAGATTAGAATAAAGTTGTTTCAAAATACTTGTAAAACATAAAACTGAGGAAAAATCAGCTACCTAAGATTTTAAAGTTATTTCATATGTCTTAAAGTTAAAATATGGGTACTAAAACACCATTTTAACAAGATTACTGGTTTTCAGTGAGATACTACAACTTATGGATGCCACACAAATAATGGCAAACATTTGTGGCTATGAGAAAGGACATTGAAATCAAGCAGGACAGTTCTAGCAAGGTACAGTCAAGCCCTTTATAAATGGCAACCTCCGAATATAGCCACCCTGTGAATAATGGCCATTCTTTAGAAAAATGTTATTCATTATTTAGAACAAAAAGACCACAAAATAAAGGCTACCTGTCATTAAAGGCCACATTTTGCCCTTCCTTATGACGGACAGACTAAGAGTTTGTTACACTCAGAACAGAATATCTGGCCAAATTAGAGAAAAAACAGAAAGCTAAGATTCCGCACAGCGGACAGTGAAATGTTTACGGATTTGAGTTTGGTGCTGGAACATTCAGTTGTAAGAATATCAGATCAAAAAGAATCACAGAATGCTCTGAAAAATATAAGACGTCGTCTGTATGGGGAAGACAAAGAAATGAGATTGATTGCGGTGATCTTCAAGAGACAGAGGATCTTTGTGAGGAAACCAAAGTGGTACATAAGTTTTTAGACAAGAATAAGATTTCTCAGCAGTGGTAAAGATTGAGAGGTATGATAGGTGACTCATACAAAAGCCTTACACCGCAGAACCTCTGTATAGAACTCATTACAATGCATAAAGATCTCACAGAGTTTGTAAAGTTATGAAGGGTTTCCCATTGCTTGTCAATAGGGGTCATCTATCTATATGTGATGATCAACCTCCAAACCAAGTATAAAGACCTAAGGCAAAATTGCTCTCTGAGTAATTTGGAGGACAAGGTTTGACTACCAAAGAACTAAAAGACTGACACATGAGCCAACCAATATACCGGTAACCCAATTTCTTCGAGGGTGGGAAGGGGGCATAACAAGAACTTTACAAAAGAGCCCTACAATTACTAAAATATCACAAAAATATAAATCATGTCAGTTCAAGACATTTTACCCAACAGAAATACATGCTGGGAGAAGAATAAAGTTTCGTTAAAATACTCATAAAAAATAAAGCCGAAGAAAAGTAAACTACTTAAGTTTTAAAGTTATTTGATACATCTTGAGTTAAAACATGGGTACTAAAACGCTTTTTAATCAGGTGTTTGTGAAACACCAATGCCCCCAAAAGGGCAAATGGATAGCTGACCTTTGACCTATTGATAGACCTTATCAACAGGGGTCATCTATCTATGTGACCAACCTTCAAACCAAGTCAAGACCTAAGGGCCAAAACAGTCGAATTGGCCATACAAGGTTTGATTACCAACGAAAATCAAAGACAGACATGAGCCACCCAATATACCGCCTTTTCTTCGAAGAGGGGGCATAACTAGAACTTGAAAAAAGAATCCTACAATAACAAAAATGAGACAAAAACATATCATGTTCATTCAAGACATTCTACTTAATAGAAATAACTGCTGAGATTAGAATAAAGTTGTTTCAAAATACTTGTAAAACATAAAACTGAGGAAAAATCAGCTACCTAAGATTTTAAAGTTATTTCATATGTCTTAAAGTTAAAATACGGGTACTAAAACACCATTTTAACAAGATTACTGGTTTTTCTGTGAGATACTACAACTTATGGATGCCACACAAATAATGGCAAACATTTGTGGCTATGAGAAAGGACATTGAAATCAAGCAGGACAGTTCTAGCAAGGTACAGTCAAGCCCTTTATAAATGGCAACCTCCGAATATAGCCACCCTGTGAATAATGGCCATTCTTTAGAAAAATGTTATTCATTAGTTAGAACAAAAAGACCACAAAATAAAGGCTACCTGTCATTAAAGGCCACATTTTGCCCTTCCTTATGATTGACAGACTAAGATTTTGTTACACTCAGAACAGAATATCTGGCCAAATTAGAGAAAAAACAGAAAGCTAAGATTCCGCACAGCGGACAGTGAAATGTTTACGGATTTGAGTTTGGTGCTGGAACATTCAGTTGTAAGAATATCAGATCAAAAAGAATCACAGAATGCTCTGAAAAATATAAGACGTCGTCCGTATGGGGAAGACAAAGAAATGAGATTGATTGCGGTGATCTTCAAGAGAAAGAGGATCTTTGTGAGGAAACCAAAGTGGTACATAAGTTTTTAGATAAGAATAAGATTTCTCAGCAGTGGTAAAGATTGAGAGGTATGATAGGTGACTCATACAAAAGCCTTACACTGCAGAACCTCTGTATAGAACTCATTACAATGCATAAAGATCTCACAGAGTTTGTAAAGTTATGAAGGGTTTCCCATTGCTTGTCAATAGGGGTAATCTATCTATATGTGATGATCAACCTCCAAACCAAGTATAAAGACCTCAGGCAAAATTGCTCTCTGAGTAATTTGGAGGACAAGGTTTGACTACCAAAGAACCAAAAGACTGACACATGAGCCAACCAATATACCGGTAACCCAATTTCTTCGAGGGTGGGAAGGGTGCATAACTAGAACTTTACAAAAGAGCCCTACAATTACTAAAATATGACAAAAATATAAATCATGTCAGTTCAAGACATTTTACCCAACAGAAATACATGCTGGGAGAAGAATAAAGTTTCGTAAAAATACTCATAAAAAATAAAGCCGAAGAAAAGTAAACTACTTAAGTTTTAAAGTTATTTGATACATCTTGAGTTAAAACATGGGTACTAAAACGCTTTTTAATCAGGTGTTTGTGAAACACCAATGCCCCCAAAAGGGCAAATGGATAGCTGACCTTTGACCTATTGATAGACCTTATCAACAGGGGTCATCTATCTATGTGACCAAACTTCAAACCAAGTCAAGACCTAAGGGCCAAAACAGTCGAATTGGCCATACAAGGTTTGATTACCAACGAAAATCAAAGACAGACATGAGCCACCCAATATACTGCCTTTTCTTCGAAGAGGGGGCATAACTAGAACTTGAAAAAAGAATCCTACAATAACAAAAATGAGACAAAAACGCATCATGTTCATTCAAGACATTCTACTTAATAGAAATAACTGCTGAGATTAGAATAAAGTTGTTTCAAAATACTTGTAAAACATAAAACTGAGGAAAAATCAGCTACCTAAGATTTTAAAGTTATTTCATATGTCTTAAAGTTAAAATACGGGTACTAAAACACCATTTTAACAAGATTACTGGTTTTCAGTGAGATACTACAACTTATGGATGCCACACAAATAATGGCAAACATTTGTCGGCTATGAGAAAGGACATTGAAATCAAGCAGGACAGTTCTAGCAAGGTACAGTCAAGCCCTTTATAAATGGCAACCTCCGAATATAGCCACCCTGTGAATAATGGCCATTCTTTAGAAAAATGTTATTCATTATTTAGAACAAAAAGACCACAAAATACAGACTACCTGCCATTAAAGGCCACATTTTGCCCTTCCTTATGACGGACAGACTAAGAGTTTGTTACACTCAGAACAGAATATCTGGCCAAATTAGAGAAAAAACAGAAAGCTAAGATTCCGCACAGCGGACAGTGAAATGTTTATGGATTTAAGTTTGGTGCTGGAACATTCAGTTGTAAGAATATCAGATCAAAAAGAATCACAGAATGCTCTGAAAAATTTAAGACGTCGTCCGTATGGGGAAGACAAAGAAATGAGATTGATTGTGGTGATCTTCAAGAGACAGAGGATCTTTGTGAGGAAACCAAAGTGGTACATAAGTTTTTAGACAAGAATAAGATTTCTCAGCAGTGGTAAAGATTGAGAGGTATGATAGGTGGCTCATACAAAAGCCTTACACCGCAGAACCTCTGTATAGAACTCATTACAATGCATAAAGATCTCACAGAGTTTGTAAAGTTATGAAGGGTTTCCCATTGCTTGTCAATAGGGGTCATCTATCTATATGTGATGATCAACCTCCAAACCAAGTATAAAGACCTAAGGCAAAATTGCTCTCTGAGTAATTTGGAGGACAAGGTTTGACTACCAAAGAACTAAAAGACTGACACATGAGCCAACCAATATACCGGTAACCCAATTTCTTCGAGGGTGGGAAGGGTGCATAACTAGAACTTTACAAAAGAGCCCTACAATTACTAAAATATGACAAAAATATAAATCATGTCAGTTCAAGACATTTTACCCAACAGAAATACATGCTGGGAGAAGAATAAAGTTTCGTAAAAATACTCATAAAAAATAAAGCCGAAGAAAAGTAAACTACTTAAGTTTTAAAGTTATTTGATATATCTTGAGTTAAAACATGGGTACTAAAACGCTTTTTAATCAGGTGTTTGTGAAACACCAATGCCCCCAAAAGGGCAAATGGATAGCTGACCTTTGACCTATTGATAGACCTTATCAACAGGGGTCATCTATCTATGTGACCAACCTTCAAACCAAGTCAAGACCTAAGGGCCAAAACAGTCGAATTGGCCATACAAGGTTTGATTACCAACGAAAATCAAAGACAGACATGAGCCACCCAATATACCGCCTTTTCTTCGAAGAGGGGGCATAACTAGAACTTGAAAAAAGAATCCTACAATAACAAAAATGAGACAAAAACATATCATGTTCATTCAAGACATTCTACTTAATAGAAATAACTGCTGAGATTAGAATAAAGTTGTTTCAAAATACTTGTAAAACATAAAACTGAGGAAAAATCAGCTACCTAAGATTTTAAAGTTATTTCATATGTCTTAAAGTTAAAATACGGGTACTAAAACACCATTTTAACAAGATTACTGTTTTTTCTGTGAGATACTACAACTTATGGATGCCACACAAATAATGGCAAACATTTGTGGCTATGAGAAAGGACATTGAAATCAAGCAGGACAGTTCTAGCAAGGTACAGTCAAGCCCTTTATAAATGGCAACCTCCGAATATAGCCACCCTGTGAATAATGGCCATTCTTTAGAAAAATGTTATTCATTAGTTAGAACAAAAAGACCACAAAATAAAGGCTACCTGTCATTAAAGGCCACATTTTGCCCTTCCTTATGACGGACAGACTAAGAGTTTGTTACACTCAGAACAGAATATCTGGCCAAATTAGAGAAAAAACAGAAAGCTAAGATTCCGCACAGCGGACAGTGAAATGTTTACGGATTTGAGTTTGGTGCTGGAACATTCAGTTGTAAGAATATCAGATCAAAAAGAATCACAGAATGCTCTGAAAAATATAAGACGTCGTCTGTATGGGGAAGACGAAGAAATGAGATTGATTGCGGTGATCTTCAAGAGACAGAGGATCTTTGTGAGGAAACCAAAGTGGTACATAAGTTTTTAGACAAGAATAAGATTTCTCAGCAGTTGTAAAGATTGAGAGGTATGATAGGTGACTCATACAAAAGCCTTACACCGCAGAACCTCTGTATAGAACTCATTACAATGCATAAAGATCTCACAGAGTTTGTAAAGTTATGAAGGGTTTCCCATTGCTTGTCAATAGGGGTAATCTATCTATATGTGATGATCAACCTCCAAACCAAGTATAAAGACCTAAGGCAAAATTGCTCTCTGAGTAATTTGGAGGACAAGGTTTGACTACCAAAGAACTAAAAGACTGACACATGAGCCAACCAATATACCGGTAACCCAATTTCTTCGAGGGTGGGAAGGGTGCATAACTAGAACTTTACAAAGGAGCCCTACAATTACTAAAATATCACAAAAATATAAATCATGTCAGTTCAAGACATTTTACCCAACAGAAATACATGCTGGGAGAAGAATAAAGTTTCGTAAAAATACTCATAAAAAATAAAGCCGAAGAAAAGTAAACTACTTAAGTTTTAAAGTTATTTGATACATCTTGAGTTAAAACATGGGTACTAAAACGCTTTTTAATCAGGTGTTTGTGAAACACCAATGCCCCCAAAAGGGCAAATGGATAGCTGACCTTTGACCTATTGATAGACCTTATCAACAGGGGTCATCTATCTATGTGACCAAACTTCAAACCAAGTCAAGACCTAAGGGCCAAAACAGTCGAATTGGCCATACAAGGTTTGATTACCAACGAAAATCAAAGACAGACATGAGCCACCCAATATACTGCCTTTTCTTCGAAGAGGGGGCATAACTAGAACTTGAAAAAAGAATCCTACAATAACAAAAATGAGACAAAAACGCATCATGTTCATTCAAGACATTCTACTTAATAGAAATAACTGCTGAGATTAGAATAAAGTTGTTTCAAAATACTTGTAAAACATAAAACTGAGGAAAAATCAGCTACCTAAGATTTTAAAGTTATTTCATATGTCTTAAAGTTAAAATACGGGTACTAAAACACCATTTTAACAAGATTACTGGTTTTTCAGTGAGATACTACAACTTATGGATGCCACACAAATAATGGCAAACATTTGTCGGCTATGAGAAAGGACATTGAAATCAAGCAGGACAGTTCTAGCAAGGTACAGTCAAGCCCTTTATAAATGGCAACCTCCGAATATAGCCACCCTGTGAATAATGGCCATTCTTTAGAAAAATGTTATTCATTAGTTAGAACAAAAAGACCACAAAATAAAGGCTACCTGTCATTAAAGGCCACATTTTGCCCTTCCTTATGATGGACAGACTAAGAGTTTGTTACACTCAGAACAGAATATCTGGCCAAATTAGAGAAAAAACAGAAAGCTAAGATTCCGCACAGCGGACAGTGAAATGTTTACGGATTTGAGTTTGGTGCTGGAACATTCAGTTGTAAGAATATCAGATCAAAAAGAATCACAGAATGCTCTGAAAAATATAAGACGTCGTCCGTATGGGGAAGACAAAGAAATGAGATTGATTGCGGTGATCTTCAAGAGAAAGAGGATCTTTGTGAGGAAACCAAAGTGGTACATAAGTTTTTAGATAAGAATAAGATTTCTCAGCAGTGGTTAAGATTGAGAGGTATGATAGGTGACTCATACAAAAGCCTTACACTGCAGAACCTCTGTATAGAACTCATTACAATGCATAAAGATCTCACAGAGATTGTAAAGTTATGAAGGGTTTCCCATTGCTTGTCAATAGGGGTAATCTATCTATATGTGATGATCAACCTCCAAACCAAGTATAAAGACCTCAGGCAAAATTGCTCTCTGAGTAATTTGGAGGACAAGGTTTGACTACCAAAGAACCAAAAGACTGACACATGAGCCAACCAATATACCGGTAACCCAATTTCTTCGAGGGTGGGAAGGGTGCATAACTAGAACTTTACAAAAGAGCCCTACAATTACTAAAATATGACAAAAATATAAATCATGTCAGTTCAAGACATTTTACCCAACAGAAATACATGCTGGGAGAAGAATAAAGTTTCGTAAAAATACTCATAAAAAATAAAGTCGAAAAAAAGTAAACTACTTAAGTTTTAAAGTTAATTGATATATCTTGAGTTAAAACATGGGTACTAAAACGCTTTTTAATCAGGTGTTTGTGAAACACCAATGCCCCCAAAAGGGCAAATGGATAGCTGACCTTTGACCTATTGATAGACCTTATCAACAGGGGTCATCTATCTATGTGACCAACCTTCAAACCAAGTCAAGACCTAAGGGCCAAAACAGTCGAATTGGCCATACAAGGTTTGATTACCAACGAAAATCAAAGACAGACATGAGCCACCCAATATACCGCCTTTTCTTTGAAGAGGGGGCATAACTAGAACTTGAAAAAAGAATCCTACAATAACAAAAATGAGACAAAAACATATCATGTTCATTCAAGACATTCTACTTAATAGAAATAACTGCTGAGATTAGAATAAAGTTGTTTCAAAATACTTGTAAAACATAAAACTGAGGAAAAATCAGCTACCTAAGATTTTAAAGTTATTTCATATGTCTTAAAGTTAAAATACGGGTACTAAAACACCATTTTAACAAGATTACTGGTTTTCAGTGAGATACTACAACTTATGGATGCCACACAAATAATGGCAAACATTTGTCGGCTATGAGAAAGGACATTGAAATCAAGCAGGACAGTTCTAGCAAGGTACAGTCAAGCCCTTTATAAATGGCAACCTCCGAATATAGCCACCCTGTGAATAATGGCCATTCTTTAGAAAAATGTTATTCATTATTTAGAACAAAAAGACCACAAAATACAGACTACCTGCCATTAAAGGCCACATTTTGCCCTTCCTTATGACGGACAGACTAAGAGTTTGTTACACTCAGAACAGAATATCTGGCCAAATTAGAGAAAAAACAGAAAGCTAAGATTCCGCACAGCGGACAGTGAAATGTTTATGGATTTAAGTTTGGTGCTGGAACATTCAGTTGTAAGAATATCAGATCAAAAAGAATCACAGAATGCTCTGAAAAATTTAAGACGTCGTCCGTATGGGGAAGACAAAGAAATGAGATTGATTGTGGTGATCTTCAAGAGACAGAGGATCTTTGTGAGGAAACCAAAGTGGTACATAAGTTTTTAGACAAGAATAAGATTTCTCAGCAGTGGTAAAGATTGAGAGGTATGATAGGTGGCTCATACAAAAGCCTTACACCGCAGAACCTCTGTATAGAACTCATTACAATGCATAAAGATCTCACAGAGTTTGTAAAGTTATGAAGGGTTTCCCATTGCTTGTCAATAGGGGTCATCTATCTATATGTGATGATCAACCTCCAAACCAAGTATAAAGACCTAAGGCAAAATTGCTCTCTGAGTAATTTGGAGGACAAGGTTTGACTACCAAAGAACTAAAAGACTGACACATGAGCCAACCAATATACCGGTAACCCAATTTCTTCGAGGGTGGGAAGGGTGCATAACTAGAACTTTACAAAAGAGCCCTACAATTACTAAAATATGACAAAAATATAAATCATGTCAGTTCAAGACATTTTACCCAACAGAAATACATGCTGGGAGAAGAATAAAGTTTCGTAAAAATACTCATAAAAAATAAAGCCGAAGAAAAGTAAACTACTTAAGTTTTAAAGTTATTTGATATATCTTGAGTTAAAACATGGGTACTAAAACGCTTTTTAATCAGGTGTTTGTGAAACACCAATGCCCCCAAAAGGGCAAATGGATAGCTGACCTTTGACCTATTGATAGACCTTATCAACAGGGGTCATCTATCTATGTGACCAACCTTCAAACCAAGTCAAGACCTAAGGGCCAAAACAGTCGAATTGGCCATACAAGGTTTGATTACCAACGAAAATCAAAGACAGACATGAGCCACCCAATATACTGCCTTTTCTTCGAAGAGGGGGCATAACTAGAACTTGAAAAAAGAATCCTACAATAACAAAAATGAGACAAAAACGCATCATGTTCATTCAAGACATTCTACTTAATAGAAATAACTGCTGAGATTAGAATAAAGTTGTTTCAAAATACTTGTAAAACATAAAACTGAGGAAAAATCAGCTACCTAAGATTTTAAAGTTATTTCATATGTCTTAAAGTTAAAATACGGGTACTAAAACACCATTTTAACAAGATTACTGGTTTTTCAGTGAGATACTACAACTTATGGATGCCACACAAATAATGGCAAACATTTGTCGGCTATGAGAAAGGACATTGAAATCAAGCAGGACAGTTCTAGCAAGGTACAGTCAAGCCCTTTATAAATGGCAACCTCCGAATATAGCCACCCTGTGAATAATGGCCATTCTTTAGAAAAATGTTATTCATTAGTTAGAACAAAAAGACCACAAAATAAAGGCTACCTGTCATTAAAGGCCACATTTTGCCCTTCCTTATGATGGACAGACTAAGAGTTTGTTACACTCAGAACAGAATATCTGGCCAAATTAGAGAAAAAACAGAAAGCTAAGATTCCGCACAGCGGACAGTGAAATGTTTACGGATTTGAGTTTGGTGCTGGAACATTCAGTTGTAAGAATATCAGATCAAAAAGAATCACAGAATGCTCTGAAAAATATAAGACGTCGTCCGTATGGGGAAGACAAAGAAATGAGATTGATTGCGGTGATCTTCAAGAGAAAGAGGATCTTTGTGAGGAAACCAAAGTGGTACATAAGTTTTTAGATAAGAATAAGATTTCTCAGCAGTGGTTAAGATTGAGAGGTATGATAGGTGACTCATACAAAAGCCTTACACTGCAGAACCTCTGTATAGAACTCATTACAATGCATAAAGATCTCACAGAGATTGTAAAGTTATGAAGGGTTTCCCATTGCTTGTCAATAGGGGTAATCTATCTATATGTGATGATCAACCTCCAAACCAAGTATAAAGACCTCAGGCAAAATTGCTCTCTGAGTAATTTGGAGGACAAGGTTTGACTACCAAAGAACCAAAAGACTGACACATGAGCCAACCAATATACCGGTAACCCAATTTCTTCGAGGGTGGGAAGGGTGCATAACTAGAACTTTACAAAAGAGCCCTACAATTACTAAAATATGACAAAAATATAAATCATGTCAGTTCAAGACATTTTACCCAACAGAAATACATGCTGGGAGAAGAATAAAGTTTCGTAAAAATACTCATAAAAAATAAAGTCGAAGAAAAGTAAACTACTTAAGTTTTAAAGTTAATTGATATATCTTGAGTTAAAACATGGGTACTAAAACGCTTTTTAATCAGGTGTTTGTGAAACACCAATGCCCCCAAAAGGGCAAATGGATAGCTGACCTTTGACCTATTGATAGACCTTATCAACAGGGGTCATCTATCTATGTGACCAACCTTCAAACCAAGTCAAGACCTAAGGGCCAAAACAGTCGAATTGGCCATACAAGGTTTGATTACCAACGAAAATCAAAGACAGACATGAGCCACCCAATATACTGCCTTTTCTTTGAAGAGGGGGCATAACTAGAACTTGAAAAAAGAATCCTACAATAACAAAAATGAGACAAAAACATATCATGTTCATTCAAGACATTCTACTTAATAGAAATAACTGCTGAGATTAGAATAAAGTTGTTTCAAAATACTTGTAAAACATAAAACTGAGGAAAAATCAGCTACCTAAGATTTTAAAGTTATTTCATATGTCTTAAAGTTAAAATACGGGTACTAAAACACCATTTTAACAAGATTACTGGTTTTCAGTGAGATACTACAACTTATGGATGCCACACAAATAATGGCAAACATTTGTCGGCTATGAGAAAGGACATTGAAATCAAGCAGGACAGTTCTAGCAAGGTACAGTCAAGCCCTTTATAAATGGCAACCTCCGAATATAGCCACCCTGTGAATAATGGCCATTCTTTAGAAAAATGTTATTCATTATTTAGAACAAAAAGACCACAAAATACAGACTACCTGCCATTAAAGGCCACATTTTGCCCTTCCTTATGACGGACAGACTAAGAGTTTGTTACACTCAGAACAGAATATCTGGCCAAATTAGAGAAAAAACAGAAAGCTAAGATTCCGCACAGCGGACAGTGAAATGTTTATGGATTTAAGTTTGGTGCTGGAACATTCAGTTGTAAGAATATCAGATCAAAAAGAATCACAGAATGCTCTGAAAAATTTAAGACGTCGTCCGTATGGGGAAGACAAAGAAATGAGATTGATTGTGGTGATCTTCAAGAGACAGAGGATCTTTGTGAGGAAACCAAAGTGGTACATAAGTTTTTAGACAAGAATAAGATTTCTCAGCAGTGGTAAAGATTGAGAGGTATGATAGGTGGCTCATACAAAAGCCTTACACCGCAGAACCTCTGTATAGAACTCATTACAATGCATAAAGATCTCACAGAGTTTGTAAAGTTATGAAGGGTTTCCCATTGCTTGTCAATAGGGGTCATCTATCTATATGTGATGATCAACCTCCAAACCAAGTATAAAGACCTAAGGCAAAATTGCTCTCTGAGTAATTTGGAGGACAAGGTTTGACTACCAAAGAACTAAAAGACTGACACATGAGCCAACCAATATACCGGTAACCCAATTTCTTCGAGGGTGGGAAGGGTGCATAACTAGAACTTTACAAAAAGAGCCCTACAATTACTAAAATATGACAAAAATATAAATCATGTCAGTTCAAGACATTTTACCCAACAGAAATACATGCTGGGAGAAGAATAAAGTTTCGTAAAATTACTCATAAAAAATAAAGCCGAAGAAAAGTATACTACTTAAGTTTTAAAGTTATTTGATATATCTTGAGTTAAAACATGGGTACTAAAACGCTTTTTAATCAGGTGTTTGTGAAACACCAATGCCCCCAAAAGGGCAAATGGATAGCTGACCTTTGACCTATTGACAGACCTTATCAACAGGGGTCATCTATCTATGTGACCAACCTTCAAACCAAGTCAAGACCTAAGGGCCAAAACAGTCGAATTGGCCATACAAGGTTTGATTACCAACGAAAATCAAAGACAGACATGAGCCACCCAATATACCGCCTTTTCTTCGAAGAGGGGGCATAACTAGAACTTGAAAAAAGAATCCTACAATAACAAAAATGAGACAAAAACATATCATGTTCATTCAAGACATTCTACTTAATAGAAATAACTGCTGAGATTAGAATAAAGTTGTTTCAAAATACTTGTAAAACATAAAACTGAGGAAAAATCAGCTACCTAAGATTTTAAAGTTATTTCATATGTCTTAAAGTTAAAATACGGGTACTAAAACACCATTTTAACAAGATTACTGGTTTTCAGTGAGATACTACAACTTATGGATGCCACACAAATAATGGCAAACATTTGTCGGCTATTAGAAAGGACATTGAAATCAAGCAGGACAGTTCTAGCAAGGTACAGTCAAGCCCTTTATAAATGGCAACCTCCGAATATAGCCACCCTGTGAATACTGGCCATTCTTTAGAAAAATGTTATTCATTATTTAGAACAAAAAGACCACAAAATAAAGACTACCTGCCATTAAAGGCCACATTTTGCCCTTCCTTATGACGGACAGACTAAGAGTTTGTTACACTCAGAACAGAATATCTGGCCAAATTAGAGAAAAAACAGAAAGCTAAGATTCCGCACAGCGGACAGTGAAATGTTTATGGATTTGAGTTTGGTGCTGGAACATTCAGTTGTAAGAATATCAGATCAAAAAGAATCACAGAATGCTCTGAAAAATATAAGACGTCGTCCGTATGGGGAAGACAAAGAAATGAGATTGATTGCGGTGATCTTCAAGAGACAGAGGATCTTTGTGAGGAAACCAAAGTGGTACATAAGTTTTTAGACAAGAATAAGATTTCTCAGCAGTGGTAAAGATTGAGAGGTATGATAGGTGGCTCATACAAAAGCCTTACACCGCAGAACCTCTGTATAGAAGTCATTACAATGCATAAAGATCTCACAGAGTTTGTAAAGTTATGAAGGGTTTCCCATTGCTTGTCAATAGGGGTCATCTATCTATATGTGATGATCAACCTCCAAACCAAGTATAAAGGCCTCAGGCAAAATTGCTCTCTGAGTAATTTGGAGGACAAGGTTTGACTACCAAAGAACTAAAAGACTGACACATGAGCCAACCAATATACCGGTAACCCAATTTCTTCGAGGGTGGGAAGGGTGCATAACTAGAACTTTACAAAAGAGCCCTACAATTACTAAAATATGACAAAAATATAAATCATGTCAGTTCAAGACATTTTACCCAACAGAAATACATGCTGGGAGAAGAATAAAGTTTCGTAAAAATACTCATAAAAAATAAAGCCGAAGAAAAGTAAACTACTTAAGTTTTAAAGTTATTTGATATATCTTGAGTTAAAACATGGGTACTAAAACGCTTTTTAATCAGGTGTTTGTGAAACACCAATGCCCCCAAAAGGGCAAATGGATAGCTGACCTTTGACCTATTGATAGACCTTATCAACAGGGGTCATCTATCTATGTGACCAACCTTCAAACCAAGTCAAGACCTAAGGGCCAAAACAGTCGAATTGGCCATACAAGGTTTGATTACCAACGAAAATCAAAGACAGACATGAGCCACCCAATATACCGCCTTTTCTTCGAAGAGGGGGCATAACTAGAACTTGAAAAAAGAATCCTACAATAACAAAAATGAGACAAAAACATATCATGTTCATTCAAGACATTCTACTTAATAGAAATAACTGCTGAGATTAGAATAAAGTTGTTTCAAAATACTTGTAAAACATAAAACTGAGGAAAAATCAGCTACCTAAGATTTTAAAGTTATTTCATATGTCTTAAAGTTAAAATATGGGTACTAAAACACCATTTTAACAAGATTACTGGTTTTCAGTGAGATACTACAACTTATGGATGCCACACAAATAATGGCAAACATTTGTCGGCTATGAGAAAGGACATTGAAATCAAGCAGGACAGTTCTAGCAAGGTACAGTCAAGCCCTTTATAAATGGCAACCTCCGAATATAGCCACCCTGTGAATAATGGCCATTCTTTAGAAAAATGTTATTCATTATTTAGAACAAAAAGACCACAAAATAAAGGCTACCTGTCATTAAAGGCCACATTTTGCCCTTCCTTATGACGGACAGACAAAGAGTTTGTTACACTCAGAACAGAATATCTGGCCAAATTAGAGAAAAAACAGAAAGCTAAGATTCCGCACAGCGGACAGTGAAATGTTTACGGATTTGAGTTTGGTGCTGGATCATTCAGTTGTAAGAATATCAGATCAAAAAGAATCACAGAATGCTCTGAAAAATATAAGACGTCGTCCGTATGGGGAAGACAAAGAAATGAGATTGATTGCGGTGATCTTCAAGAGACAGAGGATCTTTGTGAGGAAACCAAAGTGGTACATAAGTTTTTAGACAAGAACAAGATTTCTCAGCAGTGGTAAAGATTGAGAGGTATGATAGGTGGCTCATACAAAAGCCTTACACCGCAGAACCTCTGTATAGAAGTCATTACAATGCATAAAGATCTCACAGAGTTTGTAAAGTTATGAAGGGTTTCCCATTGCTTGTCAATAGGGGTAATCTATCTATATGTGATGATCAACCTCCAAACCAAGTATAAAGACCTCAGGCAAAATTGCTCTCTGAGTAATTTGGAGGACAAGGTTTGACTACCAAAGAACCAAAAGACTGACACATGAGCCAACCAATATACCGGTAACCCAATTTCTTCGAGGGTGGGAAGGGTGCATAACTAGAACAATAACAAAAATGAGACAAAAACATATCATGTTCATTCAAGACATTCTACTTAATAGAAATAACTGCTGAGATTAGAATAAAGTTGTTTCAAAATACTTGTAAAACATAAAACTGAGGAAAAATCAGCTACCTAAGATTTTAAAGTTATTTCATATGTCTTAAAGTTAAAATATGGGTACTAAAACACCATTTTAACAAGATTACTGGTTTTCAGTGAGATACTACAACTTATGGATGCCACACAAATAATGGCAAACATTTGTCGGCTATGAGAAAGGACATTGAAATCAAGCAGGACAGTTCTAGCAAGGTACAGTCAAGCCCTTTATAAATGGCAACCTCCGAATATAGCCACCCTGTGAATAATGGCCATTCTTTAGAAAAATGTTATTCATTATTTAGAACAAAAAGACCACAAAATAAAGGCTACCTGTCATTAAAGGCCACATTTTGCCCTTCCTTATGACGGACAGACAAAGAGTTTGTTACACTCAGAACAGAATATCTGGCCAAATTAGAGAAAAAACAGAAAGCTAAGATTCCGCACAGCGGACAGTGAAATGTTTACGGATTTGAGTTTGGTGCTGGATCATTCAGTTGTAAGAATATCAGATCAAAAAGAATCACAGAATGCTCTGAAAAATATAAGACGTCGTCCGTATGGGGAAGACAAAGAAATGAGATTGATTGCGGTGATCTTCAAGAGACAGAGGATCTTTGTGAGGAAACCAAAGTGGTACATAAGTTTTTAGACAAGAACAAGATTTCTCAGCAGTGGTAAAGATTGAGAGGTATGATAGGTGGCTCATACAAAAGCCTTACACCGCAGAACCTCTGTATAGAAGTCATTACAATGCATAAAGATCTCACAGAGTTTGTAAAGTTATGAAGGGTTTCCCATTGCTTGTCAATAGGGGTAATCTATCTATATGTGATGATCAACCTCCAAACCAAGTATAAAGACCTCAGGCAAAATTGCTCTCTGAGTAATTTGGAGGACAAGGTTTGACTACCAAAGAACCAAAAGACTGACACATGAGCCAACCAATATACCGGTAACCCAATTTCTTCGAGGGTGGGAAGGGTGCATAACTAGAACAATAACAAAAATGAGACAAAAACATATCATGTTCATTCAAGACATTCTACTTAATAGAAATAACTGCTGAGATTAGAATAAAGTTGTTTCAAAATACTTGTAAAACATAAAACTGAGGAAAAATCAGCTACCTAAGATTTTAAAGTTATTTCATATGTCTTAAAGTTAAAATACGGGTACTAAAACACCATTTTAACAAGATTACTGGTTTTTCTGTGAGATACTACAACTTATGGATGCCACACAAATAATGGCAAACATTTGTGGCTATGAGAAAGGACATTGAAATCAAGCAGGACAGTTCTAGCAAGGTACAGTCAAGCCCTTTATAAATGGCAACCTCCGAATATAGCCACCCTGTGAATAATGGCCATTCTTTAGAAAAATGTTATTCATTAGTTAGAACAAAAAGACCACAAAATAAAGGCTACCTGTCATTAAAGGCCACATTTTGCCCTTCCTTATGATTGACAGACTAAGATTTTGTTACACTCAGAACAGAATATCTGGCCAAATTAGAGAAAAAACAGAAAGCTAAGATTCCGCACAGCGGACAGTGAAATGTTTACGGATTTGAGTTTGGTGCTGGAACATTCAGTTGTAAGAATATCAGATCAAAAAGAATCACAGAATGCTCTGAAAAATATAAGACGTCGTCCGTATGGGGAAGACAAAGAAATGAGATTGATTGCGGTGATCTTCAAGAGAAAGAGGATCTTTGTGAGGAAACCAAAGTGGTACATAAGTTTTTAGATAAGAATAAGATTTCTCAGCAGTGGTAAAGATTGAGAGGTATGATAGGTGACTCATACAAAAGCCTTACACTGCAGAACCTCTGTATAGAACTCATTACAATGCATAAAGATCTCACAGAGTTTGTAAAGTTATGAAGGGTTTCCCATTGCTTGTCAATAGGGGTAATCTATCTATATGTGATGATCAACCTCCAAACCAAGTATAAAGACCTCAGGCAAAATTGCTCTCTGAGTAATTTGGAGGACAAGGTTTGACTACCAAAGAACCAAAAGACTGACACATGAGCCAACCAATATACCGGTAACCCAATTTCTTCGAGGGTGGGAAGGGTGCATAACTAGAACTTTACAAAAGAGCCCTACAATTACTAAAATATGACAAAAATATAAATCATGTCAGTTCAAGACATTTTACCCAACAGAAATACATGCTGGGAGAAGAATAAAGTTTCGTAAAAATACTCATAAAAAATAAAGCCGAAGAAAAGTAAACTACTTAAGTTTTAAAGTTATTTGATACATCTTGAGTTAAAACATGGGTACTAAAACGCTTTTTAATCAGGTGTTTGTGAAACACCAATGCCCCCAAAAGGGCAAATGGATAGCTGACCTTTGACCTATTGATAGACCTTATCAACAGGGGTCATCTATCTATGTGACCAAACTTCAAACCAAGTCAAGACCTAAGGGCCAAAACAGTCGAATTGGCCATACAAGGTTTGATTACCAACGAAAATCAAAGACAGACATGAGCCACCCAATATACTGCCTTTTCTTCGAAGAGGGGGCATAACTAGAACTTGAAAAAAGAATCCTACAATAACAAAAATGAGACAAAAACGCATCATGTTCATTCAAGACATTCTACTTAATAGAAATAACTGCTGAGATTAGAATAAAGTTGTTTCAAAATACTTGTAAAACATAAAACTGAGGAAAAATCAGCTACCTAAGATTTTAAAGTTATTTCATATGTCTTAAAGTTAAAATACGGGTACTAAAACACCATTTTAACAAGATTACTGGTTTTCAGTGAGATACTACAACTTATGGATGCCACACAAATAATGGCAAACATTTGTCGGCTATTAGAAAGGACATTGAAATCAAGCAGGACAGTTCTAGCAAGGTACAGTCAAGCCCTTTATAAATGGCAACCTCCGAATATAGCCACCCTGTGAATACTGGCCATTCTTTAGAAAAATGTTATTCATTATTTAGAACAAAAAGACCACAAAATAAAGACTACCTGCCATTAAAGGCCACATTTTGCCCTTCCTTATGACGGACAGACTAAGAGTTTGTTACACTCAGAACAGAATATCTGGCCAAATTAGAGAAAAAACAGAAAGCTAAGATTCCGCACAGCGGACAGTGAAATGTTTATGGATTTGAGTTTGGTGCTGGAACATTCAGTTGTAAGAATATCAGATCAAAAAGAATCACAGAATGCTCTGAAAAATATAAGACGTCGTCCGTATGGGGAAGACAAAGAAATGAGATTGATTGCGGTGATCTTCAAGAGACAGAGGATCTTTGTGAGGAAACCAAAGTGGTACATAAGTTTTTAGACAAGAATAAGATTTCTCAGCAGTGGTAAAGATTGAGAGGTATGATAGGTGGCTCATACAAAAGCCTTACACCGCAGAACCTCTGTATAGAAGTCATTACAATGCATAAAGATCTCACAGAGTTTGTAAAGTTATGAAGGGTTTCCCATTGCTTGTCAATAGGGGTCATCTATCTATATGTGATGATCAACCTCCAAACCAAGTATAAAGGCCTCAGGCAAAATTGCTCTCTGAGTAATTTGGAGGACAAGGTTTGACTACCAAAGAACTAAAAGACTGACACATGAGCCAACCAATATACCGGTAACCCAATTTCTTCGAGGGTGGGAAGGGTGCATAACTAGAACTTTACAAAAGAGCCCTACAATTACTAAAATATGACAAAAATATAAATCATGTCAGTTCAAGACATTTTACCCAACAGAAATACATGCTGGGAGAAGAATAAAGTTTCGTAAAAATACTCATAAAAAATAAAGCCGAAGAAAAGTAAACTACTTAAGTTTTAAAGTTATTTGATATATCTTGAGTTAAAACATGGGTACTAAAACGCTTTTTAATCAGGTGTTTGTGAAACACCAATGCCCCCAAAAGGGCAAATGGATAGCTGACCTTTGACCTATTGATAGACCTTATCAACAGGGGTCATCTATCTATGTGACCAACCTTCAAACCAAGTCAAGACCTAAGGGCCAAAACAGTCGAATTGGCCATACAAGGTTTGATTACCAACGAAAATCAAAGACAGACATGAGCCACCCAATATACCGCCTTTTCTTCGAAGAGGGGGCATAACTAGAACTTGAAAAAAGAATCCTACAATAACAAAAATGAGACAAAAACATATCATGTTCATTCAAGACATTCTACTTAATAGAAATAACTGCTGAGATTAGAATAAAGTTGTTTCAAAATACTTGTAAAACATAAAACTGAGGAAAAATCAGCTACCTAAGATTTTAAAGTTATTTCATATGTCTTAAAGTTAAAATATGGGTACTAAAACACCATTTTAACAAGATTACTGGTTTTCAGTGAGATACTACAACTTATGGATGCCACACAAATAATGGCAAACATTTGTCGGCTATGAGAAAGGACATTGAAATCAAGCAGGACAGTTCTAGCAAGGTACAGTCAAGCCCTTTATAAATGGCAACCTCCGAATATAGCCACCCTGTGAATAATGGCCATTCTTTAGAAAAATGTTATTCATTATTTAGAACAAAAAGACCACAAAATAAAGGCTACCTGTCATTAAAGGCCACATTTTGCCCTTCCTTATGACGGACAGACAAAGAGTTTGTTACACTCAGAACAGAATATCTGGCCAAATTAGAGAAAAAACAGAAAGCTAAGATTCCGCACAGCGGACAGTGAAATGTTTACGGATTTGAGTTTGGTGCTGGATCATTCAGTTGTAAGAATATCAGATCAAAAAGAATCACAGAATGCTCTGAAAAATATAAGACGTCGTCCGTATGGGGAAGACAAAGAAATGAGATTGATTGCGGTGATCTTCAAGAGACAGAGGATCTTTGTGAGGAAACCAAAGTGGTACATAAGTTTTTAGACAAGAACAAGATTTCTCAGCAGTGGTAAAGATTGAGAGGTATGATAGGTGGCTCATACAAAAGCCTTACACCGCAGAACCTCTGTATAGAAGTCATTACAATGCATAAAGATCTCACAGAGTTTGTAAAGTTATGAAGGGTTTCCCATTGCTTGTCAATAGGGGTAATCTATCTATATGTGATGATCAACCTCCAAACCAAGTATAAAGACCTCAGGCAAAATTGCTCTCTGAGTAATTTGGAGGACAAGGTTTGACTACCAAAGAACCAAAAGACTGACACATGAGCCAACCAATATACCGGTAACCCAATTTCTTCGAGGGTGGGAAGGGTGCATAACTAGAACAATAACAAAAATGAGACAAAAACATATCATGTTCATTCAAGACATTCTACTTAATAGAAATAACTGCTGAGATTAGAATAAAGTTGTTTCAAAATACTTGTAAAACATAAAACTGAGGAAAAATCAGCTACCTAAGATTTTAAAGTTATTTCATATGTCTTAAAGTTAAAATATGGGTACTAAAACACCATTTTAACAAGATTACTGGTTTTCAGTGAGATACTACAACTTATGGATGCCACACAAATAATGGCAAACATTTGTCGGCTATGAGAAAGGACATTGAAATCAAGCAGGACAGTTCTAGCAAGGTACAGTCAAGCCCTTTATAAATGGCAACCTCCGAATATAGCCACCCTGTGAATAATGGCCATTCTTTAGAAAAATGTTATTCATTATTTAGAACAAAAAGACCACAAAATAAAGGCTACCTGTCATTAAAGGCCACATTTTGCCCTTCCTTATGACGGACAGACAAAGAGTTTGTTACACTCAGAACAGAATATCTGGCCAAATTAGAGAAAAAACAGAAAGCTAAGATTCCGCACAGCGGACAGTGAAATGTTTACGGATTTGAGTTTGGTGCTGGATCATTCAGTTGTAAGAATATCAGATCAAAAAGAATCACAGAATGCTCTGAAAAATATAAGACGTCGTCCGTATGGGGAAGACAAAGAAATGAGATTGATTGCGGTGATCTTCAAGAGACAGAGGATCTTTGTGAGGAAACCAAAGTGGTACATAAGTTTTTAGACAAGAACAAGATTTCTCAGCAGTGGTAAAGATTGAGAGGTATGATAGGTGGCTCATACAAAAGCCTTACACCGCAGAACCTCTGTATAGAAGTCATTACAATGCATAAAGATCTCACAGAGTTTGTAAAGTTATGAAGGGTTTCCCATTGCTTGTCAATAGGGGTAATCTATCTATATGTGATGATCAACCTCCAAACCAAGTATAAAGACCTCAGGCAAAATTGCTCTCTGAGTAATTTGGAGGACAAGGTTTGACTACCAAAGAACCAAAAGACTGACACATGAGCCAACCAATATACCGGTAACCCAATTTCTTCGAGGGTGGGAAGGGTGCATAACTAGAACAATAACAAAAATGAGACAAAAACATATCATGTTCATTCAAGACATTCTACTTAATAGAAATAACTGCTGAGATTAGAATAAAGTTGTTTCAAAATACTTGTAAAACATAAAACTGAGGAAAAATCAGCTACCTAAGATTTTAAAGTTATTTCATATGTCTTAAAGTTAAAATATGGGTACTAAAACACCATTTTAACAAGATTACTGGTTTTCAGTGAGATACTACAACTTATGGATGCCACACAAATAATGGCAAACATTTGTCGGCTATGAGAAAGGACATTGAAATCAAGCAGGACAGTTCTAGCAAGGTACAGTCAAGCCCTTTATAAATGGCAACCTCCGAATATAGCCACCCTGTGAATAATGGCCATTCTTTAGAAAAATGTTATTCATTATTTAGAACAAAAAGACCACAAAATAAAGGCTACCTGTCATTAAAGGCCACATTTTGCCCTTCCTTATGACGGACAGACAAAGAGTTTGTTACACTCAGAACAGAATATCTGGCCAAATTAGAGAAAAAACAGAAAGCTAAGATTCCGCACAGCGGACAGTGAAATGTTTACGGATTTGAGTTTGGTGCTGGAACATTCAGTTGTAAGAATATCAGATCAAAAAGAATCACAGAATGCTCTGAAAAATATAAGACGTCGTCCGTATGGGGAAGACAAAGAAATGAGATTGATTGCGGTGATCTTCAAGAGAAAGAGGATCTTTGTGAGGAAACCAAAGTGGTACATAAGTTTTTAGATAAGAATAAGATTTCTCAGCAGTGGTTAAGATTGAGAGGTATGATAGGTGACTCATACAAAAGCCTTACACTGCAGAACCTCTGTATAGAACTCATTACAATGCATAAAGATCTCACAGAGATTGTAAAGTTATGAAGGGTTTCCCATTGCTTGTCAATAGGGGTAATCTATCTATATGTGATGATCAACCTCCAAACCAAGTATAAAGACCTCAGGCAAAATTGCTCTCTGAGTAATTTGGAGGACAAGGTTTGACTACCAAAGAACCAAAAGACTGACACATGAGCCAACCAATATACCGGTAACCCAATTTCTTCGAGGGTGGGAAGGGTGCATAACTAGAACTTTACAAAAGAGCCCTACAATTACTAAAATATGACAAAAATATAAATCATGTCAGTTCAAGACATTTTACCCAACAGAAATACATGCTGGGAGAAGAATAAAGTTTCGTAAAAATACTCATAAAAAATAAAGTCGAAGAAAAGTAAACTACTTAAGTTTTAAAGTTAATTGATATATCTTGAGTTAAAACATGGGTACTAAAACGCTTTTTAATCAGGTGTTTGTGAAACACCAATGCCCCCAAAAGGGCAAATGGATAGCTGACCTTTGACCTATTGATAGACCTTATCAACAGGGGTCATCTATCTATGTGACCAACCTTCAAACCAAGTCAAGACCTAAGGGCCAAAACAGTCGAATTGGCCATACAAGGTTTGATTACCAACGAAAATCAAAGACAGACATGAGCCACCCAATATACTGCCTTTTCTTTGAAGAGGGGGCATAACTAGAACTTGAAAAAAGAATCCTACAATAACAAAAATGAGACAAAAACATATCATGTTCATTCAAGACATTCTACTTAATAGAAATAACTGCTGAGATTAGAATAAAGTTGTTTCAAAATACTTGTAAAACATAAAACTGAGGAAAAATCAGCTACCTAAGATTTTAAAGTTATTTCATATGTCTTAAAGTTAAAATACGGGTACTAAAACACCATTTTAACAAGATTACTGGTTTTCAGTGAGATACTACAACTTATGGATGCCACACAAATAATGGCAAACATTTGTCGGCTATGAGAAAGGACATTGAAATCAAGCAGGACAGTTCTAGCAAGGTACAGTCAAGCCCTTTATAAATGGCAACCTCCGAATATAGCCACCCTGTGAATAATGGCCATTCTTTAGAAAAATGTTATTCATTATTTAGAACAAAAAGACCACAAAATACAGACTACCTGCCATTAAAGGCCACATTTTGCCCTTCCTTATGACGGACAGACTAAGAGTTTGTTACACTCAGAACAGAATATCTGGCCAAATTAGAGAAAAAACAGAAAGCTAAGATTCCGCACAGCGGACAGTGAAATGTTTATGGATTTAAGTTTGGTGCTGGAACATTCAGTTGTAAGAATATCAGATCAAAAAGAATCACAGAATGCTCTGAAAAATTTAAGACGTCGTCCGTATGGGGAAGACAAAGAAATGAGATTGATTGTGGTGATCTTCAAGAGACAGAGGATCTTTGTGAGGAAACCAAAGTGGTACATAAGTTTTTAGACAAGAATAAGATTTCTCAGCAGTGGTAAAGATTGAGAGGTATGATAGGTGGCTCATACAAAAGCCTTACACCGCAGAACCTCTGTATAGAACTCATTACAATGCATAAAGATCTCACAGAGTTTGTAAAGTTATGAAGGGTTTCCCATTGCTTGTCAATAGGGGTCATCTATCTATATGTGATGATCAACCTCCAAACCAAGTATAAAGACCTAAGGCAAAATTGCTCTCTGAGTAATTTGGAGGACAAGGTTTGACTACCAAAGAACTAAAAGACTGACACATGAGCCAACCAATATACCGGTAACCCAATTTCTTCGAGGGTGGGAAGGGTGCATAACTAGAACTTTACAAAAAGAGCCCTACAATTACTAAAATATGACAAAAATATAAATCATGTCAGTTCAAGACATTTTACCCAACAGAAATACATGCTGGGAGAAGAATAAAGTTTCGTAAAATTACTCATAAAAAATAAAGCCGAAGAAAAGTATACTACTTAAGTTTTAAAGTTATTTGATATATCTTGAGTTAAAACATGGGTACTAAAACGCTTTTTAATCAGGTGTTTGTGAAACACCAATGCCCCCAAAAGGGCAAATGGATAGCTGACCTTTGACCTATTGACAGACCTTATCAACAGGGGTCATCTATCTATGTGACCAACCTTCAAACCAAGTCAAGACCTAAGGGCCAAAACAGTCGAATTGGCCATACAAGGTTTGATTACCAACGAAAATCAAAGACAGACATGAGCCACCCAATATACCGCCTTTTCTTCGAAGAGGGGGCATAACTAGAACTTGAAAAAAGAATCCTACAATAACAAAAATGAGACAAAAACATATCATGTTCATTCAAGACATTCTACTTAATAGAAATAACTGCTGAGATTAGAATAAAGTTGTTTCAAAATACTTGTAAAACATAAAACTGAGGAAAAATCAGCTACCTAAGATTTTAAAGTTATTTCATATGTCTTAAAGTTAAAATACGGGTACTAAAACACCATTTTAACAAGATTACTGGTTTTCAGTGAGATACTACAACTTATGGATGCCACACAAATAATGGCAAACATTTGTCGGCTATTAGAAAGGACATTGAAATCAAGCAGGACAGTTCTAGCAAGGTACAGTCAAGCCCTTTATAAATGGCAACCTCCGAATATAGCCACCCTGTGAATACTGGCCATTCTTTAGAAAAATGTTATTCATTATTTAGAACAAAAAGACCACAAAATAAAGACTACCTGCCATTAAAGGCCACATTTTGCCCTTCCTTATGACGGACAGACTAAGAGTTTGTTACACTCAGAACAGAATATCTGGCCAAATTAGAGAAAAAACAGAAAGCTAAGATTCCGCACAGCGGACAGTGAAATGTTTATGGATTTGAGTTTGGTGCTGGAACATTCAGTTGTAAGAATATCAGATCAAAAAGAATCACAGAATGCTCTGAAAAATATAAGACGTCGTCCGTATGGGGAAGACAAAGAAATGAGATTGATTGCGGTGATCTTCAAGAGACAGAGGATCTTTGTGAGGAAACCAAAGTGGTACATAAGTTTTTAGACAAGAATAAGATTTCTCAGCAGTGGTAAAGATTGAGAGGTATGATAGGTGGCTCATACAAAAGCCTTACACCGCAGAACCTCTGTATAGAAGTCATTACAATGCATAAAGATCTCACAGAGTTTGTAAAGTTATGAAGGGTTTCCCATTGCTTGTCAATAGGGGTCATCTATCTATATGTGATGATCAACCTCCAAACCAAGTATAAAGACCTCAGGCAAAATTGCTCTCTGAGTAATTTGGAGGACAAGGTTTGACTACCAAAGAACTAAAAGACTGACACATGAGCCAACCAATATACCGGTAACCCAATTTCTTCGAGGGTGGGAAGGGTGCATAACTAGAACTTTACAAAAGAGCCCTACAATTACTAAAATATGACAAAAATATAAATCATGTCAGTTCAAGACATTTTACCCAACAGAAATACATGCTGGGAGAAGAATAAAGTTTCGTAAAAATACTCATAAAAAATAAAGCCGAAGAAAAGTAAACTACTTAAGTTTTAAAGTTATTTGATATATCTTGAGTTAAAACATGGGTACTAAAACGCTTTTTAATCAGGTGTTTGTGAAACACCAATGCCCCCAAAAGGGCAAATGGATAGCTGACCTTTGACCTATTGATAGACCTTATCAACAGGGGTCATCTATCTATGTGACCAACCTTCAAACCAAGTCAAGACCTAAGGGCCAAAACAGTCGAATTGGCCATACAAGGTTTGATTACCAACGAAAATCAAAGACAGACATGAGCCACCCAATATACCGCCTTTTCTTCGAAGAGGGGGCATAACTAGAACTTGAAAAAAGAATCCTACAATAACAAAAATGAGACAAAAACATATCATGTTCATTCAAGACATTCTACTTAATAGAAATAACTGCTGAGATTAGAATAAAGTTGTTTCAAAATACTTGTAAAACATAAAACTGAGGAAAAATCAGCTACCTAAGATTTTAAAGTTATTTCATATGTCTTAAAGTTAAAATATGGGTACTAAAACACCATTTTAACAAGATTACTGGTTTTCAGTGAGATACTACAACTTATGGATGCCACACAAATAATGGCAAACATTTGTCGGCTATGAGAAAGGACATTGAAATCAAGCAGGACAGTTCTAGCAAGGTACAGTCAAGCCCTTTATAAATGGCAACCTCCGAATATAGCCACCCTGTGAATAATGGCCATTCTTTAGAAAAATGTTATTCATTATTTAGAACAAAAAGACCACAAAATAAAGGCTACCTGTCATTAAAGGCCACATTTTGCCCTTCCTTATGACGGACAGACAAAGAGTTTGTTACACTCAGAACAGAATATCTGGCCAAATTAGAGAAAAAACAGAAAGCTAAGATTCCGCACAGCGGACAGTGAAATGTTTACGGATTTGAGTTTGGTGCTGGATCATTCAGTTGTAAGAATATCAGATCAAAAAGAATCACAGAATGCTCTGAAAAATATAAGACGTCGTCCGTATGGGGAAGACAAAGAAATGAGATTGATTGCGGTGATCTTCAAGAGACAGAGGATCTTTGTGAGGAAACCAAAGTGGTACATAAGTTTTTAGACAAGAACAAGATTTCTCAGCAGTGGTAAAGATTGAGAGGTATGATAGGTGGCTCATACAAAAGCCTTACACCGCAGAACCTCTGTATAGAAGTCATTACAATGCATAAAGATCTCACAGAGTTTGTAAAGTTATGAAGGGTTTCCCATTGCTTGTCAATAGGGGTAATCTATCTATATGTGATGATCAACCTCCAAACCAAGTATAAAGACCTCAGGCAAAATTGCTCTCTGAGTAATTTGGAGGACAAGGTTTGACTACCAAAGAACCAAAAGACTGACACATGAGCCAACCAATATACCGGTAACCCAATTTCTTCGAGGGTGGGAAGGGTGCATAACTAGAACAATAACAAAAATGAGACAAAAACATATCATGTTCATTCAAGACATTCTACTTAATAGAAATAACTGCTGAGATTAGAATAAAGTTGTTTCAAAATACTTGTAAAACATAAAACTGAGGAAAAATCAGCTACCTAAGATTTTAAAGTTATTTCATATGTCTTAAAGTTAAAATATGGGTACTAAAACACCATTTTAACAAGATTACTGGTTTTCAGTGAGATACTACAACTTATGGATGCCACACAAATAATGGCAAACATTTGTCGGCTATGAGAAAGGACATTGAAATCAAGCAGGACAGTTCTAGCAAGGTACAGTCAAGCCCTTTATAAATGGCAACCTCCGAATATAGCCACCCTGTGAATAATGGCCATTCTTTAGAAAAATGTTATTCATTATTTAGAACAAAAAGACCACAAAATAAAGGCTACCTGTCATTAAAGGCCACATTTTGCCCTTCCTTATGACGGACAGACAAAGAGTTTGTTACACTCAGAACAGAATATCTGGCCAAATTAGAGAAAAAACAGAAAGCTAAGATTCCGCACAGCGGACAGTGAAATGTTTACGGATTTGAGTTTGGTGCTGGATCATTCAGTTGTAAGAATATCAGATCAAAAAGAATCACAGAATGCTCTGAAAAATATAAGACGTCGTCCGTATGGGGAAGACAAAGAAATGAGATTGATTGCGGTGATCTTCAAGAGACAGAGGATCTTTGTGAGGAAACCAAAGTGGTACATAAGTTTTTAGACAAGAACAAGATTTCTCAGCAGTGGTAAAGATTGAGAGGTATGATAGGTGGCTCATACAAAAGCCTTACACCGCAGAACCTCTGTATAGAAGTCATTACAATGCATAAAGATCTCACAGAGTTTGTAAAGTTATGAAGGGTTTCCCATTGCTTGTCAATAGGGGTAATCTATCTATATGTGATGATCAACCTCCAAACCAAGTATAAAGACCTCAGGCAAAATTGCTCTCTGAGTAATTTGGAGGACAAGGTTTGACTACCAAAGAACCAAAAGACTGACACATGAGCCAACCAATATACCGGTAACCCAATTTCTTCGAGGGTGGGAAGGGTGCATAACTAGAACAATAACAAAAATGAGACAAAAACATATCATGTTCATTCAAGACATTCTACTTAATAGAAATAACTGCTGAGATTAGAATAAAGTTGTTTCAAAATACTTGTAAAACATAAAACTGAGGAAAAATCAGCTACCTAAGATTTTAAAGTTATTTCATATGTCTTAAAGTTAAAATATGGGTACTAAAACACCATTTTAACAAGATTACTGGTTTTCAGTGAGATACTACAACTTATGGATGCCACACAAATAATGGCAAACATTTGTCGGCTATGAGAAAGGACATTGAAATCAAGCAGGACAGTTCTAGCAAGGTACAGTCAAGCCCTTTATAAATGGCAACCTCCGAATATAGCCACCCTGTGAATAATGGCCATTCTTTAGAAAAATGTTATTCATTATTTAGAACAAAAAGACCACAAAATAAAGGCTACCTGTCATTAAAGGCCACATTTTGCCCTTCCTTATGACGGACAGACAAAGAGTTTGTTACACTCAGAACAGAATATCTGGCCAAATTAGAGAAAAAACAGAAAGCTAAGATTCCGCACAGCGGACAGTGAAATGTTTACGGATTTGAGTTTGGTGCTGGATCATTCAGTTGTAAGAATATCAGATCAAAAAGAATCACAGAATGCTCTGAAAAATATAAGACGTCGTCCGTATGGGGAAGACAAAGAAATGAGATTGATTGCGGTGATCTTCAAGAGACAGAGGATCTTTGTGAGGAAACCAAAGTGGTACATAAGTTTTTAGACAAGAACAAGATTTCTCAGCAGTGGTAAAGATTGAGAGGTATGATAGGTGGCTCATACAAAAGCCTTACACCGCAGAACCTCTGTATAGAACTCATTACAATGCATAAAGATCTCACAGAGTTTGTAAAGTTATGAAGGGTTTCCCATTGCTTGTCAATAGGGGTAATCTATCTATATGTGATGATCAACCTCCAAACCAAGTATAAAGACCTCAGGCAAAATTGCTCTCTGAGTAATTTGGAGGACAAGGTTTGACTACCAAAGAACCAAAAGACTGACACATGAGCCAACCAATATACCGGTAACCCAATTTCTTCGAGGGTGGGAAGGGTGCATAACTAGAACAATAACAAAAATGAGACAAAAACATATCATGTTCATTCAAGACATTCTACTTAATAGAAATAACTGCTGAGATTAGAATAAAGTTGTTTCAAAATACTTGTAAAACATAAAACTGAGGAAAAATCAGCTACCTAAGATTTTAAAGTTATTTCATATGTCTTAAAGTTAAAATATGGGTACTAAAACACCATTTTAACAAGATTACTGGTTTTCAGTGAGATACTACAACTTATGGATGCCACACAAATAATGGCAAACATTTGTCGGCTATGAGAAAGGACATTGAAATCAAGCAGGACAGTTCTAGCAAGGTACAGTCAAGCCCTTTATAAATGGCAACCTCCGAATATAGCCACCCTGTGAATAATGGCCATTCTTTAGAAAAATGTTATTCATTATTTAGAACAAAAAGACCACAAAATAAAGGCTACCTGTCATTAAAGGCCACATTTTGCCCTTCCTTATGACGGACAGACAAAGAGTTTGTTACACTCAGAACAGAATATCTGGCCAAATTAGAGAAAAAACAGAAAGCTAAGATTCCGCACAGCGGACAGTGAAATGTTTACGGATTTGAGTTTGGTGCTGGATCATTCAGTTGTAAGAATATCAGATCAAAAAGAATCACAGAATGCTCTGAAAAATATAAGACGTCGTCCGTATGGGGAAGACAAAGAAATGAGATTGATTGCGGTGATCTTCAAGAGACAGAGGATCTTTGTGAGGAAACCAAAGTGGTACATAAGTTTTTAGACAAGAACAAGATTTCTCAGCAGTGGTAAAGATTGAGAGGTATGATAGGTGGCTCATACAAAAGCCTTACACCGCAGAACCTCTGTATAGAAGTCATTACAATGCATAAAGATCTCACAGAGTTTGTAAAGTTATGAAGGGTTTCCCATTGCTTGTCAATAGGGGTAATCTATCTATATGTGATGATCAACCTCCAAACCAAGTATAAAGACCTCAGGCAAAATTGCTCTCTGAGTAATTTGGAGGACAAGGTTTGACTACCAAAGAACCAAAAGACTGACACATGAGCCAACCAATATACCGGTAACCCAATTTCTTCGAGGGTGGGAAGGGTGCATAACTAGAACAATAACAAAAATGAGACAAAAACATATCATGTTCATTCAAGACATTCTACTTAATAGAAATAACTGCTGAGATTAGAATAAAGTTGTTTCAAAATACTTGTAAAACATAAAACTGAGGAAAAATCAGCTACCTAAGATTTTAAAGTTATTTCATATGTCTTAAAGTTAAAATATGGGTACTAAAACACCATTTTAACAAGATTACTGGTTTTCAGTGAGATACTACAACTTATGGATGCCACACAAATAATGGCAAACATTTGTCGGCTATGAGAAAGGACATTGAAATCAAGCAGGACAGTTCTAGCAAGGTACAGTCAAGCCCTTTATAAATGGCAACCTCCGAATATAGCCACCCTGTGAATAATGGCCATTCTTTAGAAAAATGTTATTCATTATTTAGAACAAAAAGACCACAAAATAAAGGCTACCTGTCATTAAAGGCCACATTTTGCCCTTCCTTATGACGGACAGACAAAGAGTTTGTTACACTCAGAACAGAATATCTGGCCAAATTAGAGAAAAAACAGAAAGCTAAGATTCCGCACAGCGGACAGTGAAATGTTTACGGATTTGAGTTTGGTGCTGGATCATTCAGTTGTAAGAATATCAGATCAAAAAGAATCACAGAATGCTCTGAAAAATATAAGACGTCGTCCGTATGGGGAAGACAAAGAAATGAGATTGATTGCGGTGATCTTCAAGAGACAGAGGATCTTTGTGAGGAAACCAAAGTGGTACATAAGTTTTTAGACAAGAACAAGATTTCTCAGCAGTGGTAAAGATTGAGAGGTATGATAGGTGGCTCATACAAAAGCCTTACACCGCAGAACCTCTGTATAGAAGTCATTACAATGCATAAAGATCTCACAGAGTTTGTAAAGTTATGAAGGGTTTCCCATTGCTTGTCAATAGGGGTAATCTATCTATATGTGATGATCAACCTCCAAACCAAGTATAAAGACCTCAGGCAAAATTGCTCTCTGAGTAATTTGGAGGACAAGGTTTGACTACCAAAGAACCAAAAGACTGACACATGAGCCAACCAATATACCGGTAACCCAATTTCTTCGAGGGTGGGAAGGGTGCATAACTAGAACAATAACAAAAATGAGACAAAAACATATCATGTTCATTCAAGACATTCTACTTAATAGAAATAACTGCTGAGATTAGAATAAAGTTGTTTCAAAATACTTGTAAAACATAAAACTGAGGAAAAATCAGCTACCTAAGATTTTAAAGTTATTTCATATGTCTTAAAGTTAAAATATGGGTACTAAAACACCATTTTAACAAGATTACTGGTTTTCAGTGAGATACTACAACTTATGGATGCCACACAAATAATGGCAAACATTTGTCGGCTATGAGAAAGGACATTGAAATCAAGCAGGACAGTTCTAGCAAGGTACAGTCAAGCCCTTTATAAATGGCAACCTCCGAATATAGCCACCCTGTGAATAATGGCCATTCTTTAGAAAAATGTTATTCATTATTTAGAACAAAAAGACCACAAAATAAAGGCTACCTGTCATTAAAGGCCACATTTTGCCCTTCCTTATGACGGACAGACAAAGAGTTTGTTACACTCAGAACAGAATATCTGGCCAAATTAGAGAAAAAACAGAAAGCTAAGATTCCGCACAGCGGACAGTGAAATGTTTACGGATTTGAGTTTGGTGCTGGATCATTCAGTTGTAAGAATATCAGAACAAAAAGAATCACAGAATGCTCTGAAAAATATAAGACGTCGTCCGTATGGGGAAGACAAAGAAATGAGATTGATTGCGGTGATCTTCAAGAGACAGAGGATCTTTGTGAGGAAACCAAAGTGGTACATAAGTTTTTAGACAAGAACAAGATTTCTCAGCAGTGGTAAAGATTGAGAGGTATGATAGGTGGCTCATACAAAAGCCTTACACCGCAGAACCTCTGTATAGAAGTCATTACAATGCATAAAGATCTCACAGAGTTTGTAAAGTTATGAAGGGTTTCCCATTGCTTGTCAATAGGGGTAATCTATCTATATGTGATGATCAACCTCCAAACCAAGTATAAAGACCTCAGGCAAAATTGCTCTCTGAGTAATTTGGAGGACAAGGTTTGACTACCAAAGAACCAAAAGACTGACACATGAGCCAACCAATATACCGGTAACCCAATTTCTTCGAGGGTGGGAAGGGTGCATAACTAGAACTTTACAAAAGAGCCCTACAATTACTAAAATATGACAAAAATATAAATCATGTCAGTTCAAGACATTTTACCCAACAGAAATACATGCTGGGAGAAGAATAAAGTTTCGTAAAAATACTCATAAAAAATAAAGCCGAAGAAAAGTAAACTACTTAAGTTTTAAAGTTATTTGATATATCTTGAGTTAAAACATGGGTACTAAAACGCTTTTTAATCAGGTGTTTGTGAAACACCAATGCCCCCAAAAGGGCAAATGGATAGCTGACCTTTGACCTATTGATAGACCTTATCAACAGGGGTCATCTATCTATGTGACCAACCTTCAAACCCAGTCAAGACCTAAAGGGCCAAAACAGTCGAATTGGCCATACAAGGTTTGATTACCAACGAAAATCAAAGACAGACATGAGCCACCCAATATACCGCCTTTTCTTCGAAGAGGGGGCATAACTACTTGAAAAAAGAATCCTACAATAACAAAAATGAGACAAAAACATATCATGTTCATTCAAGACATTCTACTTAATAGAAATAACTGCTGAGATTAGAATAAAGTTGTTTCAAAATACTTGTAAAACAAAAAACTGAGGAAAAATCAGCTACCTAAGATTTTAAAGTTATTTCATATGTCTTAAAGTTAAAATACGGGTACTAAAACACCATTTTAACAAGATTACTGGTTTTCAGTGAGATACTACAACTTATGGATGCCACACAAATAATGGCAAACATTTGTCGGCTATGAGAAAGGACATTGAAATCAAGCAGGACAGTTCTAGCAAGGTACAGTCAAGCCCTTTATAAATGGCAACCTCCGAATATAGCCACCCTGTGAATAATGGCCATTCTTTAGAAAAATGTTATTCATTATTTAGAACAAAAAGACCACAAAATAAAGGCTACCTGTCATTAAAGGCCACATTTTGCCATTCCTTATGACGGACAGACTAAGAGTTTGTTACACTCAGAACAGAATATCTGGCAAAATTAGAGAAAAAACAGAAAGCTAAGATTCCGCACAGCGGACAGTGAAATGTTTACGGATTTGAGTTTGGTGCTGGAACATTCAGTTGTAAGAATATCAGATCAAAAAGAATCACAGAATGCTCTGAAAAATATAAGACGTCGTCCGTATGGGGAAGACAAAGAAATGAGATTGATTGCGGTGATCTTCAAGAGACAGAGGATCTTTGTGAGGAAACCAAAGTGGTACATAAGTTTTTAGACAAGAATAAGATTTCTCAGCAGTGGTAAAGATTGAGAGGTATGATAGGTGGCTCATACAAAAGCCTTACACCGCAGAACCTCTGTATAGAACTCATTACAATGCATAAAGATCTCACAGAGTTTGTAAAGTTATGAAGGGTTTCTTTCCCATTGCTTGTCAATAGGGGTAATCTATCTATATGTGATGATCAACCTCCAAACCAAGTATAAAGACCTAAGGCAAAATTGCTCTCTGAGTAATTTGGAGGACAAGGTTTGACTACCAAAGAACTAAAAGACTGACACATGAGCCAACCAATATACCGGTAACCCAATTTCTTCGAGGGTGGGAAGGGTGCATAACTAGAACTTTACAAAAGAGCCCTACAATTACTAAAATATCACAAAAATATAAATCATGTCAGTTCAAGACATTTTACCCAACAGAAATACATGCTAGGAGAAGAATAAAGTTTCGTAAAAATACTCATAAAAAATAAAGCCGAAGAAAAGTAAACTACTTAAGTTTTAAAGTTATTTGATATATCTTGAGTTAAAACATGGGTACTAAAACGCTTTTTAATCAGGTGTTTGTGAAACACCAATGCCCCCAAAAGGGCAAATGGATAGCTGACCTTTGACCTATTGATAGACCTTATCAACAGGGGTCATCTATCTATGTGACCAACCTTCAAACCAAGTCAAGACCTAAGGGCCAAAACAGTCGAATTGGCCATACAAGGTTTGATTACCAACGAAAATCAAAGACAGACATGAGCCACCCAATATACCGCCTTTTCTTCGAAGAGGGGGCATAACTAGAACTTGAAAAAAGAATCCTACAATAACAAAAATGAGACAAAAACATATCATGTTCATTCAAGACATTCTACTTAATAGAAATAACTGCTGAGATTAGAATAAAGTTGTTTCAAAATACTTGTAAAACATAAAACTGAGGAAAAATCAGCTACCTAAGATTTTAAAGTTATTTCATATGTCTTTAAGTTAAAATACGGGTACTAAAACACCATTTTAACAAGATTACTGGTTTTTCAGTGAGATACTACAACTTATGGATGCCACACAAATAATGGCAAACATTTGTCGGCTATGAGAAAGGACATTGAAATCAAGCAGGACAGTTCTAGCAAGGTACAGTCAAGCCCTTTATAAATGGCAACCTCCGAATATAGCCACCCTGTGAATAATGGCCATTCTTTAGAAAAATGTTATTCATTATTTAGAACAAAAAGACCACAAAATAAAGGCTACCTGTCATTAAAGGCCACATTTTGCCCTTCCTTATGACGGACAGACTAAGAGTTTGTTACACTCTGAACAGAATATCTGGCCAAATTAGAGAAAAAACAGAAAGCTAAGATTCCGCACAGCGGACAGTGAAATGTTTACGGATTTGAGTTTGGTGCTGGAATATTCAGTTGTAAGAATATCAGATAAAAAAGAATCACAGAATGCTCTGAAAAATATAAGACGTCGTCCGTATGGGGAAGACAAAGAAATGAGATTGATTGCGGTGATCTTCAAGAGACAGAGGATCTTTGTGAGGAAACCAAAGTGGTACATAAGTTTTTAGACAAGAATAAGATTTCTCAGCAGTGGTAAAGATTGAGAGGTATGATAGGTGGCTCATACAAAAGCCTTACACCGCAGAACCTCTGTATAGAACTCATTACAATGCATAAAGATCTCACAGAGTTTGTAAAGTTATGAAGGGTTTCTTTCCCATTGCTTGTCAATAGGGGTAATCTATCTATATGTGATGATCAACCTCCAAACCAAGTATAAAGACCTAAGGCAAAATTGCTCTCTGAGTAATTTGGAGGACAAGGTTTGACTACCAAAGAACTAAAAGACTGACACATGAGCCAACCAATATACCGGTAACCCAATTTCTTCGAGGGTGGGAAGGGTGCATAACTAGAACTTTACAAAAGAGCCCTACAATTACTAAAATATCACAAAAATATAAATCATGTCAGTTCAAGACATTTTACCCAACAGAAATACATGCTGGGAGAAGAATAAAGTTTCGTAAAAATACTCATAAAAAATAAAGCCGAAGAAAAGTAAACTACTTAAGTTTTAAAGTTATTTGATATATCTTGAGTTAAAACATGGGTACTAAAACGCTTTTTAATCAGGTGTTTGTGAAACACCAATGCCCCCAAAAGGGCAAATGGATAGCTGACCTTTGACCTATTGATAGACCTTATCAACAGGGGTCATCTATCTATGTGACCAACCTTCAAACCAAGTCAAGACCTAAGGGCCAAAACAGTCGAATTGGCCATACAAGGTTTGATTACCAACGAAAATCAAAGACAGACATGAGCCACCCAATATACCGCCTTTTCTTCGAAGAGGGGGCATAACTAGAACTTGAAAAAAGAATCCTACAATAACAAAAATGAGACAAAAACATATCATGTTCATTCAAGACATTCTACTTAATAGAAATAACTGCTGAGATTAGAATAAAGTTGTTTCAAAATACTTAATGTAAAACATAAAACTGAGGAAAAATCAGCTACCTAAGATTTTAAAGTTATTTCATATGTCTTAAAGTTAAAATACGGGTACTAAAACACCATTTTAACAAGATTACTGGTTTTTCAGTGAGATACTACAACTTATGGATGCCACACAAATAATGGCAAACATTTGTCAGCTATGAGAAAGGACATTGAAATCAAGCAGGACAGTTCTAGCAAGGTACAGTCAAGCCCTTTATAAATGGCAACTCCGAATATAGCCACCCTGTGAATAATGGCCATTCTTTAGAAAAATGTTATTCATTATTTAGAACAAAAAGACCACAAAATAAAGGCTACCTGTCATGAAAGGCCACATTTTGCCCTTCCTTATGACGGACAGACTAAGAGTTTGTTACACTCTGAACAGAATATCTGGCCAAATTAGAGAAAAAACAGAAAGCTAAGATTCCGCACAGCGGACAGTGAAATGTTTACGGATTTGAGTTTGGTGCTGGAATATTCAGTTGTAAGAATATCAGATCAAAAAGAATCACAGAATGCTCTGAAAAATATAAGACGTCGTCCATATGGGGAAGACAAAGAAATGAGATTGATTGCGGTGATCTTCAAGAGACAGAGGATCTTTGTGAGGAAACCAAAGTGGTACATAAGTTTTTAGACAAGAATAAGATTTCTCAGCAGTGGTAAAGATTGAGAGGTATGATAGGTGGCTCATACAAAAGCCTTACACCACAGAACCTCTGTATAGAACTCATTACAATGCATAAAGATCTCACAGAGTTTGTAAAGTTATGAAGGGTTTCCCATTGCTTGTCAATAGGGGTCATCTATCTATATGTGATGATCAACCTCCAAACCAAGTATATAGACCTAAGGCAAAATTGCTCTCTGAGTAATTTGGAGGACAAGGTTTGACTACCAAAGAACTAAAAGACTGACACATGAGCCAACCAATATACCGGTAACCCAATTTCTTCGAGGGTGGGAAGGGTGCATAACTAGAACTTTACAAAAGAGCCCTACAATTACTAAAATATCACAAAAATTTAAATCATGTTAGTTCAAGACATTTTACCCAACAGAAATACATGCTGGGAGAAGAATACAGTTTCGTAAAATTACTCATAAAAAATAAAGCCGAAGAAAAGTAAACTACTTAAGTTTTAAAGTTATTTGATATATCTTGAGTTAAAACATGGGTACTAAAACGCTTTTTAATCAGGTGTTTGTGAAACACCAATGCCCCCAAAAGGGCAAATGGATAGCTGACCTTTGACCTATTGATAGACCTTATCAACAGGGGTCATCTATCTATGTGACCAACCTTCAAACCAAGTCAAGACCTAAGGGCCAAAACAGTCGAATTGGCCATACAAGGTTTGATTACCAACGAAAATCAAAGACAGACATGAGCCACCCAATATACCGCCTTTTCTTCGAAGAGGGGGCATAACTAGAACTTGAAAAAAGAATCCTACAATAACAAAAATGAGACAAAAACATATCATGTTCATTCAAGACATTCTACTTAATAGAAATAACTGCTGAGATTAGAATAAAGTTGTTTCAAAATACTTGTAAAACATAAAACTGAGGAAAAATCAGCTACCTAAGATTTTAAAGTTATTTCATATGTCTTAAAGTTAAAATACGGGTACTAAAACACCATTTTAACAAGATTACTGGTTTTTCAGTGAGATACTACAAGTTATGGATGCCACACAAATAATGGCAAACATTTGTCGGCTATGAGAAAGGACATTGAAATCAAGCAGGACAGTTCTAGCAAGGTACAGTCAAGCCCTTTAAAAATGGCAACCTCCGAATATAGCCACCCTGTGAATAATGGCCATTCTTTAGAAAAATGTTATTCATTAGTTAGAACAAAAAGACCACAAAATAAAGGCTACCTGTCATTAAAGGCCACATTTTGCCCTTCCTTATGACGGACAGACTAAGAGTTTGTTACATTCAGAACATGAGCCATCCAATATATCCCCTTTTCTTCAAAGAGGGGGCATTACTAGCTCTTGAAAATAAGAATCCTACAATTACAAAAATATGACGAAAACACAAAAACAAATCATGTCGATTCAAGACATTTTACTTAATAGAACTAACTGCTGAGATTAGAATAAAGTATTATAGAACTATATAGAAATTGCTGAGATTAGAATAAAGTATTATAGAACTATATAGAAATTGCTGAGATTAGAATAAAGTATTATAGAACTATATAGAAATTGCTGAGATTAGAATAAAGTATTATAGAACTATATAGAAATTGCTGAGATTAGAATAAAGTATTATAGAACTATATAGAAATTGCTGAGATTAGAATAAAGTATTATAGAACTATATAGAAATTGCTGAGATTAGAATAAAGTATTATAGAACTATATAGAAATTGCTGAGATTAGAATAAAGTTGCGTAAAAATACGTAAAATTAAAACTGAGGAAAAATCAACTGCCTAAGTTTTATAGTTCTTCAATATATCTAGGGTACTAAAACACCATTTTAACATAATTACAGGTTTTAGTGAGATACTACCATTTATGGATGCCACACTAGGCAAGCTTGTATACTAAGAGACAAATGATGGCAAACATTTGTCAGCAATGAGAAAGGACATTGAAATCAAGCAGAATGGTTCTAGCAAGGTACAGTCGAGCCCTTTATCAATAGCAACCTCCCAATAAAGCCAACATTTGGATAATGGCCATTCTATACAAAACTGTTATTGATTATTTAGAACAAAATGACCACCGAATAAAGGCCACCTGTCATTTAAGGGTCTATTTTGCCCTTCCTGACGACGGACAGATTAAGAGTTTGTTACACTCAGAATATCTGGCTAAGTTACAGGACAACAATAAGCTAAGATTCCACACAGTGGACAGTAAAATACTTATGAATTTGAGTTTGGTGCTGGGACCTTCAGTTGTAAGAATATAAGATCAGAGAGAATCACAGAATGCTCTGAAAAATCTAAGACATCAATATGGTAAAGACAAAGAAATGAAGATTGTTTGAGGTGATCTTCATGAGACAGAGGATCTTCATTAAAACCAAAGTGGTACATAAGTTGTTAGACAAAGATAAGATTTCTAAGAATGGCAAAGATTGGAGGGTATGATCTGTGGCTCATACAACAAGAGGGCCAAGATGGCCCTATATCGCTCACATGACAATCACTGTTCACTCATTAAAACATTGTTTTGAACCGGTGACCTAGTTTTTGACCCCAGACGACCTATGTTCGAATTTGTCTTACATATCATTAAGACAAACAGTCTGACTAGGTTTGGTGAAGATACGATCAAAATTTCACATCTACAGTGTTAATAAGATTTTCCTAAGATTTGACCTTGTGACCTGGTTTTTGACCCTAGGTGACCCATATTTGAACTTGTCCTTAATATCATTAAGAGAAACAATCTGACAATCAAAACCATGACATTTAGAGCTTTTACAAGATTTTTACCTAAGATTTGACCTTGTGACCCAGTTTTTGAACCCGGCTGACCCATGTTCATCCTTGACCCACATATTATTGAGGCAAACATTTTGACAAGGTTTGGTGAAGATCCAATTAAAACTGTGACATCTACAGTGTTAACAAAGTTTTCCTAAGATTTGACCTGGTGACCTAGTTATTGACCCAGATAACCCATATTTATACTTGACCGTTATATCATTAAAACAAACGATTTGACAAAGTTTGGTGAAGATCCAATAATAACTGTGAAATCTACAGTGTTAACATGGTTTTTCATTAGATTTGACCTAGCGACCTAGTTTTTGACCCAAGATGACCCATGTTCGAACTCGTCCAAGATATTATGAAGACAAACATTCTGACAAGGTTTCATGATCATCCAATCAAAACAGTGACTTCTAGAGTGTTCACAAGGTTTTCCAGCAATTTGCCCTAGTGACCTAATTTTACTACAGAAATTACCCATTTTCAAACTTGACCTACATATTATTAAAATAAACATTCTGACAAAGTTTCATGAAGATAAATTCGAAACAGTGATTTCTAAAGTGTTCACAAGGTTTTCCCTTATTTGGCCCTGGTGACCTAGTTTTTGACCCCAAATGGCCCAATATCGAACTCGTCCGAGATTTTGTTGATATTAACGTTCTGACCCAGTTTTGCTAAAATTGAGCCAAAAATGTGGCCCCTAGTGTGGTCACAACAAAAAGTTTGACGACGCAAGACGCCGGACGGAGAGTGATCCTAATAGCTCACTTTGTCACTTTGTGACATGTGAGCTAAAAACCTAACACTGCAGAACCTCTGAATAAAAGTCATTACAATGCATAAAGTTCTCAAAGACTTGTAAAGTTATGTAGGGTAGCCCTATGCTTATCAATAGGGGTCATCTATCTGTGAGGATCAACCTCCAAACCAAGTCCAAAGACCTAAGGCCAAATTGCTCTCTTAGTAATTTGGTGGACAAGGTTTGATTACCATGTCAATTCAAGTCATTTTACTTGCTGGGATAAAGTTTTGTCAACTGCTGGGATAAGAAATCAATAATAGTTTGTAAAAAATACTCCTAAAAAATAAAGATGAGGAAAAACAAACCAGACCGAAGTTCATAAAGTTTTTTTTATGTATCTTAAGTTAAAACATGGGGAATAAAACACTTTTTAATGGGGAGTTTGTGAAAACACGATACCACTAAAGGGCAAATAGATTGTTGACCTTTGACCTATTGACAGACCTTAAAATCAACAGGGATCATCTATCTATGTAACAAACCTTCAAACCAAGTCAAGACCTATGGGCCAAAACAGTTGATTTTTGTTAACTGCCAATCTTGACACCTTGCCTTACTGCTGACCTTGACACCTGAAGTGCACATGCTTGCTGAGAAGAAGTTTTTTAAAGATTTTCCTACAATGTAACCATTGCAGACAGAGTTCTGCATGGCATTTTTTAAACAACATTGGTTGAGCATCATGTAAGGAACATCCCTGTGAAGTTTTGTAGAAATTCGGCCAACTGCTTAAGAAGATGTTGTTTTAAGTTTTTATGTGCTATACAAAATAAATGCAACAACGTTCACTTTTATTCTTTGTCACAGACAAGGTACAGAATAAAAAATTCTCACCAAATATTATTTTAATGCCAAAACACCTTTAAACTAAATTAAAGAGGCATGCCCTGGAACTGAAGCGTCTCAAATAGCAATAAAATTGTTACCATTTTAATGTCTAAATCAAATAATGAAAGCCCTGTAAAATAGTTACAAAGTACATGTATCCCGCTAGTTAACTCAAAATACACATTTCAAGATTTACCAAACCCTTTTGGGATCTGTCAAAACTGAAAACATCGTGGAAAAAATATTAACAGACAGTGTATTGGTAAGTATTGCTCATGCTATGTTCATTTTTGCGATATCGAGTTCATCCAATCAATCAATTATATGTAAATATCAATGTTATGCTGCAATGAAAGGCAGCACAAGCTCAGCTCAAATCGGAAATATTGTTAACGCTGGCAGCCTTTTATTTAAATTGACATACAAAATACTGATGTGCATGTTAAAGAGTCATTTTTGAACACACCTTCTTTGACTTTTGTAATAATTGGTTCTAAAAGTGACAAATGCATTTTTGCCGTATGCAAACCAAGACGCAGCAGTTCCAGGGCATGTCTCTTTAAAATATCTAAGGCACTGTGAAGTTACACAAAATATTGATTAACAAATGGCTAAACTATCAAGAATCATATACTTAACACCCCAAATGTATCAGATATGCTTTTAACTTTAAATTGGCCATTGTTAGAAATTAGAAGAACAAGAGCTCCCTTAATAATGTTTTATAAGATTGTACACAATCTTGTCGCTTTTGATCCTGAAAATAACTTATTAATACCAACTAACTCCAGAACAAGACATGGTAGCACATACAGTTTCAGACACATTGGCACTTCCAAAGATTCATACAAATATCCATTTTATCCAAGAACATTAAATGTAATAAGGAAGTGCAGTAAGAAGAAGAAGAAGCTGGTTTAAACAGTAAATACCTAAGCTGTAAGCCTTATGGTTTCGGACAAGAAGATTTGTTTAATTTTCCTATAATCCTATATAAAATTGAGTAAACCACAGGGCGGGGCCAATTTTCACCCCAGAGGCATAATTCAAACAACCTCGGTAGACGTCTACTAGACAATGCTACACACCAAATATTTTTATTTTTTTCCCTACTGGTTGCCATGGCAACCAGAGTTTTTAATGATTTTTTTTTTAACAACTTGGGTAGATCTTCAGCTTCATTCAAGGATCATTCTTGTAAAGTTTCATTGAAATTGGCAAACTGCTTAAGAAGGAGATGTTGTTTAAAGCAATTGTTGACGCAATGACACACATGCATGCACAGACGACAGACATTACACGATCTCAATAGCTCACCTTGAGCATTTTGGGCCCTGGTGAAAAGTCAGACAAATTCAGACTCAAGGTTCAGTCTTTTTCAGCTTCAGCAAATGTCTAAAGAAATACTGAACAAGGGGGGCACGGTGGCCTTATGATTGCTCACCAGTAAAAAAGACCTTTAAAGAAGAATGTTTATTCAGGTTTTCAATTTTGACCCAGGGCATCATTTGAACAAACTTGGCAGAGGTCCACTAGACAATGCTACATCAAAAATATCTTAGGCACTGCAATCTCTGACAAGAAGATTTTTTAATTTTCCCACAGATATAATTCATTTTAAAATCTAGAAACCCAGGGGCGGAGCCAATTTGGACCCCATGGCCATAACTTGAACAATCTTGGAAGAGGTCCATTAGATGATGTTCACACAGAATATCTAAGATCTAGTCATTGTAGTTCCTGACAAGAAGATCTTAATTTTCCTATATAAGCCTAATAAATAGTGACCCCTGGGGCAGTGCCAATTTTTACCCCAGGTCCATAATTTAAACAAACTTGGTAAAGGTCCAATAGACAATGCTACACACCAAACATTTAATCTCTAGCCATTTAATCGCTCAACTGTAAAAGACCTTTGAAGAACATTTTACAAATTTTCCATATATGAACCTTATAGATGTAAAATCAAGTAAACCCTGGCATGGTGCCAATTTTGACCCAAGGGCCATAATTCGAACAAAACTGGTAGAGGTGCACTAGACAAATGATACACACCAAATATCTAGGATCTAGGCATGGTGGTTTCTAACAAAAAGATTTTAAAAGTTTTTTCTATTGGTTGCCATGGCAACAAAGACATTAATGGAATTTTATTTTTTGAACAACTTTAAATGTTTGATTGGTTGAAACTGATGCAGTAGTTTCAGAGGAGATGTCATTTGAAGGAAAATGTGAACGGATGTGCGACGAACGTTGGGACGGTGAGCGATCCAAATAAAAATGTCAAGAATAAACTGTACTCCCCAGAAAGTGTCACATGCTGTTTGAAATCTAGGTTTCCTTGTAATGGGCCCATCCTACTGTGTCAAGTTCACCCAGATCCCTTCATAGCAGGTCTAAATCTTCAGTAGTATCTAGCTTGAGCTGTCTTCTACTTTCTGAAACTAGAATGATATGAATTATTTCCAAGCTCATGAAAGTATATTGCACATACAGTCAAACTTGTGCTATAGTTCACTTGTGAATAGACACTACCTCAATGTGAAGACCAGAGGAAAAGAAAGCATTCATTAAATCAACTATTGCTTAATTACAAGCATATATATAGTCCTTCCAGTGCATGATGCCAAATAAACCTTAGCTCACAGTGCACTTTTATTTGAAAGACATTTTGTTTAGAAATCAGCTAGTCAAAAATAATTTAAACATATTAAGTGCAACCTCTCCAAAGCAACACTCTCTGGGAGTAGCAAAAGTATGTTGTTGTTGTTGCAAGGTTGTTGCTCTAAAGAGGTTAAATTAATAGTTAAATCGTGCAGTGGGAAAAAACATGCTGTTGTTGAAGGGAGGTTGTTCTTCAAGAGAGGGTCGCTCTGGAGAGGTTGTACTGTACCACATTAAACTTTTTTGATAACTGACCTTGTGTCCATTATTGTGTCATCAATACATTTTAATTAAATAATTATTTTATTTTTTAAATATTTCTACATCAAATAAGTCATCAGTCCAGGGCTCCAGATAAATATTTGGGCAATGGATATTTTACCCCCTCTTTTCTTTAAGCATGAGGTATTTCACCCCTTAATTTTATGAGAGCGTACTTCAGATTTTTAAGGAGTAATGACAGTCATGAGAACCACTCTTAAGGGTATTCACTTATAAACACAAACACACACTGAAGCCTTGCCTTTTAAATGAACTAGTTGTATTGTGTTCTTCTATGTTTAATGAGCATTATTCAATATGTTTAATTAAATCACTAGTCACAGATACTACATTTTAATTTGATAGTTACGCATTTTAATCGATTAAAACGCGTCCTAGGATTTAAAGTGCGTATCGGTACACTCTAGAAATATTTTTCATTCGTATTTCGGGAATTTGCGTATTTTTTTTGTTCAATTAACGGGCTTCTCGAAGTTTATTTCCATGACAGGTCACATAACGATCGCCTTACTCGTGATGAAAGCTTAAATCTGATTGCATGAGCGATACTCTGTGGTATTTGTTTACAATTTACTTGTACCCTGTGCACTCTATCCTTTCACTACGCTATCGGGAACCATACCTAAAAAATACCACACAGTATCACTCATCCTATCAGAAATAAGCTTTCATCATGAGTTACACGATTGTCACGTGACCTATCAAGGAAGCAAAATAAAGAAACCGACATAGTGAACAAAAAACGTAAATTCTTCATTAAAAGTGCATCCCGAGATGTGAAATCATTAGCAGTTAATAAATTATACCATATATGATATAAACATAATGTTTGGTTATGAATTATGACTCATTCCATGGAGTTTTACCTGTAATTTATCGGTTTCGCTATAGATTTGTACACGCTGCGATTTTAAACATCTTTAAAGGTAGTAAAAGTATACATTTTCTGTTAGCGTGTTGAGTTACCCACACGTTGCACTATATATGAGTTAAATATTTTGTACTGCATTGCAATAACATGGAAGTTTATAACACGCGTTGGAAAATTCGAATCGTCGAAGTTCTTTCCCTTCTATAATTATATATATTATGGGTTACATGGAAAAAAAATTTTTTTTATTTCTTTTCGTGACAAACCCCTTTGGATATTTATATATCATGGAAACCATCAAAACTTTCAGAAATGCCACTCATCTTATAAAATGGACTTAGCTGATCTTTGATCAGTTACAGGTCATTGTCGGACTATACTACTTTTTCTTAAGATACGTCTTGATCCCTACAACTTTGATATTGGAAAATTGGACTGTATAGAGAGAGTTTATCATGATAATTATTAATAGCAGTTTGAACTGGAAGGTGGAGTCATGGCCTCTTATAATATTGGATTATCAAGTCCAGTTTTTTGGGGGTAATTTGAGAATTTTGAGCCAGTATAGTTATTCATCTTAATTCTTTTAGCTGCATTTATAAACAATGGAAATCTCCTTTAGTCACCCAGTACAGCAACATTAATTGTTATTTGGTTCACGCACATATAGCGCTTACAAGCATCATTTTTAATTATGAATAATTTCGGTTGACGCTTGTCTTTGAATACCCCAGATTTCTGAGCCGTACAGTAAAATAGGGCTTATTTTAGTATCAAATATATTGAAAAAGACATGATGGGGTAATTGACTGCATTCATATAACTTTGATAAAATAGAAATAAAAACACGTTTAGGCCTTAAAGCTTGTTCACGAGTCATTCTTGCATACGAGAATTGCTGTGACAAGGTGACCCCAACATATGGAAAACTGGTAACTGATTAGTGAACTTCACCTTCATAAGACCATTTCTCATGTTTTGATAGTACCCCTACCTTTTTAAATATTTTTATATTTTCTTACTTTTGAGTAATAATCTTTACCCCCTTATCAAGACAATATTTATGTAAAACATTTAGTAATTTCTGTAATCCTATAACTGTGGCTGAGAGGATAGCCCTTCCGAATTCTTCACGAAAATCAGCCAACCAGAAAGCTGAATTACAGTTAGTTGCCCAGTTCAGGTGCATATTTCGATCAATGCTCAAAATTTAAAGCAACCAACAGGCAGAAATATCTTTACAATGTAAACACATAATGTATTAAGTCCTTTATTAAAAACCATAGTTCCCAGCCAGCATGTCCATATATGACGTATATAAGAATTTTGGTATCAGTTTCCAAACATTCAATCAATACCAGTCTGATGTTACGTGAACTACATATACATTTGAACATACTTAGATGATGTCGCTCAACTATCAGAAATAATTCATATATTACGTCAGTTTCTTGATATCCTTCGGATATATCCGTCTGATAATCAACATCAACAAAATTTATCAAAGTAGAACAAGTGACTTCATGTATCAAGTTATGACATCATATTGGATAGGTTGTTATTTTAAGACACATTTTGCACAAAGAATTATCTGGTGTTGGAATGTAAGTACATTGTCTTAAAATTATAAAACATGCTTTATATAAAGATATGGAGCTACATTTGTATTTAGTCTTAAGTGAAATTTTTTTCATCATTTTTATTCTATTAAACTTTATCAAATGCTAAGTATAATTTTCAATTGCTGTGACTCACATTCATGTACAAACAATAGTCACCTTATTTTGATCCATACTTGAGCAATAAGTTTAACAAGTTGAAATGATCAGACAGGTCTACACTGGTCTAGTTTCAGAAATTCAAGGTCACTTCCCATTGATTCAAGACAGTGGAAATATTGACTGAGCTTGAGTGCCATCATGCAGAATCTTTGGTGCTTCTTCAAGCTTTTGGAGCAAAAATGGCCAAATTTACTCTACCATTATGAGAATGAAGTAAATAAATATGTTGTCAAAGTTGACAGGAGTTAAAACTGTGTAATTGTTTCGTATATCTTCTGGTTCATAAGAACATACATATTGATGATTGCTGCTTGTAATTGGTTGACGTTAAAGTAAAGTCTAATTTTTCAATTATCTTTCTTTTACTCTTAAAGGTTTAATATGTACAGTAAAATCTCTCCAGAGATCAAGATTTTACCTGGATATCAATATTAAGAATTTATAGGAAGCCAATATCTGCATGATATCAGGAAAAAATATAGGACAGATATCGGAAAAGTGATATACGTGGAATTTAAAAGTATATATATAGGGCCTTAATACATCCCCTGCCTGGATTTAGCATCCACTTGGCAGAAACAATAGGAAATCAATCAAATATTATACTTAGAAGTACTCTCTAGAGTGAACCAAAACAACAACAAAAAATTTCAAAAGCTGTTATTTTGTTATATCCTCGCTATCATGCCAACCACACATTTGTGTACTTCGAAAATAGGTCATTTCAACACGCTAAAAAGTCACAGGTGTCATTTTCCTACCTTCTACACAATTGCGGCAGCTGATTTTTTCACAACTGACTTCGTGTTTGTGAGGGACAAAGACGTAAATATTAGATCAGCATAAGCTTGTTGAATACTTTCGTTTCACTCAGAACCAGTGAACGCAACGGAACTGGGCAACTAACTGTAGTAGGGCTATAGTTCTGGGTCCCATAACTAAATTGGTATTTTTTATTTCGTCTTGTTGCAGTGCTCCAGATAAGACGCGTACATGTGTAATCACGCATATTTTTTATCAGAAAACGCATTGCTAAAAAATCTCGGACGTACAAGTACGCATTAAACCATTTGCTTACGTATTTCGCTCTATAAGCGCTGCATTTTCCCAGTCGTCGGGAATATGAATTGAGTAACAGTAATCTGTTTCAGTAAGTCCAATCAGCGACTGATTCTATAAATAGTGTAGATTAATCTTCATACCATGATTTTCGGAGCAGAAAAATGCGTATTTAACATAGAACCAGTCCATCTTAATTTCGCCTCCAAAATTGGACCATAGAATGTCGGCGTCCTTTTGCTGTAGCCAAATTTTCTTTGATACCGACTTCTAAAACAATTCACCGCCTTTGATTAAACCGAAATGATCAAATGAAGAAAAAACGGCAGTATGTAATCTGCGGAACAATGTTCAAAATCCCAAATGGTTATCTTGGTGTGTTTATGGGGGTTTTGAAAATGGTGCAAACAGAGTGACATTTTGCACGTACGTAGCAATTTTGGACCGATTTATGAAATTTATTGAGCATTTATGGATCGATCTGTCCGAGGCGTTGAAATTCATGAATGTGTAAATCAATTTAACACAACCATGACGTAAAAAAATAATGACGTCATTTGTGCCATTTGTGGGATAATATGTTTCGACCTTTTTGAAACATACTGAAGTGTTTGCTCCGTAATCTGCAAATTACTGATCAGTTCTTGTATGCACAAATTTTGTTTCACACTTATGTGTTTTATGGACTAATGATTTCTTGTTTACAATGACACCAACGTGTTAAAATACAGGTAAGTAATATCAAGTATCAAATTATCGAGTAGCAGGTGTGAAAACAGCGTTAGGTTGCCATTAGTGCATGTTACTGAAATTTTCAGCATTGACAACGGACTTTACGCATTGAAAAGTAAAACCTACGAGTACATACGTATTGCATACAAATATTATCTGGAGCACTGTTGTTGACCATTTTAGTTATTGAATTGTCTATGCGTCTATTGAATCAGATCAACTTACATGCCTTCCGGAATGCTACGGACTTAATCCAAAGCATTTACAAGGAAAATTTTTAAACTAAGGGTAGTATGAAACATCGGCAAAATGTTTGATAACTTTGGTCTGTTGAAGGTATATTTTTGGTCATGTTGATATATAGATTATACTATAATTCATCGAACTGTACACAAGTTTTACGGAAATGTGTGCGTTAAATAGGAAAACGAACGCGACTCAGATTGAGTCGTTTACCTGTTAGCCTTTAAAGAACAAGTGGCTTTGACGATGAACTGCAATGTAATGCAAACGTATCATCGTCAAAGACCCTTCGACTAGTTTGGCTAGGGAACATCAACAAATAAATTCCATTTCACAGTTCGGAAATGGACCTTCCACAAATACACCAAGCTTAATCAGTACACATTCGGTGCCAGTAGAACATGACATAAAACTGATACCGACACTTGCAGTAATTATGTATCGTCTACGCACCTATTCTCGAACCCCACCTCCTTTCGAACCTTTTTGTTTATGCTCGTTCATACGCATGTGCGAGTCCGTGTGACGTCATCACTACACGCGCACCGATGCTTAGTTTGTAAACAATGCGCTCGCTACTGTCAAGTGAAAATATGTGTCGTAAACAAATAAATATTGCTTACAATTCTTCAATAAAGACAATTTAAAAAACAATAAAAATGTTATTACTTTATTTTGTAGCAATTTTAGTAAACTATTCCCTATTGTTTCTCGCAAAAGGTTCGAAAGCAGGTGCTCATAAATGGCAGCCATTTTGTCTCTTGTATCCGAGGGTGGTGGGGAATATTTGATTATCAAGATGGTTCAGTGATTAATGCGGCGATTATTTTAAGCAGGTTTGTACATTAAAGATTATTTTACTTATCAATTTGATTTGTTAGTCAATATTTCTAAAGTTGATAGAGAAACATCCAGTTAAAGACTTAGGGGTTCGAAAACCGGTACGTCCACGATATTTGAAAAATCTCGAAGCAAATTCGCGAAAACATATGACATTGACATAACTAGCAGTTACAACTCATGCATTCAACATATATGTTTCATCGTTAAATGCATTTCATTTTATCAACAAGAATCAACACTTACAAGGCAGTAGTTCATAAACAGGAGAAACTTCTGCACATCATGAGAACCTGCATGCACGATCTCTGCAAGGGAGACAATTCTAAATGACTAAAATCAAAGTACTGAAAGCTCCGGAAGTGCTTCAAAACATCCAGGGATAGAAAGTCTTAGAGACAAAGCTTTTTATGTTTATAAACATAAATCAATCTGACAACAATTTAATTTATATGTATTTAGATTTTACAAAGGGTCTATTTGACTTATTACTGTAATTTGCCATTTTTTAGTTTGTAAGTGCAAAATTATTGTAAGAAGTAAAAGTGACAATTTCTGTAAGTCCAATAGTTAAAGTTCGTGAACACATTTCTACTCAACATACTCTACTAATATTCCAAGTTTCATGTGGTTCCCTTTGGCACTTTTATAGTAGTTGTAAAGAACAGTGAAAGTGACATTTTATCTACTCCTGAAAGGGGACAGTTCTGTCAAAATGCATGATATAGTTACGATTCTTGATCAGTACTCGTCCACCGATCACGCTCTACCAATATATCAAGTTTCATCTGGTTGCCTTTGGTACATTTTTGTACTTATCAAGTAATTGTATGTTACAGAGAAAGTGACAACTTTTCTTAGTTGAAAAGGGGTGATAATTAGTCAAAATGCATGTGACAGATTCAAAGTGTGATGGACGGACAGATATGCGGACAGACAGACAAATGGACAAACTTAATGTATATTATAATTATATATAGTCCCCTCCTGTGTAAACATTGATAGGGACTAAAAATGACCAAGAACCGTATTGCAATACTGTTATTACAAGAGGGGGGGGGGGGGAGAAATGGCCAAGGCCATCATTTAATGAAACTTGGTTGAGGTCCACTAGACAATGCTACATCCAATTTTCCCATTTAAACCTATATGTAAAATCAAGTAAACCCTGGGCAGAGCCAATTTTGACACTGAGGCCACAATATGAACAGTCTTGGTAGAGGTCCAATAGACAATGCTACACACCGAATATCTAAGCTCTAGGCATTGTAGTTTCTGACAGGAAGATTTTTTTCAATTTTCCTATATAATTCTATGTAAAACTAGAACTATCACTAAAGGTAATGAATACCCCCCAGATGCCGCCTTGACACAGTTATTGTTACATTTTACAAAGGGAAATATAAAACTTTTTCATTTTTTAATACCTGCAAATAGTTGCCAAGAAATATCCTGACAAATTTCTAAATATACATTATATAAAAAGGAACAAAGGGCCATAACTTGACTTGGACAAAACCTATTATGGACGTGCACGAACTGGCAAACTACTTATCACTTCTGTGAAGTTTCATTGAATTCCTATGAGTTTTTGCCGAGATATTGTATATATACTATATACACTGTATAAAAAACAACAAATGAACATAACTCAGTGAAAATTCAACCAAACATAACAAGCTTACTGCATGCACAACTAGGCACATTACTTATCATTTCAACACACCCTCTACTACCCAGGAATTCTTTTTACCCACTGAAACACTATTACATATTATGCTTATAACAACAACAAACAAATTCAGCAAACAATTTTTTTTCACCATATGTATATTATCAGAGACATAGATCTCTGATATTATAATTATAGTTAAGGAATAGAACTCCAGGGCTCAGAAATCACACTGGCCGTGTTCATCAGGATCCTGTGTAACAACTCTGATCCGATTCTTAAAAACCTGGTCTTATATTTGACCAGAAATATTTTTTCTTTAACCACCATCCCATCTTTTATCCATATCAAGGACTTATATACATACATAAGTCCTTGTCCATATATTGCTTTAAACTGGAGCAACAAGCTTTTCAACTTACAACTAGAACTCCGTGAGTCTGATGTGTCGCCTGACGCTGGATAGTTTATGTGATATATGAGCAAAAATGTTGCAAAGTGCACTTAACCTTGCTTTAATGTAGAATACTTTTGTGCCTGTTTACACTGTCTGAAAAATGTGCTCTAATAAAATCTGTCAAAGCAGAATAATTAAAAAAGTCGCACAAGTTGGAGTAACAATTCTTGCGCACTGCACTTTGGGTCATTGCAGGAAACATGCAAACCAAGTTTCGAGTAATTCCAACTTGTGGTGACAAAGTTATGTTCTAGACAAGAAATCCTCTAATAAAATCAATCAAAGGGGAGTATTTAAAAAAAAGCACAAGGTAGAGTTACTGTTCTTCTGCATTGCACTTCAGGTCATTGTAAGATACATGCACACCAACTTTCAAGTCATTCGAACTCATGGGGGACATCGCAATGTTCCGGACAAGAAATCCTCTATTATTAAACAATCAAAGGGGAATAATTCAAAAACTGCACAAGATAGCTCTCTAGTTTTCTAAACTGTAATTTGAATTATTCAATATACAGTGAAGCCTCTCTACAGTGTTGCCACTCATTTGAGCAACGACCTCCCTTGCAATTTAGGTTATATGTGTTTATAAATTGTTCATAATTATAAACAAATCATTTGTCGACATAATTTTTTGGCCAAAATTTTAAAGACCTTTCCACCGCTATTATAATTATAGTGAAATAAGTTTATAATACGCTTAAAGAGCTTGATCAAACAGCTGACTGTTCATAGCATTTTTTCGCTGATTATTCTTTGAGAAATTTATACCCAGGTATGTTGTCGACAAGTTCCTTTTTTTCATTTAAAATTTTCAGGTCTATCAATGAGAATCGGTAAGTTATCGAGTGTCACACTTATGCTATAAAAAACAAGCAATTAGCTAAAGTAATAGGTGGTAATTATGCGGTGATTGACAACAGCATGCATATGTGAGGGTCATCCGTAAAGTTCGTGGATATAGTTATTAATGAGACAAGTCATAGATGTTTTGCGCCAAAATTTTATGTACATGTAATGTAACATTTTGCCAAAATACATGCCAAATATCAGAGCGAAATATTGACAGATAAATTTTTTACGCTGTACAGATCAAAGGCACATAATGAATCTACGGAGCACTTCAACAAACTTCACATCGACGTCCTGACATTATACTAACATTTTCTCGAAGTACTCGTTCTCAAATGTTATGCATTTTCTGTGTCTTTACATCCATTTAGAGAAAATATCATTATTCCAGCTACTGTCAATTTTGAGGTGATCACTTAATCCATCGGTGCTAAATCTGGACTATAGGGACTGCATGCTAATTTCTCAAAGCCAATATCAAAATATCCCTTCAATATCAATGATCTTGATACCTTTTAGAATTCTCAGCACTTGAAATCAACTTTAGTGTCTGCGTGAGTGTACATCCAGCCTTACACAGTACATGGCAGCAGTGCACTGCTCTGTACGCTCTGATGTTTTTGTAATGAATTGAAATAAGCACAGTTCTTCCGTACTGGATAACTATGTTATTACGCTGGCAATTACTTAAAACCTTTGGCAGCAAACGTCACAAATATTTGCTACAGTGACCAATGTCATTCTGTGCACTTTCGTTCATTTTTATACAAATTACAAACAAAATGAATCCACTTAATTGCAAAAATTCAAAGTGCTCCGTAGGCCCTGACTATGGTCGCCCTGGTAACTTGTATCCAGTGACTACTTTGGAAATAGAACTTGAGACAAAAGATGTCAATTATTGTTATGACAAGTTTTCAGAATTATCACATCATTATAACCCCAAAAGGTTAGGTTGTCCACGAACTTTACGATGACCCTTGTACAATCAATCACATTATTTTAATGGGGTTATCTATTGAATACATTGGAAACTTATATGTGGTGAATTATAAGAGACAAGAAACATAAAACAGCTATTAGACAAAATTAATATCATTGAAAACCACATAAAATCAGTCACAATTATACCAAAAGTTGAGAATTTTGTAAACTAATCTGTAAAGTACTCCTTCACTATTATTATAACTATAGACTGATTAGATAGATTAAATGACACATAGTTAAATGATATGATTTTTATTTCCATAATATGCATGATATCATTATAACAATTCAATTCAGGAACCAGTCATACAAAGACACAATATGTAAGACACTTGAAATAATATAACACAGTCAAATAAATAAAGTATGGTATCTTCCATGAACAGTATTGCTTCACATCAATATAAATTTAGTCATTTCTTAAGGAAGAAATGATAGTTTCCTTAATAGCTCCGAATGAAACAAATCTTCAACTTATGTTAAACCATCTATATAATTGGTGTTTGAAAAATGTTATGTCTGTAAATATCAGTAAAACAAAAATTATTCACTTCAGGAAAAAATGCAAACCTAGGACTTACGTTATTTTTAAACTGGGTAATTCTCAGATAGATATATGTGAAAAATACAAGTACTTAGGTGTCGTCCTGAATGAATTTCTTGATTTTACAGAGACAGCAAATGTTCTTAGCGAATCACCAAGTAAAGCATTCTCATCGTTAATTTATATGTTATTTAATCAAACAGATGTTATGTTTTCTTCTTTCATTAAAACATACAATTCCAAAATAATCCCTATTATGGACTATTCTGCATCTGTGTGGAGATTTAAAAATTATCCCAAAATAGTAACTGTCCATAAAAGAATTCTTAAGTATTATCTTGGAGTTCATAAATGTACATCAACATCAGTAATTCAAGCAGTTACTGGTTTAATACCACCTCATATTAGACAAAAACTATCAATGTTACGATTATGAAAAAGATTAAATTTACATGAATGAAAATAGAATTACTAAACAAATTTTTAATTTTGATTTTAAAAAATGTAGAAATAATTGGTCTAAAGAAATTAAACAAATATTTGACGAAATGGACAAGAGAGAAAACTTTATTAACAAATCCATATTTCATAGTAGAGGTTAATTTATAAAAATAGCTGAAAATATACTTTTAGAAAAATTTAAACCCTAATGGTTAAACGAAATTTCTTCTCAATCAAGACTTGATGTATATAAACAAGTAAAGAGTACTTTTGAATGTGAAATCTATATAAAAATGAATATGCAAAAACATTTGAGATCTGTCCTTACTCAACTCCGATCTGGCACATTACCTTAAGATATTCAAGCAGGACGTTTTCTAAATATTCCAAGAGAATCTAGGATATGCAAGCAATGTAATACTGGATTAGTTGAAACTGAGATTCATTTTATCTCTATCTGTCAAAAATTCGCGATCTTAAGAGATAAACTTTACTTAAAAATTTCGCCCCTAAATATTATCGATAACAATGATTTCTATGACACTCTTAAGAAACTTGTATGTGTTCCAGAAGCTATTAAAGCCTTTTCATCAATGAAGCCTTAAATGTCAAATCTAATTATTATTAACGTTCTTTGAATTTCCTCCTACATCATATATTTTTCATTGTTTAATATTATACCATTCTATTGTACCTACATTCATAACATAATTTGATATAATCACAAATCGTGTCTATGTAACTTATAAATGTTTTTATTTTCCTTTCAATTCTGTGTTTATATACGATATGTTTTTCTTATAAAATGTATAATCATAATAAGTGACTGATACATGTAAGCCTTATTAGGCTGAGTTTTTGCAAAATATTCATGTATTATGTAACATTGTATATTTCTTTATTATGCTTGTCACTATAATAAAATAAACTATATACTCAATCGCCCATTTCCATATTTTGGACAAGATCAACTTGTGAGAATATTTTGCAATGTATAAATACAGCCTCGGCTACGTTGCACCGTCATTTGGACAGATGAAATTATGATAATTATAGACATCAGAGTCTTAACAGCATGCAAGATGTAACTTCCAGCAAGCATGCTATCATTGTCAACAAGCGTGGTGATGGTGTCACCATGCATTTTAACTATACCAGTAAGCATACTAGCTGTGTCAATGGGTAAATTGTTACTGTAAGCAGGCATTGTGTAATCTTAACCATTCCATATATCGAGGGTTCAACGCAACAGTGTCGTAACTCATATTGAAATAAGAACAAGTTACGACTGTGTTGCGCTGAGCCTTCGATATTTAAGTTACCTATCACAAAACAGGCTAGGTAACTACCTAATTAACATCCAACTTTATTTCATGTGTAATCAAAGAGATGTATTCATATAGTTATCAACAAATCAAATTGAGAAGTAGGTGCTTTATCCAGGTATGAAGTTCTTAACTCCACTGTGTCTCTTGTATTCTACCAACTGATCTTATCATCTAGAGTGTGTTTTGAAGTTTGTAGTATATGGTAAAGGTAACCATGAAAGAAAATTAAGTTCTGCATCATAACATTAACTGGGTATACTGTTTCAAGTATCCAAATCATCAGTAAAAATTGAACACTGAGTCAAATCTTCAAATGAATCAACTGATTCCATAGTTTTCTCATCACAACATTGTTTATTGCTTTCATTCAAGTGTCTTTCCTTGCTTTCTGTCTTCATTTTAGCATGACGTTCCTTTTTCTTCTTGTTTTTCTTTTCTTCCATCTTTCCTTTTTTAAGTGACAATTTCAAATTTGAAAATAGTCTGAAATGATCATCAATTAATTATTATTTCTGAATTCTAAAAATCATTCATTCCTGAAAGACAATATCAATAAATTTTCATTCCCGAATTTCTAATCATTAATTATTCATCAGTTTAGAACAAAATCCATATCCGCCAGCAGTGATAATCAATGTATCATGATTCTGAAATTCAACGGTAAGCACTAAAAAAATACCAATAACTAGAAACAATATACTTAGTTGGAACATTCATTTAAATCATCCTTGCGCTTGAGGCAAATTTGGGGTTCACACCACACTTAATGTACTTAGTGTTTCAAGTCACAAAAACAGACATCTATATGTTACGCACATTTTGTAAATAGTGCAGTGTATAATTTATATGGTACAAAATGAAACAATACCTGTTGATCCTCTCCAAATTCTCTTTCATTTTAGCATTGGCTGTTTTAACAATGAACTCCAAATACTGAAAGCATAATCATAATAGATAATACTAAGGAGTTAATTATAGACTTATTTATATGTTTTAAGATTTAATATATGCAATGTATAAATTAATTATATGAGGGAAAAAGCAAGTAACAACATTAAGTCTAACTAGGTTCAACAGGCATTCAAAAATAATTTCTCCTTCCATAAATAGCTCTCAATATGTATACAAATTCTATCATATTAAATGATTAGTGATTCTGAACACTGGCAGAAAAATATGCTCCACAAAACATCCAAGACAGAGAACATTTATTTCTTCTAAGCACACATTTTATTTAAGTAGTAAAATTATAAATTTATCTTTCTTTCTAGAACATAGACTTATACCAAAGACCTTGACCTTGACAAAGATGCTGAAAGATTGAAATCATGTGATTACCTCATCCGAAACTAAAAGTTTTCCACAACAAGTCAAAGGAACTTCTAATGAATGAGTACTTCGGATTGCCTTTAAGAAAAGATATAGCATGAATAGCATAATGTACCAGATAATGAAACTAATTATGTGACTCCTTACAGTCAACTATTGTCGCATGAAGTATAAAAAGCACAATAAAGGTCTAAAAGCATTGCTATGTACTGATTTTATTAAAGGGGCATACCCTACAACTTGGTGCATCTAGAATCAAGGCAAAATGATGATAAAATAGAAGCTTTTAAAGAAAAAATCCGACGAAGAAAGCTTCAGTGAAAAAATAATCACGAAAAATATGTATTTGTGACACATACATTTAGTCATGGAAATGTCATGTAGTCGTCGGAGAAGTATGTCAACAATCAGCAAATTTGAAATTTGAGGTTTTTATTTTCACTCTTATTCAAGGGACACACATTCACTGTATTTTTGTAAAATATATCCAATAAATGAATTTACACTGTACTATCAAGGACTTATATACATACATGGATTCGCAACTGCTAAAAATAGCTCAAACGATATCGTTCAGCGATCCCACAATGCATTGCTATATACTCGGCAATGTCCAACAGCTGTAATTGGGTGTTTACGAATTTGATTATACTAAAAAAAACTCTGGCAATTGGGCACAGGTAAAGGATACAACAAATTCTTTAAAGATATTGAGATACATTTATAATCCACAAAGTCTAAGTATAAGCATTGAAAAAGGCATCAGTCGAACATTTTAAATTCCAAGATGGCGGACATCTATTATAATCCTTTCGTCTCCGAGACTAAACATTCGGAATACCACGGATATTTTCGCTGTTATTATCATTCGGATTATCACGGATATTTTCGTATTTTCGCTTTTGTAAACAATAGCTTGTATTCCCGTTGATTCACGTCTTATCATCGCAGGATTTGATTACTTTAAACTGTTAATACGGAAGTTGCGAATCCATGTATGTATATAAGTCCTTGGTACTATGTCAAATAGAAATCTAAGGATATTGGGCAAATAAGTTAGATTATATTAAGTCTGACTTTAGGATTTTCTAGTAAAAATATTAAAAATACTTTCGAAATTTATGGCTGTATACATACTGTTATAAACTTTCCCTTGTTCCCAACACTGATACCAGAATTTCTATAGCCTGATCCCACAGCATTACTGAGCTGAAATAACATATAGCAAAAACTATAAGGAGCTACACACTATCACAATGATATAAAAACAACATACATTTTAGTTATAATCAAAATATTAAGACCTAGTATTTTGAGGAGGCATTTTTGATAATTTTATTGCATAACAAGTAAATACCTGCACTTATGACACAAATCATGAAAATAAATTAAGCAACCCTGTGTTAATATTTTTAGTTTAGTTTAAAATTTCAGTTTGCATGGCAAAAATATTTGTTTTGATACTAATGAATTTTGCTCACTGGAAGTAGACCTGATGATAAAATAATTAAAGTTTGCAAACAATACTTGCTCAAATTTGGAAACTTAAAAACAAAATGAAAATGACAATAATCACTTCATGGTTCCCCTGTATGTGATATTTTTTATAACTTACAACAGCCTGTGCATCTTCTAGAGTTCTACACTGAATATGCATAACAAAAGGTTCAAATTTAAAGACAGCATTGCCTTCAATATCAACAACTTTCTCTTTCTGAAATTGAAAAAGTCAATTTTAAGAATTATTGTTAGAATGATTTCTGTAAATAATGTCCTTAACTTGAAGGATACCAATGACTACCACATCATTCCTGATAAGTCAGTTTTTTTCATTTATTGTTCTAAGAATTATATGTAGGGAAGGGACTTGAAATTAGACTTTCCCAACTAGGTTAATTCCACACAGTAGTAAAATGACAGTAATGTCCCCTGATAATAAATAATTATTTTTTCCGGGAAATAGCTGTACATTAAGGATAAAAATATAGCACATTTGAATTGTTTAATTTAATCATGAACTCACTTTATTTGTGTCTTTTTTTATTATCTTGAAAACTATATAATCTGCCACATTTGTTATATGTCCCTATAAATATTTACCTTTTTTTATACTGTGTTCATTCCTATCTTCCATTCAATTGGTTTTAAATAAACAAATATATTTTTTCTTGTTTTGCATGTACATGTATAACCAAATACAAGCAGAAATTTAGTACATGATCTGTGGAAAGCTTAATGATTTTAAACGTTGACAAACCAGTATTGAATTTCCATGACAATAGTTAAAGCCCCATTAGCTTTTTAAATTTATCAATACAGAACAATCTATATGATGATAGTACAATATAGTAAATACATCTTATTTGCTCTAAAACAATATTACATGATGCCTTTCTTTAGCCACATCTCGTAGAAATGTTGTCAGATGCTTTTTCTTATTTTTTGCAATATCATTGAAAAAAATACTGTGCTATATTTCAATATGTACTTTGTGATTAAAAAAGAAACATTCTGCATGTTTTTTTGCAAATAAAAGTCAATTTCACTGATAAGATATCTTTCTAGGTAAAATAAGACCTACTTTAATTTTAACATCCAAAATGCTGATGGGGCTTTAAGGTTGAAGCATCAAAAGAAAAAGGAAAATATGCATGCACAATAATGAAAAGAACTAAAATCTCCAAAGGGAACTACCTAGTTATGGGAAAGGCCCATGCAAGGAACATTCACTGAAATATAGAGATAAAAATGCCACAGATTACTTTTCATAATATACTTTCATGACAGTAAATGCCAACTACTGACCAGTTAAAGGGAGACTACCAATTTATGGGAAAGGCCCATATAAGTGACATACACTGAAATATAGAGATGAAAATGTCACAGATTCGTTCCATAATATACTTTTATGACTGTAAATGCCAACTGCTGACCAATTAAAGGGAGACTACCAAGTTATGGGAAAGGCCCATATAAGTGACATACACTGAAATATAGAGATGAAAATGTCACAGATTTGTTCCATAATATACTTCTATGACTGTAAATGCCAACTGCTGACCAATTAAAGGGAGACTACCAAGTTATGAGAAAGGCCCATATAAGTGACATACACTGAAATATAGAGATGAAAATGTCACAGATTCGTTCCATAATATACTTTTATGACTGTAAATGCCAACTGCTGACCAGTTAAAGGGAGACTACCAAGTTATGGGAAAGGCCCATATAAGTGACATACACTGAAAGATAGAGAGGAAAATGTCACAGATTACATTCCATAATATACTTTCATGACTGTAAATGCCAACTGCTGACCAATTAGATAATATCACTGAGTTCATTGTAAAATGTATTACTTACAAGCTGTTGCAGAGTTATATAGTCATGGGAAGTCAAGATCCATTTGCAACCTTGTTTTTTAATTGTACCATCAACATCCTGAAACAAGTAGGATTTAGAAATTTATATAATAAACACTGATTTTCAAGGACCATTAATTTGACTAGATTGACGGCTCTCCTGCAGTAAAAAACAGGGACCAACTGGATAAATGTTAGTCCTAATGTGGTCAAATTCAAATCAATGTTGTGAAAAATTGGTGCTTTGAAAATGGTCCAAGGCAACAACTGTATAAGTATAAAAGCATTAGATGGTAAAATCTGGGATTATAATTAGGGATTGGCAACTGTCAATTTCTCCCACATTTCTTGTACTCATTTTAGCTGCACATGCTAACTGACTTCTATTTGAAGACACTTTCCGTAAAATTAGCATCTTTTGTATGTGCAATTATTGCTTATTTAAACAATAAATTTTCACTAAGATGCTGACATTATCGCTCTATGTATAATTATATACGGTACAATCTCTCTTTAGAGCAAGAACCTCTCTATAACTACACCTTCAAAATTCCCCTAGGCTGAATTTACTTTAAATCAAACCTCTGTAGAGCAAGAACCTCTCTATAACAACACCTTCAAAATTTCCCTAAGCTGATTTTTACTATAAATCAAAACTCTGTAGAGCCATCATCAGATACCCACGGTCGTTGCCTCCGCTCCGCTACGTACATCTCCCGTGGGATTTTTCTTTACCGATTCGCCGTTTTCATAGAATAGAACAGAATATACATTAACCAATATAAACGACGCTTACATTTTCGATACTCTCCGGCGTGGAGACACAAATGAAAATGACTGCGCCCACGCGAAAATGTTTGTTCTGTTTATCTACAATTAAAAGTAAAAGGTATAGAAGTTTTACGTGAAACGAACATAGTTTTAGTACGAGCCATCTGATTGGCTGTTAGGCGCATTACAAGATTGTACTCCATCCAATCAGAATACGGTTTTAGTTATTTATCGAAACGGCGAATCGGTAAAGAAAAATCCTACGGGAGATGTATGTAGCGGAGCAGAGGCAACGACCGTGGGTATCCGACGATGCTGTAGAGCAAGAACCTCTAAACAGTGGTCATTATTTGCAGCTCCCACAGGGTGAAGCTCTACAGAGGTTGTACTGAACTCAGTTTTTTTCAGTATTTTGGGAATATGACCCATGGGAATTTTGACTGTGTTTTAATAAAAATTCAAGGAAATAAACGTACAACTTATGCAATTTTACCATGATGTTCAATTTATTCTTCTTATTCTCCTATAGTATGTGAATTGGGAAAAATTGTTTTTAACATTTTGACTTTTGATGCGCAAAAATGGCTGTACAAGATGACTTTTCGATATGGACGAATTTTAGAATATATGAAGTGCATAATTCTCAAGTTAGAGACTTTAAGTTTACTTATAGAAATGTGTTTAAATATTTAATGTTTAACACTGTCATCATCTCATAGTAATGGCGTGAACACGAGTTTTTGTCATACTTTTGAACAGAAGTCAGTTCGCGGCCAAACTGAAGACGACATACTTCGGCAGTTACTGACCTTATCGCTACAGTTGCCAATCCCTATATCTCAACTGCCGATATATCATCTTCAGGGCAATATATTAAGTAACAAATTCATGAACGGATTACACTTTGGTCTAATAAATTAGACTAGACTAGATGAAGAAAAACGTACGTTATCAACCACAATCAGTCTTCCAGAACAGGAGCTCGTTGTGAACATGTTTATTTGTTCGTTAATGAATGCCACTAAATCTAGAATAGGGGAATCAATGGACCCTTTCCTACTTAAGTCAACAGCTGATAAACACGTTTCTTTCTGTTTGTCAAACACATCACGACTCATCGTTGTATAGCAGGGAAATAACAATTACAAATGGCGTATTTTATTAAAGGGAGCTAACCGTTTCTCACGTCAATGTGAACGTCTAAAAACCTTTATACACGGTATCAAAACGTAACGGACCTGTGACTATATATCGGTTGAACGGTATCGAACTTAGTGACATTTTTTTGTCATTTAAGATAATTGTCGGTGGAATTATGGTGCTTAATGTAGAATTTATTACAATTTTAACCATCACAGGTCCATTACTTCTGCCTGTGGTCCAAATATCTGCCCGGTTATTAGACCGAACAGGGACACTATATATAATATTATTAACGAAGGAGTGTCAATTACACTCATGGAATATCGGAATTATTGGAATTTTTAATAATGAAATATCTACATTTTTTTAAATACCCGTTTCTCAATAAAAAGGAATGGTAGACATTTATATGGCTGAATTTCGTATATCAGTATTATTGTCGCTTTTAAGAGTTGTAACGTTATATAGTTTTTACGCAAAATTGAGTTTGTATATAAAATGCGGTTTGATATATTTGTATATTGTAAAGGATACATTCAGTAATAAGATGATGCTCGTTTTCAAGTATACCACATTTATTACAATAACGTTCATAAAAGGTGTAGCAGGTTGTTTCCATCTGCGACGCAACTCTTAGATGTACGTATTAGTGCTTTCCGAAACTTTTGTGTGAAATGATCTCAAAGTTTACTCTTTGTTTAATTAAATAGATTCATGAAAAAGTTTACGTTACCTACTCCTTGGTTTAATCAGGGATGCTGTAATGTAACACACCCGGTTTAACCAAATATCACGAAAACCTAATTAAACTACATATGTATATATTTCTCAATAAAAATCCCAATTAACTTTATAGTCGGAAATATCTCAGTCAATCATTCCATTGAATAAATAAATACACTTACTTTATTGTAACCGTGAAAGTGTCGATAGCCCTCGTCAATTAGAAAAAATAGGCATATGCATATAACATTGATTTCGCTCTACTGTTTTGTTCTATAAGAAAAAAACTTACATGGGGGCGTCTAGCTGTTTGGCCATTCCGGCTGGGACCAATATACATGAATTCCGGTCAGCGTTTTAAGGGACAATAGCTCAACTTAAGCGTACGTCATTTAGGAAGTTTTAAATGTGTATCTTAATTTATTTTAGATATATTGTTTATATAAATACCATTTATCGAGGGGATGCATATTGTGGAAAATAATCAATTAAAATGGCGGGTAGCCTTGTTTGCATTCCATAGAAGTGATGTACCAAATTATTTCCTTCGCAACTTGGTGTCTCAGATTTTGAGACCACGGAAGGGAAACAAAATCATAGGCTGTACCAATCATCGTATCTTAAAATCCGTGTTAAAAGTTTTAACGGAATGAATCTGGCGATGGTTCTTATAATATCACTCGAGATTATAAGAAGCTAGGGTCTATTAAAATCACTTGAAATCAAGACTATAAAACGTTGTCTATAAATAGATAACCAACTCTAAATCTAAATCTATGATAGACGACAAACAAGAACTGATCGTAATCCCTTTAGATTTGAAAAGATATAAGGCTGGAATAAAGTCATGTTTAGCGTTACTTGACCAACAAAATTGGGAATGTTGGTTGATGAGAGGGGAGTGAGTCATCCATAAATGCGTTCGTACCATTCGTAGATTTCACATTTTACACAAAACAATTAAGGCAGGTTGGATAACAGTGAAGACGACTTTTTTATTCTAAGCCTCAGAGTAAACGGTTATAACATACAATGTACATCAAATTATTATGAATAAATAAATTTATATAGAAAATAAGATAGAGAGAGAAACATTTTATTTCCAAAAGGCTAAAAAGCCCACAAGGATACAAATATGCATAATATAAGATTGGCGAACAGTGACATTTATATACATGTATAGATATGATTGCACAATCAAAGGAAGTATCATACTAAGATATGTCGGGCGGAAACAGGCAACACATTTATTAATTCAGACCTTACATTCTGTGGAAAAAATGTTGAATAATATTCGTTTGAAAGAGTTGTTACAAGCCATAACATACGTCTGTTCAAAGCGAATGCAAACTATTTAAATCCTATTCAAAGAGCGGTACACACTTATCATGAAACGATTCGCTTTTCATATTCAATTTGTATTGATACGTAACATAACTATAAATGATTTAGTTTCGCTGTAATCATTTTTTACCTGCAATTAATGTATCAATACTTTCGTCATTTTTATATATATATATATCGCTAAAAAGATCGAAGCATAACACTGCGTAAGAATATTTGTAGAAGGACTGGATTATTTAAAAAATATAAAAAGTTTCCGGGTAAGAAAAGTCTCTCCAATAAAACATTATACAAGTCTAACTGCCCAAGTATTATATTAAGCGACATTGAACTATCAAATAATTGTATTTTCTTATTAAGCTTAATTTCAATTAGTACAAGTAGAGTCACTCGATCATTCTTACAATATGGTCATCACCCAAGTCCCATATTTCACATTAACCATTGTCTCAATGCGAATGGAGCCACGGAGTCTTAATATTGAAAACTTTTACATTTATGGATACATTACTCGCTTTCTCGTAGAAGCAAATGTTGAATAAATACGACACCATACGCACATGCAGTCACATCGTATATAAATTATGATCAATTTTATTAAAGGGCAACAGAAAAAAAGAACAACAGTACTACAAGTCAAATACCCTTCATGTACGATATCATATAGATAGATTTATTCAGTATTGAATGTACATACATGGATATATAAAAACAACATGTATGATAAAACAAGTTATACATACATGAATTTATAAAACCCATGACAGGCACACCAGCACTAAGGATTACACAAAGAGGTATCTCTTATTTCCATTGTGGTCCTTTAGTGTTGGTGGCATGACATAGCGAGGCATTATATGTGATTAAAGAACTATTGAAAATTGCACAATTATATTAAACATAAATGCATTAGAGTATTTTATCAGTTACTGACATTAGAAATTGAGCATTATATATATTATCAATATCACATATTAATTGGTATCAACAATCATATTCTATTAAAAGGCATGTCTAATCAAAGAAGTACCAATACTGAAATACACTATAATTATGAATAAGTTAATGACTAGATGAATAAATAAAAATAACGGATTACTCGGATATCAACTACCGGTAAATAAAAACAATGAATTACATAAATAACAAATAGTGGTAAGTAATAAATTACTTCAATATTAAATAGATAAATAGTTATTTTAATTCACTAAAAATTCATACTAAATTGTCTGAAAAATATTTTTTTACTTTTGTTTTAAACCCATATAAGACGTTTTGACTCACGATGCTACATGTATATATAATACTAAAGTTACAATTCGAAAATATAAACAGTAGTACACCATTAAACTGCCAAGGCTAACTGTTGATTGTGTTTCCTTTTTTTTCAGAGCTGTAATTTTCTAAATACAGCTCATCTGAGTGGATAAGAACCTATCAGTAACTTTAATAATCCCTAAACGACTGTATTAATGTGGAAAATTGGTCATAATCTTAGGTTATATCGAATACGCAACCAGCTGAATGCTTAAGTTTGCTACCGTAATGATTATCATAAAATGCCAATAACACTGTGTTGGCAAAGAGTTTTTGGCACGATCAAACAGACGTTGAATGTAAGATCTAAATTTGAGATTAAAATCCAACGATAGCTATTTAAATTACATTTGGGCCGTCCCTACATAAAGATTTGTCCTAATTGGTCTGGGCGATATTGAATTATTCATGCTACTCGTAAAACAGCAACAAAATGTGTAACACAATTAATTTCAATAGACCAGCTTTATCTATCATACTAAGACAGTACGTATGTAATATTCATTAAGTAAGTTGCATAAAATGCCGATTAGCACATTGATTTTGTTGTAAATTAGACAGTAAAAATCGAAGACGCTTTAAATCTGTGCGTGCTAACAGAAGAGGGTTAAGAAAAATGGATATATTTCAAACTAATTACCTAGACAAATAATCGACATTTTCTTGTTCTTTATAAACATTGAATAAAACTGGAAATTTATTCTATAACTGTCATCAACTCTCAAGTATTAGAATGGCAATTAAGCAAAACCCTATGGATCGTATGTATAAATCAAGTTTGTGTATCACAAGCGCTGTTTAAATCTATTATTGTATATTAAAGCCGGAGAATTCGATTGAAAACTATTATGACTGACGTGTTTAATATTGATTTAGAATCGGACGGTTTCAGAAAGAATAATTTAGACTGGAGAAAGTTTCGCGAGAGTTATAATCGTGTATCAGCTACGAAGCTAGAACGCGGAATTAAACCTCTGCCATTTTCGTTATTATTGAAATTAGCCGGACCGCAGAAAGTGTTTAATACTTATGTTATATCAAACAGAACTACAAATGAACCGGACTTTCTGCCATTGATCGATGTTAGTGTGAAAGACGACGAAATGAAGAACACGGACTTGGCAGTAACTAAGACTGTACAATTTCCAGGAACTGGATTATTAAACAGTGCTAGTGAGACACAATATGAAGGGTCAAAAAAGGGATCAAAGCAGTTGAAACGGGACGCTTTACCTATAAGACCGGCTTTTCAACGGGGCATTCGTGTACCCGGTCGGTATTTTCCCAAACCATCATCAAGCGCTGATGATGCGCTAACTCAGAGTTCATTAAGTGATTTCTCTAAAATTCGACAAAGGACCCAAACTCCACGATCAACACATAGTTACACACCTCATCAAATATTTCGTGGATCTAAAGTTCATTCCACACTCGGATGTAAAACTCCAAACGCTTTTCGCGGACATAATAGTCGAACATTGGACTCATTATCACCCACTACAGGTAGAACACCGCCTTGGTCTGGTGTGAGCGCTTCCTCGATAGGAACCTTGCAATCTATGCCGATTTTACACACAAATGGCCATCACACCTTGCAAGCTACCGGCTCAAGTATAAACGGAAATTGTGATGCTAGCGGAGATGCTCAATTAATTGGTTCAAAACCAGATGTTCAAAACCCGGTGAATGGGCAACGCGAGTTTGAGACTAATGGTGAGACACAGAGTGACGTTTTCCCTGTGAAGAAACTGAGCCAAACAGTCAGACACGTATCTTTTCCGAAAACGAGTGCAGACTTCAGCACAGTGCTACAAGGAAGACCGAAAACGCTTCATAAACGAGACCCGGCTGAAGAATTCGCGCGGGAGGGCCGGGCTCGCACCCATGTAGGTTTTGCAATTAGTGAGACTTGAATTTGAATTAGAGTTATTTAAAAGGTCTTTATCGATAAATTTCCTAACAATGAACTGTTCAGATAAATACAGATCGATAGTATGATTCAAAATCAATTTATGATGGTATCTATGATGGTATTTAAAACCGTTTCAGTATTTTAAACCTCAAGTGTTAATTATATATAATGAAGGATTTTATAAACTTTGACATGTTTCTTTTGAATTGTGTTGACAGCTCCAATATATAATCGCTTAATTTTGAATGGTCGTCGACATGTTTCGCATTTGAATAGATTTTTTGTTTCATTATTTATGTTTTCACCAAACTGAGTTATGCACTAAACGTTTGATGTTTTATTCTTTTGCGTTCATCATACAAGTTTGACCTTTGTGCATTTTTTCATTATTTTTACATTAACGGATTTTACATTTATCTCAATATCTGTTTGGGATATTAATCATCCAATCAGATTCGTTTCAATGTCCGAAAATATAGCAAAAGTTTAACATAAATAACAATAGCACCCGAAAATGAGTCTTAAGATTGAATTCGTCTTATTAACAATGCAGTTCGAAAAATTGCCGAAATAAGGTCGTAGTACAGAAGTGGTCTCTATGTAAGGTTTTGCTGTATTTCTAAGAGCTTCCAGTTTAGTCTGAGACATTCATTGACAATATGCGGTGATTTTATAAACATGAACATGTATATCAAAATGGCCACTAATTTCAACATCGTTTGCTTGTTGAATATAATATGTCTCTCATTTAGTGTAAACAATAACTTGTTTGAATAGTAATTTATAAGATATGTTTCACTTGTCAAATTCAGAATTTTATAAAAAACGTATGTTTTAAATGCTCTATTTTTACCAAACAACTCATCTCTCATAAAAGCACAGTTTATAACTTATAATTTTGTGTTAAATCGCCTTTTTCTTTATACATAATTATCGGGTCGTAATTTAGAACATTTGTGCATATTGATCATAAAAGCACGAAATTGCGTCGTAATACATTCATACAAAGCTTCAATCTGGATGAATCATTGAATATTGTATTGAAATGAAACTTATGTATTTTCATACCGAATGAGTGAACAGATTCATAATGTATTTAGAGTGATATTTCTGTCATGCAATGTCCCCGTACATTTGTATACAATTAAATTTCTATTAGGATATAAGAACATATCTAACCAACATACAAGGTCTATATATACTTATACAGTATCGAATTTCAAAACTGTTTACAAACTGTTCTTATTAGAACTAGTTCGACACGTAATCTTTGTTGCAGTATTAGATATTCGGTCTAGTTTTTTTTCTTATCAAATTCTTGATCAGAACTATATGAAGTACAATTTAAATAGGCACATTAATTTGCAGTTTGTAGTCGGTTAGTCTGAGCTCGAATGAGCTAAAAACTTTCAGCGTTTTTGTCCAAATATTACTTCGTACCGTACCTCCACGATAAAAGGCAAGTTTTGGGACAAACAATTAATTTAAGGAGGTAGTCTCATTTAAAAGTGGAATGTAGAAACCCGACTATCAAAGAGTTTAAAGGCACATAAGCCTTTTGAATGAAATAATAATACATGTTGATAAATAAAATGAAAGTAAAATATAAGAAATTTGTTTCCGGATTTGCTCTAAAACAATATTTACAAAATATCTTTCTTTAGCCACATCTTGTAAAATTGTTGTGAGTTGAATTTTCTTATTTTTTTGCAATATCATTTCTGAATGTACTTCGTGATTAAAAAGAAAATTTAGGAATGTTTTTAAGGCAAGTACAAGTCAATTTCACTGATAAAACATCTTTTTAGGTAAAATAAGACCTAATCCAAAAAGCTATAATGGGGTTTTAAACTGTGAGGTATGTACATGCATATTAATATATGAAACAGGAATTAATTACGTTCACTCTGTCATAATTGCTCAAGTTTGTATCAATGTTTTTCAAAATTATTTTCTTTGAATAAGATATACTACATGTATTAAATGAAAATGTGATTGTTGCGCACTGTGTTAATTTTGTCGTTAGCGACCTTATAAACTTTCCCAAAAGATAGTGGGTTACGACATTTGTCAGTAAGCCACGGTTATCATTTCAATATTTTGCTCAAACAATTAAACGTCCATTAATATCGTCCATAGGGTGCGTGACCATGGACACGTGCGATATACTCAAATGTACATATTATACACGGATAAAAGGATAATTGATCAAGGTACGATACAAATTAAATCATTTTCTGTGTATACATGTTTTTGCTTTCTTATTTTTGACGTGATGTTTATACATTATCATATTTTTTACACACTGTTCTTAATTATGTAGATACATTGTAATATGATTTGTAAACTCATATGTTCATTTCCTTTTTAGTGATTGGCCTATTTTTCCAGCCAATCAGCTGCCGAGATGATTTGAATTTTGTACCGATTAATTTCATGAAGACGACTGTCTGGGCTCTTCAGCAGATATATAGTCTGACCTACTTTTATTAAGAGTACGATGGGAAAAATAGGGTTAAAATTAGTGTCTAAAATGACTGTTCTAGATTCCATGTACAACAGTCATTTTATAGACACTAACCATTACAGAGTTTGATCCAATAGTGATAGAATTAGGTAACTATTCGTTGTGTCATCCTGTTTCTATGGAACAAAATACACAAAAGTGTTTTATTGTTCATTCATTTGCATTTACTTCAATTATTAGTGTTCACCCTATTTATTTGTTTTATATTTATCTAAAAAAAACTTGTATAGCAATTTCGAAACGAACAATGTACATGTATATGTGTGTATATCAATAAATTATTTATTTATTAAACGTCAGACACACTGAGTGTACTTTGTGATACCCGGGTTCATCACTATATATGCATGTCACGGATATATTTATGTTGACCAGATCAAAACATGGTAACTTGAGATGCTATAACCTTGTTACTATACATATTCCTAGGTTTTGTACGATAATTGTACTATTCAGAGGTAGGTGAAATCACATATCTATAAGATGAGGAACATGTTTACTTGATAGACGTGGGCATTGTAGCAACATGTAGAAAATATAGAATTATGGGCGTGGAATATTTAGAAAATATCTAGGATGGGCGTAACAAATGAACATTATTTTTCTTTGTGGGCGTGGGCGTTGCTCAATTTAGAAAACAGTCTTTTCTCGAATGAATAATTACACACATGCATCTGACATGTTATACGTACCCTTTAAAAGAACTCGTTCTACAATTTAACATTACATTTGAAAAAAAATGACTATTATTATTTGGCAAGTATAGTGTACTTAAATGCATTATGAGTATACGCTTTTCAAGACACTGAGGTATGATAAAGATACAAAAGACGAATATATTCAATATATTTACCATATTACTGAATGTTAAGCTTTGTGCTAGACATACTATATAAAACAGGGTCCGTATAAAACATGACATATATGAGTGGGTGTCTATTAAAAAGTGATTATCATTTAACATTATAAATATCGCTGCTCCAGCAAATCCCAGTTGGGTTATATATACACACATACCTATACATACGTATACAAAGAACTTTCTTGTATAATGACTGTTTTTAAATTACATGTAATTGATCTTGATTATCAAAATTACCCTTGACATGCATGTAATGGATTAGTGTTCAGATCTAGAGAAAAACAGAAGCTTTTCTATGTCTAAACATGAAACAGAATGCCCTATAAGTCTTTCGAGATAAAAAAGATGATGCATATCTCTTAAAACAAGTCGACGTTTACAAGAGAAAAGACGGAAGCCTGTAATAATAGCTTTTTAAAGCAATACATGTATATGAATACATGTACGTATAATAATTTTTGAACGAAAAAATGATCCATAGCGAAAAAAGTACCATAAAACAACAACAACAACAACAAAACTTCCCAACATTTAAAACCTTCCCCGAAATCGACTGTATTCCAAAAACATCACGACACAAAACAGGAGGACAAATAGCACCACCTTCAAATCGGTTGTAGCAAATTTAGCTACATTGGGATTTAAACTAGGTTTGTGGGTAAACATCGCGAGACAGGCTAAAAAACTTAAAATGTAAAATTTGCCATGTACTGTTCATCTGAAATCCAGTGTACTAAAATCTAATGACGGGCCAGGACAGAGGATTTTACATTTTGTACTGATCATACAAAACGCATTGTTTTGAATATTCTATAGTAAACTGGATAGAAAAAACACAAACCATATAATAATGATTAATAGCGTTCATATATTTATAATGAGCTTAAGAATAGGAATTTAAAAGACTATTTCAGAGTATTATGGCAACAGTTAACAATACAAGGGAATGCGCGCACGTGTGTGTAGTCAGCGATACGCTGGATATAAAGGCTGATTTTGAAATATTCAAACAAACTTGATGAAGACAATTTGGGCACACAATACAAAGGTGTTCATCGCTAATGTTTTAATAGATACAAGTTTCGTATTAAAAGGATAGACAACGTTAAAGGGCCATGACAATTTCTGGCTTCATTTGACCAAAGAAGGGTGAAACGTTAAATTGTTAAGCATGTTTCAAACAACCAGGTTCAATATCAGTTGAAACTTATGACTTTGAATAACACAAAAATGTACGAGGTTATTGCCTGACCTCTGTTAACTTTTTAAGCGTCGATCTATAAAACACCTATTGTACCAACTTACACCGCAATCTACATTTCACTCTTGTGATAAAAATCGTTGATTGCAAATTAATAAGCAGAAAAGAAAACATTTGATATCGCTTATTCATGGCCATGTCACGATCGAATCATGTTGGCTAGAAGTGATACGGTGCAATCGTGCTACAACAGCCACAAATGGACATGAGCAAAATGGCTGTTCTAAGGAGTAGGCTGTTGTTGAGAGAATAAAAATAAATGTTGACGCCTATAGTATACTGGCTGTATCAGAGGGATGTCCTTGTGTTATAATAAAAGCGCAGAATGGGAGAAAAAGGGGGATCAAATATAGGGGGACACTATAATTATGATACATGTACATGTAATCTATGATCGCTTTGAATTGTTATATCAATTAATTTGTTCCTTTCTGTCTTTGGCATTGGAATTTAATTTAAAAATAAGTTGCGATCAGTTTACAGTTTATTGTTACACTCATCATATATAATATTTTGACAAGAGGTATATATATATATAAAATACATAATAAAGCATTATTAACAGTAACTGTGCATGCACCATGGATACTATATTACTACATAGCATCCCTGATGCAGAGAAGGCATGTTTGACACACACACAAAACAATCGATTTCCTTAAGTAGTCGGGTCCTTATTAAAGGGTTTATATGGTTAGCATACAGTTCAGGAGGGACTTTATAAGTAATAACTGATAAAGGTTTAAACCGCTCAGAACGTTTGTTGCATTTAATATTTTGCTTTATATAGAATCAGGGAGTTTCCCTTATCCAGACTATACGATTATTATCTATGAGATTTAAAAAAAAAATTCTACAGTTTGTAAACATCAGCGCGTGTATCTATAACCCGTTGAACTTACGAGTCACTAATTTATTTAGTAATTACCCATTTTGTTAAATAAAAAGTTTTTAAGTCACGATCATATCCATACTAATGTTTATATATTGAGTAAGTAACTTTACGAAAGATTATCGGATACAATCAGTCTAATCGATAACCTTATTTGTATATTGATCTTTTATACACTTTAATGCGAGATATACCAAATACTTGACGTAATTTAAAGCTGTCAGCTCATAGCATAAACAGTTATTATCTTCAAATTTATATTGAGTTAAGTCGTTTTGGCATGTTTTATTTTTGGAAGGTAACATATTACTCTTTACTTTGTATGTTAATGTATATATATATATGTAATGTTATGACGATGAGCTGTTATGCTCAAGTCTTAATAAAGTTTCTGTTCTGTTCTGTTAATTATTAATTATTTGATAAACTTATTGTGAAATAGAAATGGTCCTCACATGACTGACTACATTTGTACTGCGACCGTTTGTCTGCATTATATTTACTGGAGATATTTTAATTTGACTATAATGTTGTTACTGAACCCACAATGGTGTTGGTATGATAATATCCGTATTTATGAGCGCAGCATTCTATCTGTACACCATTATGTTGCTCATAAAATGATCTACGTAATTGGAGGAGGTTTTGTTTATTATAGTGTCACCCCTATCGGAAGGGCCAGCCAAGTTGGTTTATGAGACACCTATATTCACCTTCCGAATCCCCTCTCTTTTTGCCGAGCGCCTGGCTGAGATGGGCCTACGGTTACCATCATTTAACTAGCTCGCGGCTCACCAACCGACCGCGTCAGTTCTTACCAGTGTCCACTAGGATTCGAACCGCTCTGAAGGCGGACACAACAACCACTCGGTCACGGTTGCGGTAATTGGAGGAATAAAACATTGTATCCCAGCCCACTGGCTACCGGCGTGTGAAGATCCTTAGCAGACCCTCTACTACCCAGGAAGTCTTTTTACACTCTGAGACTCTGTCAAATATTATGTTTATAACATCGAAATAAAGTTTAAAATAAAAGAATTTCTTTTTTTACCATATTCGTATATTAAATACATGTAGTACTAAATAATGGCCCAGTCATCTATCTCTGATACTTTAGTATATCAATTAAGCATTTAAGTAAATTCCATTTGACGCACAATTAACCTCCTTTAAGATCAACGCATGTGGATTATCAAAGATTTGTATCGATAAAATGCCAGATTTGTTCCGTGTTATTATAACATGAATTAGACTGGGTACATAAAATATTGGCGATATTTTACTGAACCTTTTTTTGTCTTATTAACTAGGATTAATGTAGGCAAAGCCAATAATCACTACGATATGTTTATTACGGCGAAATGAAGTTCACCCAAAAGTCATGGTTTAAAATGTACATACATAGACTCAGGGTTATCAACCATTGAGTGGTATGTTCGCTTTTTGAAAACAGTTTTAACTGCATGTCTAGTATTAATCAAAGTACTGAAAGTACTCATGGAAACCTCTGAACCTGCATAGACATGCACTGCAAAATAGAACGTGAACTAGTTTAACTATTGCATGATGGATTTGGAAAAACGTAGAACTTTAGTTAAAAATTTGGTCCGCATCAAAGTTCATGCACGCCAAGCGAGTGACGGCTTTGGAAAGCTGAACTATAGGTCAATTTTAAACATCAGCAATGTTGCATATATGTATTGTGTCATGTGAAAATCATTAAAATTACAACTTATGTTTTGCGCAAAACTTGTTTGTTTGTGCATCACTTCGGATGAGCATTTTCTGACTTTTTATATTTTATGAACCGCCGAATGTGTTTACTGGAAGAATGTCACATCCATTACTATCATAATCATATCCGATTACAAGCCATCATAACAGTATACAAAACATCATTTTATCTAATTTTGCCATTAGAGGTAAGTGCTCAATTTGCCCCGACCGCTTTCAATAACTGAGTAATATAAAGTAGGTACATTGGTATTATCTTTGTTTTTTGTGATAAGTTAACTCTAAAATGCATGCAATTCCCAGAGTCAGAAATATTGCATGATTGTGACATGTCCTGGATGTGAATATACACTCCGTCTGACAGACAGGCGACGCACAATTCCATACACGGACTTTGACGTAAAAATCGAAGGGTATAGATAATCGAATAAGACTTAATGTGGTGGACCATCAAAAATGGAGGGAGTAGATAATATAATATAAGGGGATGCACCAACCAACAAAAAGGGTTACATGAATCAACAACAAGAAGCTACACCATATGTAGAGAAAGCCAGAGAATGGGAACATCTAAAAGGAGAATATATCATTCAATGGTTAGTCGGTGAATCGCTCATCTGACGCTGACTGCACGCCCATCTGACTGTTGATGGTCACAGTTTATAATATCTATATCTGTATACATTTTATATAATCCATATAATCATGTCCTTTTATGGACATTGAAAATACCATGAAGTACCATTATATATATACACAATGCCATTGAATGGACAATTTGTCTTTCTAATATCACCGTTATTTCATATCAGAATATTGCATCAATTTACTTGTCATAAATGATCTACAATAGATATCTTCTATATTTAGCTAAGGTTACCGATTTTAATGTCATGATATATAAAGCTAATTTTCGCCGACATTCACAACATGCACGTTACCGGCTTGGTGAAATCACACTCGTTCTCAGGATTTTATCGTTTGAGAAGTAAATGTAATAGTTTTAAAATGAACAGTGCTTGGGATTTCACTTTACTTCTTATACTTTCACTGGTAAATTTGGGACTTATTGAGCAAGTCCATGGACGGCTTATCCGTGAATCAGGAAATCACTGCAGCGACATGTAAGTTTGATAAATCATATCAGTTTTGATTACATGTACATGCATTTATATGGCTTATTCATTTTGTAGGCGTGAACGCGCACTCAGTTTACTCTTCTATATTCTAATGGGGGGGGGGGGGGGGGGCGTAAACAAATGTACCTGCATTATCAATCGGACCAGTCTTTAAGAGCCACCTTTGTTGGATACTATAAGCTAGTGTTTGTCCGAAGAGGCCTTAATTTGGAGACTTCTAATAAACTGACAGACTCAGTCTTAAAATTGGGTTTACTATCTTGGCTTAAATGTCACGTACGGGTGTGGATGCATCTTGTTTTATCTTCATAAACTTGGGTCAGGGCATAGTAGTCATTGCTTAAAATCTGAAACAGAAGATACAAGCATGATGATTATGTTCCTAGAATAGATTTAAACTCTATAAAATCGCATATTGCCTAGTTTGTTCAAGAGCAAATTTATGTTTGAGAAATCTTTTGCAGCTCTGGGTGCAACTGTGGGGAACAGTGCGTCAATTTATTTGACATGAAGCCATGCCAAGAAGTAAATGCCAGTGACTGTGTGTGCTTATCGGGTAAGTTAATTTTTTGTGATGTTACCTCTTTCGGCAGACTGCATTATTATAATTAATTCAACAAAATACATATAGTTTCAAAAAGCTACCAAAATGAAAAATAAATAAATAAAAAAATAGTACCGACAAGTTAACCGTACTACTTAGGTGAATTGGGTAGTAGAGGCATTCGGATGAGAAAGGTATATCTGTATTAAAACCATCAATATTTTGTTTATAAATGCTACAGGTTGTGCGGTGGCAGATATTTTCATACCAGCAGGAGTATCTCGACGAAACACTTACTGTAACCTGTGTAGATGTCAAAGAGAATTTGGTGATGGAATTCCATTGGTAAGTTTTCTTCTTAAAAATCACAGAAAACGGCCTACCTTAGAAATAGCATCACTATTAAGCCCAACGGAGTTTACAGACACTTTTTTCCAAATCAGTATATACTTACACATGTTCTGTGTTTCAGCTTAATATGAGACCACTACAAAATTCATCCCTAAGGTGGTCATAATCATCAAGGATTTAAATCCTTGGTATAATGGACATCCTTGAGATAAAGTTCATCTTTGGTATAATGGACACCTCTGAGATAACGGCCAACTCTAAGATAATGGGCACTCCTAAGATAGTGGTCACCCCTGATATAACCGTCACCTCTGATACATGTTTATTGTCACCCCTAAGATAAAATTCACTGTTGAGATAACAGATACACTTGGGATAATGGTCACCACTGAATTAATTGAGATAAAGTTTCCCATTGTAATGACGGTCATCATTGAGATGAAGTTTCCCATTGTAATGACGGTCATCATTGAGATAAAGTTTACCATTGTAATGACGTTCATCATTGAGATAAAGTTTACCATTGTAATGACGGTCATCATTGAGATAAAGTTTACCATTGTAATGACAGTCATCATTGAAATAAAGTTTACCATTGTAATGACGGTCATCATTGAGATAAAGTTTACCATTGTAATGACAGTCATCATTGAGATAAAGTTTACCATTGTAATGACAGTCATCATTGAGATAAAGTTTACCATTGTAATGACGTTCATCATTGAGATAAAGTTTACCATTGTAATGACGTTCATCATTGAGATAAAGTTTACCATTGTAATGACGTTCATCATTGAGATAAAGTTTATCATTGTAATGACGGTCATCATTGAGATAAAGTTTACCATTGTAATGACAGTCATCATTATTGAGATAAAGTTTACCATTGTAATGATGTTCATCATTGAGATAAAGTTTACCATTGTAATGACGGTCATCATTGAGATAAAGTTTACCATCGTAATGACGGTCATCATTATTGAGATAAAGTTTACCATTGTAATGACGGTCATCATTGAGATAAAGTTTACCATTGTAATGACAGTCATCATTGAGATAAAGTTTACCATTGTAATGACAGTCATCATTGAGATAAAGTTTACCATTGTAATGATGTTCATCATTGAGATAAAGTTTACCATTGTAATGACGGTCATCATTGAGATAAAGTTTACCATTGTAATGATGTTCATCATTGAGATAAAGTTTACCATTGTAATGACGGTCATCATTGAGATAAATTTACCATTGTAATGACAGTCATCATTGAGATAAAGTTTACCATTGTAATGACGTTCATCATTGAGATAAAGTTTACCATTGTAATGACAGTCATCATTGAGATAAAGTTTACCATTGTAATGACGTTCATCATTGAGATAAAGTTTACCATTGTAATGACAGTCATCATTGAGATAAAGTTTACAATTGTAATGACGGTCATCATTGAGATAAAGTTTACAATTGTAATGACGGTCATCATTGAGGTAAAGTTTACAATTGTAATGACAGTCATCATTGAGATAAAGTTTACAATTGTAATGACGGTCATCATTGAGGTAAAGTTTACAATTGTAATGACGTTCATCATTGAGATAAAGTTTACAATTGTAATGACAGTCATCACTGAGATAAAGTTTACAATTGTAATGACAGTCATCATTGAGATAAAGTTTACAATTGTAATGACGGTCATCATTGAGGTAAAGTTTACAATTGTAATGACGGTCATCATTGAGATAAAGTTTACAATTGTAATGACGGTCATCATTGAGATAAAGTTTACCATTGTAATGACGGTCATCATTGAGATAAAGTTTACCATTGTAATGACGTTCATCATTGAGATAAAGTTTACCATTGTAATGACGGTCATCATTGAGATAAAGTTTACCATTGTAATGACAATCATCATTGAGATAAAGTTTACTATTATAATGACGGTCATCATTGAGATAAAGTTTACCATTGTAATGACGGTCATCATTGAGATAAAGTTTACCATTATAATGACAGTCATCATTGAGATAAAGTTTACCATTGTAATGACGGTCATCATTGAGATAAAGTTTACCATTGTAATGATGTTCATCATTGAGATAAAGTTTACCATTGTAATGATGTTCATCATTGAGATAAAGTTTACCATTGTAATGACGTTCATCATTGAGATAAAGTTTACCATTGTAATGACGTTCATCATTGAGATAAAGTTTACCATTGTAATGATGTTCATCATTGAGATAAAGTTTACCATTATAATGACAGTCATCATTGAGATAAAGTTTACCATTGTAATGACGTTCATCATTGAGATAAAGTTTACCATTGTAATGACGGTCATCATTGAGATAAAGTTTACCATTGTAATGACGTTCATCATTGAGATAAAGTTTACCATTGTAATGACGTTCATCATTGAGATAAAGTTTACCATTGTAATGACGTTCATCATTGAGATAAAGTTTACCATTGTAATGACGTTCATCATTGAGATAAAGTTTACCATTGTAATGATGTTCATCATTGAGATAAAGTTTACCATTATAATGACAGTCATCATTGAGATAAAGTTTACCATTGTAATGATGTTCATCATTGAGATAAAGTTTACCATTGTAATGATGTTCATCATTGAGATAAAGTTTACCATTATAATGACAGTCATCATTGAGATAAAGTTTACCATTGTAATGACGGTCATCATTGAGATAAAGTTTACCATTATAATGACAGTCATCATTGAGATAAAGTTTACCATTGTAATGACGTTCATCATTGAGATAAAGTTTACCATTGTAATGACAGTCATCATTGAGATAAAGTTTACCATTGTAATGACAGTCATCATTGAGATAAAGTATACCATTGTAATGACGGTCATCATTGAGATAAAGTTTACCATTGTAATGATGGTCATCATTGAGATAAAGTTTACCATTGTAATGACGGTCATCATTGAGATAAAGTTTACCATTGTAATGACAGTCATCACTGAGATAAAGTTTACCATTGTAATGACAGTCATCATTGAGACAAGTTTACCATTGTAATGATGGTCATCATTGAGATAAAGGTCACTGCAAATTTTCATCCCATAGTTAATGAACACTGTATTAATGGTGACCTTGTAAAGGGCAGTCACATTAATTTTGTAGCATTAACTGATATAAAAATGTAATTAATCGAACAAAGAACAACTGAAGATAAAGGCCACATTTCTTCTCTTCCTTTGGTTGTTTTTGTTCTCAAGTTTGACTGTATTTACAAAACAACATGAAATTCTTAAGTCCAAATTCTCATGAACTATGTGGTACACAGATTTCTTCTTTTAGAAATAAATATTAATAAGCAGAACATCATAGCAGTATAGAGCTGACATAACTCATCCTATACATTGTTTTATTTGTATGACAATTGTAAAGTCTATAGCCAGTATTATATGTTCAGCTAATACTACTTATTAAAATTTCAACACTTCGATGTCTGTTTGTGAAAGTATATTGTATTTGACAAAAGTAGTCTAGAACTATTATGTACAGTTTTCAACAACGATATTCATTAAATTAAATAAATGCTTAGAAACCACCATTGTATTAATTTAAAATTATTATTCATTGAGAATTGTAATTGAATACTTTAAGACAGACAAGTATGGAGCCTATTATGGAAATTTATAAATATTAAATACAGTTCAGAGTAATCATAGTAACCATAGCTTATGTAATGGAACTTTAAGTAAACATTCAAACCATAATAGAATGTATTGTACAGCATGACACCTACGTAACGACTTATTTAATTCACATTTAAATGCCTCATGATAATAATTTCCTCTTTACAGACAGTGCTCGTAAATAATTTCCTCTTTACAGACAGTGCTTGTAACTGTCATATCTCTGTGTTCAATACTTTGTATATATCTCTACCTCAGAAAAATAGAAATTGTTCCTTATTTACTAAGGTTACATAGATACAGGTACCTAAATATAAAAAAACTCAGTGAAAAGTGGGACTTACCTTTATGAAAATATAGGGTATACAGGTAAGTATAGATTTTTCTAAAGAAAGTAAGTTGCCATGAAGCATCCCGAAGCAAAGATAGACTGAACTTATTTACTACAACAGTAATATGAATAGAGTACCAGTAATAGATCGTTTAGTCTGGTTCCTGGACGTGCTCTACAATTACGTCAGGCAAAGCTCAATAATGGCGGCCTTCAGTGGTAATGCACAGGCAACAAAATATTCTTATTTTGACTGACAATTTGTGATGTTATGCCTAATTTTAATTGTTCATGTACTAATATTATAACAGCGGTGAGATATTTTAATGATCATTATCATTTGTTGATATGTATACTTTCATGAAGTAGCTATAATTTCGGACCTGAGTCTTTATAGTTTCCAAAAAAATATTTTGTGATCATCCAAAAAACGGATATCTATGATATATATTATATAAATAGGAGTCATTACCAACCCTTACAAGCACTTGATCACTTGATATAAGAAAATACCCATACTTTAGGATGTACAGAGGACGCCGCCATTATTGCGCTTTGCCTGACCCGATAACAATAGTGTAAGGGGAAGGAACTCCAGACTATAGATCATTGTGATATATTTTGTAACAAAAATGTAGGGCATTTCCATGAAAGGGTTAGAAAATGTAGGCACCAAATAAAAGTAGTGAACATCTGTCAGTCTTTTTTGATAACTGTGAAACATGCATAATCTCACAACACTCAGGGGAGATAATCGCAGTGAGGAATTTGATTTTTGCATTAGTACAACTTCCTACACCTGTACTTCCAGCTACCTTCTATCTGTAAGCGAATAGTTTCTGTAGGAACATAAAGCAACTCTCTTATGGACGACATAGTGGTCTGAGGGTCGAGTACTGAACCAGAGATCTAATTTCTACCTTAAAAAATGCTGCAGTAATAATAGCCCAAAACCTTAGCAACTAATTTTGGACGGGTCACTGGTGAGCTACATTGAGTTCATTTATCAAACATGATTCACACTATCTCATGCAAGAAGAAATACACAATTAAGTACAATAACAAAAAGATACTTGAAGACATAACAGACAATGATTCCAAACCAGTCATACATCCTTGCCAGTTCAGTCAATATTGCAAATTTAACATGGCACATCTTTGAGTATCTTTGATGAACAGCTTGAATATTTCATTTCAGTGTACAAAGTTACCATGGTGCAATATTCCTGAAGGTGTCACAACTTACAGAGAAAATCCAAACTGCGTAGAAACGATCAGAATAAACTTCCCATTAAGACAAGGCTATAATTCAAGGTCCAGCAGGTCTTGGCGTCTTCCACCATTTAAGACTAGAGCTTTGACTGGCAATTTCTTATCGTTCACAGCCACTAAGTCTACGGAGAAGTCAAAACCAGCACCATTAAAAAGCAGATCAACTGGTGAGGAGCTAGAAGCTTCACCTGAGAAGGCAAGAGCGATAGACTGGTGGCTCACACCAACCAGTAAGATCAGATCAAAGAATGGACTCAACCCACCATTTCAGGATATAAGCCTAAGGAATTTATGGCACCTACCAATAAAGGGAGCCAGATCAATGTGGAATACCGACATCCCACTTGAGACAACTGGATTAAATGGTCCATACCAAGAACCTAAGGATGTAAGATCCTTGAATTCTTTTCATTCAAATGATGAGGTCAATGCAGCACCAAAGCAGAGTAGACAGAATTATGAATTCAATGAATCACCAAAGAGAACAACAGCAATGAATTGGTGGCTTCATCATATTACTAATGCTAGATCTAATGACAGATTTATCTTGCGACCTAAGATGGCACGAGCTGCGGATTGGTTGTTCCCATTTCTAACTGAAACAAAATCTAATGAGTTATACCCATCATCTAAGAAAACTAGAGAAATGGATAGGCAGTTTCTACAACTTATTGAACCGAAATCTTATGATGAATTAAGCTTACCACCAAAGACAACAAGAGATTCGATACGGTTGTTCCCACTCCTAACTGAATCAAACACTATGAAAACTAGAGCAAACGACTGGTGGTTTCCTAAAATTTCTGAGGCTAGATCTAATGGTAGGATTACCTTACGACCGAAGATGGCCCGAGATTTGATTTGGTGGTTTCCACACATAACTGGATCAAGTTTGAATGAGCTAAACTCATCACCTATAGAAACCAGATCAAATGAAGAAGAGTTCAATCCACCACCTAAACAATCTAGAGAAATGGAGTACCCACCACCTAAACAATCTAGAGAAATGGAATGGTGGAACCCTTCCAAAATTGGAGTAAATCCACCATTTAAAGGTACTAGAGCAATGGACTGGATGTTACAGCCACATCAGGATACCAGATCAACAGAGAATAATGGTCCACATCTCCAACATGCTGCATCAAAAACGCAATACAATCCCCTTGGTGTGACAAGATCCTTAAATTGGTTGGACCATCCACCTAAGGCAGGCCGTTCAGATAGTAGATTTTACTGGCCTCACTAGGATAATGAGGCTAACCTAGAGAAGGAACAGAAGAGAACTGAATAATATATATGTTGCAAACAATATAATCCTACAAAAGTCTAACACTGCCTTGTTTATTCAAAATCTACATAAATCAACCCTTCTAAGTTCATTCATGGCTCAGAATCAGAAACATGCTTCTTTTATATGTTTAGAATTAGAACCATACAGAATACTATATAGAAGTATGATCTGAGTCTGCAATTTTATTATAACCAGAATGTAATATTACAGTTAAAGATTTGTTGATCACAAAGATCAAACATACATGTACTGTGGAATCATTAATTTTCGTTGGGTTCAATTTTCGTGGTTTTTACTAAAAAGGCTATTTCAAGGGGACATAAATTCGTGGATTTTGATTTTTGAAAAGAAATGCGTTATCTCCGCATTTGAATTCGTGGGGATTTGATTTCGTGGATGAGTCGAACCACGAAATTAAATCCCCAACGAAAATTAATGATTCCACAGTAGTTCTTTTCTTTCCAAATATTGGTATTTTAGGCAGAAAATTAAGAATTACGCATAACAACACCTTTGTCAGAGTTCAGAAATTTTGAGGTAGTTCTTGTCATTACAATCTCTGTTATTTCTCAATTAATTTCATACTGATACATATGTTCGCCATTTGCGTTAGTAGCTATTTTTGATTCATTAACTTCATTACAGAAAATAATTTGAGTTAATAAAATTGATAATATAGAATACATTAGATTTAGATAAGAACTGACAGTAAAGGAAATATCATTTGCAATATCAAGTGGTTGTCCAGGCACTTTTGAATATTCATTGCCTCCAATGCCATTTCTGGTTGATAACTAAACATGTTGTATTAATTCCTTTAGCAAATCAACGATCAATAGAATATAAAAAAATAAAGTAGCATATGAAAATTCTTGGAATTTATTCATGCTATGAATAGAATTGAATGTTACAATACATAAAATTAAAGGTACAAATAACAAACATAGAATACAAAACAATATAATCAGTTCAGATGACAGAGCAGTTCCGGTCGTCTAAAATATGAATTCTGTCAGTGGGCCACATTGATTGCTGTAATTATCTGATTAAAAATTTATTGGGGATGGGATAATTTGTTATGAATTACAGTCAAGTCTGTAAACAAAGGCCACCCATGGGAAAGACAAAGTGTGACCTTGACAGGCTGCCTTTATATGGAGGTCAAATTATTCTAAATAATCAATGATATTGTGGCCTTTATTCACAAGGTGGCATTTGGTCAGATGGCCACCAACACACGTTTGACCGTACATGGAAAATAACATTTACAAACTTTATATATCCTGATCAGCATGGATTTAATTAAGGAATTTAAATGCTATTTAATCTACTAATTTATCAAACTACTTTCCTGTTTTAATTAAACATCATTTGACCAAACTACAGCTCCATATTATTAACAAATATAATCAGTTCCCGAAAAGGCAGATAAGAATGTTTTCTTTAAGTGTACTCAGAATAAGGGGCAACATAACTCAATACACATCTTCAGTGTCATTGTCCGTAGAGAAAAATTTCCTTGCTAGAGATCAAGAAGAATGAACATTCCTATAGGCATTAATTATAACATTTGTCCCACTCATCTAAAAGGCAGTGCAACAAAACCTTAGTGTTTCCTCCAGGCCTTTTCAGGACGGCGCTGTGCCATGCCTCAAAGACAAATCGCCATGCTGCCTTTATAAATTGTATACAGGGCCAATTGTTATAGACATGCCCCTTTTGTTGGCCTGATGAGTCATTTAAGCAATATTCATTAATTAGCAGCACAATCAATTCAGACGTAATCTTGCACAGATTGCTGTGATAACAAATTTTACTATGCAGGGACAAGTAACATCACTAACTAAAGGAATAAATGGGCAACTTGCCCTGCATGGTTCAAACTGCGCACTGAAAGTGCCCTTTTAGCATAAAAATGCCATGCCTCACTTAAACTCTGCAGGAAACACTAAAACCTTGGTGTATCATTAAATATGAACAATGGTTGATTATTTCAATATAGAATTACAAATTATCTTATTTATAACAACAGCAGCTGTACAAAAATCTACTTTGTATCACTGCTTCCTAAGTATAATAGACTCATAATTAACTAAATACAAAATGTATCACAGAACAGCTAAACACATTGTCATGACAATCCGAACAAAATAAATAGAGAACCTAATAATTTCCTGGTCTGATACATTAACATATATATCAGCAAGAAAGCATCTAATATTTACCAATCTTCATCAAAAATAGGTAATAACAAAGGTTTAAACTAGAGCTTTGTCACAGAGGTGACTAATACCCCTGTCGCCGCTTTGACACTAACAATGCAGTAGTACACTATACTGCTAAGTTCAAGGGGACATACCTCTGCAAGGAGTGAATCACTTGGCATGAAAATTAAGTCTTGCACATCTACACTTCATGGTGATAACATATTTCAAGTTTCATTGCAATCGCTTAAAGAATGTGGAAGTAGTTCGCTCCACAAACTTGTATGTGGAGGGACGGATGCATGGACCAACGACCGACTGACTCAAACATATCCCCGCTCGAACTTCATTTGCGGGGGTATACTTTTTTTCAGAAAATCAAAATGTCCCACAATGAATTTTAGATCTTGTCAAATGATAATCATATTTTATATAATATCATAATTAACACAGAAACACTATAAGAAGTTTTTGATAATCCTTGTTACAAATCGAACCCAGATAGGTACGTATCTTTTTTCTTGTTCAAAAGTTTTCTTAGTCACTTCATATGAAGAATCATATAATCTTTTATGTTCCTGAAATAAACAGAAGACTTCATAAGAAACAATATGGTCATTATGCTATATAGAACTAGAAATGTGTTCAGACGACATGAATGCTGCCACTGAGAGCTAAGTAAAAAAGGGGCTATAACTCCTGTGAAATGTTTGAATTTAACGGAAACTGTTCGTTCCCTGTATTTTATCATTATATACCTTCATGTAAAATATGAAACCAATCCAGGAAATATTTCTTGAGTTATCGCTCGGAAATCAGAATTTGAACGGACCAATCTGACTAAAGTATTCGATCTTCCTTACGGCAAGATCTGATGACGGCCTATACCAGTTTCTATTTTCAAAAGTCGGAATTTCCATGATCACTATTAATATATATTTATAATTCAGCCAATCGTATAACTCGTTTCATCGGTACTTTGGCCGAATGAACTTTCTACCTGACGATGTTATTTAAACGTTAGTAAACATTAAATTACGTGTAACATATTTGTCTGCAACCACTTTTTGATTTTTTTAGTAATCCTGAGCGATTCGGCCATAGTAATATAGAAAATTTAATAAACACGCATGTCACATGGGCGCTATCATTACATTTAGTTGCGTAAGAATATGTGTTCGTGATATCTACAAGTCAAGTATTGTGTTTTACTGCGGTTAAAAATAGAATCAGATCACTTTCAGAATTATGAAAGTAAGGCGCTGATTGGCTAGTGGAAAAGGTCACCTGAGGTGACCTTCTATAGGTCGTCTTCAGATCCTCATAGCGTAGCGGGTTTGAGGATATGATTTTAATCAGATTGTTGAACGGACCTACAGGGGAAACACTATAGGCCCTTCTTCCATGTGAATTTTCGAATGGTGGGGGCATAAAAATTGTCCGTTGTTTAACTAGCAATCTCCTTTACTAACTGTTCTGAGACTAAGGTCACTTGCCCAACATCTAATAACTTAAAATTGACCTTTTTTTCACAGAGATTAAGAAGGAAATCACAGACTAAACAATAAAAGAGCAGACATGATAAGAGGTAAGATTGAATACAAACCTCTTGTAGCTGTACTTGTAATGATAAATTAGATGTAACCACAGCAACTTGACATTCTAAATCTCTATATAATGATCGGTAACCTGAAATAAATCAATATGCTGATAACTTTACTAACTCAGGGTTTTTTCTCAGTATTTTGGGAATATGACCCATACCCTTGGGATTGGGAATTTTCGTGGTGTTTTATTAATCAAAATTGGGAAAAATGTATAACTACAATTTTTGCAATGTACAACTTATTCTCCCATAGAACGGTAGCAGAATAAGGCATTTACTACCAATAGTGATGTTAATGAACTTATAAAATTAATAAAAAAAAGTTTATTTTTTATTTTTTTTTATTTGGAATTTTTGTCTGTGAATTGGGAAAAAAAGATACTATTTTCCATTAGGAATATGACCGAATTTCGGCTATAAAATCGCCCCAAAAAAATCCCTGTAAACTGTTCATGTAGAACAACAACAATAAAACCCTAATACAAAGACCACCTTCAAAACCAAATAAACTGGCCATTATACTGAGGTGTCATCATGACAAAGTTGAAACAAAAAGGAAATATTGAAAAAAAATGTCCATAAATTTATTAATGATGATAAGTGAATTTCACTAATTGTTTGTTGAGAGACTTCAAAGAAGTACAAATGACCCTATCAAGGCTCATGTGTGAAAACTTATTCCCCACAAGATGTATATTTCAAATCCGAACAAGCAACAAATGAAACTGGAAGAACAATAATGGTCACTACAAATCGTAGATCCTAAAATCATTTCACATCACAAGCACAAAAGTGTCCAACATTATCTTATGTTCTTTGAACGCAAAACATTAGAAAATTATCCAAATTAAAGTTTAAATTTAAACACTGTGAACAAAATTTTATCTCAGGAAAGACAAAATGCCACCAACATTATGAGATTTTCTCTCTAATATCCAATGGTTGCCTACTCTATAACATATATAGTGTCACTGGCCTGTATATGATATTAAGCTTCAAGACACTATATCAACAAGCCAACGAGTGTAAGTGTAGTACATCCAATGGTCTCTGAAAGTACAAACTCTTATTCAAAGAATAAGATAGGACTTGTAATTAAAAAGGTAAAGGATAGGTTTATAGTCTGAAATTATATACATATTCAACCGACTTTCACAAGTTACCCCCTGATCACTGGGTTATAGGTCGTCCGTTAACATTCGGCGCCATAGGCAGCCACGGAACATTGACTTATTTCCCTCACAGGTACCAATTTAAACACCTGGGTGGAGAGAAGCAAACATGGGATACATTTTTTGCTCAGAAAAATTCCGATGGTCCGGGTGGGATTTGAACCAGGGACCTTACGATCCCAAAGCAAGCGTCCTACCACTGGACCACCGCTCCCAATTATAAATATAGTGACAGAGTACTTACCAAAGTTAGGTGAACCAATTAGTGTAAGAACAGGAAGTGTTGAGTCAGTGATATAGTACCATAAACCTTTGCCATGAAATGTCCACTTTGATCTGTAGTACTCGTATAAAGTGATTCGGTGCTCCTGACATTGAGCACAGGATCTCTCAAAGAACTGCTTTGCTATATAAGTATATGCATCAGGAATGTATCCCGATATTCCAGACCCACCGAAAAAACCATTTGTCTGGAAAGAATAGCATTAGGCAAATTGAACATACCAATACACAAAACATGTGTCATAAGGAAGTTATAAATGCTGCTGTCCAATCAAATCTAAAGGAAATCTGGTAACGAAATATGGCATATGAAAAAATGTTCCATGGGAGCTGAATGATGTTTACATTTTTCTTTGAATAAATAACATGTATTTTCTACAAGAACAAATAAGAATAAACTTTTATCATTTTCCTAATGTCTAGTTGGGAAATGACAGGGAAAAAATGTTTTTATTATAATAATAATAATGACTTTATTTCAAGAGGCTGCACATTTGGGTAAAACCTTTCATATATGATTGTTATAGAATCTTTTTAACAGAAAGAATCCAGTTACTACTCACCTCAGGAGAAGCAGTAAGAATATCAAATACAGCTTCAGCATCATTAACAACATAATCAACATATCGACTAGTTAAATTAAAATATCCAGATGCAAGCAATAGCCTGTCTGAGAGTTCAGATTTCACCAACAGTTTTTCCATCACTTTTTCATCATCTTTGATATTGAAGGGACCCATTTGTATCAGAGGAAAAAGCCAAGTGTCAATATCACCATTGTTTTCACCAATACTACATGCTTGTTGAGATTCCTTCCAAAATTTATTCAATTTTGACATCGTTTCTTCTGCAAAGTCCTTAAACACTTTGGTCTTCTTTGAGCCTAAAATGATCATTTCAACAATTTTAAACAGTGAAATATCATTAAAACAAAAAATCAAAGTACTAAAACTACTCAAGGAAATTAAACTTACATACACTTGCTCTGCAACATGGAATGGGAACTAGTTTAACAATTGCATTGAGGATGTAGAAAAATATAGTACTTTGGTCCACAGGTAACTGTATCATGAATAGATAATAAATAAATGAATAATAGATAAATATTGACTTTTAAAAAAAAAAAATTTTTTTTTACTAATATGTAAAATATTTTTAAAAGTCAATATTTATTTATTATTCATTTATTTATTATACATATTAGTAAAAAAAAATTTTTTTTAAAAGTCAATATTTATTTATTTATATTCATTTATTTATTATCTATTCATGATACAGTTACCTGTGCTTTGGTCTACATCAAAATTCATGTGCGTCAAGCGAGTGAGGGCTATGGAAAACCAGTTATGATACTAATGCAAGACTTTACGATAATATTACAATTCGCATGTTTGGCATAGAGCCAATTAACCTATGCATTAACAAAATTTTTACACAGAGAGCAAGCTGACATATATATGTTTATACGTAAGAGATTCCAACAAAATTTTACTAACCATCATACGGATGAGGTGCACCATGGGGAAATACTGTGGTGTTATTGCACTGTAGATGGAATGAAAATCTGGACACAGCATGAATGAGATCACAGAAATAACTGGACATATCTGGACAGGATTTAAACTGTAAGTAACGATCTTGTCGATTAGTGAAGTAATTATCACTTAAATTAGCCCTGCAAAAAATTAATTATATTTAGCGTAAGCATTATACGTTAATTTCCAAAATCATAATAAATAATTAAGCCAGGGTTTTTTCTTTGTATTTTGGGAATATGACCCATACCCTTGGGATTGGGAATTTTCGCGGTGTTTTAATCAAAATTGGGAAAAAATGCATAACTACAATTTTTGCAATGTTCAACTTATTCTACTTATTTACACATAAAACAGTAACAGAATAAGGTATTTACTACCAATTGTGATGTTAATGAACTTAAAAAAAAAAAAAAAAAACATTTTTTTTTTTTTTTTTGGGGATTGGGAATTTTTGGCTGTGAATTGGGAAAAAAAAGATACTATTTTTGATTGGGAATATGAACGAATTTCAGCTATAAAATCGCCCCAAAAAATCCCTGTAAGCGGAGGTAGTTTATTTTAAAATCATTTCAATACTATCTGCAAACACAAATTAAGAAAAGAGTATTTTATTGCTCACATGGTTTTTATTATTAATTATGTCAAACTAATGCCTGATTAATAAAGATGAATAAACCAGCCCTTAACCCTTACTGGTTGATATTTCACAATAGACCATACTTGTACAGGGTGAGCAATTCCTACTAATTAATCCCCAATTCCTACTAATTAATCCCCAAGCTAGTCTGCAGTTTCAATGAAGAAAATTTTTCAAAACCAGACAAAAGAAAGAACAAGTTTTAACTTTAGACATAAGGTAACATTAGAAAATAAAATATGTTTAGCTAAAATTCTATGAAGCAAAATATCTAGATTCAAGATTTCGAAAAAAGATTGTGAATATAATACATACCCGCTTATGATAAAATCATCATCTGCTAAGTATATTTTCATATGATTTAATCCCACTGTCTCATTAAATCGTTCTGGTAAGAATCTTTTGAGTAAACCTCTCAGATCTGGTGTATGATATAAGTAAACATGCACTCTGTCTCCATATTTCTCTAACAAGGGAAGTAACATAGTTCTTGAACTCTGATTAGCTCCCCTAGATCCTCTTGTGTAATCCAAAAGTATATGTACCTCAAAGTTGTCATTTTTATTCTGCACTGATCTTTCACAAGCATCTTCAATACATTGAACCTGGTTTAAATCAAAATAGGATTTTATCCACAACAGATTCAATTTCTATTTTAATACGACCAAAAACAAGAAATGTCATTAAGACAGTCACAAAGTTTCTTTGATGTTATTACATGTAACACTGTTGAAACCGAAAGTATGATTTTAATTTAATTCCTAAACTGCTGTTATAGTACTGTGTGAACACCACTTTAGCAGTCCAATTACTTCATGCATTAAAATGTTGATATATTATGCCGGCTAAATAAATTACGCATTTAGTCATAAAATTATCTATTGTATTTTAATTAAAATAAATGTAGCGGTAAAATGCATGTCAAGAACGGTTTATAACATTATTTTTATCCCATAAGAATACATTTTCGTACTCTTTTACTTTGCAAATTTTACAACCACAAGAAGTACACATTAAACAATTGCAGAGCCAGACTCGCAATAAGTTGACGTGGTCTGAAATTTTCTACGCTTGTAAATTTCACCCATTGGAAGGAAGTTTCCTCTGAATCATCCAATAGAATTAGGAATTTCTTCTGAATAATTAACAAATCATGCCAAGAAATAAAGGTCAAAAGTGAGCTTAGACACCTTCGTGGAAAAGTCACATTTAGGGTTACTTAACCGAAAAATTGGTGTAGATATTGTAATACTATGTCAAATTTCTTTTCTATTATTTCTAAACATTTGTTTGGCTATAAACAATGTATTATCATGTATTGAATACACTAATTTTACTTTAAGTAGCTATTAATTTTTACACTAAGTCATGGCAAAGGCAATTATCTTAAGAAGAATATGTTTGCTTCCTGATAGGGAAGTACTTAAGGGGAATACCCTTGCTTCCTGAACAAGACGTATGCCCGACTGAACAATATCGCATACTTAAATTCCCCAATGTTCTATTTCATGGCACAAACTTCCCCCATTACAGAGACCCAATACCAGTGAACCAAAACTGGCTGGACAAAAAACATTTGTCAAGATGATTTCATAATACAGGCTATACATATTCAGTATATCTCAGAGTTAAGATCATTCAAAGATGGTAATGCAAATGCCACATACTAATTCTGACTCCAATGAGCCTGTGCCAAGATACAGTGATGCTATTAATATACGACTCCTGGCACTCTTCACCATACTCTGAAAATGATAAAATAAAAGGATGTTAAACTGTTAAAGTACATTAAAGAAAAATATCAGAAGTTGTCAAGTTAATTATTGAATAATTACTAAATCAAGCTCATAATAAATGTATTTAGGATGATGATGCATTATTATAAGAATGTGACCATGGAAAAAATATCAAGTAGCTTACTAAAGCAGCTAGTAAAGAAAATATTTTTCAAAGCAAATAATACACAATCATTACCTTATAAGTTGTATAAAAATCATTTGGTTCATTGATGACAGTAATATTGTTACCATTTACACCAAAGCAAGGCACATGATTATTGAACCAACCAAATTTTTGTGCTAACAAATCTGGTTTCACAGACATGTTTGAAGCTTTCATAGAAATGTTTTGACCAGGAACTTCCTGACTTGCAACACATTGGTGGTGTCTTTTAGTCAAAAGAATAGCTCCCAGACACACAGGGAAATGTCTGCAAGAAAAACATTAAATGAATTATAACATGAAATAACTGGCATCATTATAATCTTAATACTTGTCATATTTCATGATATATGATCAATTGCAAACTTCTGCTCTTGCAGTATGCGACAGCCGGATGTAAACAATGTGTTCAGTACTGAGCACACGCAGCTTAAAGCCACACCTGATTTTACTTGATTAACTTTTTGCACAACAGCTACTTTCAGTTTCAAGCTATTTTTATGTACAGAGTATAAACTAAATTTGTTCAGTTTTAGTGTTATACAATGTTATTATTATATGTCTGGTTCCAAATGTATCATTTAATGATTTATGTTTCTTTGGTTGTCTGCGGAACTGAAACTTACACACTACCAAATCGCTGTATATGCAAAGGTCAGCAAGCTAGCGAGACTTGTCATATCATAATCATACAGATACTTTCAAGTTTCATACAGTTTCTAGCAATCGAAACGTGTATTAAGAACTTATTATGTGTATAGCAGGTTCTGTCAAAGGCCAGATTTCTGCTGTATTTTGCGGTCAATGAGCTATCTAATACTGCCAAAATTCTAACACGAACCAGCAAGGTTCGAATCCACAAGACTTTATATTAACAACCTTATACATCGACCACGGAGGCATATACAAAATGTCACATAGGTAAAAATTAGTGACAGCAATATTAATTTGCCGTTGTTATAAAAAGGAACTTAATTCTACACAACTCTACTGAATCAAATTTCTTGTATGTATATATATATAGGCCTATGCACTTATCCAGCGAGATGAGGGTGTGGACGAGTGATGTCCTGAAATATTCAAGTGGTTTCCTTAAAAGTCGAGGAAATTACTATCATGCATAATTTGGTCCTATTTAGTCCCCCCCTTCTTTGAATTCATTGAGCCGTCTGCACATATGCATGTATGTCAGACCGACGGCACCTGATAACCTTTTCTAAGTGTAGGAAATAAATGAAGAGAAACTCCCACAAAACCATACATTTATTTTTATCAATTTCTTATTCATTAAATTAATGCACAACATAATATTATGCAATACTGTATACATACATGTATACACATATCAAGGTCGAATCAGTACTAAAGCTGTTACGCAGAAATTATGCAGCATTTTTAATGTAAACAAACCACTTTAACCTTACAGACTGACAGTAACACTAAAAGCAAGGAGCAGACACCTGTACAAGATTACTACTATTCTATGTCTAGTCTAGCTCACATGTAAGGTAAAACTGTTGTATAATACAATTAAGATTTAGAAGGTGAATTATTTTACTCAATATTTTTTTCAAAAAGTAAACCATGGACAGTTACATAAACAAGATTCATATTTAGACAAACATAAACAAATTCGTAACTGGAGTAATCAGTCGGTACACGAGTTAATGCTTGTATTTTCGAGATTAAAACGCGAGATAAACCATTGATTGTTTCTTGAGAGCACTAATATTTCTTAACCTTCCAAATTGAATACAAGTTGAGAAACTGTTCAGCATATGTCTTGAACTTCGTACCCAATTCATGGACGCAGCCATTACGGTTGTTGTTGTTGTTAACTGGATTGAACTAAAGATTAGCTGATACCGTTCTTCTTGTGCGTAGTGTAAAACGCGGAAAAGATCCGGTTTAAGAAAAAATATAGTACCAGTGTTAAGGTACGGAAACCGAACAGGGTCACAGCGATATCACCCGCGCCTTTTTGACTGGTTCAAGAAAAACAACGCGAAATTTTATGCTACAATCAGGTACAATTGTATTATACGTATTTTGTCCCATATGAACCTTACAAATGACGTTTCATTCATTCTCCATGCAAATATCGCATCATTTTTTCTTGGGTATAGGAGTAATCGGGTGTGGCTCTGTTGGAGATAAAAAGAGCGCGATCATTCTCATATATAATCTCGAGTCATTTTTTAGACTTCTCCACGGTGTCAAGGCATGATAACATCGAAAAGTCCACTCTGAAAAAAGATGCGCCGATGTAACGTCGAATCTCGCGTTTTTCTCCTCCAAAAAATACTTCACTTGCTTTGTTTTATTGCAAACAAACTCAAGATGTACCAATTTGAAACTTAAACCTCGCGTCATTTTTAGGCTTTATGACGGATTGCAATCCCAATTTATACGACTTATACTTTTAATTGTATAAGGAAATAAAGGGTGGATAATTTATTCCAAAATTTGCCGTTGGAGCAATATTGATACACTGCATGGATAATATATATACACTCGAATACAAACATCCTTGGTTATGACTTAACTGCAAACAAACTTCCGGATTTTTGTTTATCGGCAATCTGATAGAATGTACTTATATGGGAATTTTATTGATTTGAACAGTCGTGTGTGTGTTTTTCTGTATCTTCGACAAATACATCAAGTTGAACAATGATTTGTAGTATTTAGTCACATCATACAAGTGTTTATTTAATGAGTTTCCTGGTGCCAAGATCCTCATCAACGAAGGAGAACATTTCCTAAGAAGACTAGGAAAATAATTACATGCCATGATATCAACGAAAAATGATGTGCTAGCTTTTGAACGTTGCAAGTCCTTTAAGTACTTGATGACGATAATGCTAGTGATTATAGATGATAAAAATACAAATAACAACAATGTCACGATAAAATGACATTGTGTCATTATATAAAGTCATTACTTTCTATTCTCAACAGATTATGTGCATTTTAGGACATTCTAAATCTATGTAATTTGTGTCATGCACGAGCCACGGCTTATAGAATATAAAAAAGTTTAATATTTTTGTATTATACGTTATGTTGTTTCATAGACTTATAAATGAGACCTCCCAGACGTTTAATTGTGTACTGTAAATGGTAGATCTCATGTTTCGTGGAAATATCACACCGTCGAAGCTCCCAGCTTTGATGATTTCAAAACACGTCTGGTTCGATCTAACTGTTTATTTTGTATGCTTTTATACAACCATATTAAACTATCTTATTTAATAGTGTAAATTGTGTAACGCACCCAAGAGATGGCATCAACGAAAAACTATCTGTCTGGGTATAAAGTATTTCTTCGTTATTTAAATCTGAGCTGATCCAAAATTGCCCTCAGTGGACCATCAAAGCACTTTGATTGGTGATTTTATACTTGACACACTGATTATGGTTATTTGAAACAACTTAATGTAGGAGACGATGAATAATAAAACATTGTCTGGTTGACTATTTAACGCCTCCGTATTTTGTCTTTGTAACAAGATACATTTTGTATTATCTGGAAATTTTCTGAAAATATTCCAAAACATGAAATTCAGTACGGTCTAACCTGTGTGAGCTTCTACCAACGAAATAAGGAAATCCTGTGAATAAAAGACTCGTCTGTCATGTATTTGAACAAACTGATCTTCGGATAAAAGTTACCTGTCAATATAGGACACATTTTGTATTTTCCATAGATGACCTCTGTTCACACAGTTGACTGTATATGTGCCATTCTATATTCGCATTGTCCTATCAAGTAGATATTACATATAAAGAATGATTCACTATACCAACTGCTGTTTTGTTTATTACAAGCCGGTAGGTGATACTTCGGTTACGTTTATTCCTGATTACATTTATAGGACAAAATAATAATTTCCATTTTCCAATTTCCGCCAACCATCTCCCATCCATAGATACACGACACCGTTGTTCATTCTACTCTTCAAATGTTGTCATTTATTGTGTGACGATGAAAAACGAGTACTTGTATTGGTTCGTGATGTTTGCCATTTCATTGACGATGTTTTAATATTTCGAATGCAATTTGTCATTCTCTTGACAGATCCGCTTTTTTATATTTCCAAATCATTAGAAAATTCATCACTTAAAACCATTGGTCTTTTTTATCGGTTATGAAATATGACAAACTTCATGCAGGGACTAATTACATGGACACAGTCATGTCATCAAACACTGAAGGAACATGTATGAAGATATTTAAGCCAACCACAATTTTAACAGCATTGCAATTTCGTTTATCTGAACACATATATCCCGAGAACTTGTTCAATAATAACAAACAACAACAACAACAGACCAGCAGCAGTAACAACATACATGTCAGTTACTAATTGAGTCATCTGTTGGGATTACCGTTCATCATTTAGTCTGCAGAAATCAGTTTAATATAATTAACATATGATGATAGTTAAACATCAAAGTAACATCTTTATCATTTCTACATTTAATTTACACAACATGATTAGTATTTCTACTGAACATTTTAATAGACACACTTGGAACTTTTTTTTGCTACAAAATTAATTAGGATACTTGAGAAAAACTACAATAGCGTACGTATTATCCTGGTAAATATTATTCGCAGATAATTGACGATAAACCATATGGCATGAGTATCTATTGGCAACAGAATCATTGTTATACAGACAATGTAAATATACAACAATCAATGTTAAATATCATCATGGAACATAATCTATATATCAACACAGTAACAACAACTAATTGATATACTAATCCGAGTAGAGAGAAAGTTTATTGGTCGTCATCATATCCAGAATGTCATATAACCTATACAGATATTTCAGCATAGTATTTTGTGAATGAAATTATGTTCATTTGGTATTATGAAAGCTGAATGTTTCACGACAGTCAAGTTTATTATGATGCTAATAACCCGTTTGTTTGTTTGTTTGTTTATTTAAGTTTTACGCCCGCTTTTTAACAGTCAGAGTCATATGAGGCGGAGAGTTCACCTTATCATCGCTCCTGGGAAGAACCAGTACTAGGCTCCAATCCTCTGCAAGCAACTGTCTGCTTTCTCACATAAAGAAACATGGTCAGTAGCTGAGGGGCTTATACTCTAATTACAAATCTTTGTCTCTGCACGTGCGCATGTCTTATAGTGTCAAATACTTTCATCACTCGTATTAAGTATTCCCATATTTTTTATTCACTATTTAAAACATTCAAGTACTGAATAGTCAGCACCCGATAAACAATAAAAGTGACTAAAGGCATTACATTTAGTATTATCTCAAAACAGGGTGGACACATTTTGGAAATACAAATGTACGTATATATAAAACCCGTTAGATTTCTAAAAAAAAAAAAACAATGACAATCTTTTGAGTATTTCCCTTTCAATTTACATGGAAGTCTTTGGGAAAAGCTCATTTTTCGTAGACTTGTGTAGAATATTGATTTCAACGACTGCTACAAAATGTGCCGTAAATTAATTTGAAATACATGTATTTAGAGTAACTACTAGTTTCACAGAAATAACGACAAGTGAACTTAATTATTGTTTTCATAATATTAACATTTGCTAAGCAGATACCTCGGAAAAGTATTGTCTTGTGGAACTTATACATTATGGATATTGAATGGCATGCTTTTGGTGTACATGGTGTACATTTATGCAAAACTTTATCTCTTCACCAAAAAGAAAACATACGTTTTAGAAATGTTCATAATTTACCACATATAGGTATAAAAATACAACTAACAAATTCATTTGACGTACGGCACTTCATAACGATTAATTAAAGTATAAGAAAAATTTGACACTTTTTTAGTCAGAACAAAACAATACGGTATATTGTTTTATAGCTAACCGATTGATATGTTTGCTAAAATATGGACGTGAACACACAGCTGCTGTCAAACACGTGTCTAGTAACAGGATCTGCACACTGGTATTTATGGGACGATACATTTGATGATTATTTAGTAAGGAACATTGACTTAGCTCATTGGTTCTAAGTGTTCCATACATCGATGGCTTTAAAGGTAACTTTTTAAAGTTTTCATCCGAACAGACATATACCACCTTACTTTAATAATGTATCACACTTACAGAAAACAGAATATACAAACTCAGTTTTATTTCTTGCAAAACTGTACAATGAATGCAATAATCATCTGATGTTTTGAATATAGAAATAACTAGTCAGATCATATACATGCTAACATGATAAAATCTGAAGTGTAATTCTCAATTGTCTTCAACTGCCGAGTATAAAACATAGAACCATGAAACCATAAGACAATAAATAGTGGAAGTTAGATTGTGAGAGTAGTAATTTATAGAATACAGTACAGCCTCTAAAGTGCGACCCTCTCTTGAGCAACAACATCGATCCTTCTGCAACAGCACGATTATTTCCCAATACACAATTTATATAACTACTAGTATTAATTTAACCTCTCAGGAGCAACAACCTCTCAACAACAACACAATATCGCTACTCCCAAAGGGTGTTGCTTTGGAGAGGTTGCACTGTAATTGAATATTTATCAACACCGAATACAAAACTAACAGAACAAGGTACATGATGATGCACGATACGCGTGCATTTTGTTGTTAGTGGGGGGTCTGTCTGTATAAATGAAATATGAGCATGCAGTTACATGAGCTGCTAGCTTTGGTGACACTAATTAACTATACCTTTGAAGTTGCATCCGCTCATTATTACCATAACAAATTGCCCATAAATAAAATAACCCAACCATGTTTTCCATCGACCAACATCTGACTTGAGTCGTCGACATTGTAAGCGGATGTTTGTGCTTCATTCATTCACTCGATATTGGCCATGGACAAGTTTTCGATTTCTATTCATGAATTTCTGTTGCCACATTAACGCTGGCTATATATTGTTCGAACAGTTGTTCAGTTCAGGAACTGAATCGGTTGTCACAAAGAACGTAAACCTTTTCTTTATTGTCCACTAAACTCATCTACGGAATATTTGTTGCTGTCATGTTATGCTGAATGCAGATAGGTTAACATGTAACTAAAATGTTACAATAAGCGCAATAATCCGTACGAGTTATAAACCAAATTGTCGTGGTTATTTGTATATACAACATAATTACATAGTCCTCATGTCTTACCATACACAAACGAAACGTGATAACGTGATGCAATCAATTGCTCATACAAATCCGTTCATACTACAGAATGGTGTGATTAAAAAAAAAAGAAAAAAAAAGAGTTCCATATTTACACATATACATGTTACACGTACACCCTGAATGGAATGGCAAAACTTACGTTACAATGAGGTAGAACAAATGATGAATACAACATTCGAAGATCTTTATGCAACTGGTATCATCTAAATGGTGTACTCCATGTCCGGACTGGCTACTGTGGTTACTAAAGATACATACATTCACTAATTTTAAGCTATGGAATGCAAATAACATTTTGCTAAAAAAGAACCCTCTGTCAGAGTTATGAAACAAATGAGGGTCCTTGAAATGGGGACTTACATTCGAAAGCAAATCAGTAAAATGTTCACGTTGTTTTATTTATTATTCTGAAATACAAATGTATGTAGAAACACGGCATTGATATATGCCATTGGATTTTAAAAACTGACAAGGAGCCGTTATACATGTACTCATAGTACATTAAACATATTTAATATTCCTCTGTTTCCTTTGAATTTGCTGGCCCCTTCCTGGAACCTCTCTAGGAACACTTATTGACTTGCGAAGTTGCTCATTTAAATTGTTTCAATGCTTGACGGAATACATGAGGGCGTTAAATCATAGACAATACATGTACATGTATACTCATATTAAAGTGAAATTATACATTGAAAGATGGGTTATGTAATTATAAAAGCGACAGACATGGAGTGTTTTTATTTGATGTAACTATTATCATTTCGTTTACATTTTCTCTGTGATGACACGATCATTATTCAGTAACACGAATTATCATATAATCAATAAATAAACACATTTTGATTGGGTAAAGTCTGATCCATCGTTTAACATAAATACTAGTATCATATTCAGTAGTACGTATAACATGATATTTAATGGATTTCGGAATTTCGAAATCTAAAAATAGCATCAGGTCAATATCCATCAACCGGAAGTCATTATTTGTGATATACAATGTATTCATCTTAAGTTTATAGTTGATATATATTGCAGTTTATTAAATGATGTACTCAGACTGGATATCAATCAGAATGTTAGCTCAATGTTTTCCAATCAAAGACTTCATATAATATTTGCAACAGTTATTGACTAGTTAATCATTGAATATAATATGATATTCACCGGCAGAATGTCATATTGACCGCGGCGTGGTCAATAATTATAATATACACTAAGCATGATAAAAGCAGACAGTTTTGAAAACATAATAGCCTTGTTGAAACCCACCAAAAATCGAGGAAAGTTGCACTTGTTATTCTTTTCTAATAGATATATCACATTTGAATGGCAAACACAATTTTTTATTGCCTGCTGTTATTATTATCGTGCACACAGCAATCCAATGTCTTCCCTTTGATTCGCCGTAGAATTTTAACTAAAGCTTTTCTGAAATTGCTGCTACTGATGCAGTAAATGAACGGATTCACGGCATTATTGAAATAGTAAGATCGCAAAAAGAAATGGTAGGTCATCTTTCCTGATAGCGATAAATTATGAAACCAATCTTGTCTAGTGAAGAATCGAATGTTTGTTACGACAATAAACGGAAACACGGTGAACTCAAATCCAAGAGTGATAAGGAAAAGTACAAACGTTGCCTTAGTCTTCTTCTTTGTGGAGTTTCGAATACATTCTTCTTCCGGTCGTCTTGAAGAGATGTTGCTTTGCCTGAGCCCAGCAATTGTTTTACCAATGCGGATATAAAAAGCAATTAACAATAAAAGAATGATGACACTACCGATTGTTACAAATCCAAAATGAGAATATGCAAACCATGTTTGTCTATAATTGTCGTCTATTAGACATCGTTTGGTTTCTATTTGTATATTGATCTCTTGGTCTTTCATCTTGTTTGACAGTGGAAATAGATTTATGTATGGATGGTACATGTATGTCATATTGTCCATTTCTGTTCCAGAGTTCCTCACAGAGTTATTGTAATACCATAAATCTGTCTGGATACCATATATCCATAATGATGGGGATGCCAGAAGCGTTCCGATTATCACAAGCATTAAACAAGCGCGCAGAATGCATGCGTTTTGAATTTTTGGCTTATGTGGCGAACAAATGGCACGGTGTCTTTCCATGGCTATGGCGAGCAAAATTAAAGCAGACGAATTGTTCATTGAATATGTCAGAAACCTGGACATTTTGCAAAGAGCAGCGTTCTCAAACGACCAGTACCGTGACATTATGAACAATTCTATTGGAATACTTAAAACGAGATTGATAAGGTCACAAACGGCAAGTGAAATGATGGCATATCGTCCTATAGCAGATTTCATTTGGAATCCATACACCAAGATTGACAAAACATTTCCTGGAATCCCAAGTGTCACAAGAAGGCATATGAATATATAAGATGGATCTAGCATGCCTAATGCGTCTGTGCCGTCATGGCTGTTCATAATTCTCGTGGAATTCATGTTGTTTACCTTATACATGATCTCCACCACATAATCACACAGTTGTCATTTCATTCATACTTCCATATACTGAAAACTCGACTACATAAATTGTGTTTCGTAAAATTTCATCGTCTAAAAAAAAGTTTGTCACCCAGTTCTACGATGTTATTGAAGTGTGGGTTCAATCCGCATATCAGTTAACGGCTCGGAGAATCAAATAATGGCTCTTCAAGAATCGCATACGTGTTTTTCACAAGTTCCAACCAACTTAATTGATCGATAACAGTTCTTTTCCGCACCCTCAAACTAGAATATATAACATGAAAAAATATCATGTATACACGTTCATTATACGAGTACATTTGTATATGTATATTAAAGGGGCATACCCTACAACTGACAAACATTCTGTGAAAGTGTAAAATGTGTTAGATTTATATGTAAAACAATATATAATGGATAACTTGGGTCATAAAATGACTAGTTTAGGTACTAGCGCAAAGATCATAGCTATGAATAATAAATCACTTCCACCCAAAAATTGTACAACACATTCCTAAGAGTTCCCGATCTTTTATGGAAACTAATATTTTTTGTGATTTTATTTTTAATTGGATGAATTTTTGGCTGAAACTTTCTTCGTCGGCTTTTTTCTTTACAAGCTTCTAATTTATTAACATTTTGCCTTGATTCTAGATGCACCAAGTTGTAGGGTATGCCCCTTTAATAAAGTATATATCACCCAATAAATCCAACTAAATGTATATCAATCAATTATCCTGTCACCACCTGGTATAGCATAACAACATTAAACTAACTCTGTGTGTATTTCGATTTTCCCTTATTCAATGCCTAATTGTATTCCATTTGAAGTGTGCGCTTGGTATGGAAAATGGCCCTTTCCCATGAACAGATGACAACTTTTTGCACAAACACCCATGACTATCAGTTCAAACATGTTGCTATACATGCATGCTTACAAATAACAATATAGTATGTGCTTACTATAAATACTGAATTATAATACATTATGATTAAATGGTTACAATTTTTTATGTCAGTATGAAACTACGATATTTACACTTAGAGATTGCTATGACAAGCGATATCATGGAACCGACATCTCGTTTAGTCCATTAATTTCAAACAAAATAAAATAAAATCATCACCTTCATTTTCTATGCACAAGCTACGCGTTAGCAACAACAATGTATCCGTCACTATTATGCAATGCTGTAAAAACTTGCACACAAACTAAACAGACAAATCTCGGAATTGTTTGCACGTGCTGTTCACAGTCGACATTATCCGGTATGTCATTATTTATTTCAAGTGTTTGCTGTGAGAAATATCATCCTCAATTTAAAGTACACTGGAGTGGTCATATCCATTAATAATACCAGGGACACACTGTTAGATAGCCTATGCCATCTCACTATTCCGGTCTAGTTAGCTTGTTAGCTTATTACAATGTTTGTAGTCAGTTGCGCTGCTTTATTGGAAAAAAAGGATGAATAAGTAATATGACCATCGCTTTATACTCGCTAAGAACGCAATCATGTTTCAGTCCTCACACACGAAATATCATTAATCATCTCCATGATTGCAACCATCCTAACGACAAAATGTCAATGTGCTCGGTGCTTATGGTAAAATTGGCAAGACCGTCTGACCAAAATTGTCAATTTGCCCATCTCTTACATAGAAATATTTTGAAATAAAAATCAAGTGTGCACATTGATAGTCAAAACGTTTTTTTGTGTGCTCGGCATATTATTGTTATTTTATTTCATATTTTAGACACAAAATTACTGTCACAGAATTTACATCATTATCTAAGAATTATTGATATTTAGAATGTTTATAAAAATAACCTCAAACACTAGCAAGCAGATGGGCTTTGATGGTGGACTTGAAATGAAGGAGACTCTTAACTTCTCTTATATGATGTGGCATTTCATTCCAGAGGGAGCAGCCTTGATAAGCAAATGACCGTTTACAAAAGCCAGTAACCTTGGGTAGACAGATTCTTCCAGTGTCTGCAAATGAATCACTGGAAGCATCAACTGACAAAACATGATTTTATCAACACATTGAACGCGAATATCTCCATTTTCAAACTAAATTGGAAGCAATTTTCATATTTTCAAATTTCTTAAAAAATATATTGTAATAAAGCTTGGACACCACAGAATACTTCACGAGGTTATAAAAAATGTCATTTTAGTAAAAAACAACTTTATGGCCTGTCAAAAACGAGGTTTAAGAGTATTTTGACAGTTTTCATATAGAATTATGAACGAACGATAGTCACCAACTTCAAACGAAAATAGAAGCAATAAGTTCACATACCACATTAATAAAAATTATATTGAAATAAAGTGCAGAGAATGAAGATTACTTCACGAGGTTATAAAATTTTCTCATTTAATGTTATAAACAAGTTATTAGTGTTAAACCATACAGCTCCTATATAAATCTATAGTAAATCAGTTAATCGATAAACGTTATCGGAGTGATCGATAAGACGTTTTCAAGGGAGACAACTTTGCCGATAAGACCGTCCAAGTTACAGAAAGGTTCCGCATGTTGAGACAGGTAACACGTTCAGTATGACAAAAAGTTAACATTAAATAGTTATATATAAATAGTTTGATTCATACAATTACCTTTTTTCTGTATGCATACTATCATGAACTAATTACAGGCCAGGGATTTGGAGAAGTCGGTCGCCGCGCATGCGTACTTTAATGCAACCCACATATAACTTAAGGCATCATGTGTGTTACAAATGCTTTTTAATTTTTTTTAGTATCGCTCAGTTAGATAACGATTTCAATTTACTCTACCAAACAGATATCATACAACATAAAAACAAACATGCGTGACAGTTTTTTCCACACTACTATACTTTAGTACTTGGTTAACTAGTGAAGTGTTCATCTTTCTGTTTGATGTATCCTGAATAATGTGAGATTTTCATCTGTTATTTGATTGAATATGTACACTCTAAATGCGCAGTAAGATTTCAAACATGGCAAATTATCATTGCGTGACTATTTCGGCAACTTATAAAAACGTAGTCAGTATATTTGACACACTTCTTCAATTCAATTATACTTAGACTATGATCGATGTATGTTTTCGTCTATACAAGCCTTGTTGTTGGACATTAACTTGTTGCACTTATTATTTTTTAATATTCTATAGAAAATGTTTTCATTGCTATACACACTGTACGAGTACATTGTATTGATGTGATAAATATTATTATACACTGAACCATTTTTAAAAAAATGTTTTAAAGAAATGAAAATCAACTATTGTGTTATTTAGCATTGTGTGTACTCAAAGTACATGAAAACCCTTTTGAAAAGCGTAAAATTATCATGCTGTTTAAAGCAGTTATCAAGAAGGGTTATAAGTAATCAGTTGTTACAGTAATAATATCTTTATTTGTAGAAGGTAGTTCATTGAGTATACATCAAATGCAAAACACAAATATGATGAAAACTTATTTTCAATGAAGTCTTCAACAGCAAAAAGAAAATAATCAGTTTAGAATCACAAACATATTCAATATCAAATACAAATGTATACTGACTCAACAACAATACAGACAGACACACGACCTTAATGATCATTTATACGCAACCAATTTCTCTGTCATAAAAGTTACATAAGGATGATGATGTTTTGGTGTAATGTGGTAAATCATTCCAAACTGACATGCTGGTATAAGAAAATGACTGTTTTACTATGTGCGTTTGCATAACATGTGCTTTAAGGCCTGATTTAGATGATCTAGAATGATTGATAAAATGTATGTTCAGAAAGTTCAAATAATTAATAAGATATAAATATATATACATGTATAGGTGTCATATGATGTAAAGCTTAATATAAGCTCGATACGGTAATATGATCATTTTGTTGGTGTTCGTATTAATATTTGCAATATCATTTTTGCCGATCTTTTCTGAATTTTAAGTATTCTTTTTAAATTTGATTTGCTACTACATCCCAAAATGATACAGCCGTACTCAAATATGATGCAATTTAAGCACTAAAAATAGTTTTTTTTCCATTTTCAAGTGCTAAATATAAAGATATTCTTTTAGAAGAAATAGCCCAGAGAACAGCTTTTTTGCAAGCATAATCAATATGGTTATTCAAACTTAGGGTATTGTCTATATACACTCCTAATAACGTCTGTAACAACACATTTTCTATCATATCATTTTCCTACATATAATTCTAATTTTGGAACTCTAAACCTTGATGTTACGACCATGCAAATTGTTTTGACAGGATTAACTATCATATTATTTTGTGAACACCACATTATCCAGAGATTTCTGTAGTTCCGACTGAATGCAGTTACTTGCTTTATGTATAGTCGCGTCGCCAGCAGTGGTGTATTTATGCCTTAGCTTCTCAATACATAATGCCACTATACCATGTAGATCATTATAGGACATTTTACAATTGATTCTAACATGATTTGTAACATAATTTTCCTTAGTTTACGAAGTAATACTGTGGAATCATTTATTTTCGTTAGAGATTTAATTTCCTGGATTTCGGGGGTCGGCTCATCCACGAAATCAAATCCCCACGAATTTAAATGCAGAGATAAGGTATTTCTTTTCAAAAATCTAAATCCACGAATTTATGTCCCCAAGAAATAGCCATTTAAGTAAAAACCACGAAAATTGAGCCCAACGAAAATAAATGAAACTACAGTAATTAGTGATGAAGCATAATCAAATGGGTCAGCTCTGAAATTGCCCTAGACGTCGAATTGGCCGTTAAACAATACGGATGAAATCAAAGTAGTGAAAGTACTCATGGAAACTGAACTTACATAGACTTGTACTGCAACGTGAAACCGGGAACTAGTTTAACAAATTGCATGGCGGGTGTAGAAAAGCGCAGTACTTTGGTCCGCATCAAAATTCATGCGCGACGAGCTAGTGACGGCTATGGAAATCTGAACTACCGTCCAGTCTCCAAGAATGAGAATAAAAGCACAAGTGTGTTACACGGGCTATTCAGAACTGATTCACAGGGACCCAATACATTCTGCATCCAATACGTTCGCGAACATATCAACTTATTTGTGATGTGATAAAACACAGAAAATAACGAAAAGTATCGTATTTTACCGAGGTTGCCGAATTAGATAATTATACATGGCATAAAACACATCTATTTATAATGATGAATTGGCCTTCTTTATCTAGGAATGTAATTGCTTTATGCTGAACCTTACTGAAATAGTATGAAACATTACAGTTTTACAGCGTATTAATTTTGTTATTTGTTATTAGCAGCGTCAATTTATCCTACTTCCACGTTTTCGATGTTTTCTCATATTCGTGAAAGAGCAAAAAAAAAAAAAACGTACTAGAGCAGACAGTGTTATGACTTTATGTGAATTAATCTGATATGGACTACGCATATTATTGACACGACTAAAGCACAATGTCATTATTACTATACTATAAAAACTTTAGAAGTAAAGTTTTTTACGATGAAAAAACTCGTAATTTACATTTGGTAGTAACATATTTTCTTGATTAGATCTATGTGAGATGGTGATTACATCGATGTAGCTGATACTATAATAAAGTATACCTAACTAATGCAATGTACATGTATTCGTCTACATCACTTGAGAGATTCACCATAATACCATGTAACATTCAAATAATTCACATGTACTTAGTCAAAAGCATACCCAACTTTCGCGGACATGCTGATTTAGAAAATCGATAAAAAATTTACATTAAACAAAGAAGGGGATTTTCGCTATAATCGTCATAACTTTTATTCTATTTAAAATACGAAATTTGTACTCATCACAAAAGTTTAATTAATCTTTTATCTTTCTAATGGTGTATTTTTTATTATTTTAAATTAATGCTTTCTTCGACCCTTTTGCGTTTGAAAAAGGCACCTATCGATTCCCTCTATATTCATTGTAAAACGCGTAAAATTGGTAGATTTTTCAATGAAAATTTGATGTTTTCAGCATCATAACTTTTTGGGGGAAATGTGATCAAAATTTGTACTCATTGCATTCGTTTTGAAAATTTAATTTCATTCACCATGTAAAATATGAAAACAATCAAATAATATCTTCTTCGACCCTTTTGATGATTTTTAAAACTACCCCTTAGATTTTTTTTAAGTTCAATTCGTCAATCGTTCGGCAAATCTCGGACATTTACGTACGTTTACGGAAACAACGTGCATTTGGCGATGATCATATCTGCTGATTAGGTACCCATATATATACAGCCACAGCATGATGTATTATACAGGGTTATAAAAATTAGACGCGTTGAATCAAGTTTTAGGATAATTGAGATTGAAGACTAAAACATATTACAACATGGATGAAAATATTAGAATCTGTGAAATATTTTACTTTACTTCCGTATAAATGGGCAAAATCGATATTTATAACCCAATTTGTTGATATTATAAAAAAAAGAAAAAAAAGATGGTTTTCATTATTGTTAAAGCCCCATTAGCTTTTTGGATGTTAAAATTGAAGTAGGTCTTATTTTACCTAGATAAATGTGAAAATGAATTTTACTTGCAATAGAAACGTTCCAATTTTTTTTACCACAAAGTACATATAGAAATACAGCACAGTATTTTTAACCATGTTGCAAAAAAATAAGAAAAAGCATCTGAAAACTATTTTATGAGATATGCCTAATGGAAGGTATTATGTAAATATTGTTACAGATCAAGTAATATATATTTCTTATATTTTACTATCATTTCATCTATTGTTCTAATAGGCCTTAAATAGACGATGATATTTCATTAAATGAAATTTATTATTAATACATTTTTGATAATATAACTATATGCTAAATATATCATTTTGGCATCCACATGTCACTTATAAAAACATATCATAAAATAATATAGATTAACTACTTTGTATATTTATTTTTTCAATGATGTGTAAACAAAGGACGGATAATAAATTCATATTTTTGAGATCCCTTTATATGGTTGCTAACTTTACCTGATTATTGATTTTTATACGCATCTCACATTATTTACAAAAAATTGGGCACGTCGAGTTATATTTGTTAGATATCATTTCAATTAAGACGGATGGAAATTGCCATAAAATTGCAGAAATTGATTGTACTGTTTATACAGGGCCCGTATTCACAAACTAACTAAGATGAAAAATTATTTAAGAATATCTAAATTATCTTAGTTTTCGCCAAGTTTTGCTAACTTTGCAAGATTTTTCTTAACTTTCGTCTTAGAGTGAAAAGAAATCTTAGAAAAATTATTAGATCGACGATTTTTTATGTTAAAAGTTAAGTCAAGGTGCGAGGTGTCTTAACTTTAAGAAATTTACTTAGATAAAAACAAAACGAATATGGATGCTACGTCGAACTCATTATTTTTCTATATCTATGAAAAATACGGACACTTATTGGCTTTTTACTTTTTAACACCGTAGTTTTCTGTTGTTAAAAATGCGTTACTCTTGCTGGTATACCAGAGAGTATTTGTGGGTTGGGCTATGTAAACAGGTTCCAACATGACTTACAGAAAAATGCAGTATCAATACATTTGTTGTTGACATCAAACATGATATTGCTGATCGACTCAACATGCAGCAATTTATAAGATATAATCATTTTCATTCATTGTTTTTCTAACAATTTGTTTAAAAATAATAAAAAAATGCACACACTCATTATTTTATTACAATTCATTGAAAGTATGTTTTACCATTGCTTATTAATCATTAATCTTTACAAAATTATAGTTACCTAAAATTACATCATTTAAGATATTTCACTTGTATTTGTACATGTATAAAATATGAAGACATTATATGAATTGAAATGATGTACTTTGTATTCACAGATTCTTTTGAGGACTTCGTGTACCATTTATGATGACATTAATTAATTAAGACATAGACAGTTCATGATATGGATTCAACTACTGTTTTGCAGTATCAATCTTTATATGAACAAGAAATTAAGAGACAACTGTTAATCTTAAATCTTTATTACCTTGTATACATTTTGTTCTGAATGCACACATTGTGATAAAGTTTGTACCAGCTGTCCTGCAAGTACTACATTGTGACTTTTAGTATGTCATATATTAAAACTTATGTATTCTTTTGTGTAGATTGTTGAATAGAAAATAATGCAGGTATAAGCTATGTTGAAACTACTAGTAAACATGCAATTGTATCCTTGACAATATGAATTCAATGGGGTAAATGATATCAGTAATGTTTATAATCTGCTTTTGTATGAACTTACATAAATATTGCACAACTGAAACGGATGTTTTTTGTTATTAATCATTAATGTTCAGTTTTAGATGACCTGAGCCTCTGTTGTTGTAAGTAATCACACGCTGTCAAAATCTCATGTGAGTAATGCTATGATAAGCAGAAATATACCACCAGACAGACAGTAAATAAAATATATACATGTATACATAGTTCATAATAAGAGTCAATCGAAAACATGAGAGATCAATGCTACTTGAATTGCATTTGAATGTATTATCATTAATTTAACACCTCAGAATAGAAATTAAACAGGTAGTTGATTTTTGGATCAATTAAGATAACAGATTTTATCTGTTACGCGTGACTGACTTTATTACTTTATGACCCCTAATAAAGTCAGCATAACGCAAGCAAGGAGGGTAACAATAGGTAGACTGTATATAAACCCCTGAATTGTAGTTGTTTCCCTTGAAAATAGATCAGATACTCGATAAGGCCGTGTCCGCCAAAGTTGGACATGGCCCTTCAATCACGATCTCGCGTTTCCTTGCTTATGTGACGACCTAGTTTGTGCGACGACCTAGTTTGTGTGACGATCTTGTTCGTATGATGACGTTTTACACCCAAATAGTAGGCCAGACAGATTAAAAATGATGTTCTATGTTTTGAAAAGCATGTTCAAAGAATGGGTTTTAAACTCGAAGATAACACGAGGACATATTTAAAGGTGAAAACTTGTTACAATTTGAAACAGTCATTGTTACGTTTGGATTGTCAAACAGCGTTTATTTATTATAAACTGGAAAGACACAATCACATTACATTTTAAAAACAAAAGTCAGTTGTGAAGAATTTAAATCAGACAATCCCCTATTTATAACCAGCCTGTACGTATAACTCTTGTTTAGTGAATATGTTTGGTGCGTTGCGGATAATTTAAGTTGACGGTGAAACAGTTGGGAGATTGTAAAGCTTGCACAACGAACGCTCATGTCAAACAACATAAGGTACGCCTCATATCAAACAACACAACGTACGCCTTATATCAAACAATATAAGGTACGCCTCATATCAAACAACATAAGGTACGCCTCATATCAAACAACATAAGGTACGCCTCATATCAAACAACATAAGGTACGCCTCATATCAAACAACATAAGGTACGCCTCATATCAAACAACATAAGGTACGCCTCATATCAAACAACATAACGTACGCCTCATATCAAACAACATAACGCACGCCTCATATCAAACAACATAAGGTACGCCTCATATCAAACAACATAACGTACGCCTCATATCAAACAACATAAGGTACGCCTCATATCAAACAACATAAGGTACGCCTCATATCAAACAACACAACGTACGCCTTATATCAAACAACATAAGGTACGCCTCATATCAAACAACATAAGGTACGCCTCATATCAAACAACATAAGGTACGCCTTATATCAAACAACATAAGGTACGCCTCATATCAAACAACATAAGGTACGCCTTATATCAAACAACATAAGGTACGCCTCATATCAAACAACATAAGGTACGCCTTATATCAAACAACATAAGGTACGCCTCATATCAAACAACATAAGGTACGCCTCATATCAAACAACACAACGTACGCCTTATATCAAACAACATAAGGTACGCCTTATATCAAACAACATAACGTACGCCTCATATCAAACAACATAAGGTACGCCTTATATCAAACAACATAAGGTACGCCTCATATCAAACAATATAAAGTACGCCTCATAGCAAACAACATAAGGTACGCCTCATATCAAACAACATAACGTACGCCTTATATCAAACAACATAACGTACGCCTTATATCAAACAACAGTATATCACACAGACAAGTGGTTCTCTAGGATCAAATTGTCTTCTTCTATTACGCAGGTAAAAAGTATTTAGCTTGCTTTTGTATTAAATTTTCTTATTCACGACTTCAAGGCACATTCTGATTGATAAATTAATATTCTCTGACAATTTTTCTGTCAATGTACGCGAGTGAAGTGTTTCTTAATTATGTTATGTTCGTTTGTTCCAAAATGATTTTAATTTTATTTATTCTATGGTGCGGATGCAAACAAACCGATATCTGATTAGTTTTACATGACCCGATTCTCTTCTGGACCTCAAGAGGATTCCTTTTCACGAATTGAAGAATCATTTGATAATGTCAAATACAATGTATGATTGTTTTGAATTTACGATTTACATTATTTGCACATTTTCAGCTGAATGCAATTTTTATTGCAATTTTGTAGTTACGACAATGTACATGTTTTCTTATTTCTATTGCTATCATATTGTCTATTTACATCGAAGTCATTTTTTTAATTTGACAACCGGGGACATACTCCTCACCTATCTCAACGATACATAAACAATCTGACATTCTGCCTGCCGTAAGTTAGAAAATAAAGTTAAGATCGAAGACGTTCGGCCTGAAACAATTGATAAATTAACAAATTGTCTTTAATTGTCACGTTAATTTATCCTAAAAAAAGTTTCATAAACGTGTTTTGCATTGTACCTTCAAGATACTCTTGTACTTAGTCAATAGCCCTCCAATCTCGATCTCGTGATGTCCTTGCTTATGCAACGATCTTGTTTATGTGACGATCTTGTTTATGAGACGATCTTGTTTATGTGACGATCTTGTTTATGCGACGATCTTGTTTATGCGACGATCTTGTTTATGTGACGATCTTGTTTATGTGACGACCTTGTTCGTACGATGACATTTTTCACCCCAATAGTAGGCCAGACAGATTAAAGATGACGTATTATGTTTTGAAAAGCATGTTCAAAGAATTAATGGGTTTTAAACTCGAAGAAAACACGACGACACCTTTACACTTGTTACAATTTGAAACAGTCACGGTTACCTTTGGATTGTCAAACAACGTTTATTTATTATAAACTGGAAAGACACAGCCGCAATATATTGTAAAAACAACAAGTCAATTGTAAAGAATTATGATCAGACAATTCTTCTCAAATTTAGACTCGCCGGTACATATAATTCTGGCTCGGTGTTTACAGTGTGTGACGGTTGATAAAAGTCGACGATGAATTAAAGCTTGTTGTATAACGTACGTACATATAAAACAACACTATACCACACTGACACCAGACCTCATTAGATGATTATCAAGGATTAAATTGTGTTCTTCTATATTACGCAGGTAAAACGTCTTAAGCTTGTTGTTGTATTAAATTTTCGTATTCACGACGTCAAGTCACATACGTTAACGCGGATATTCTGATTGATTAATTAATATTTTCTGACAATTGTTCACTCAATGTACGTGAGTGAAGTGTTTCTTAATTATGTTATGTTCGTTTGCCCCAAAATGTTTTTTGTTTTGTATAGTTACTAGTAATCTATGGTGCGAATGCAAACAAACCGATATCTGATTAGTTTCATACGACCGATTCTCTTCTGGACTCCGAGAGGATTCCTTTTCACGAAGATGCATTTGATAATGTCAAATACAATGTATGATTGTTTTTAATTTACGATTTACATTATTTGTACAATATCAGATAAATGCTGTTATAGGCATTTTTTATTGCAATTTTGTAGTTACGACAATTTACATGTTTTCTTTTGTAATTTTTATTCCTACGTCACATTGTCTATTTACATTAAAGTCATATTTTTTAAATTTAACAACCGGGGACATACTGATACAACGATACAGAAACAATCTGACATTTTACCTGCCGTAAGTTAGAAAATAAAGTAAGAAGATGTTCACCTTGAAACAATTAATTAATTAACAAATTGTCTTTGATTGTCATGTTTATTCATCCTAAAATTGAGTTTCACAAACATGTTTTGCATCGTTCCTTTGTATGGTGTGAACTTGAATGAAAGGGCTTTATTTAAGAACTAAAATGGAGTGAGTACAGTTTAAGGTGAATCGTCAAAGCACAAATTTGTGAAAAAATAGCCACCTGACATTTTTGCTATGCATACTAAAACGTGGCGTTGTTCAATAATTACTGAAAGTACATAACTGAAATGAGTTTTTATCAATAGCTAATGATTCAATGTACATTTCTACACCAGTAAAATAGTATTTGATGATTAACAAGTATCTATAATTCTCACCTGAACTTACGCAAATTCCAGTCGCTAAAATAATGTATCATAATATCAAAATTAATTTAAACTACAATGTCCAACAATAACTTCAATATGTCATTGAGGGTTTCCATATTTTAAATTTTCATTATTAAATGTTTTTCCATGTTTATTTTCAATTCTTAACACAGTCCTCAACTTTCACACAGTGAATTTTCTTCCATATTTGTTTAGGCTACTGTGTAGTACATAGTGTAAACAAATGTGTGGAGGATTTTTGTAAAATGTGAATATTGAGGACTGTGTTAAAAATTGAAAATAAACATGGAAGAACATTTAAAAGTGAAAAATTGAAATATGGAAACCCTCAATGACATATTGAAGTTATTGTTGGACATGGTAGTTTAAATTATTTTTGATATTATAATACATTATTTTGGCGACTGGAATTTGCGTAAGTTCAGGTGAGAATTATAGATACTTGTTAATCATCAAATATTATTTTACTAGTGCAGAAATGTACATTGAATCATTAGCTACTGATAAAAACTCATTTCAGTTATGTACTTTCAGTAATTATTGAACAATGCCACTTCTTTAGGATGCATAGCAAAAACGTCAGACGACCATTTTGTCACAACTTTGATTCACCTTAAAGCAAGAGAGATTTATTATTCTCATTAAAACATTATAAGCATGTAAAATTGTAAATGGCTAAGTTTACATATTATTCACTAACATTCCGCATGCTTGAATGAATACTTATCTTTTTATGACTGATGTGTCCACAATAAGGTAAATTAACTATTACGTGATCCAATCCGCACAACTCGATAGGGGTTTAACAATTAAAGATGAAATAATCACAAGGCAGTGTATGAGATAAATGGAACATGGACGAATGCGGTTGAGCGAAGAGAGAAACTTGTGTAATTTTCCGGCACCCGTAGGTGTCTTTGATAACGCTGCTCAGATTAAATGTAAATGTTCACTTTATAATTGGCAAGAACACACAGTGTTCAAGATGAGCTTACATGACCACCATGTGTGTTAGAATTTGGACTCGCCCCCTTCTTTGGTCATAATCTGACTGATTGCTTGCTTGAATTCTCTTCTGATGATTCTACTGCATGGTTTGTATTCTGAATCCACAAATCATGTACTAATGAGTAACCCTAACACATCTTTCTTGTGTATTTCAGTTATAATGTCAACAATGACCAGATTAGTCGTGGTAATATCTATGATCGCAATAAGCGTCACAGATGCTCGAACAATGGTTGACTTGACTCATACACTGGATGAGAACGCCCCGAAATATCCACTGAACGCTCTTGGAGCAGGAAATGTTACTTATTGGAATGTGAAAACGATTCTTGAACAATACATCGGCGATATGTGGTAAGTCATTGCTGCCATGTTGACATACAATATATATCAAATGTGTGTGAGAATCAGTGGTAAATGTCCACTTACTAACAGGCAAGTGGCGCTTCTTATGCATTTCTGCTTAAAATGGGGGATAATTCATATCATAAATCGAAGTAGAAATCAATACATATATATACGTACATTGTATTTACATAATATTCATCTTATGTGTTAACATATTCATAGCATTTTATTGTGGACTGGTACATGTGCAACTAATTACCATATAATTAAAGTAGAATTAATAATCACAATAGTTCTTATTGTGCTGTATTGCATGTTAATTTCTTTAAAGGTTAGCGTTACGCACGATGGAGTTTTACGAACATCAAGGCACGCATATAGATGCACCAATACATTTTGCCGAAGGCAGACAGACGCTCAGTGAAATACCAACTGAACGGTTGATAGGTCCTGGTGTTGTTATTGATATCAGGGACAAGGCTAAAGCGAACCCTGACTATGCTATAACAGTAGAAGATATCAAGGGTAATTACAAGTTAATGTTTAGTACAAAGAACGTCGGTTTATATTAAGCATTCTTTTGGGTTTACGTCTGTTTTTAAATGTATCATTGTCATTTATATATTTATTGGTTGTTATACTAATCTAGCTAATTCGTTCCCGGATTCTATATTAGAGCATTGTTTTATACCAGTAACAGCCTAACAACGCCTTGGCGGAGGCGGTAGAGTGTACATAGTTGCAATGCTTGCGAGAGGACTTGTCCAGCACGCTGGGTTCAAATTCATAACCCGTTGTCGGTAGACCTGACACTTCCTCTACTGTTTTTCGTCGGTTTATGAACACATATAATTATTGCTTTGTATTGCATTATTCTCAGCATTTCTTTTCAGCAGGTTCAAAACCAAACGTTCTTGTCATTGTAAGCGTTTAAAAGCCCCCCCCCCCCTTATTGCAGTATTTTTATAATCCTTGGTACACATTTACGTTTCTATCTTATTAACATTCGAAATATCCTTAATTCTAATTAAACACCGAAATTGCCATATATTATTCTTGACACTGACCACAAGAATGAATTAAAATAAGCATAACATAGATACTTAGGAATTCTTTCACAATTATTACGGCGAGATTCGAACTAATGTAATTAGTTATATCTGTTTGGCCCTTTGTTTTTGTCGCCAACCCTACATTTGGGAATAATTCCTATTGTTTCACAATGTTTAGAAACAAATTATAAAAGAAATTATTTTCTATCTATCTACTATTCGTTTTGATTAAGTAGCTCTAAACTTTACTTGCACTTTTTATCCTAATTGTTTGTCTCTTTGTGTCAGTAATTATTGGTGAATATGGATTTAATTAACAAACAAGTATTCAACATCACGTCATTCTAGCAGTACAGAGCAGTAAGTTACACCTCAAATAGCTTGTGGACCAGCACAAAGTTCTAGTGGCTGTAGCTTTAAAAAAATGAGTGGTTGAATTCAGAATCCGATCATGCTGCTACTTGATAAGATTTGTCGATTGATCCAGTTAAACTAAACATAGACGATTAACTACACCCGATTGTATCAGACTCATGAAGGAGTATCTAAGTATCTACTGTTTGATAGTAGACATATTTAGAATTATCCATACTCGACGTTACATCGTATAGTCGAGTATTATTGTCCAATCGTAATTGGTTACAAAACCGGATTCATTATCGAGAGTTGTTGTAGGAAAACGCCGTATTTTCAAAAATCAGTTTTTAGCGACCGCTCCAGAGGGCACACAAAATTCAAATTCGATGCTCAAGAGTAGGTTTTTAAATGCGTCAACAAAACTTTTATCCGAGATGTTATTTTAATAAGGATATCTATATTATAGAGCATTATTAATGTTGACACTCATTACGTTCAAAATATTTTTTGCAAATGTTTAGCAAAGATGAGGACCCACATCTAGGTGGTAGTACTATGGGGACAGTACGTTCGAGTGCCGTTATCAGTGACAAAGGGTTACAGGGTTCCAGAGTTGTTTTGTCCCCTATCTAAAAGTGGGGTTTTATCTCTGGTTTTACCTGGGCGATTCGGCCACCATTTGCTAAACATTTGATTACTAAAAGACAGAGACAAGCACTAGTCTTATTATTACATGTACGAGGGTCATCCGTAAAGTTCGTGGACAGTGTTATTAATGAGACCATTAAAAGATGTTTTACGCCAAAAAATTATGTACATATTATGCAATATATTGACCAAATACATGCCAAATATCACAGCGAAATATTGACAGATAAAAATTTTCAGCTATACAGATCAAACGCACATATGGATCTACGAAGCACTTCAACAAACTTCACATCGACGTCGTGACGTTATACTCACGTACAATCACATTTTCTCGAAGTACTCGCCCTCAAATGTTATGCATTTGCTGTGTCTTTATACCCATGTAGATAATATATCGTTATTCCAGCTTCCGTCACATGTTCTTGCGGAACTGCGCACCGCCAATTTAATATTCTCAATTAAATTAAATCGTTTTCTTTTCAATTTTGGGAAGATCACTTGACCCATCGGTGCTAAATCTGGACTATAGCGACTTGCATGCTAATTTCTCAAAGCCAATATCAAAATATCACCTCAATATCAAAGATCTTGATACTTTCTTTAGAATTATCAGCACTTGAAATGAACTTTAGTGTCTGCGTGGGTGTACACACAGCCTTACACAGTACTTGGTAGCAGCGCGCTGCTCCGTACGCTCTGACGTCGACTTAAGTTTCTGTAATGAATTCAAATAAGCACAGTTCGTCCATGCTCGATAAATTTCTTATTACGCTGGCAATTACTTAAAAATTTAGCGACAAACATCACAAATAATTGCTGCAGCGTTCAAGGTCATTCTGTACGCTTCCATTCATTTTTATACAAATTACAGCACAAAGATTGCAACAAAATGAATCCCATTAATTGCAAAAAATCAAAGTGCTCCGTAGGCGCTGACTTGGGTTGCCTTGGTAACTCGTATCCAGTGACTACACGAAAAAGTGACAATTTAGAAGCAGAACTTGAGACAAAAGATGTCAATTATTGCCATGACAAATTTTAAAAATTATCACATCATTATAACCCCAAAAAGTTAGGTTGTCCACGAACTTTACGGATGACCCTCGTATATTACATTTATAATACTAGACAAGTAAGAACACAAGTGTATAAAATTTCTGACATATGTTCATTCAATTATTCGACATTGTATTATACATGTATGGTTTTGTGTTCCTAAAATATATACGAGCGTCCCCTTTTATAGGAGCGTCCCCTCGCAATTTGCATAGTGAGTTTGTTCTTTATTTTGATAATAAAGTTTTGTAGAGATGAGTATGGACGTGTAAATTTTGTCCAATTAGGAATCGAATCCTATATAACATGACCAAAGATAATTATGTATTTTTCAGAACACGAAGCGAAACATGGAATAATTCCATTCAATGCTATCATCATGATGAATTCAGGCTGGGGTTATAAATATCCCAATAGTACACAAGTGTTTGGAACACAGAATCTCTCTGATCCATCATCATTCCATTTTCCTGGCTGGAGTATTGAAGCATGTGAAATGTTACTTACACAACGACGGGTATGATTTACTTAATGCTATTCTTTTTTCCTTGGTGTACCTTTAAGGCATTCGATCTGTGTTTTTTCTTTTACTCAAATTAGCAAGTCAGATGTCCTTAAAATATTCTATACACTAGAATATTGTTTCGGCACATCGGAGGCTCAGTGATGGAGCGTAGCCCTTTTAAAACAGCGTTACTAAAGAAGGGGCAGTCGACTGGTTCATATTTTCCTCCTCGATACAAAATATACAACTATCACAAGATACTACAATGGTTTTATACGGTACTGGTTATACATTGGTACATGTTTCATAAGTATCAAGCTACATTCTGAGAATAACCTATTTGTCCATTAATTAATCAATGGCATTAATTTTGTTTGTTTATTGTACATATCAACACGTTTCTTTTTCATTGATAGGTATCCGTACTTGGAGTAGACACCCCATCTACTGACCCTGGTGCTGTTGACAAGTATGCTTGTCACATGTATTTACAACCTAACAACGTACCCTTGTTAGAATATGTTGCTAACTTAGACAGTATACCTGAACGTGGTACCACCATTGTTCTTGGTGCAATGAAAGTAAGACGGGGTACTGGTGGTCCTACAAGAATATTTGCACTGATTGATGATGAGGACAAATTTCTCTATTCGTCGGCTGGTAGGACCGTTTACAAGTCGGTGCTCATCCTTATGTGTGCCATGTTTTTTTATTCGTTTTAGATATTTTCTAGTGTTTCATATGATATTGAAGACCTCTTGCAAAAACTATTATCGTCTTTATATTACATTAGATGATGTGTTTTCGAATATCTAGACTGTAACATTAGATTTCTTCGTCTATGTCCGAAGCGATGAAAGAAATTGAAATTGAGCTCTTCTCGATATTCATCTATATACTTGTGATGGATTTTCGATTATGTAACACGATCGTCTGACAATTTACTATTTTGTTGCCATTTTATCAGAGCGAATCATTATTATACTCATATATTACATGTAATACTATACAATATGTCACTATATTGGTTAGGAGAGGTATAACACTTATATGTTGGATGATCATAATATATGTAATACTATACACTATGTCATTTTATGCGTTAGAAAAAGCTTTATTTACACTTATAAACTGGCTGATTAGTTTACGTGTTATAAACCGCACATTAAAGTAAATACATTACCACTATATATGCAGTGTTGGTCTTTTATCTTTGCAGGGACTATACATAACTTAATATGATATAAAGTCCCTGATCTATGTTCGGGTAATACCAGTGTTTGGTACCGGAAGTCTCAACATCTACCGGTCCTCTATAACGTCGCAATTTGTCTTGTGACTGGATATGTAATGCTTGTGATGTACTCGTATATGCCAGCAAAATGAGAATGACATTCTTGTATTGATAATTATTGTATGACATAAGATTAAATGCAAAACATTTAATACACTTGAACAGAACAGAACAGATCTGGACAGGACAGAACAGAACAGAACTGTAATCACGGTTCTGTATGTATTGCATGGAACCATATTTCATAGGCATACTAGGAATCAACTCTATTAGTGGGAACGACGATCTGACACGCAAAACTTAATGTAGATGATTTAGAGATAGGAAATATTTCGATATAAGATGTGGCTGTCTTACAGGCGTTGAATCGGTGCACTCCCTCCATAATCCATGTCATGCATGTTTTTAATTATCATCGGTACAGATAAAAATCAAGTTATTATACATGATTCAACTCTCGTGAGTGACAGCATTCGATTTTGTTGAGCTGCTATTTGGCTATTATACAACGTCTTCCGCAATACGTTTTCGTACATTTTTGTTAGATTTTTAACAAGGGAGATTATTCTATGAAAATTGAACAGGTATTCAGCCTTGGTTAAAGGGGCATGCCCTGGAACTGAAGCGTCTCGAATATAAATCAAATTGGTATCATTTGAATGCCTAAATCAATTAATGAAAGTCCTGTAAAATATTTACGAAATGTCCCGCTATTTGACTCAAAATACACATTTCAAGATTTACCAAACCTGCCGATTACATTTACATTTTCATAACTCGACCCTTTCGGGATCTGTCAAAAGCGGAAAAAATGTCAACAAACTGTGAAATGGTAAGTATTGCTCATGTCATGTTCATTGTTTGCGACATAAAGCTTATCTATCGATCAATTATAGGTAAATATCATTGTTTTGCTGCGCACGCTAAGTTAAATTCTCAGACGAATCGGAAATATCGTTGTCGTCAATAAAAGGCTTGTAAGCCTTTTATTTAAACCGGCATATAAATACCCACGCGCGCGTTAAAGGGCCATTTTTGAAGGCACATTCTTCTTTGACTTTTCGGTAATAATTGTTTTTACAAGTGATAAACGCATTTTTGGTGTATAAAACCCAAGACACAGCAGTTCCAGGGCATGCCCCTTTAATTGATTTCACAAATTAGCTATCTAGTCTGTTGTTTGCTTACAATACTTCAAACTAGACTTTTTTGGAGATAAAACAACACTATAATTTTATATGAATGGATTGGGAAAATATTTGAGTTGTTAAATGATCAATTTTATAGTGGTCCATTTATTATTGGACAGCTACTAAATCTTCGCGTGTGAGATTGACAGAATATGGCGATTAAATGCAAATTCTAAAATAAATGATAACTAAGACTGTGTATTAAAATACTGTTTAAATAAATAATATACTCTATAGATCCTAAAATTAACAATAATTCAGAAAAAATATATATAATTCAGAAAAAATGTACAGTAAATTGGATTATTTGATTATATGCACGTAATAACAAAACAGGTGTTGATAAAACCAGACATGAAATAAATCAATGTTTTAACAACACAACAAGAGAACATTCATACAAATGAACATCTTACTTGAGTATATAATGGCTTAGTTAGGTACAACAAAGGATTAAATTCACATAGGCATGAAATCGGCCCAAAGTATAGTAATTGACGGAATTTAAATTTTGTAACAAAATAATTATAATAAAAAATTATATAGAACTTCTCAGGACACACGTTAGATTGATTTACCAAATTATTTTAGATATTGAAGAATGGGCCAAAATTGCCTTTTTCTGAACCTACTCCTTTGATTTCGTTTTTGTTTATTTAATGTATTGATCATTGACAAATACACCGAAGTGAGGCGACTAATCGCTTTGATGTCCCTTATTCACCGAGTTCAAATGGTATACATGCAGGAAATGATGAAAGCACATATACCACACAGCAGATTGTTGACATATCTGTTGGCAGAGTTAGCCTCCCAATCCTCCTCCTCTTCCATTATTGCGAATATTCTTGTTGGTCCACCAGTACCATCTCGTATTTTTATCGCACCAAGTACCATGGTAGTCCCCCGGACTGGAATGCTGTCTAAATTAGCAACATATTCCAGGAGAGGTACGTTATTTGGTTGTAAGTACATATGACAGTAATATGCTGTCGCCTGTCCCGGATCAGTCGACGGCGTGTCTACACCAACAACAGAAACCTGTAACAACATATATATGTGTAGCAAAGACTGATGTTATAAATACTGTTACATTGATGTTCATAGAACGGTATACATGTATCTAAATGAGTTTACACGATATAACTAATATTATGTTATGTTGTGAATCTACATTCACTACATGGTAAAAGTGACACAACGTTGTATCGTTTAAGTCCCATTAGCTTTTTGCAATAGAAAAATATATGCAAAAAAACAAACCATTGATGATATCATCCCAAGATAATTATTACCGACGAAACGAGTCCCTTTTTTTCTTAATACACTCATTTCACTGTGATTTTTGCTTTTGTAAACTTGAAATATGTAGAGCGCGTGACGTCACTAAATACGACGTGTGCATAACTTGACTGCGGGAAAGGCAGTTGTTCTATAAATACATGTAGTATTAATTTCAATGATATTGATTTTGGAAACATTTTTTGCTATAAAGTATGCGCGGGAGGAAAATACACAGGATTCCTCTATTATACGACAAACAGAAACTATTACGACCAATAAATGTAATATGCTTATGGGACTTTAAAGTGTCAATGGTATCATAATTACAGAAATATTACGCCAAGTGTAAGACTAACGTGTCGGTCTTTAAATTACCAATCATTCATGCAATAAAGCATGTGTTGTAAATAAGGACGGTCGCAGTAACCTATCGATTGGATCTCCATCGGACATTTTCAAAACAAAACTTTAATGCTATATTTTTAGATTGATTTCTGCCGTTAAGATATGAGTATTTGTTCTTCTAAAACCCTTGTCGTAAAGATATGAGTATTTGTTCTTCTAAAACCTTTGTCGTAAAGATATGAGTATTTGTTCTTCTAAAACCTTTGTCGTAAAGATATGAGTATTTGTTCTTCTAATACCCTTGTCGTGTGTCTTGTGGACCCCCATCAGACGCTTAATATCTTATCCAAGGTTTTAGAACATGTGTTGGATGTTCAGAAACAGTTGCTTCTATTTTACCTGGCGTTGATTGAGCAACATCTTACAGGCATCAAGACTAAATCCTGGGAAGCGGAATGTGGAACTATCGTTTAATTGGTCACTACCAAAAACTAGTTCAGAATTTGGGTATTTCTCCGCCCATCCAGAATTCATACACACTATAGCCCCTGGTGGAATCTTCCCATACTTTTCTTCGTGATCTGTGAATAGCACAGTAACCAAATAAACGCACTTTGGGCGATTTTAAGCAACAACATAACAACATGATTACTAAATAAACACAATTCCAACATCTTCATTTCCCTATTTAATCTTGTCATTTGGTGATATACTTTGAAAATTATTAATCCCCCCCCCCCCAAAAAAAAAGCTGGAACCGAAAAGTTTAAAATGAATTCGTCTCAATTAATTTCTCGTTAGACCTCGTGTGTTATATTTTATATCCGTCCTATCTTTGCTTTTATCGTGTGCTTCTTCGGTTCTAGTATTATTTCAAGCTTCCACATCATTTGCGGACAGTTCCCCTTTTATGTGACCTTAGCATACTGGCCTGATAGCATTTCATTGTATGGTAGTTTAAACAAAGGTTCAATGAGATTTGCGCAAACATGTGTAAAACAGAAATCAACCATAAACCTATGTTGCATTACAACGTTCCAACTTAATTCAATCTCTCTCCTATATAATAATTATTATAGTACCTTTTATATCTTGCACAGTGACAGCATAGTCGGGGTCACTTTGTGCTTTCTCTCTGATGTCGATAACAACACCAGGACCAATCAATCTTTCAGGTGGAATAGCTTCCAATGCTTGTCGTCCACTACCAAAGTGTAATGGTGCGTCAATATGTGTACCTTGATGTTCGTAAAATTCAACAGTACGCAAAGCTAACCTTAAATAAAAACACACTATTGATAACAGTGTAAATATGTACTTTAAAATCAATACATTGTACAAATATTTAAAGAAACGTCTTATTAACAGCATTCTTGGGGTTTCAGCACATTGTTAACCAGTGTTTGAATAAAGCATTTTAACTAAAAATGGAATGGAATGCAATATAGTACCTTCATTTTTTAAGACAAAAATATCGACCAAGCGTTATCATACATTCCACAAGCAAACGTGTTATGGAGATGGACTGGTGTGAAGGAATCGGAATGCTATAAGAAACGGTAAGAACCACAAACCTTAAATTGAAAGTATATCGACTAAAGTACGTACACGTACTAACGAAATCATAACCGAGCTAAAAATTGTGAATATAAACAAATGTGTAACCCTCAGTGGCTCACCACATATCTCCGAAGAATTGTTCACTCAATGTCGTCATCTTAAAGGATGTAAATGTATCATCGTCTATTCCGAGAAATCCAAGTGGATATTGTGGAGCTTTTCCATCAAATGTATGCGTCAGATCATAAATCTTTCGAGCATCAACCGTACTCGATACCAGAATTAACGCTAACACAATTAACAGCCGCATTTTATACCTGGACACACGTTTCCTGAAATAAATAATTATCATACTGAAGACAAGGATAATAAAAGCAATCATTTTGTGTGTTCACAAACCATAAAACTCCATTTACTACATTTGTTTTTCTTCTCCAGTTTCCATTTTATTGATATATTTTTTCCTTTATGAACTAATTTGATATGTCGGCCAATACTTAACCTCGCACAAAATGAGTAGATACCAGTCGGTCTAAAATCTGCGCAACCTATCCGACCTATTGACCTTCCTAAGGTCCTGTTCACACCAGCCTAGCGGCAGCCGTACACCTATTTGGGACCATCATTTTGGAGAAAATCGGTGGGTTTCGTACAACACCCTCAAGAACACCGTGCAAATTCTCAAAGCTGTAGGGCTATCGCAACGTCGCAAACTGGATTTTCGACATGCACATTTTCCTAGCGATTTTTGTAGCTCACAAGGCTGCATGGCCAACTTGAGACATCCGCACCAATAACGTGCGATTTTACACGAAAATACTGTCAATCAATAATCGTGTTTGACGTACGAATACCGCAATTCAGCCGCACTAACACCTTGCAGCATCCTTGCATTACGTCACAAGGCCGTCACAAGACTGATGCAAAGCGTGCGACAATCACACGAATTAGCAAGGTCATCGCGCGGTTGTCATACGCTATCAAAGGCTAATGTACTGTTGATGGCAGCAAGTAAAGTCTACTATATAAATGCTTCTGAACTGCGCTGTTGTCAAAGGTTCATAGGTTCCCTTTATACCTTTGTTTCGTGTGCGATGAGAGCACCATTGGACTACCTCATCATTCTGCTCATCGGCGGACAGAAGAAAGGGTGGGGCTCATTTTGTCCTCATCTAGTTGCCCGATGACGCTGGCAAAACTTCATTGCAGCGTCACCAGTGTGTCAGAATGGCGAAGACATCCGATTATGTTTTCACCAAGAGCGCTTTATAGTGAACACTCATTGAACATGCCAGCATCCAACGCTGATCCATTGCTTCAAGCATTTGACCGAAGAAACTTAACTTCCGCATCTGCCACACACATGAGCACAATATAGCAGACCTCTTTGCAGTTGAAGACTTCGCTCCCAGACAGAAGCGGTTTATATGTGGCACCACCACACGCATGATGTAATGGTAATGCGCGCAACCCTAAAGGCAAATTGCAAGGACCTGTAAAACTCGTGACGGTGGCAAGTTTGTACCATGGAAGGATTTGACGAGACTATAGATATCAAATGTTGTTCTTACTTGTTACCTTGTTGATACGCTGGGTGACACACAGAAGCAACTTGGCAAACATGATGTGGTCCATCCTAATGTAACTAACGTAATCGTCATCAAACTCTCGCTCCAGCGTGATACTGGCCGAATAACCGTCGCCTTTCAACCCATGGCTTAACCAAACAACACCTCTCTCGTGTTCTTTGACGTTGACATTGACGTAAATTGCATTCGTGCGATAGCCTTACAAAATCTTGAGATCCGGAAGGTGGCCGCAAGAAAGTTTTGCGAATTCTTACGAATGCCTTACGACATTCTAGCACATTTGCACGACTTTGACAATCTTTCGGTTGCCGTTCAAAAACATACGTTTTATTTTCCTACGATAAAGCTACGAACATCTTGCGACCCGTGCGATCACCGTACGAGCATCGTATTGACGCCTTGTGGTGCCTAAGACTGCTGTGGTCCTATGCGGACATGTTGCGAATTTGTTTACGGCACCCCTGGACTGCGAAATCGTACGAACAAAAATCGCAAGGCTGGTGTGAACTGGGCTTAAAATATATAATTTATGAAACCTGTTTTACGATTTTATATACATTATATAAAGCGGACCACAAGAGACGTATATAACACAAACATTTAATTAACATAATAGCGCTAAGTTGTAAACTGTCACAGTATTAACAAAAATAATTTGATAATAAATGGTAATATAAGATACATATATCATGCTTATTTATACAACTCGATGTATTATACTTGCATAAACATGTTTGCGCATAATGTATAAATTGGCGTACCCTGGTGTAAAAAATTTGAGCGCAAAGCGATGGATAACGTTTTTGAACTCTTGTATATTTGCATTTAGATTGACACTTAATGAAATTCAAGATACTTAGATGAAGAACCATGAACGTCATACTGTAAATATCTCTAAGTTATGACCTTGTAGCATACACCCAGTTACACTGGAGGTGTTTTTAAATATGCCCATATTTTGTATAGAGAAAGTTCAAATACAAAAATAAGTAGATTATATCCATATTACAATATTAGCTGTAAGGCGTCTCAACTACTAGTATATGCGAAGTTTGGTTTTAATAATGCTGAGAAAGAAGAATGTCTGCATCATTCAACAAGGCCGAACGTTATTAGCCTGAAGCAAAAGGCAGTGGACGAAATAGACAACTTTGTACAATACACAGATCAGTGAACCTTATTAAGGTAGTAAATAGCTAGACATGATGGTGGATATATATAGTAGTTTAGATATATTCTTGATCTATACTGCATTCAAATACCACGAGTGCGTGTAAAAGGAATCCGATTCCAGACTGACATCAGAAAAAAACGAATGTTAAAAAATCTTATTGATACTCAATGATTTAGCTACATATCGAAATATTGATAATATGCCAAAATATCCTTTTTATTATTAACGTTAACTTTATATAATAAACATATCGTATAATTGAAGTGATAAAACAATTTGACTATGATGCGTGTGTTTATACAACGCATCATCTTGTAGAGATGTTAATTAACCTAACAGAAGTTAATTGGTAGGAGAGCAATTGTATTCAAACCTTAATTGATACAATGAATTAATAAAAATAACATTGATGAAATAGATGATAAAGCACCTTTATCGTCTTTTATGATAAAATTAATAAAGCTCAACAAAGAACACATTATTGATGATCAATTACCTTGCAAGAATGATAGGGAATATTTGGCGCCCCAAAATGCTGAGCCAGTTTGCATTCCCCAGAAATTGATAAACTGCACAATTCTTCGTGGTTATATTTTGTACACAAAAGTGAATAATTAATGTTCATTTGTATACTAAGTGATCTCATTCCGATAATAGTTAATAAGCACCAAAATTAACAAAAATTATCTAAAATCTACCTACTTGAATACACAAAAAAGAATTCGGTTTCGTCAAGGCCAAGTGCATAGGACAACTGTTTCACTAAAGTTTTACCTTGTCATTATAAATCATTGTGAATGGTACGTTCGGTGATACGAAGCTAGCAACTCGTTCGTTTATAATTTGCTATCTTCACAACATACCATTGACATTGTATAAAACGTTTTATACTCGCTTCAGTTATATGGTTATTTGCCACTTTGGGTTTCATAAACGGTTAACTTCAGTGATTGAATGAAGGTAGACAGTTATGACCTACTGCACCAAAGAAAAGAATCTAGGCGTCCGTAATGGTTTCTCTACCAACATATAATGTTGTCATATATATAAACACGAGATCTACGAGGGTCATCCGTAAAGTTCGTGGACAACCTAACTTTTTTTAGTTATAATGAAATGATGGTTTCAAAAATGTGTCATGGTAATAATTGACACATATTGTCTCAATTTCTATTTCTAAATTGTCACCTTTCCACGTAGTCACTGGTTACGAGTTACCAAGGCAACCCTAGTCAGCGCCTACGGAGCACTTTGATTTTTTGCAATAAAGCGGATTCATTTTGTTGCAATCTTTGTACTGTAATTTGTATAAAATGAACGGAAGTGTACAGAATAATGTTGGACGCCGTAGCAAATATTCGTGACGTTTGCCACAAAATTATAACGTCATTGCAAGCGTAATAATAAAGTTATCGAGCATGGAAGAACTGTCCTTATTTGAATTCATTATAGAAACTAAAGACGACGTCAGAGCGTACGGAGCAGCGCGCTTCTACACCTAAGCAGACATTAAAGTTCATTTTAAGTGATGAAAATTCTAAAAAATGTGTTAAGATCGTTGATATTTAGGTGATATTTTCATATTTGCTTTGAGAAATTAGCATGATGTCCATATAGTCCAGATTTGGCACCGATGGATATAGTGATCTACCCAAAATCATCTAGAGTAGTATTGTGTTGCTGTAGTTGTTATAATATGCTGAGGTCTCTTCAAGGTATATGTTGGTTATCGTCGTTGATTTGAGTTGTTTAAACAACTTTGTAATTCACACTTAAAAGCTTTGAAAACGCAACATTTTTGTGCCTGATTTTGAAACACCAATTTGACATTCTTCACCTACATGTCTAAAATGGTTTTAAATGAAAAAGAATGTGAAATATTTCTCGATGAAGTGTTTTGAAATATGATAGAAAACCTTTGTTGTAGCACTACATGAATGGATTCAATAATACAACTGGAATTATTCTGTGACGCTAAACTGGCATTTTCAAAGCCTTTAAGTATGTACTCGTAAGTCACATATTTCAACCCAGTTTAAAGGTCAGATCTGTCGATTGTGATTTCACTATGATCGGTTTATTTACACAAAATTATGCTAATTGGTGCACTATTCCGATTTTTATGATTTTTTTCTACAAAGAAAACGGAATTTAAAATTCCAGATTCTTTGACACACGAAGCTTGCACGATATGTTCCATAGTTCGAAGAGTGCCAGCAGGTGACATGATATTGGAAATTTCAGGGTACTAGTAGTATATGTGATTAACAATTCTCTCTAGTTTTCTATTACGTGTAGTTTGCTAAAAGTTTGCTTTTATAACAATTATACGGCTTTCATTGAACATTTTCGACCGAATGTTAGGTAAAGTGTTGACACTGGACCACTATTGCACTAATTGTTAATGCTAACTGAAATACTTCGGATAAAGGTGCATAATGATTATGTGTAAATAAACTAGACGAATCAGAAAGCACATTTAAAGAATGGACGGATCAACTTCGCGGAATACTGTTCAGTTCAACTAAGCACGACTTGGCATAAATCGGTAAAAAGGAATCACTAAAGTTGTACATGTTCTTGTTCAATTGGACAGCCCAATTTCTTGTCAGTTCGTAATATACTATGCATATTAAATACATTATGACAAATGAAGCCCTCTTGGACTCGTGAACAAGTAAATGTGAAAATCATATCATTGAACATCAGAACGCTGGTCATTGATCATTCAAATATTATATATGTCTTGACTGTGAAATGCGACCCCCGTTTGTTTTCAACGAGCGGGATTGCGCATGTCAAATAAAACTTGATCAGATCTTCACGTGCGAATTTTTTTTATAAGTAACAGTGATAACGCAGAATCAAATCATGTTTTCATGTGTCTATGAATATGTTTAGAATAATACAGATTATTATGTATACATATCAGTTCTTATAACACACTCTTGTTATCACGATGACTACGTACTTGTCAAGACTGTCTGTTATTAATGAAAAAGAGCATTAATGTGATCTTTTGGTGCTGAATATGTGTATTATTGTTATGAAAAATATAGATTTTCACATTACAATTATATTAAGGGAGATTACTTCAGTAAAATGCAAAAATAGTTCACGCGAGTTGTTGAGTTATTTTTTTTTACATATTGATTAGGGTTAGTTGTTTATATGCAAATTACACCATTGCAACTTTGGTGATTTTAAACAGAAAGTTGAAAAGAGTCTCTTTTTATACAACCATATAAAATATTAAAATATGAAAGAAATATACAAGGATCTACATACAAGCAAAAGAAGAATACACATCTTGAAAAAAAATGTTACTTCTAATAGAAGAATGTATTTTAGAAATAAAGAATAAATTGTAAATCAACGTAGAAAACAAATTAATAAATATTACAAGAACTTATAATTAATAAGTTTAGTTATTTAGAAATATTGATTTAATTAAACAATGAATTACTAGTGTCGGATTTTCATTTTTTTTCATGCATGAAACATGTTTTTTTTAAAATCTTATGTTTCAGCTCGCCATGGCAGTATTGTACAGTGCAACCTCTACAGAGTGGTCCTCTGTTGTGTAACAACCTCCCTTTAACAATAGCATGATTTTTTTTCTAACTACACAATTTTACTATTAACTTAACCTCCCTATAGCAACAACCTCTCAACAACAACATAATTTTGTTACACCCAAAGCGTGTTGTTTTGTAGAGGTTACACTGTAGTATTATTACATAAAAGCAAAAAAACATAATTATATTGTATCTAGATTATACCTACAATTTAATACAAGCATAACTGAATAATAAGTAGTGATTGTAATTAGTCCATGAAAAATTTGTTAATTAACCAGAGGCAAAATTCAGTGATTAATCGATTAAAACTGAGTAAATAAGAAATGATCAAATATGTTACTATGACATGAATTTATCACCCCTTACACCAATCGAATTATTAAATGATTTAACATTATTAAGATGTTTGAGTGAATATCACATCAAAATATGCTGATTATTAAACAAACTACAATGGGCCAGAATTATGCTGCATTTACAGTTACAGCTTGCACAGCAGCATCGTTAAAATAAAACCGTGTAAGGTCTGCAGTACTAGTCAAGAACGACAACTATGTACATATTGACGAAATGGGAGCATTGTCATCGTCACGTCAAAGACCATTCGTCAATGATTCGTTGACTAAATGATTAAACAGAACATCACTAATAATAAACGGTATAAAATTATTTATACAGTTTGTATGTTCTTACACCTAATGTATTTTCAGTCGTACACTGTCAGATTGTACAATTCGGTTGTAAATCTCGCTTAGTTAAATCAACTCAATGAATAAACGTTTGTAAGCCTTACTTTACCACAAAACAGCAGCAAATCTTGTTGAAGCACTAAGTTTAAAACGTGGGTTGAATTAGTCTGGAACATCGACTTAAAAATACAAAAATAAAACATATTTGGTCCTATTATTCTCGTAAGATTCGGACGAAAATAAGCATATACATGATCTAGTGCCATTCATCATTCGAGAATTTAATGATTGTAGAAAGTCCCAGTTTTTAAATGCCACTTGTCATGATTCTCTCAGAGTGGAATCATTTCTACGTACATAGGATGAATTAATACACAACATTTTCATTATCTTAGAAATAAATCATAGCATCTCATCATAATTATCTTGTACAGTGACGGCATAATCAGGATTAATCTGTGCTTTCTCTTTGACATCGATAACAACACCGTCACCAATCAGTTTTTTAGGTGGAATCTCGTCCAACGCTTGTCGACCTGCTGCAGCGTGCATCGGTGCGTCGATATGTGTGTACCAATGTGTTCGAAAAATGTATTCGTTCGAAAATAAATCCTGCTAATGAACAATTTGGGTTCAAAAATAAGCTATAAATATTCGTTACATAAGATGGAACAATTTACGGCTCAATATTGAACTACTCGTGTACATTGTAATTAAAGTTATACTCAAGGAGAAAATCATTTTTGGGAAGACGGGAATGCTCGGCCTTGACGTAAGACGAAGAGAAGTTTCCAAAAAGTTGCTATTCTCTATCTAGTACTGTCATTTGGATAGAACTTTTCTAATCCGAGCTTGGTCGGACTGATGAAAAAGGTTCGGATTACGGAGGGTCTTCGGATTAGAAAGGTTACGGATGGCACAGTTTTTAGCATTAGATACAAAATGTACATGATAAAAATCGAAACCAGCTGACGTGTTCAGTTTAGAGAGAATTCGCGTTAGAGAGATAAGAATGTATTTACGATGTACTTCACGGCAGTCATGCATGGTTATCCCACAAAAGTACCAATATACAAAATATAAACGATATTACATAAAACTTGTAGACAGATGCCATCCTTGTGAAAGACATAATGTGGCTTTTATTGACAGGTGGGTTTTATTTTGAGGTCACGTTGTTCTAAATCACTGATCACACATTTTAAAAGAATGACCTATATTCAAAATTTGAAGGTGACCGCTAACAGGTTTGACTGTGCATGATTTTGACTGAGCTAGTCTAAGAGTGGAATCACAGTGACGAACATGTGGTAATATGTATATCATTAACAGAAAGTATTTATCGACGTAAAATACATGTAATTTTTATACAAAAATATGCATTTGAATACATAAATTATAATTAATGTTGGCAAAGAAGATTAATTAAAGCTCCTCCTCAATATTACGTAAAATAAAATGTATTTAGATTTTGGCGATATTCAACTGTCCTGACGAAATCTTAATAAGCATAAATAACAAAAGCATGGTTACCGCAAGTCTCCATAGTAACCTTCAAACAACGTCGTTGTGTTAAAGAATGTATAAGAATCATCGGATAAACCGACAACTTCCAAGTGGGAATTGTGGCGCATTTGTACGCGCCAGGTCATAAAAAATCCGAGAATCAACCATTTCATACCGTTGGTATAAAAGCTTTGTGACCGATTTTTACAAACGATACAGATAATAGCAGACAATAATACAAGTTATAAAATGATAGTGGAACATCACACGTACAGGTATTGCTTCGTTTAGGCACTATAAAAATATGCCAGTCTGCTACTACTGTGGGGAAACTACTCTTCCCAGCATGTAGGTATTATAACATACCTACATAGGAATGTTTGATAGATAAGTAAAAGCTCCCTGATATCTCCCTCAACTTAAAAATAAACATTCCTAAAATTCTAATAACATGGTAATATTTTTCTTGCACACATATATTATAAAGAGAAGTCAGCCTCTGACTGACTGACTGACTAAAAAAATGCCACCTATAAATTTTTAGAAATATTTCATGGAAATATATCAGAGATAAAAACATAAACAATGCATGTTGTCTTAGAAGCATAGAACATAAAGACCTGCAGTAATAAAATTATTATACAAAAAATGCTGATTTGAAAAAAAAAAACATCTTATGGATGCTACTGTCGATGATTAAACAGCATAACACTCAAAACAATATACCAACTCTGGCAAAATGAATGGCAAGAAATATCAGGCAGAATTCCAAGAAATATTACTACCTTGGCACCTACATAAATACCATTCTATATCAGGATTGTTGAAACAAAATATCAAGAGCTTGGTGCAAAACCTTATATCAATCACTGAACCTTATAGTAAATTATAGCAGTTTAGTGTCCAACCTTTGATAAAATACACAATACAAACTGCAGGCAACGTGGACTATATACTAGTACATGGTATCTTTAGAAAACAACTTTAGCAGTATTATTTCTGTTTGAAACACTGTTGTTTGACTTATTTTATCAACTACAAACACCTATTCATTTTTTTTCAGATGAATCCTAAATTAATAATATAAATTAGATTTACGTGACTACCGGTACAGTATGTAGCATATATAATGTTCAAACAGGTACCAAAATATCCAAGTTTTCATTCCTGAGTAAAACAAACGCAAACCAAATCTGAATGGTGATAAAACAAAACTTATGTTTATTATGTCTAATTTAAACATACGTCAGTTGATTGGCATACTGTAAGAAGGTAACAAACCTTGTGGCGTCACACACCACGCTGTTTCAATAAACAATTAAACATGCACGTCTTAGATTTCAAGACTTACTGTCGAACTCAACTTTTGTAAGGGTAGAATAAGGATAGTTTATTTCTATTCTAATGAAAGAGTAAAGTAACATTACTACACTTTTATATGATAACTTACTTTATTATGGTAGGGTTTGTATGGGAAATAGGAAACATTTGGTACATGCAAAACATTTAGTACAAACAAAAACATACAATTGTTCATTGATCGAGGGGCACTTCAAATGATGCCAAACAATTCAATATTGTAAGATGATTTTATTTGATTTTGTGAAATCTGATGATGATGATTAACTTAATGAATTGATTCACGTTAATAAAAGTAATCTCTGTATTCTAGGAAGGTCATGGTGCATGAGTCAGAAATATAATGATTGTCAATAAAATGGTATCCGTTGTCCAATATATTTTTTATCACACTTGGATAAATATTACTGTTTCTTCTGTTACAATTGTTGTCAATGAAAAAATTCTGTATCACAAACAGCAGCTTGGTGTAAATGTTGACAAAGTATAACAGTCTAAAAACTCACACAACAACTCTCATTCTAGATATGATCAGAATCCTCATTTACTGTAGCTCTTGTGTAAATCTGACCTTTAATGATGATTCATGGAGACACAGCATCTTGATGTAACAATATCTTACATAAGTATGAAATTATACAGGTTTTCCTCCAGTGGTGTATCATAATGTGTTTACAAACAGTCTTTGCGGTATGTCCTAAGAGTACATGTGATATTAACATCTAATAACTGGTTCTTGCTAATTCGACTAGACTGATGTAATTCAATACTTGAAACTAGTAGTTAAAAATCATATTTGTTGTTTTTCTCAGAGTCATGCATGAAAGAGTAAATATCTAAGGGCATCATGGGCCAAATGATTAAATAAAAATGAAAATATCTCTCAGAAATCAATGATGGGGACACAAATTTCATGATCAGGGGCAAAATCCCATTATGTCACACATGGGTAAAAATCAAAAGAAAGAAGTTATGTAGTCACAAACTCAGACCATGGCAACAACATGCCACCATACTTACTGGTAACCACTATGGTGATGATGAAAGTCAATCCTACATGAAATGCAGAGAAAATATCATCTATTTTACATAAACATGTATCAATGAAATGATCAAATGTAGAAACTATTGCATCACATCAACTCAAAACTTTAAAATGACCATTATATTACAATGTATGTTTTCTTTATTGCCATAGCCTGCAATGAGTTTTGAAGAAAGAAGATCTCAACTGCAAAATGGATATATGTACAAAATAATTAATTATAATATATTATGTGGTAAAGATTTATTTCACAGTTCCAGCTGTTTATCAAAATATGCAAAAACATGATTCACTAAGAAATCATTCATATCAATTTGTAAGACTCTAATGATAACTCACACCAGTAACTCATTGCCTAGAATTTTAATGAGAACATGCAATATACAGTCACCTTTGTACAATCACATTACTTATCACACATAAAGCGACTTCCTTGGCAGCAGCCAACATAATTTTCATACAATTTTAAATGTAAGTGTATGATCACTTAAGGTGAATGTGACGTAACGCTATGTGTTCACTTTAAACATAAGTGACATAACATCATGAGTGCGATCACTTTTTATATATAATTTTACGCCCCTTTTCATCAGTCAGATTCACATGAGGCGGACAATTCACCTAACCACCATTCCAGGTGCGATCACTTTACACACATGTAACATAGTAGCCATCAAACATCTATAATCATGTCCATTTGGCAAAATGAAACAATAAACTGATTCAGTGAGATTTTATTCTTATATCAGAGGTGACAGACTACTGTAACACAAGTGCAGCACAGTGATGAGGTTAAATAAGGAAATCTGGTATGTCAGCTAGTTTGGTATTCTATTCAAGAAGATTCAAATTCAGGTATTGGCTTCTTGTGCTCTAATATCTAAATCAAAAGTAGACTGAGTGATAGATTATTGTGCAGGTGGTTTTTTAAGCCATGCATATAAATCTAGCGGAGAAGGACCAGCAAATGATCTAAAAGACCAATCTTTTCTTTAAAACAAACTGATTCGGCAATGGGAATAATTTAATGTGGTAAACTTTATTGAGTTTAAAAGCATGAAATGTGAACAATATCTATGTAACATGTAAATTTTTAAAGCAAAACTAATATCAATTGGGATACAGTCCTATATTCATGAAACAAACAGGCAACTTTTAATTATTGTTCATCAAGTCCATACACTTTTGTTTAACACTGTAGGATACCCCAAAATACATATAGCAACCCGAACAAACTGATCCCTTGACGACCTTGTTCGTACGATACCCTTTTTCGCCAGACAGATTAAAGATGATGTTCTTTGTTTTTAAAAGCATTTTCTATGAGTGGGTTTTAAACTCGAAGAAAACACGAGGACGTATTTAATGGTGAAAACTTGTTACAATTTGAAACAGTCAATATTACGTTTGGATTGTCAAACAACGTGCATTTATTATAAACTGGAAATACAACAAGCACTTTACATTAAAATAACTGTTGGGAGATTGTAAAGCTTGCACAACGAACGCTCATATCAAACAACATAAGGTACGCCTCATATCAAGCAACATAAGGTACGCCTCATATCAAACACCATAAGGTACGCCTCATATCAAACAACATAAGGTACGCCTCATATCAAACACCATAAGGTACGCCTCATATCAAACAACATAAGGTACGCCTCATATCAAACAACATAAGGTACGCCTCATATCAAACAACATAACGCACGCCTTATATCAAACAACATAAGGTACGCCTCATATCAAACACCATAAGGTACGCCTCATATCAAACACCATAAGGTACGCCTCATATCAAACAACATAAGGTACGCCTCATATCAAACACCATAAGGTACGCCTCATATCAAACAACATAAGGTACGCCTCATATCAAACACCATAAGGTACGCCTCATATCAAACACCATAAGGTACGCCTCATATCAAACAACATAAGGTACGCCTCATATCAAACACCATAAGGTACGCCTCATATCAAACACCATAAGGTACGCCTCATATCAAACAACATAAGGTACGCCTCATATCAAACAACATAAGGTACGCCTCATATCAAACACCATAAGGTACGCCTCATATCAAACAACATAAGGTACGCCTCATATCAAACAACATAAGGTACGCCTCATATCAAACACCATAAGGTACGCCTCATATCAAACAACATAAGGTACGCCTCATATCAAACACCATAAGGTACGCCTCATATCAAACAACATAAGGTACGCCTCATATCAAACACCATAAGGTACGCCTCATATCAAACAACATAAGGTACGCCTCATATCAAACACCATAAGGTACGCCTCATATCAAACAACATAAGGTACGCCTCATATCAAACACCATAAGGTACGCCTCATATCAAACACCATAAGGTACGCCTCATATCAAACACCATAAGGTACGCCTCATATCAAACACCATAAGGTACGCCTCATATCAAACACCATAAGGTACGCCTCATATCAAACAACATAAGGTACGCCTCATATCAAACAACATAACGCACGCCTTATATCAAACAACATAAGGTACGCCTCATATCAAACACCATAAGGTACGCCTCATATCAAACAACATAAGGTACGCCTCATATCAAACAACAGTATATCACTCTGACAAGTTGTTCTCTAGGATTTGATTGTGTTTTTCTATTACGCAGGTAAAACGTCTTTAGCTTGTTGTTGTATAAATGTTCTCATTGACGACGTCAAGCCACATACTTTAAGGCGGATAATATTCTGATTGATAAATTGATATTTACTGACAACTGTTCTCGCAATGTACGTGAGTGAAGTGTTTCTCAATTGTGTTATTTTCCGTTTGGCCCCCAAAATGATTTTTGTTTTGTTATTATATGGTGCGGATACAAACAAACCGATATCTTTTTGTATAGTTTCATACGACCGATTCTCTTCGGGCCTCGAGAGGATTCATTTTCACGAAAAGGCATTTAATAATGTCAAATACAAGGTATGAGTGTTTTGAATTTACAATTTACATTATTTGTACAATATCATATAAATGCTGTTATATGCAATTTTTATTTGCAGTTACTACAATGTACGTGTTTTCTTTTGTAATTTTTATTCCTACGTCACATTGTCTATTTACATTAAAGTCATATTATTTTTTTTACTTTGACAACCGGGGACATACTCCTTATCTATCTCAACGATACAGAAACAGCTAAAAAAAGAGTTTCACAAACATGTTTTGCATCGTACCTTCAAGACACCCGACTGTATGGTGTGGACTTGAATGAAAGGGCTTTCTTATTGAAACTAGGGATGTCAAATCGTCAAGATTTTACTAATTGGTTAATCGTTCGTTCATACGAACGATTAATCGATTAACCGTATGTTAATTGTACGAAGCGACACCGACGTATCACAAGAAATGCGATAATGTATATATACATCAATATATATTTACCACTGAAATGTGATGCGTGTATGTACTATCAATTTTCATTTTATATATATCAATGATCAATTACAAATAACATTATGGCAACTAATAGTAATTTAATTTTGTTTACAAAAAAGTAGATTATGGCATACTTGTTTCATACTCAATTTGGTCAGGTTATAATTTGAACATTGGGCGGAGCGTACAACAACGATCATTTGATTGGTTGATTGGTGTAATGATGAATTTAATTGTGATTCCACTCGATGTATTTAAGTATTTAACACATTTAGTATCAAATGTCAACACGTTCTCATAATTATCAGCGGCTATGTTTGATGCAAAGATGCAAAATTAAATCATACCAGTGTCTTAACTCAGAGATAATTAATAAAGAACAAGGTTGTCAGTTTATATCAATAAAGATGCAAAAGACGAAAAAAGTGATATTGTTCGACGATTTTATTAGCATGTCTTAGTAAAACGTAACGCACAACATACGTGTATACATAGTATAACATACATGCATTACCGCAAAGGTTACATTTTACGATTTTTTTCTGCGATAGTATAACATATCATACTTTTTGTATATAACTTGCGATACAATTATCAAATTGTGAGGAAGTCCCAGACCAAGCATGTTTACTCGTATATCCAAAAATCGCTTCTCAATTAGTTAATTACACAATCAACAATATACGTGTCAGTGTGTATAATGGTCCCAGGTCAGTGTCAATGAATTGTTAATTTGCTCGACTGTCGTATTTTTCGCACCTTTGGTCGACTGATTTATTGACAAGATAATACGCGCGTATAGACTTCAAAGTTTCAAAAATGAAAATTTCGATTTTTCTATAGTTTATTATTATATTTTACTTGCTTCTTTCTATTTTTTCGGTTAATCGATTAATGATTTAATAACCGGTTAATCGAACAAACGAATGGTTAATCGATTAATCGTTTACATCCCTAATTAAAACTAAAACGGAGTGAGTACAGTTTAAAGCAAGAGAGATTATAATTATATTCTTATTTAAACATTGTAAGCATGTAAATGACTAAGTTAACTTCTTATTCACTAATATTCCGCATGCTTGAATGAATATTTATCTTTTTCTAGACGAATTATACTTATGAGTATTAGTTTATTATAGCTGTTTGCGAGTATATAGTGTAGTGTCTATTACTAGTTTGGCTAATCCTGGCCATTTGATTGGCTAATGGTGATGACTGAATCTATTATTAGTTGACAGGTAAGTAAATTATGAAGGCATTGCCTAGATAAGATTTGAAGTTCAATGTGGTTGTATGACAGTGCTCAGATTTATGGTGAACTCATTAACATTTAGGGTTGATTCTGTTTGACTGATGTAGGGTATGATATTATCATGTGCTTGTGAACTATATACATGAATTTATTCATTTGTCAAATACTCATGAATGTCATTATAATGTGTATTACTCATATCATATAAATATTCTATACTCTCCTTAACTGAGGATTGAATAAAATATACACTCAGTCAATATCCTTTATGAAAAAAGCAACTTCATACAAAAAACATAAACCAATATGTAATTCGTCTACCTATATCGTTTTGTTACAGTTGTTCTTGTTATGTCAGAAATGTCAAGAAGAAGGTAAATTAACTATTACGTCATGCAATCCGCACAACTGGATAGCATCATCAAGCGTTTTTTTTCATGCACCTCTATAGAGTTTTAACAAAGATGTAATAATCACAAGGGAATGTATGAGATAAATGGAACATGGAAGAATGCGGTTGAGCGAAGAGAGAAACTTGTGTAATTTTCCATCACACGTGGGTGTCTTTGATAACGCTGCTCAGATTAATTCTAAATGTTGACTTTATAATTAGCAAGGACACACAGTGCTCAAGATGAGCTTACATGACCACCATGTGTGTTAGAATTTGGACTCGCTCCCTTCTTTGGTCATAATCTGACTGATTGTCTGCTTGAATTCTCTCCTAATGATTCTACTCCATGGTTTGTATTCTGAATCCACAAATCATGTACTAATAAGTAACACAGACACTTCTTTCTTGTGTATTTCAGTTAAAATGTCAACAATGACCAGATTAGTCGTGGTAATATCTATGATCGCAATAAGCGTCACAGATGCTCGGACAATGGTTGACTTGACTCATACACTGGATGAGAACGCCCCGAAATATCCACTGAAGGTTTTTGGAGCAGGAAGTGTTACTTATTGGAATGTGAAAACAATTGTTGAACAATACATCGGCGATATGTGGTAAGTCATTGCTGCCATGTTGACATACAATATATATCAAATGTGTGTGAGAATCAGTGGTAAATATGTCCACTTACTAACAGGCAAGAGGCGCTTCTTGTGCATTTCTGCTGTCCAACTGATTTCCTTAAGATGGGAATAATTCATATCATAAATCGAAGTAGAAATCAATATACTAGTATACAATGCATATATATTTAAATAATATTCTTCAAAGTGTTAACATATTCATACGTTTTATTTTAGACTGGTCCATGTGCAACTAATAACCATATAATTAAAGTAGAATTAATCTAAAATTTCATCAATCACAATACATGTAGTTCTTATTGTACTCCCTTGCGTGTTAATTTCTTTAAAGGTTGGCGTTCCGCACGATGGAGTTTTACGAACACCAAGGCACGCATATAGATGCACCAATACATTTTGCTGAAGGCAGACAAACGCTCAGTGAAATACCAACTGAAAGGTTGATAGGTCCTGGTGTTGTTATTGATATCAGGGACAAGGCTAAAGCAAACCCTGACTATGCTATAACTGTAGAAGATATCAAGGGTAATTATGAGCTAATGTTTGGTGCAAAGAATGTCGATTTGTATTAAGCATTTGGTTTAAATGTATCATTGTCTTTTATATATTTATTGGTTGTTATACTAATCAAGCGGTGTTCGTTCTCGGTTTCTGTATTAGAGCATTGTTTTATACCAGAGAGCACTTGTCCCACACCATGGGTTCAAATTCATAACCCGTTGTCGGTAGACCTGACACTCTCTCTACTGTTTTTCGTCTGTTGGTGAACAGATATAATTATTGCTTTGTATAGCATTATTTTCAGCATGTTCTTGTCATTGTAAATGTTTAAAAGCCCCCCCCCCCCCCCACCCTGATTGTTATACTTTTATAATCCTTGGTACACATTTACGTTTCTATCTTATTAATCATTGAATTATCATTAATTTTATGTAAAATACGGAAATTGCCATAAATTACTCTTGAAACATACCACAAGAAGTAAAATAAGCTCAACAATAGAAACTGAGGAATTCGTTCACAATATTACGGCGAGATTCAGATGAATTTAATGTAGTATGAATACATTATCATGAAGATTCATTGTGCCAAAACGCCACATGTCTACTATGAATGCACAACCAGACAACAAGCTCAAATAGTCGACATCTCAACATAACATTCTTCCAAGCTTCAGTGAATATGACATACATTTGAACATATGATAGAAAATTAACATGACAAACATTATGTTATATGTACTAAAAGTAGTTATGTGCTTTGAAAACGAACTTGTTGAAAAAAAGTCAGTTGTATCCATGATGCTAGAATAAGGTCAGACAAAATTAAGCTTGGTAACGTACGGTTATATCTGTCCGGCCCTTTGTTTTTGTCGCGAATCCTACATTTCGAGGGTTCAACGCAACAGTGTCGTAACTCATATGGAAATAAGAACAAGTTACGACAGTGTTGCGCTGAGTCCTCGATTTGGGCATGATTCGTATTGTTTCAAAATGTTTAGAAACGAATTATAAAATAAATTATTTCTACTTATCTACTTTATGTAACACTAAACATTACTTGTATTTTGGTCCTTATTGTGAGTCTCTTTGTGCACGTAATTTACATTTACATTACATTATATAAACATTACGTCATTCTAGCAGGGTACGGAGCAATAAGTTACACCTCACATAGCTTGTGAACCAGTACAAAGTTCCAGTTGCAGTATCTTTTAAAAAATAATGAGTGTTTGCATTCAGACTCATACCATGCTGCGACTTGATATGATTTGTCGAAGGATCCAGACGTGGCAGTTAAACTAAATAAAGACGACTATGTACACCAGTTTGTATCAATCTCTATGAAGGATATTATCTACTGTTTGATAGTACACATATTTAAAAAATGTAACTTTTGGCCAATTAGGGATCGAATACTATATGACATGGCCCAATGTAATTATGTATTTTTCAGAACACGAAGCGAAACATGGAATAATTCCATTCAATGCTATCATCATGATGAATTCAGGCTGGGGTTATAAATATCCCAATAGTACACAAGTGTTTGGAACACAGAATCTCTCTGATCCATCATCATTCCATTTTCCTGGCTGGAGTATTGAAGCATGTGAAATGTTACTTACAGAACGACGGGTATGTTTTACTCAATTGCCTCCTCGATATACCTGTATTTCTTTTATATAAATTAGCAAGTCAGGTTATATATCCTTCAAACAGTTCACAGGTTTAAAACTTATCTTAAAGGGGCATACCCTACAACTTGGTGCATCTAGAATCAAGGCAAAATGATGACAAACTAGTAACTTGTAAAGAAAAAAGCCGACGAAGAAAGTTTCAGCCAAAAATTCATCTTACATAAAATATTAGTTTCCATAAAAGATCAGAAACTCTTTGGAATTTGTTGTACAATTTTTGGGTGGAAGTGATTTATTATTCATAGCTATGATTTTTGCGGCTAGTACCTAAACTAGTAATTTTATGACCCAAGTTCTTCTTGCAATTATCCATTATATATTGTTTTACATATACATCTAACACATTTTTACACTTTCACAGAATGTTTGTCAGTTGTAGGGTATGGCCCTTTAACACACTTATGACATGGCTTAATGTTGAAATGAGGCCCTTTGAAACAGAGTGGGTTAAAATTACATCTCCATTCATAAAGCAAAGTGACATGTACATATATATTATAAAAAGATAACAACATGTTTTATCCTTCACAGGTATCCGTACTTGGAGTAGATTCCCCATCTATTGACCCAGGTGCTATTGGCAAGTATGTTTGCCACATGTATTTACAACCTAACAACGTACCCTTGTTAGAATATGTCGCTAACTTAGACAGTATACCTGAACGTGGTACCACCATTGTTCTTGGTGCAATGAAAGTTAGACGGGGTACTGGTGGTCCTACAAGGATATTTGCGCTGCTTGATGACGAGAATAAATTTTTATATTCCTCGGCTGGTAGGACCGCTTACAAGTCTGTGCTCATCCTTATGTGTGCCATGTTATTTTATTCGTTTTAGATATTTTCTAGTGTTTCATATGCTTTTAAAGACCACTTGCAAAAACTGTTTTGTCTTTACAATGGATGATAAATAATAATGTTTTCGAATATCTAGACTGTCATATTAGATTTCCTCGTCGATGTCCGAAGCGATGAAAGAAATTGAAATTGAGCAATTCCCGATATTTATGTACATACTTAGGATGTATTTCCGATTATGTAACACGATCGTTTGGCAATTTACTATCTTGTTGCCATTTTATCAAAGCGTATTATTATCATACTCTTATATATGTATATATGCATGTACATTATATAATATTCTTGTAGTACTATACAATAGTGTTGGATAATTATAATACTTGTTATGATATACACTATGTCACTCTATGTGTTAGAAAAAGCTTTACACTTGTATTATAAACTGACTGACTATTATACCTGCCATACAATACACAATAAAGTAAAATAATGCACGTTCATTATACAAGTACAAACAGTGTTGTTCTTTTATCTTTGCAGGACTATACATAACTTAATATAAGGTGTAAAAGACCCTAATTTATGTTCGGGTAATTTGAGTGTTCGGTACCGGGAGTCTACTTCGCGATTATACAACGTCTATTGCATTATGTTTTCGCATATTTTAGATTTGTAACAAGGGAGATTATTCTGTAAAAAAAGGAACAGGTTATAAGTCAGAGTTACTTGACTTAACATATTGGCTATCTAGAGTCTGTTTTCTGATACCAAACTTTTTTGGAGATAAAACGACACTATGATATGAATGGATTGGGAAACTGTTTGTGTTGTTAAATGATCAATTTTATAGTGGTCCATTCTTTATTGCGCACTGTATATATTCGTATATCACATAGTTAAACCCAGTTAAAATACACAATAAACACTAAGAGTGTGTCGAGTTAAAACCACGTAATACTGTGGAATCATTAATTTTCGTTGGGTTCAATTTTTGTGGTTTTTACTAAAAAGGCTATTTCGTGGGGACATAAATTCGTGGATTTTGATTTTTGAAAAGAAATGCATTATCTCCGCATTTGAATTCGTGGGGATTTGATTTCGTGGATGAGTCGAACCACGAAATCCACGAAATTAAATCCCCGACGAAAATTAATGATTCTACAGTAATAGTATCAATTATAGTACTCAAACGAGAAACAAAAGATTATTTAATGGCATTGTAAGTATCAGTTCATGCAGTATTTTAATTTCTGTTTTAACCATATAGTTCCATCCTTTCATTCGGGAGACCAATTGAAACAGCACCAATATGAATGGAAATGTTTGTATACATTAACAACCATAATTATAGTTTTTGCTTGTGAATAAAAATGAATTCAATAATCAAAGAAAGACCCGCAAGAAACAAAACTGATCTCATCAAAATTATGACCAAATTTAACAACTGGACCATAATTTGGTAAACAAACCATAAAATCGGTGTGAATGTGTATATAATAACGTTTTTCAAAGACCTGAAAACTCAGAGTAAATCATACAGAAATCTGGATTTCAATTATTGACCATGATATCATTTAAGTCCAGATTCTTTGACACACGAGGCTTGCATGATGTGTTCCAAAGTTCGAAGGTTGCCAGCTAGTGACATGATATAGGAAATGGCTGGGTATAGTAGGTGATATTAATGCTGGATACAGGTGCACTGTAAGTAAATGTTAGCTGAATTATTTCTGATCAAGGTACACAATAAGTATGCGTAAATAAACTAGACGAAGGCACTTTTCAAGAATCGACGGAGCAACTTTGAGGAACGCTATTCAAGTAATCACGACTTGGCGCAAGTCGCCGGGTAATACGGAATCAACCTTCTTGTTCTATAAGATATCATAACTTTTTGTATGTTAGTATGTATTTAAAGGGGCATGCCCAGGAACTGCTGTGTCGTATTGTTCGTACACCAATAATGCGTTTGTCACTTGTAAAACCAATTATTACCTAAAAGTCAAAGAAGAATGTCTCCTAAAAAATGACCCTATAACGCGTGCGTCGGTATTTGTATGTCGGTTTGAATAAAAGGCTTACAGCCTTTTATTGACGACAACGATATTTCCGATACGTCTGAGAGTTTAACTGAGCATGTGCGCTGCCTTTCAAGTGAACATAACATGAGAAATACTCACCATTTCAGTTTGTTGACATTTTTCCGCGATCTTTTCAGTTTTGACAGATACCGAAAGGGTCGAGTTGTGAAAATGACGAATAATTTCTGAGGCCAAAATCGGCAGGTTTGGTAAATCTTGAAATGTGTATTTTGAGTAAACTAGCGGGATGTTTGTAAATATTTTACAGGCCTTTCATTAATTGATTTAGGCATTAAAATGATACCAATTTGATTGCTTTTTGAGACGCTTCAGTTCCAGGGAATGCCCCTTTAAATACATTATGATGAATGAAAAACCCTCTTGGACTCGTGAACATGCTAATGTGATCATCATTGGAAATCATGTATATTTTAGAGCGCTGACCATGGGTCATCAATATATTGTGGTTTACCTATGAAATAGGTTTCCCGTGTTGTTGTTGTTTTTTCATTCAAAAAGCATTACAAACCGGATTGTACCTGTCAAATAAAACTTGATCGGATCCGTACATACAGAAAATATATCTGTACCACTGACGACACAGCAATATACAAAATGTATTACATGTAATAATTATGTCTCTATGTGTCTATGAATATGTTTGACTGATTTACAAGTCTGAATCACGTTAGAGGAAGACACGTTTATTGTAAATTAACAAAAATACACACAAACAAGTGTTTGATGATACGCTTTTCAACATACCTTGTGACTAATTATTGAATGTATCAAGTTGTTGGTGAACTAGTATATAGATCTTTTCGATTATAGCTCCCGTTCTAAATAAGAAACTGCATTAGGAATAGTTGTTGCATGTTTTTACTCGCATAAAGATTCCATTCATCTGATGCAAGATATAACCTCCCAAATTCAGCCTTATGAAAACGTCCGTCAATCGTTTTATTTATTCGACTTTGCACAATCTTTTTTTGGTATACAGTGTCATTCGCCGAATAGAGCTATCGCGGAAGTCGTATTTGAAAGGATCACTATAGAGGGCGCGACAAAGCGTATAATAAATATGCCAAAGGCGTATAATAAATATACCAAAGGTGTCATACAGATAAAGAATTTATGAAACTTTTCCAGTCTTCCGTTTCTAGCTGAGATAAACTGTCCTTCATTCAAATCTTTAAAATATAAAGTCAGCACTAGAATGTTGTCATATGTAAATCAAAGTGCTAACAGCCCTGAAACTATAGCCAGTAAGAATATGTAAAAAAGATGCACGTTGGAATCTCAACAACAGATTACATTAAGCGTGCTAATACTCCCTGAATATGTTAGATTTCCTCACGTGATTGTTGAGTAAAATTTCTTTACATATCGGTTAGGTTTATTTGGTGTTATTTTTTGTATATGCGAATAACACCATTGCAAATTTGGTGATTTGAAATAGAAAGCTGAAAAGAGTCTATCTTATACACCACGTATAGTCTATCAAAGTAGGACAGAAATATACAAAGAACTACACACAAACAAAAGACGAATACACATATTATGAAATGTTACTTCTGAAGAATATATATTAGAAATAAAGATTAAATTGTAAAATCAACAAAGAAACGAATTACATGTAGTAAACATAACACGAACTCAGTTAATTACCTTAGTCCTTTAGAAATAATGATTTAGTTAAACAATGAGTGGTCCAATATGCTAGTGTCTGATTTCCATTTTTCTTTGATGCATGCTTTTTTTAAATCGTATGTTTCACTTCACAATGACATTATAGTACATAAAAGGGTAGCTTCATAGATGAAATATTCTGTTCATGTTATCTCATCCCTTCGTCTGTCCGTACCTTATTAATGATTAGTAATCATATTAACTGCTTCGTGGAGCATTTTCCATTGTTCAATGCAGTACTATAAACAACTATAGAAATACAATGAATTATTGTACTAAACACTAAACGCAATTTTGGTATCACTTGAATTCCAGTTAGTTAATTTCAATGATTTTAAAGAAAGGCACAAACAAAATTTATTACTGTTTTATCATACTCCAAGAAATTCGCTGACAAATCAATTACACAATGTCATTTTTAACGGGGTGATATAGAATGACAAATACGAATATGTGCTAGTTCTAAATGTCACAAATATGCAACATATTAAAATATTTTGAAGTCATTTAGTATTTTACATCAACACATTTTTAATACGTTATTACCGATGAACATATAGAGGCATGATTTTCATTTTTTAACTTAAGTTTTGATCCTGCAAGTTCAAAGGTTATATGTGCATGAAATGATGAAAGCACATACACCACACAGTAGATTGTTGACAAACACATTGGCAAAGTTAGCCTTCCATTCCTCCTCCTCCTCCATTATGGCGAATACTCTTGTTGGACCAGATGACGCATCTCGTATCTTTATCGAACCAAGTACCATGGTTGTACCGCGGACAGGAATATTATCTAAGTTACCAACATATACAAGAAGAGGTACATCGTTTGTTAGTTAATTCACATGACAGGAAAATCCTGCTTGGATGGGGTCGACTGATGGTGTGTCTACTCCAACAACAGACACCTGTAACAACATCAAGCAAAGATAGAAATATAACACTACAATAACCACGCATACATGCTGCAATCACGTAAGATAATAATATGCTCCAATTATTTTATGTTAAAACACTTGAGGCACCGGAATATGTTGTTGATAAAATTCACAAAACATGCAACACTTTCGTACATTTCTTCTATTTTGCCATCAATTCTGTCAGAGTAGAACGGAGCCAAGTCATAGAAATACACTCAACATGGCAAACACCTCGCACTGTTGACAAATTGAAGGCACGTCAACAAGTTTCAGGTACCCAAACCAATGCTTTGTTTGCTTTGGTTTTAGCTAGACTCGTATACACTAACCTTGAGAAATGTTCTGATTTCTGCAAAAAAATCTTAAGTTACATAATCATTCTGTTTGTTCCGAGTTTTTGACACCTACTGGTTTAAAAACCCTAGTACATATCTGTACTTATTGAATGACTGTGTATATAGCACACACACAGGCAAACAACCTTGGAAAAATTGCAGTGCAACAAAAAGATTCCAATCATGTTGTAAAATAATCAGCGCAATGCATATAATCGTTTGTACTGCAGTCACGACTTAATTCTTAGCAAGATATTTGATACTATTTATAGATTGTAGGGGATTTTCATTTTGCATGCTGATGGTATTATGTAACAACTTAAACGCAGTTGTCAATTTTTTTCACTGTAATTAATAATTCTTGTACTAACTGCATCGCATGTCTTAAAACGCGCAGTCGTAACTTATTTGCACTTTTAAATAAGTAGGCATAAAAGCTAAACAAGAAATTGAAAAAATACGGATTTTTTTATATATTTTAGTTGTCGCGTAGTACACGACGCAATCGTAACTGATCGGGCATTTCCGTTATGAAAAATACGCCTAGGTTACAAAGTTTGGTTATGCGGCTCCCAATCTGACTAAAGTATTCGATCTTCCTTACGGCAAGATCTGATGACGGCCTATACCAGTTTCTATTTTCAAAAGTCGGAATTTCCATGATCACTATTTATATCTATTTATAATTCAGCCAATCGTATAACTCGTTTCATCGGTACTTTGGCCGAATGAACTTTCTACCTGACATTGTTATTTAAACGTTAGTAAACATTAAATTATGTGTAACATATTTGTCTGCAACCACATTTTGATTTTTTTAGTAATCCTGATCGATTCGGCCATAGTAGTATAGAAAATTTAGTAAACACGCATGTCACATGGGCGCTATCATTACATTTAGTTGCGTAAGAATAGGTGTTCGTGATAACTACAAGTCAAATATCGTTTTTTACTGCGGTTAAAAATAGAATCAGATCACTTTCAGAATTATGAAAGTAAGGCGCTGATTGGCTAGTGGAAAAGGTCACCTGAGGTGACCTTCTATAGGTCGTCTTCAGATCCTCATAGCGTAGCGGGTTTGATGATATGATTTTAATCAGATTGTGCGGCTCCAGGACACTATTGTTTCAATTCTAGGTACTCGTTTTCAAAAACCATTCTCGGAATTACCGACTTTCAAGAGTGTTTAAAAAACACGATTAATAAATGGGCATCCAATTCCCATTGAAAAAGAAACAGGTTGTTTCCATCGCTTGATTCCCAGGGAGTGAAAGTAGCCCGCGAACAACAACAACAAAATGGCGGCCTGCCTATTATGTCCGAGACACTTTTCTTCAGACAAACACCAAGGAGTTCCGATTGCAGATGACGCTGTGCATTCATACTCACAAATATCAGCACAACTTTCCTTTTGTATTCATACTCGCAAATATCAGCACTATTTTCTCAGTGAATTCATGCGTACAGATATCAGCACAATATTCCCTATGTATTCATACTCACAAATATCAGCACTACTTTCACTATGTATTCATACTCGCAAATATCAGCACTATTTTCTCAGTGAATTCATGCTTACAGATATCAGCACTACTTTTTTTTACCGTTTTAAGGTTTCTCATCGTAAAACTTGGAATTGTCAAGGACATCGATATATGAGTTAATGGGTGCGCTATGGTATATTCCGAGTAAAAAAAACAACTAGCTAATTTGTCTCTCTTGATATTATTTATTAAGATAATCTACATATATATATATCAACCTATGATAATTATCAATGTGCTCGAGGACTACGAAAAATATTGTATTTTCTGGGAATATGTAAAGACAGGTTACGAGGAAATTTGGCATATAAAATAACTGCACTTGAAAAGTACCAAAAAGGTAAAAAGCGTGAAAGAGGAAATGAATTTCAAGTAATGAATAGGCAACTTTCCGATGTTCAAAAACGGGGATAATTCAGTCATGTGCTTATCATGAACTATAACTCTATCATGCGTTTTGACAGAAAAATCCCCCGTTTTCGACTTTTTTTAAATGGTCACTTTACTGTTACTTACAATTATTTGAAAAATATTTTGCTGTAAATAAGACTTGCAGTGGATTTGTAGCTTGTGGTGTAATGTAACCTAGCGTTGGTAGATGTGTTACATAATGCCAATGTTATATAAGAACATGGACACTTTTAGACAGGACTGGTTATCATAATAATCATCTCATCGGTGTTGTTTTACAATAGTTTTAAATTTGATCTGTTTGCAGTAAGCTGATTTGTAAATGTGACTGTTCAAAGTTAAATAAACTTTTTTTCTAAAATATTGAATTGTTTAGGGGAGCGATTTAGTGAGTTCCAGTCACATTAATTCCTTTGGAAATTTGTGATGAACAACATTGGCAAACCCAACATAGCATGCAAGGCCATACTTCGTGGATCATTCTAAAAAGCACTTTGAACCAAATCCTATTGTGTACCTTATTTATTCAGGTTGAATATTAACTTTGTATTAGTACAATGATGAATCACCTCTAAATGATGAAGTGTAAAAGTATTGTAGTACATGCAGTTTAAATAACTAATAATATTTTATAAATGTATAAAATTCATCATATGCTAAGAGGTATATACACAAGAGAATGGTATAATATACGTTTGAGCAAAATACAAATAGACTAAATCATAAACATAAAGATTACTATAAAAATATTCATTTATAAGAATCTGGCTTAATATTGATGCAGGATAAATACAACACTAGAAGTATAAAAGATATACTGAAAAAAATCTTCTGGACAATGGTGTGGTCATTAAGCAAGGTATACTTGCAATTAAAACCATGTTCAACGAGACCCTTAACATGTGACGTCTTAACAACAACAACAACAAAAAAACGTGCATGTATTAACATTTTATTATAAACTCATCTGGTAACATATGGTAAACTATAGATTGTCATTCTGTTTCTCATTAATTGAGGAATACACTGAGGTGTGGTTTTCAATCCATTTTAATGTCTTATACCCCTATCCACCAAGTTCAAAGGTTATATATGCAGGAAATGATGAAAGCACATATACCATACAGCAGATTGTTGGCATATATGTTGGCAGAATTTGCCTCGCTATCCTCCTCCTCTTCCATTATTGCGAATAATCTTGTCGGTCCACCCGAACCATCTCGTATTTTTATCGCACCAGCTACTATGGTTGTACCCCGGACAGGAATACTGTCTAAGTTGGCAACATATTCCAGGAGGGGTACGTTATTTGGCTGTAAAAACATATGACAGAACATTCCTCCAGCTTGACTGGGGTCAGTCGTCACCGTGTCTACCCCTACGATAGATACCTATAACAAGCAATTAACAAAGACATAAGTAGTCACCCCTGTATCGTATATATACATATAACTCTTTTTATCACGCTCATTAGGTGCAGGAGATAGCCCTGCCGGATAAACTTATCTCTGCATTAATGCTATTTTGAGTATTATATAGTAAACCTTTAAATGCGTTGTTTCCATTTTAAAGGATTTACAGTTTGTCCTAATTTCTCGTCCGAATGAAATGTCCGCATTTCATTTGAAATTTGAAAAATATATTGCATAAAATGTGCCGAATCCCTGATATGGAGAAAATAAGTGCTACGTGACCAAACGCTGAATAGGGCGGTGCAAGTTGCATCATTTTTATTACGTCATCCTTTAACCGTACAATAAAGTAGGTGGAGTTTAATTTAATTCATTGATTCCACTTCCGCTTCCGGTCACCGGGTAACAACAGTAAACAAAAAAAAAGCCTGACAAAAAATAGAAAAAAGAAGATAGCTGGTTCTACACTTCGATGTCCTCCCCTCCCTTCCCTACTACACTACAGTACAAGTTCCCCAGCGTATCATCCCACCTTTAGCTACCTTCCAAATTTGTCGCTTTACTTGATATTACATTTTTCATAGTTTATTTTCACTTCCGGTAGTCTCGAAAAAAAATTTCTTTTATAGTGTAGGTGTTTTCGGATAGAGACTTCCGGATAAACAAACATTATATCCCTGTTATTATACACAATATTGAGTTTGTTTATCTTTGTGTGTGTGTCGTCAACAATAGTTATCGTAAAAATAGAGTTCATGATATTAGTTTATTCATTATTGATAATATATTGCATTTATTCTCAAAGCAATATTATAGTCTACCCCCAATTTATATTAGCTATTGCAATCATTTTAATTATTATATATAATTTTTTTACAGTATTCCCTGCCGAGCCATCCCTGTGTTGTTTCCCCCCCCCCCATCATGCCTTACAGGGCCGGCAGGGATGCCAAATATGATTCAAGGGTTCTAAACCCGAAAAGGCACCCGCTGGACATTAGTAGGCTTGTTGGATCTGCTCTGGACCCCATGGACCAGCACCGTGTGACGGTCCCCAACAAATACATATGCATTCTTAAAGCTAGGGGTCCAGACAGTCTACTTTCCCAGCTGAATGTTATAAAGCTGGGAAAACTATTATGTATCAAAATGCCACTAGTCCAGCGGGTGACCCCCTTATCCTCAGGGTCGGCGATGTTGGAATTCCCGGGAGTGGAACCCCTGGCTAAGGTGATCAATGATCATAATCTGTGCCTCGGGGGCTGCAGGGTGGTAGCCTCACTCCCCCAGCAGGACCGGGTCACAGATTTGATCATCCATGGAGTACCCATGGACATTGACTTAAATGAGCTCCGCCTAAAACTTACTTTCGAACCATCAAACGGGGTGGAGCTTATTCAAATTAACAGAATTTATAATAAATCGGGCAAAGGGACAGGGGCAGTTAAATTGACTTTTCGGGGGGCTGTACCATTGTACATTAAAATTAGGGATACAAAAATTTCATTTAAAACTGAGCAATTTGTATATTCCCCCATGAGGTGCTTCAGATGCCAGGGGTTCGGCCATAGAGCCACTACATGTAAGCTCCCCCATACCTGTGCTAGGTGTTCGGGACCCCATAAGCCCGACCATTGCAGTGAGCCCTCCCTTATTTGCCCCAACTGCAATGGAGACCATCCTGCTTGGTACCCGGTATGCCCAGCCTATATGAAGGCCCAATGCATAACTATGTTAATGAAAAAAGAGGGCATCCCGTGGTCGAGGGCTGTGGCTGTTGTAGATCGGGCCGATAAGAACTACAGCAGTCCACCAGGGAAGGCCTCTGTCTGCCCGGAGTCACCCATTACAAGCATTAGTATGACCTCCTCCCCGGGCGACGTGTCCGCCTCCCCCCGGCTGATGTAAGCTTGGAGGGGGGGGGGGGGAGGACCGGGTCCGGGTTGGGGGCCAGTGATACTTCGGCCCCAGTAACACCAGCCGGGCAGGCGGAGGTCCCGACCTTACAGGGCACCTCTACGCCTAGAGAGACCCCTGACCAGCAAGACCTGATCGCGGGGGAGACTCCTTGACTCAGGTCTCGGACATCTCCTCTGCGGTCAGCGACTGCAGTAACTTTAACGTAACAGAGGAGGACTCGGTGGTCTCTGTCCACTCCAGTTTTTTCGGCTCTTACCATGAGCTGTCTATATCTGGAGTGGTTGCTATTGAGGAAACTCCAATAAAGAGCACTCCCGGTGTCAACACAAGCACTTGCAGAAACTCACCAAAGAAAACATTCAGAGAACAACACCTTGAAATCTCAAATGAGAAACAAACAACAAAAATATTAACATCACATCTTACAGACATTATTTCAAACATTATATTAGACAAAGCAAGACCAACAAGACACAACCTTAAAACATTCATAGAAAAATCTTTACAAAAACAATTATTTCATGAAGAAAACAATGACAAATCACACACTATAGAACAAAACCTGAAACCTACATGTAGTATACAAAATATAGATAAACCGGGAGTGTCTCTAAGTTGCCCCGTACCCCGGACACCTGGCAAAATGGTAAGGATCAGGAGAAAGGTAACCGGTACTCCTGGTAAACTAAAAATGGGTAGGAGACTATTAAGCAAAATGCCGTCTCCTAGTAGGCAAGAGTGTAAAGCGGCCACTAAGAAAATAGCCAAGCCTAAGCCTAACCATGTGTAGTAAATTAAATATCATCTCATTCAATGCTCAAATTTTGAGCCCCCAAAAATTGTCTGAACTAAAAATTTTGTTAAATAAAAATCCACATATAGATATTTTATGTATCCAGGAAGCTAGGTTCAATAAAAATATGTCAAAAAATATTCCTGGATTCAATTTAGAACATAAACCTTATACAGAATAGAAAACCTTATGTGGTGGTTTGGCAATTTACATTAAAGATTCCATTAATTATGAGAACATCAGGGTAGACAACCCCAGGGATCAAAATTGTACCTCTAAAATAGAGTACCAATTATTCAAAATCCATACTTCCAAACAATCTTTAAATTTAGCTAACATTTATTCTAGAGGATGTGATCTAGGCTCTCTAGATCACATCATTAAGTGCTTTCCAACTCAAAATGAGGCAATTGATAGTATCATAACTGGGGACTTTAATGCTCATCATGTTGAGTGGGGCTCTAAAATTTCAGACCGTCATGGGAGGGATATTTTGGAATGGGCTGAAAAACATGATTTGATCTTATTCAATGACGGCACACCAACAAGAATAGACAAATCTAATGGGAACATGTCAAATATTGACTTAACTTTTGGGACATCCAAAATTGTCTCAGTTTCAGCTTGGGGAGTTCATGAGGATACCCTGGGGTCAGATCATTTCCCAATCTTAATCTCAATTAATTGCCAAAATTCAACAGGTCAAAATTCAGAAACAAAAAATTTAAAATTAAATAAAACAGATTGGGAAAAATTCAAAATTATTAGCAAGTCCCTTAATCAAAACCTAGTCTACTCTGATGATATCAATGAACACCTATTAAATTTGACAGATTCCATCCTACACATGGTTAGGGAGTGTACCCCAGCCCCCGCATCCCATAAAAAATCAAAAGTACGGGTCCAGTGGTGGAGTGAAGAATGTCATGAAGCGGTACAGGGCAGAAAAAAAGCTTTAAGTAGGGCTAAAAGAAATCCATGCCCAGCTAATATTTCTCAATTAAAATCAGCGGAACAAAATGCTAAAAATACTATCTTAAAAGCAAAACAAGAGAATTGGCAAAACTTTTGTGAATCCTTAACTTTCCCTAGGGCCAATTCTCAACTCTTTTGGAATAAAATCAAAAAATTATCAGGCAAAAGAATTAACCCTGTACCGTTGCTAAAATATAAAGATGATATAGCAAAAACACCCTTTGAAAAGGCTCAATTTTTAGTAAGACACTATAAAGAGGTATCCAGTGACTCAAATTTATCGCCTGAAACTTTAGAATACCAAAAACACTTTGAGTCACAGCATCGCGATGAAATATATGAGCCGGGGTTAAATGATACTCCATTAAATAAACCTTTTACATTAAAAGAACTAAAGAGGTGCATTCATGACAGGAAAAACTCTGCCCCTGGACAAGATCAAATTAACTACACCATGTTTAAAAACATGGATGATAACATTCTTCTTCTTTGGCTTAATCTTTATAATAGGGTGTGGAGTGAAGGGTTATATCCATCAAACTGGAAAGAAGCTTGCATTATACCTATCAAAAAAACAAATAAGGACAGTGAAGAGCCCAAATCTTATAGACCAATTAGCCTTACATCGCACTCTGGAAAATTGCTAGAGGCGATGGTAAAGGCCCGTGTAGACCACCATATTGAATTTAATAATTACTTAGATCCCTCTCAGTCTGGCTTTAGAAAGGGAAGGAGCACTTTAGACCAATTATCTCGATTACAACCTGATATAATTGCGGCCAAAAACAGGGGCCGAACAGTGCTAGCCATATTTCTAGATCTACAGGCAGCATTTGATTTAACCTGGCACTTCGGTGTCCTTTACAAGTTAAAAGAATATGGTATAACGGGAGCTTGTTTCCAGTACCTCAGGTCTTTCCTAGAAGGGCGCAAAATTCAAGTAAGGGTAAGCGGTACCCTCTCAGACCAAGAAAGTGTCTCGAGAGGTACCCCTCAGGGCGCGATTCTCTCCCCTCTTCTTTTCAATTTACTCATTAATAATCTTCCTGTATCCATCTCAAAATCCGACATGTCATTAAGTCAATTTGCAGATGATTCAGGCACATGGATAACAGGCAAAAATCTTAAGAATATGGCCACTAAGGCACAAAAAGGGTTAGATATGATTTGGGAATGGGCTCAAAACTGGGGTTTCAAAATATCCAAAGAAAAAACTGTCGGTATCCTGTTTGGGCATCAGCCGCAGCATACATTAGATATACACCTTGGTGGTACACAAATAAAATTTGAAAAAATGAAAAAAAATTCTTAGGTATGATTTTGGACAAAAAACTTACTTTTAAACTTCATATTGAATACTTAATTAAACAGTGTACCACTAATCTTAACATGATGAAAATGCTTAAACACACAGACTTTGGTGCAAATAAAAAAAGCTTATTGCTCCTTTATATCTCTCTTATTAGATAAAAAATTGACTATGGTGCTGAAATTTATGCTGCAGCTGCCCCAACTTTATTAGAAAAACTGGATAAAATTCAATATAAAGCCCTAAGGATTGCCCTGGGGGCCCTTAGCTCCACCCCTACTCACAAACTGGAAGCGGAGGCTGGTGTACTTCCCTTGGCTATCAGGCGCAAGGCCCACACTGTCAAATACTGGGCCAGAGCACAATCAAGGGGAAATAACCCCGTGAACTCCATCTTTGGGACCGGACACTTCACCAAGAATAAGTATAAAAATAACGCCCCCCCCCCCATTTGGGGCTTTAACCCAAAACTTGGTGGAGGAGTTCGGTCTCAAGGACACACAGGTAGCAGACTTCAGGTCAGAAATTGAACATCCATGGTTAATGCCCTCGCCTCAGATTGACCTCACCCTATCTAACCTAAATTTAAAAAATCAACTTCCCTTTTAAGTAACATTCAAGTTAAACTGTACTCAGAAGAAAATTATAATAACCATTTTAGCATTTACACGGATGGATCAAAATGTCCCCAATCAGGAAAAGTATCAGCAGCATTTTACATTCCCTCAATAAATTTCTCATCTGTTGATAGGCTTTCGGACAATTTGTCAATCTATTCAGCAGAAATGATAGCATTAATTAATTCAATGAGCTGGGTAATTCTAAATAAACCAAAAAACACGGTTATATTTTCGGATTCTCTTTCGGCGCTGCAGTCAATTCAAAATTATCATAGTAAATCCAGACCGGACCTTTTAGAACAAATCATCATCCTAAATTATTCCATCCAACAAGCCGGTCTGGATATTACACTAGTCTGGTGCCCAGCTCATATAAGCGTTGGGGGAAATGAGGCGGCCGATAGGGCTGCAAAATCTGGCCTGGATCATGTGACTGTTGATACCAAAGTCAAACTCTCACCCACTGAAATAAGTTCTTTGGTCAGGTCACAGTCTGTCAAGCGCTGGAAAGATCATTATTCCAGTGTGATGACAGGTAGCTGTGATTCTGTCCAATATTCAGTGGGGCTCAGATGGCCCGAGGTTTATTCCTCCAACCAAAAACTGGACAAATGCATAAGCCGTCTGAGACTGGGTACAAATTTGTTGTCCGGTGCCCAAGGAAAATATGTCCTGGGACTGGACCCCATTTGTGCCCGGTGTAGAGTATTGAACTCAACCAGTCACTTTCTGCTACACTGTGGGGTTCACTTCACTCCCAGACTTGAGTTAAAGGCTGCCCTTGTAAATTCAGGTTTAATTTTCAACCTGAAAAACATTTTATTTCCTAAAAGGGCAGTCCAACACTCAGTCTTTAATGCCTTAGAAACGTTTATAAGATCTTGTCACATGACAGATAAAATCTAAGGCCCCAGGTCCAGACTTGTGTGCTAATGTAGCCAGGCTGCTGAGATCTTATAGATTTAATAACAAAGTTATTTTATCATAATGAACCTTCATAATAGCATTCTGAACTGTTACTATATCTTTATTAATACAAGGTTAATCAATACTAGCAAAACCTTGTTTCTTTTATTCAACAACAGTATCAGAAGAAGGTTAATTTTATCTCTTAGGTAATACTAGATTTATCTTAATAATATATACATTTATTTTTATTATTCTCTTTTAAAAAAAATTTATACAATAATCTTTCATTATGAAATCTTATCATAATTGGAAATTTTACATTATCAAATCAAATGGTTTTTTTTGTTTTTTTAAATTTTTATATTGATTATAAGGAACAGAATTATTTAGGTTAGATCATACGCACTACACTGTACTTGATATAATTGGTACAAACTGCGTCACGTGTTTTAACTTGCGCAGTAATATCTGCGGTATCAAGTTTCTTTTTATTTGTCGTGTAACAGACTACCTTTGTATCCATACACACACATATCAGCACTACTTTACTGTGTATTTTATCTGTTGTTCGGTTTCTTCCCATTGTAAAACCTGAAATGGTCAAGATGTCGATGTAATTGTGTGTCGAGCCCCTGTCACACCAGGATCGCGTTCTCACAGCGACCCCAAAGCGTTCAAGAAAAATGCAGAACGCCAATGAGTGAGCAGAACGATCGCAAGCACCGCCCACAGCAACGTAAGTTGTGTCGCATAGAACGCCGAGCAACGGCGTTCACTTTGCGAATCCACAACACAAACGCCGTCGCTCGGCGTTCTGTTAAGAGCGCAGTAGGGTCGCTGTATCGTCGCCATAGAAGCGCAGTAAGGTATTCTGCATGGCCGCACTTCGCGGGCGCGTACAGAGATTGCTGCGCGAACTCTATGGTTGTCGGTGTGTCGTCTGAATGGAGTGTGTACCATATTCACCGAGATGTCACTGCATCTCTACTGCGCTAATATGAATGTTTTAACACGCCATCAGCATAGTGTGAGCGCCGCTTGAAAGCGCAGTGTACGCAGTGGAAGCGCCGTGAGAAAGCAGACAATCGTCAGCAAGAACTCTGTAGGAATGGCAATAGAACGCCGTGTGAGCTCCGTAGCAAAGCCTTGGTCGCTGTAAGGACGCCATTACAACCCCGGCCATTTTCACGAAAAAGATAAGATTTTTCTAGAGATCTTACGGCGCTCTTGGAAATAAAACAACGCCGTTCCAAAGGCAACGCGGTATAGTATGTCAAGAGTATTCATGAGTGCAGTATTGGTGTATCGAACTACTAATTTGTCTCTACGGATATCATATATTAAGATACATTGATATTTTTAAATCTATTATTATCATCAATGTGCAACTTTACAGAGTTTTCTGAACATATCATTTAAATACGAAAAAAATGATATGTTTACAATTTGGCGTACAGAGTTACTATACTTCGCATCTCAGTTGGACTGATCTTGCGACATTAACGATTTGTCAGCCAGTTATTTTGTTTGACTCAATTAAAAACCAACGTATGAATTTGCCTTGTACAATGACGTATGCAAGTTTGGGAAACTTTCTGAATGATAAGCTGATAAATGTATTTGCTTCCATTCTTGTTGTTTCTCTTTTAGGCTAGAGCTTGTAAGTTGTAACGCAAAAAATGTTGTTGTTGTTGTCAGCAAATAAATCTATATTGTGAGTTATTTGACAACATTATGTTCATTGAAATACAAGTGTTACATGGAATTACAATCAAGACAATGTAATAGTGCAGTAATGTTATTATGCAACTAATATGATTAAGATATTATATAAAATAAAACTAGTCATAATTATGCAGGGAGGTATACTAGTATACACAAATTAATTCATTCATATCTAACCAATATCATATACATCCTGCCTCTAAGCAGGCATATAATAGGGCATACTGTACAAGATCCTGGCATATATCACTAGGGTGAAGGTCACTCGAGATTTTCAAATGATTTTTTTCAAAAGGAATCGACCTAGTTTCCCCATTTCAAAATTGAAATTACACGAAAAGTATGCAAGATCGTTTAAATCGATCATTTCAAGTAACGTAACCAATCAAGTATTTGTTAAGATTGCAAGGGTGCTAAAACAAGAGAAAATCGGTAGTATCAGTTGTATTCATTGAAGTTTTTATTATTACTATACTATTTTTCAAACCAAAGCTCTTGTCTCAATCATTAAAGGATTTGTCAACCATTCCATTCATTTAGAACTAAGGCTGAATTATTATTTTCTTACAGATATAACCCTGATAGAATGGAGATGTATCATGTATAAAGGACTAGTACAAAACCTAAGTGACTGACATACTAATGCTCTAATGATAATTAATAAATTTAGAATGGAACATGTTCCCATTGACAAGTTTGTAATGAAATGAATTGACCAGTGTAGTGTACGTTTTTTAGTTCAAGATCAGGACATGTCTCTGTTCTGATAAGAAAGATGACCAAATTGTTGTGATATTGTGACATAAGTACGAGTAATTCTATTCTGATAAAACTAAAGATAAGGAAATGTAACACCAAACTAAATTTAGTCTAGTATAATTAAAACAGAGATAATGGCTGCGATTTTTTGTAAGTATCTTTAAAGGTTTTAATTATATTTTACAGCTTCTTCTGTCGCTCGTGTTTCTTTGTTTATATTGCTGCTACTGATGTGTTTATTTTCTAATTTTAGAGGATATAATTATGGTATATAATAAGTGATCAGATTCTATAAATTGATAAGTTCTATTTAACAGAAATTAGGCAGTCTTGTATATGCAACAACTTAAGACTAAATGACATAACATAAGGGTGACAAATGGGTGTACTCTATATACAAAATGGGAGAAGGATGTTGAAAAAATAAATGATACACTACTTTGTATTGGTTGATACAAATCCTATATAAAATATATCTCTGATTATTATATGTACAATATACTATCTAGTAAATATCCTTTACAGATGTTTTCCTTATTGGGTTGCACGCTGTGTGTGGAGATGTTCGACGTCAGTTGATTGATCCTGGGTTTGGAATGCCTTTGCCTGGAACAACACAAGTCTGCGATACCATATGCGACGAAGAGACACACGAGACTGGACTATGTGGCTCGAATGGAATCTTTTACCGTACGTTCTGATCCATTCTAAATCAATGTGTAATATGTTCTATTGCTTGACTTCTTGACTTTGCTAAGATTCTATACTCTCAAGTTTACGTTTGGGTTGTTTAGCTGTAAGTACGGTACTTTGGTTAAATAATATAACGGCTGACTCTGCATAACCGAAATGAAAGCCAAGTTGGTTGCTTGCATAATGTAACACCTTCACTATGTATCATGTCTTAATGTGGTGCCACGTGAATATGTTATTCTTATACTCGATTACAGATACGAAATGTGAATTCAACAAAGCAGCATGTACGGCTTCTAAAGCTGGTGATACCTTGAACATTGATAGCTATGGTCAATGTATTACTTTAAATACAACGTGTGATGTAGCCTTAAAAGCCAGATTTTTGTGGCTCGGACAAGAAAACATACAGTAAGATTGTTTCTATTTAGATTTCTTACATTTGTATAATATTATACGCTGTAGATCTATATTCGTGTATATATATTCATCAACTTGAGCATATTATCCAGTATGACTGATCATTCCAATTCTGTAACTAAAGGGGCGTTAAAAGTACAAATGTAATACCAGTAATGTCCAAAGCGGCTCTATCTTGAGCAACAACACCCCTTCAACAACAGCATGATTCTTTACACTGCACGATTAACCTCTCTAGAGCAACAAATTCTCAACAAAAACAAAATTTACTTCTCACAAAGGATGTTGCTTTGAAGGAATTGCACTGTATATACAATGTAAATAACATTCGATGTTGTCAAAGAGAGACTTTCGTTAATAGTGTTCTATGTATTTTTGTTTTGTTCTTGAAAAGCGAATGAATGTGAGTTCCGACATACCCAGTGTCAAAATCAACAATATATGATGACAGAATTAACCTTGGACCATGTTGGACCCTGTGTTACTCATACCAGTAACCAGATTATGGTAGGTTTCTGTGTCTCGTAAAGTAAAAACCTACAAACGTGAAGTAATGAAACATCGTACTTTCCAGTAGAAAAGTAACTGATTGCAAAAGCAATATATTCCTAGAAATTTCCTTCGAGTTGCATTTATATCAAATGAACGTACATATGTCTATTAGGTACTAGATTGCTTCCTTATCATTACAGACTGTGTTTCATTTACTTTTTTTAGCAACATACATGATTCTCTAAAAACGTGTATTTTGCTATTAGGTTAGATTTCACTGATCCTACAAACAATGTAAGAAACACCACACAATGTCTTTCAGATTGATTGCACCAAGTATACAACTGCTGGCAGTAACAGTCAACTTGCCATCGAAACCTCACCGGATACCGTCCCAACAATAACCTGCACTAAAGAGTATCATCCAGTTTGTGCTAAGTTCGAAAATATATTCAGTACAAGTTTTGTCCAAAGAACATTTAGTAATGAATGCGGCGTGTGTCAGTACGCGAGGTCATTGCATAAACTAAGTAAGATGTTTTCTTTTTCAGAAAGAAAATCTAGAATTTCCCTTAGAAAACAGTACAATATTTCAAATATATTTTTTGTATACTACATGTATGTTTCAATTTGATAAAGTTAACAGGTGGGCTTTGAATGGTGGGTTTGATACTTAAGTAAACTTATCATGTAAACGAAACACCCACGACCTGATGCTCTTTACAACTTTCTCTGTTATGTGCAAACTACACATAGTAACCCCGAACTTCAGTACTGTGGATCACACTATGGGTATATATGTACCATGTTGACTACCATCCAATATATACATTATCTCTATACTTCCAGGCAAGGACAACATGATAACATATGCTCTACACGAGGGTACCTGTGGTAATTCGATCTTTGGTTGAAAAGTTTCATTATTGCAATAAATAACTCCAGTAGAAAGAGATTATTCAATTTTTTTTGCTCTGGTGTTTAGCAAGCGTGAAAATGGTATCATTGTTGATCATAATACAGTCAATATTGAAAATGGTAAAAATGTATGTTCATTTAAACCGCGACGGGTCACTACCTTGTTTTATGAGTGAGGATGTCTGACAACTACTTCCGATAATAAATTTCACAACAACCGATTTAGAAGTTGACACCATATCCCCAAAACCGGCATCGTGGCGGCAGATTGTGATATTATCCTAAAATGTTGAATGTTTATTTTCCAGTAATATATTTTCTAATATTAATATGTATCATGAAAATATCATCAAGTACCTGATGGGTGGGGTAACGTTTCAGCTTGTCATGTTATTGTTTATTGTGATCTCTAATTTGGTAGCATGGTCGAATGCTGCTATGCTGTACTCTGACGACAAGGATATACACGTTTCCATTCCTCAAGTCTCGATCATTTCCTTAAGCCAGTTCGAGCTTTGGTTATGTTTCGACAAAATTTGTGTTAAGCATTTGTGTTGTAACGCTGGTAAAATACGTCTTTTTGTCATATAATCTGATCACAATATCTTCTTGTATGATATTTTGTTTGGTTAGCTTTTTAGCTTTTCGTTGTTTTTAGGGGAGGTAGGGCTTTAACAGCGGTTTTTTTTATCAATATTGGTAAAGGTAACTGTGCTTATTCATAGCATAGTAGATTTCAAAATGTTTACAAATTCAAAAATCTGTTAGATAATTTACTGTAATCAGTACACGTACGTACATCTATATATGTCAGTCAAGTACAAGTATATGACTTGTCCATGTAACATTGTCGCTAAATATATTTCTTGGGGGCCAGATGTCCCTTAAAGATAAGATCCACAGACGCTCCTAGTGTTCTCATTCACGTTCAGTGTGGCTCAAATCACGATGGCGTTATACGTTTGTAAGTATGCAAATTTTGTATGTTGTATCTATTTATATTGAAGTTAGCTAGGTACTGTTAAACATGTACATGTTACTTGATATGTTGTCATCAAAGCACAATAAGCCAAAATATATTTTAAATGGGTTTAAACTTACAGATAATTTGATAAAAAAATATCATATTTTTATTGAATATTTTAACATTTTCCATATTAAACATGTCAGACAATGGAAACTTATACAAACTGTTGTGACCAAGAATTTTCTCCTACACCATTTTCTTCCAAATTAATGTTAATAATCATTTATATCTATAATCAACCAAATCGGGTTAGTACAGACTCATCAAGTTCATCTAATTTTTTTTTTCATAAAGACAGGAATGTCCGTCATGTAATAGAAAACAATCCATAAAATGATGAGACAGGTGTGTATGAAATTGACACTAACATACTCACATTCATTTAATTTTATCAATTTTTCCATATGTCCTTTACATATATCGTCAAATAGAACGATTGCAAAAGTTTGTTATTTTGTACCCAGGTTTGTTCTTGCTTGCTCTCCAAAGCGTTCACGGCGGCGTCCGTCGACAAATTGTCATAGACCCTATACGTCCAACATCAGCTCCCTATTACGCCAACAAACAGTGTGATACTATCTGTGACGAGGAAACACACGAATTGTCTATTTGTGGATCGAACGGAGTAGAATACAGTAACATTTTTCTTGTTTTAAAAGTAGCACTCTTCTATTGGTACTCGGTACCCCGGATGTTGTATATATTTTGGGTTTGGTGTTACATCTGTTTATACTTGTGGGCCGCGTCCGTGGTCCGGTGGTCGTTTGTAACCGGTTATCCGGGTTCAAGGCGGGTCATACCCTTCCATAAAATTTTGACTATGTCGAAATATCTTGTATGCTTGGAGAAGTCACTGGTTTCTTATGGAAGGGTAAGTTATTGCTGGTTGGTATACCGTCCAGGAAAACTTTTTAGGTGAATCGGCCGTCGTACATGACTGAAAAAAATGTTGAAATGCAACGTCATGCCCAATAAACAAACAAACTCATACACTTGAGTAATTAAATAAAAATATGGCAATACGGGAAGCATACTAATTTGACAGGCAAACAAATCAAAATAATTACATTTTTATGTAATAACAATGAAAACGTATACACGTGTTACCATTACTTGAGACTTTGTACTTGACGACATCTGCACCTTTTAGTACTTATCTATGAGTCAGACACAGGGTCACCCTGACAGTCCATTATGACATAGAACAATTTATTTTACTTGTTCGTATTTTTGTCACTTTAAAGTATTACAAACGTTTTAGAAACAAGATGTGAATTCACGAAAGCTACATGTGCAGCTACTAAAGCTGGAGACACGTTACTCATGGCCAATTACGGACCTTGTGTAACCCTCAATTCAACATGTACTGATGTTCTCCAAGCTCGATGTGTCGGTACTAACTATTACACACATGGTGATGAATCTGCATTGATCTGCGCATCAAACAAACAGACTTACAGTAAGTAGTTCAATATCTTCTTGACAACCAGAAACCAATCTGTTTCAGTCTTGTAGTACCTTGACTTTAAAATGCATGTACTTCAAACTGTCCTATCAATATTCATACAGCCAACACCTCATATCTTGCATACTCCAGTGATTATGAAAAATACATCTTGATTTTCAAATTTGCCTTGTTTTCGTTAAATTGTTGGCATATTTGGTAAAAGGAGGTAACGTTGCTAGTTGTATTTTGATGTTTTGCAATACGCTATTGCCAACTTTGCCGTTTTATTATTAAGTATTGCATTATACAGACAACACTGTTGTATTTGACAGCTTATCATGCATTCGTACTGTAATCGAAATAAAAATTGAAAAAAAAACATGCAAAGAAATAACAATAATTGCTTAGTAATGATACCATCAATATAAAAAATACTGACGTTTACAACTGTACATTAACCCAGGTGGTATGTGCTCATTCCGTCACGATGAATGTAAGATGCAACAAATGGCCTCTGCAACACAAATTACCATCGACCATATGGGAGCCTGTGTAATGGAACTGAACAATAACATGGCGGTGAGTAAGTTATTCATTTAGAAGAACTCATATTGCGTAGAATGATGTAGGTATTTTCTGATGAAATTGTAATGCGAAAACAATTAGTTAATTATCATATAATTATGTTCTAATGGTGATTTAAAAGTTGGTGAGACTGGATATGAAACAAGTATAAACTTGTTTTTACTCATATCTATCTTTAATCAGGCATATAGTCCAACTGATTGATATCTTGCACTTTTTCAATCTTTCAACAGGTGAACTGTTCACAATATTTCGATGACGCCAACCAAAATATAGCCATAGAATCAGGAACCATCGTACCACATGCAACATGTTCCAGAGTTTACGATCCCGTGTGTGTAAATGTTCATACAACTCATAGTACTGTCAACTTCGGCCGAACCTTCTCAAATGAATGTCAGCTTTGTCAATATTTCATGTCGACACATCAGCTAAGTATGTTTTTTATGGTTGAACATTGGGTACCTACTTAATTGCTGCATAAAAATAAAAGTGTTGCTTAAATAATTTGTTTCTGAGTCTCCGTGATGTACACAACATAGAAATTCTATGCGTTTCTGAAATAATCCGCGAAGCAAGTCATATCATTAATTAGATGGGATCAGATTGTTTTGTTTTACACCAAAATATTATACGAAAAATTCATGTTGTTCCTTATACGATCGTCGTATTATATAAATCTTTATCTAAGAATGTGACGATTCATAGATGATATGTATCGTATCGTGCTATGTTATTCTCGTAACATATCACTGCTAATCTTACCTGACAATGATGTTTTGTCAAATTCACTTATACATATATTGTACACGCATTATCAATGCATAAGATTAATAATGACAAATATGTTCTGATGTCGGTATATACAAATATTAATCATCAGTTTTGGAAACAATCAGAACGTACTCAGTAATTGTGATATAAATAAATGTTATCATTTATAAAGTTATATACATGTATGTACTCATATTGAACTTATCACAGATGAGGAACGAGCTCTACACATACAAACACATATTTCATATACATACATATACACTACAGTGAAACCTTACTTACCGACCCACTCAATATTAAGGTCAACACTGTTTATTCAATATTTCCTTTTTTTGTATTGTTACTTGATATCGAGATCACCTAAAAATATGACCAATTTATCTGATCCCTCAAAAAAGGTGGTCTTGTTATGAAGGGTTTTACTATAGTTGACGATTTGTTTAAAATCTTCTACTATAACAATGTACATTTAGCATATATCACAAATCTAGTACAAATGTATCATTTTGTTTGTACCATGTTTTGTTTATGTTCCAGCTATGAGTAATATGATTGGCCACGCCCTACACACAGGTAGCTGTTCTCATAACGGTCTGATTGGATAAATAAAGCACATTAAAGTCATCTTCATCCTGTGTTGTGTTTTATCATTTTCATTCAATAATTGGAGTACTGTGCCACCTCATCAAAGGAAACACATTTCGGGAGTAGGGAATATGTTGTTGTTGTCATGTGATAGGCTAGAACACGTGTTACCGTACGACTTATACATAAGAATGTTACTTTTACTGATTTCCCACACCTCCATGTCGATACCGTATACAACACACATCAATTGTGAAAAAAAACATAGATCATAATTATAAAAAACATTACAATACAAATTTAGAGATTATATAGTATTTCCATGGGACTAAATGCAATCATATGCAATTGGCTGAATGTGTGCTTATGGGTGGTGTGTGAATGTTGTATAAAGGTGGTCCTAATTCAATGAGGGTTAAAACGATATGCAATCATTGAAAATGTTCAATTCTGTGCCATTTGTGTCATTGCTCAGATTTTGGTACATTCATTTAGTTCTTACAAGACTGTGCTTTGATTATTCTTGTTCGGTACAAACACAAATTAAGGCCATTTCTCAACAGTCGGTCGGTTTTAACTTCCCTGCATACCAAAGGGCTTCCATTAACCTTCCGCTTACGAACAAAGTTCCAACTTTTCAATTCTTTGGCATAAATACAAATTCAAATGTCGCGTTTATTCTAGTCAAAATCAGAAGGCTATGCAAAATCGCGAACGAGCTATACAAAACAGTCGTAAAAAATTCTAAAACATCCTCAGATTACTACAATATTACTATCAGTCCACACATTTCAAAGAAGGATGGCGTCACACCTTTCAAGGAAGGATTCACGTGCTGTATATGGTATTTAGTCAGGTTGTAGACATACAGGAGTAATCACTGAATTAATGCACGATGCGATGATAACTCTGAGTCAACCAGATATTTAAAAAAGTGGTTCATCGGGAAATTTGAATCGATTATTTTAATGCTTATAACGTGTAACTTTTTCTTCGAGCATGTCTTCATGTATAAGATATTACATTCTGCATAAGATGAGTATACAAAGGGGCAGGTAATACAGGCTATATATGCTAATTGCTGAACTGTTTTTGGTGATCAGGTAGGAAACAAAGTACTGAAAGTACATGGAACGGGAACAACTTTAACAATTGCATGGCGGGTGAAGAAAATCGTGGTATTTGGTCTGCATCAAAATTCATGCGCGAACTATCGTTCGGTTTCCAAAACTCAGCCTAATACCTCACCCTACGAAGACATTCAACTTTTGTAGTTCCAAACAACAACAGAACCACCATAGCCTTGATATGTTTTGTAATAGGTATTTACTATGTGCTTTTTACACTTTGAGAACTTATGTGTGTTTTTGTCGAATATGTGTACATACTTATAATGTTATAACAAATACATGTAACCTGTATCTGTTGTCATCGATCACCCGTATATTGCAATGACAAACACGTTGCAAACATGATTAACTACTAGTATCAAAGAAAGTGATATATCAAACAAAAAGTAAATGTTTGCCATTGTTATCCATAGTGTTCCGAAAACAGCAGAAATACAAAACTCAGTTACAGAAATCAGTATCAAGTTGACAATGATTTACATACTTCAACAGACTACATTTTGTGTGCACGGCAAGTCAGTAGCACAAAAGTCGATTGCCAAACTATTTGATTGAGAATCCTTTTTTGGCAATGTCCCGCACAAAGGATTTATTTACCATCCGCATTCATTTATGAAATAGACCGACCGGAAAGTCGCATTGGAACAAGTCTACGTAGATGGTCGCTGGGTACAATGAGTCTGTTTACGCTTTCATTATAAACAATTTCTTTGAATACTGTCCAGTACCTTTCAAAACAATTTTTGCGTAGACTCCAATGACTCTTGTATTGGTGGAGCTTCAAGACACTATGTGTGTCGGTTGACTCAAGGAAACCCCTCTATGTCCACCACTGTACGCCACTGTATGGTAGCGGAGGGGCGATATGGATCACAACACAACTGTATGCATATGTATTGTATTCATGTTCATAAAACACTTCATACAAGTATAACAACATAATTCCATTAACAAAGTGTATTTGTCATGCACAGCTTTATTTATATCGTATTCGTACGACTCGTAGTATAACCTACATAGCATTCAAATGTTGGGGTTAAAAATTAGGAGGTTATCACAATAATTATTACGTGCAACTTTCGTTTTCAAACTGTGAATGCTTGCTCGGTTCTACTCCTGTAAAAGGTAAGTAAACTTGTTATTATGTTATTGATAAATTTTATGCAAATATATAATTATAAGTTAATTCTTGATAGTGATAATTATATTGATCATAAATGTAAACGGATTGACCTCATTTCAGTTCGGCAGGCGTATTAATGCTTTAATGGCGCACGTTTACCGTCATACTCCAGTCGTGTACATGTACTTTTATGTGTTTAGGAAACGTTAACGCAACATAATATTATATAACATGCTCGTGTGTTACGAAACGTTAAAAATAATCTACCACCTTTTCGACAATGTAGAGTATAGCCTGTATTACCTCCCCTTACGTACACTACTGTGTCAGCCGACACCTTGCTCCCTTCTCTAGGGAAGTGGAACGAATGCTATTTACAGAAATATTATCTCGGGTAGTTATCTACCGTACATAATGGAAATAAAATAACTTGGACAGTATCTCTAAGAATTCACTAGGTTCCTGCCAACTACTTGGTGTGATCATGGGCGTAGCAGCCTCTCTTTATTTTGGTGTGACACCTGTTTATCTCTACATACGTAGAATGTAAGGATCATATCTTTATCTAAAATGTAGATTAATTCAGACCTGAGTAAAGCATTTTGTATATTTTCTGTGGTCATATCATAAATTCATAATCATTCACATATACTTGGTAGCGTTATTTTTTTTCTTTTAGATTCGATTCAACAATTGTTCGCTGCATGAGGGATGTCCCACTTCGACGTAGCTCGAGTTAATGAAGGGTTGAATACCAAGTATCTAGGACGAACCATAGTTTACAACCATGTGACTAAAACTACAATGGATGATGCGGAAATCGGTGCTAGAGAGAAAGGTACATTATAATGAAAAAAATGAAAGTATAATATTTCACGCTAAATATAATATTTTATGTTAAATTTCCCGTATTTGATTGATGAACTATTTTTCATAAGGCTCGGAAAGTTTCAACCTATTTGTTGTCGTTAACAAGTTTTTTTTGTACTCCGATAGTTTAAAATCTTAATTTTGTGGGTGACGCTAGCAGCGAGGAGTGGCCACTACAGAAAGCAGAACTGTCATTAAGTTTCCCAAAATATGTTAAAAAGGGGATGTTTGGTGCAGAATCATTCGAACACGGGACCACAATGGAAATAAGGGTTTACCCTTTTTGTGCTATCTCAGGTGTTTGTGGGCTTGTCATGGTGGTTATGGTTATGTTGTGTTATATTTCACTACATGTTGTTATATATGATCATGTGTATGTACATTGTGCCAAAATTAATTATTTTTCTTTTCACGTCTGTGTTACCTTTAAAAATAGCAGACATTGAGCAGTGTATCTGAATACAAAGAATCGTCATTTGCATACAGTGCAACTTTTTCAAAGCAACACCCTTCAGCAAAAGTATGTTGTTGTTGAGAGGTTTTTTCTCTAGAGTGGTTAAATTAGTGGGGAAATCATGCTGTTGTTAAACGGAGATTGTCGCTCAAGAGAAGGCCTTTCTGGAGAGGTTGTACTGTACTTAAAAATACCTTATTCTTGTTTATATATAAAAGATTTGACTGAAGCGATTCACATATTACGTCTGTGTTCTATATATAGTTACTATAGTGAAACGCATATGAAATGTTAACTTAACTTTTCAATGTGTTGTAGGTGATTCAAATGGAACTGTTTACATTGCTGACAGACAAACAGGTGCCAGGGGCACTAAGGGACGTACATGGAAAGCTGACAGTTCAGGGAACCTTTACTTTACATTTATCTTACATCAGGAGGAGATTAAGGTGGGTGCGGGATGTTTTACTATCCCTTATAAAGTTTCTCTTTAAAAAACACACCGTTTTAACCACCAAGTATGCGAATGGTCGTTTTCGAATCACTGACATGATTTCAAAAACCAACCATGTTAAATCATTTTATTTGTAACTTCACATCTTTAAAGTTATCAATTGTTTTCACTTCTAAATCGTATGATAGGTAAGACTATAACAAACCGACTTTCTGTCCATATCGCCTCACCTCCAGAAGGTATATAAATGTCCGCCCGATTACAAACTTTATATTTCGTCACTAGTTATGCAGTTCAAAATTATAATAACGAGTGTCAGGTATGTATTCATGCTTTTTTAAAAACCCGTGTTATCATATTTTATTAAAGGACATCGATCCTGGTTTAGACCGAAGTAATGAATACTTCCTGGATATTGCATCTGCTTTGGCCACTTTACAAACTCTGGAAAAGTTCGGACTTCAAGGAGGAAGAATAAAATGGATGAATGACATTTGGGTCAGAGGTCACAAGCTATTCGGTGAACTTACAGAATATAAGGGGAAAATCCATGGTGTGTATGAAACAGAATAATACGGATTTTATCATCACATTTCATAAGTTTACAATTAGAACATTGCACTGGTTATTGCTGGAGAACGAACCTTTGCATTCATTGGTTACTTTGATACATAGTTGCGTATCTGTCTTAGTTATTTGATCAAAGATAATAAATTCTTCGCACACATTTGACTCAAAGATTTCTGAAGATATTTAGTTTTTTTTCATAGTTACAAAACGACTTAACTGACGAATTACACAAAAAGTTATTTTGATGTGAGAAATTATTATATAAGTTCAAAACATGAGTCCTACTGCTCACTTCTATAATTTATAATAATGTCATATGTACACAAGAAAAACTGTTAATTCAAATTAGAAACAAACGTGCTAAGAAGTAGCATGCATGATTTGTAAGTCATTGATTACTGCAGCATTTAATTATTCACGTGCTTAGTTGGTATACAAAAAATATGGACATATTTTGTATAAAATATTGTTCATGAACTTGTACATTTTGGAAATTAAACAAATTGATTGATTTTTAAAAAAAAAAACATTTACTGGTTTTATTTGATACAATTTATCTATAATCACTTGTTTTTTCTTCTTTATGCAGCTACTTCCGGTGTAAAACTGTTATATCTTCTTGGTATTGGTTTGAATATCAACTGTGATATGAAACACGACCCAAACATGTACCAAGTAGCAACCAGTACAATGAATGAAATAGGTAGAATGTTGTCTCGGGAAGACGTATTTGCCAACATATGTAACTACCTAGAACCTCTTCTTGCAGCCTCTAGAGAGACAGTATATGAACAATTTGTAAAATACGCACTATTTAAGCCAGGTGATGTGGTAAATGTAAACTGGTTTCTTTCTGGTCAGGAAAAGATTTGTGAGTTTCAAAAAGTGACGGAGGATTGGACTGTGGATTTACGAGGTATGACGTTTTTTTGTTTGTTTGTTAATTAAACCATTATAACTGAAAACGTGATAGTATTTAGTAGAAATGTGCCATGGGTGAACAAATATGCTTATTTGCTATACATGTGCATTTATTCAGCAAAAGCTTTTGATACACTAATTTCAGAGGTTGAAACAGGGGAAGTGTTAAAAGATATAAAGCATGCAGATGTATCTGTCAGACCCAAGCCACATAAAGAAGTGTTCATATTACATGATTCTAGCATAGAAACTTGGAGCCATGGCCTCTTGCTGAAATTATGTTTAGCATTGGTTGACACTGCGGAATTTAACGTCAAGTCTGTCACATTCGATCACATTAAACAAGGTAGAGCACTAATTATTTTATTTCCGCATTACTAGAGATTTAGAATTCAAATTGGTGTTGATGTGGCCTGAAAAATATCTGTGCTAGCAGTTCCTTGCAAAACAAATATGGAATGTCGTTTTTTTTCTAAAAATACCTTTCGTACTTTGTAGGTGCGATTTCCTGCAAATATTCTCCTACTTGGAATTTTACTGTTTGAGACTTTTGGTCGTTTTGGGCGTTTATTCATTGTCATTATCGTCGGATCTTACTATACTTTATGAATGGTGATCTTAGTTCGAATCCTGATCTTCTGTCTGAAAGGCAAACTTTTCTCTATACACTATAATTGTATCACTACATCCAACCTTGGATTGATACAAGCCGTGGTGATTTTCAAGCTCAATAAGATGCTCTAATACTGAACTTTCTGAGATCAAAATCAATGAATAGAATTGTTCAACTTCTATTAGCTTCAAGTTACAAAATTGGAATAAAAGGTTTCCGTTAAATGCATTTGCAATGTGTTTGTCATAAATAGAGTTATCAGGCCGATTCGAAACATTTTCCAGATGTAAACTTACTGTTTTTCTTTCGATATCTACAAATTGGTTGTCTGTCGCGAATATTACAGTTTATACATGTATATTTAGAGCGATTGTCACCTTATGCTGTTATTACTTTTACAAAATGTAGTACAAATTCTAGGAGTGCCGCCATCTTGCAAATTAATTGTCATTGGTGAGTTGAAGTCTTCATCGATTGACGAGACCATGGTGGCTGTGTTAAATGAATATATTAAAAAAGGAGGTGCATGTTTGTGTGTTGGAAATGGACATCATATATTCCAATCACCGACAGTAAACGGTAGATGAGTATACTTTGTCCTATACTTGATGAAGAAGACTTAGTCTCTATGTACAGCAATAAAACTATATGTATGAATTATATTCGTTTCATGAACAAAATTTACTACGTCTACATCCTGCATCAACACATTGGTATTGTCAAAGGCCTAGACTAAATTATTTATACAAACAATCAAGAGTCAGTACCACGTGATGATGTCATACTGCTATCATATTATTGTGTATGTATGTGGAGTCCAGGGTATCTTAGTAACAACATCAAAGGATGTAAGCGATAAATTAATAGTGTTCTAGCAGATAACTCATTATGTTTAAGAAGTCAATGACTTGGTGTCTAAGGAGAACATTCCATTGGGTTTAAGATGACCATTCGACACATTAAGCTGAATTATCAATTTCCTTTACATAACAATCACTGACAATATGATTATATTTTAGTTGACCTGAAAGACAAGACAGAGGCTGAAGTTGTCGCAGTCACTGTTTGTGGAAGTCACTCCTTGCTGAACATGTGCTCTTTACACGACTCAATGCCTCCAAGTTATACAGGGGATGTTGAGAAAGTTCTTGCTGTAGGAAAACGTGACAAAGTTGATGATCAGTATGTTTCACCTGGGGTGTTTGTGTCCAGCTACGGTGCGGGAAAGCTGGCTGTGTGTTTACCTAATATCGAAGTATACTATGTTGACATTGAGGACAATTTTCCGTTATTGGGTGCAAAAGTACCCGACTTGCTGTCAACATCCTATCAACAAGACTGCTTATTCAAAGACATTCTGAAATGCCTTGGCATTTGAAGTCGTTGTATGTCAATCACACATTCTCCTTTGTTGTAAGGAACTGATAGACTTTGATTTGCCGTATTGATTGTATCCGTCTTACTAGTATATTGTAAATGATCATCGTATACATGAATATGGAAGTGGTATAGGTTTACTGGACCATGTATTTTAATATGCTAGTGCGTGTATATTATTTTGTATTATAAGACTTGTATCATTGATATGTTTGATGTTGTTCAATGGTAGTTTTTTCGAGCATTGCTTTAACTCGCGACAAAACATGCGTATGAACATGAATTATATATATTAATCAGTATGCTGTGTTATTGTCTGCTCCTAAACAAATATTTGACCACCCACATATATTGAAATACTATGCTGGATCAGACGTGGGGATAAATGTTGCTCTTTATATTTATTGGTGTGTTTTATTTGATATTAATTAAGTCTGTATAAATAATAATGAAACTGACAAAATGCTTACCTGGCTTAACTGAACAACAAAACATTAATACACTGTCAAACATTCGTTAATGGTCACCTTTTTGTAAGCAGTTAATCAGACTAAGGTAATCATTTATTGATGTGACAGAACAGATAACCTCTGAACAAAGGTTAACTATGTCTAAAGGCAACTGCATATAGATGCCACACTACTTCTCTCCCTTATGTAACCTTTTCAGATTTAACTGTACATACATTTACATCACGTGGTCACATGTACTCGACAATTAAAACAGATTCTTTTTCTAGACGAATTATACTTATGAATATTAGTTTATTATAGCTGTTTGCAGTATATAGTGTAGTGTCTATTACTAGTTTGGCTAATACTGGCTATTTGATTGGCTAATGGTGATGACTGAATCTATTAATAGTTGACAGGTAAGTAAATCATGAAGGCATTGCCTAGATAAGTTGTTGTGTGGCAATTTGAAGTTCAATGAGGTTGTATGATAGTGCTCAGATTTATGGTGAATTCGTTAACATTTAAGGTTGATTCTATTTGACTGATGCGGGGTATGATAATATCATGTGCTTATTACCTATATACATGAATTCATTCATATTTTAAATACTCATTATACTGATTGTCATTATAATGTGTATTAGTCATATCATATAAAAATTTTATACTCTCCTAAAAGGAGGATTGAATAAAATATACAGTCAATATCCTTTATGAAAAAAGCAACTTCATACAAAAACATAAACCAATATGCGATTTTTAATTCGTCTACCTATAACGTTTTGTTATATGTTCTTGTTATTCTTTCTTTACACATGTCATGCTCAATATCTATAGATATGATACAAGTTTTATCGTGAAGATGAATAAATAAATTTATGATGAACCTTTAGTTGTGCATTAGGAGTTTTGTGTTTGAATTACGAAGTGTCGTATTCAAATACACTTGAACTACTCGCTATGAAGCAAAATACAATGATAGTAAAGAAATAACGAAATGCGGAAATACGAATGTCACCCAATTACATGCACATCCTGTTATCCTTACATTAACTTACTGTATCTTCTAACTTTACTATAGATCTAATTCGCTCTTTGAATGATGCGATTACAAACATGAATACACAGAGAAAGCCAAAGAATCCAAATTTTATGCGAACCACATTAGCTTTTCTCAAACATTTATCTTTTTGATCATTTACGCTGACATATAGTTATCATTAACCATGTATATAATTAACTTCAAGGTCATAAAATAAACGCAACATTAGTACAAACTATTTCATTTTAATGATTTTAGACTTAATTAGATTTTCACTGGCAATCTTATAAAAAAAGTTTATAAGTAACAAGCTAATTATCTATTCAACATTTACTGAATGTTATCTCCCTTTCACGTTTTACCCATGCTCCCAACTTGCTGCTCTCAGATGGACAACCCAGCGAAAAGGGAACAGAGGCCGACCAAAATAGACCTGGAGGCACATCTGTCTCAAAGCTCTGATGGTCAGAGGTCTAACCATGGAGACGGCACCTCAAGTTGCTATAGATATAGCCTGGTAGAGGACCCTTCAAAGTCGCCTTAAGCATTAAACTGGTTCCCGTTCCATGATGCGGTGCACCAAAGGTACACACAAGTCAACGAGAACCAGTTTACTTAAGCATCAGACAGCGCGGATAGGAGTGAGTGGGTTATCTCCCTTTAGCACGCTCGGATATCTGAAGTGATTAAATAACTTCTCTTTACTTGATGATAAGATAGCAGAACTAGAAGTTGACCTAACGACACTAAGATTACTATCATTATACTATAATTATACTACGTACGATGAACTGTGTTACTGTTACATGTAAGTAAGAATATACACTGATATATTTAGAAGGTACATGTAATGGCAACCAACTGTAAAAATAAACGAATACTGGGTGATAGACTTTAGTCGGGATTTTAAGAAAATTTAAGTTTATCATTATTCAAATTTGTAAGTTCTATATGAAGATCATGCGCGTACACTGAACTATTGTAAACACATATGATATTTTCTATACAGGCACTGAATTATAGTGTATACGAATAGGATATCTGATATCTTATCAAATGGACGAAAGATATCAGAGAGCGCTCTTATTCCCATAATTTCAAACTGAGTTTAACCGTATTAGTAATACGTACAATGTAATTATAAACATTGGATCAGAACACGAGCTATGTTATCTTATTATACTGATTTATAGTAGCTATGGTGTCTTTGTGGACAAGCAGCGGCGGAGCAGCCATGGTACGTCAATCCTCCTGTAACCAAATATGTGAAACAGGCCATTTTGAGATACCTGTCTGTGGAACTGATGGAATCCTGTACTGTAAGGGATCTTTTTAGAGTATTTCTACACAGCGTAATTGTGTCCTTTCATTAAGTGTGTCATCAAGGGAAAATGTGATGTTTTCGAATTGAAATGTAAACTGCTATTAGGATCACGGAAGTATAAATGATCCGGAAGAGTACATACTATAGCTCATCAAAGTACGATAACGCTATGTTAGTGTACTATTATGTTTACAATTATATGTTATGTAGACAGATACCCAGTTAGCAAAAAATATGGGACCCATATGGGCCCCTTGTTGAATTCTATATGGGCCCTATATGGGTCACCCATGTGGGGCCCATATGGGTTTTGCAAACGGGATTGGCATGGGCCCCACATGGGATTCTATATGGGACCTATATGGGTCCAATATAGGACCCTCTTCTGACCCATATCGGCAATCAATATGGGCCCCATATGGGCTGCCTATATGGTTCCCATATGGACTATCTACCTGGTTCCCAGATGGTTATATGTGTAAATTGTAGAAGAATAATTTTAAGAGACATTCATTGTTTCATATCATGATAAAAAGCAATGTATAAGTTTAAATTTCAGTTTTATTTTCAATCAAACATGAATACACAACACATCACAACTCTCTTCCTGTGCCATCAACTGTTGATCTTGATAAAATTTGTCTAAGACAACTTCGCTAAAGTGTATTCATCAATAATCTTTTCTACAGTTATAAAGTTTCTTAGATCTCTCCCTGAAATGAAAAAAAACTCAACTGACTAAACGACACGTACGTCTACAAAATCTATAAATCCATAAGGCTCATAGAAATTGACATCGATTTTGAAAATACGTTTTATCTTTCATAATGCATCCTGTTTTACACAAATTCTGGAACCATACTTGTTTGATCAGTGAATGAAAAACACATATATACATATTCATAAACTTTATACGGTAAGTACTAAACGAATGAACCACAATAAACATTTTTGTATCGAAACCAGACATAAGATATCGCGAAATTATATGACAGAGAAAGGACAAATGTATTAAAATACGAAATAACGATCATGACAAGTTTTGTAGAGGAGAATGCAGATACAGTATTTAAAATAATTCATTTGAGTGTACTTACCTTCAAATAACCAACTTCAAGAACAGAAAAGAATCTATGTGGCAATTTTTTTCTTTGTTTACCAACTTGCCAATCCTAGCTTCAAATGGCGCGTGTATCGCAACCTCACGCGAGATTTGGCAGTAGCAATTCTGTTATCGAGTTTATTATGAACAAAAAGACGAACACTGTATAAGTTTTCAGCTTGTCAATATTTTTCAAAGCAGATCGATGAAAAATGGAAAAAATAAAAAAATAATTTATAACGGCAGGTTAAACGACCTGCCATAAATATCACAAATATGGGACCCAACTGGGTCCCATGTGGGTAGTAGCAACTTCCTCTTTTAACTTCATACGTTCTCAAAAATGATAAAAAAGACAAACTTAGCAGTGCTTATATGTGTAACAATATACATTTACAGTTGTAGCTTAAAATTCCACTTTATATACATAATATATACATATGGGCCACATATGGGGCCGATGTGGGCAAATAGTCACAAATGGGACCCATATGGGACCAACATTTACTAGCCCATATGGGCTTGCCCCGATACAGCCCATATGGTACCCATATGGGCTTGCTATCTGGGTATAGTCCTTATCAGTTTTATGAAACACCACGTCTGTAAAAAATCCCAGTCCATCTTTTAAGCTTCTCTTCAAATAAGAGCGTCTGTAGCAACGTTAAATGTCGCATCGACGCTAAATTTCGCATTAGACGTTATATGTCGCAAGGCTGAGGTTTTGCGACATTTAGCGTTGGTTACGACATTTAGCGTCAGCCTTGCGACATATAACGTCAAATGCGACATTTAGCGTCGATGCGACATTTAACGTTGCTACAGCGTCAACACGTTATTAATGTTTTTGTCTTAGCATTATATCGCTAAAGGCAACAGTGACAAATTAAAGGTGTGAATCTGGCGATTTCGTCAGTCTCACAATCATTTGGTACTCGCACACTCTAATTACAATGTACGCTACCAAGCCTTCATTATTTTGGATCTAAGCGGAAACTTTGTTTTTGCCTTATTAGGGACATCAAACGTAATTCAGCAACTGATCACAGTACAGTCAAAGCTGTATTAGCGGCCACCTCGGAATAAAGGCCATTCTGTTAATAACGAACATTCTTTTAAAAACTGTCATGAATTATATAGAACAAAATGGCACCCTTATAAAGCCCACCTGTCAATAAAGGTCGTATTTGTCTTTCCCAAGGGTGGCCTTTGTTCACAGGTTTGGTTGTATGACAAGAGAAACGAGTAATTTTGTTTTAGCGACCATGTGCGAATATGACAGAGCGAAATGTAATGCAGAAGAACGAGGCACAACACTCAATATCCATAGCATGGGAGTTTGCATCACTTTAAATACAACATGCGATGAAATTTCTGATCCCAACTTTAAATGTGTACGTCCGAATTTTGATTTGGTGTGTGCATCCAACAATTTAACTTACGGTAGGTTATTTGGTTGATATTTATTTTTCGAATTGGGGACGGACTCTTTGTGTGAGAAAGTAGGCAGTTACTTTGGGAGGATGGGAGTCTAGTTCTGGAAATTCCCAGGAACGATGGTTCAATGAACTGTCCTCATATGACTCTGACTGTTGACAAGGGGCGTAAAACTCAAAGAAACAAACACATGGTGTGAGGCTCTCTCAGAGAAGACGTGCGGGCATCTTTAAGCTCGATTTGTTGATATGTAATCGTTATAGAATGGTGTCTATGCAGTAATGCATGTGATTTATCAAATAATTAAATACTAATGCAGTTTTCCAGAGAGGATTACATGCTAAATCTTAGGATATCGGGGACCGTATTACTACATGTAGTTCTTATGTTCAACATCTTGTCATCTCATATTTGTAGGGAAATGTATTTACCGTATTAGCTTACTGCCAACTATAGTTAAGCAACTAAAATGTAAATCATTGGCTAGATATTTAAGTTAAAACGTGTCATCTATGGTAATATGGCAAGGTAGAAATTACATGTCTTCGGAACGACACCCTAGTATTCAATAAAGTACAGCCATAGTGCATGTAATTCAGAAGGTGACCGGCAAGGTCGAGCTGCTAATATCTCTGACTAGTAATCATTAGCTCCTCACTATTCTTAACCACATCTACGATTAGACACATTTTAAATATAAGGCAGATGGCCAGCTAGCGTACGGAAGATCTTTGGTTCTACGCTGGTATGCAACTGTATGGGGTCTTCATCCAGCGTTAAAGCTTGAACCAGTTTCCAAAAGCGGTTGGTTCGACGTAAAAGGAAAATATAAAGCTGTTGCATTCAACCATAGCTTACGCTGGGACAAACTTCTAATTGTCCACATCGTATCTTATAGCACTTCAAAAGAAAATTATTCAATTGGTTGATATCAAAGTAAATTTTCAATACATTCAATGCAATACTTCAACATGAATATTCGATTGCTTTTTGAAGATCGATTTAAATATTGTATTTTAAAACCGTTTTCGTGTTCTTCAAAGAAGTTTTTAATGTGAACGTTAAGTAATTCGACATAGTTTAAACTCTACGAACATTAATTGTCTGAAATCAAAATTCGAATCTTATTTGTAGACAACCCCTGTGTGTTTATGCAAGCCAAGTGTCACAACAACAAACTTGATTTTGTACACACGGGACCCTGTAACTTTGACACAACTAATGCTAAAAAGGTAAGTAAAAATGAAGATGCTTGTATTGATAGTTAACCAGTACATTATTGTGCGTATTGTAAGAACAGTTTTTGACCATTATTTCGTTTAGAATTTTCGTCTTGAACAGTTCTAATTAGTAGAATTTAGAATGGAACTGGTAAGAATACAATACATAAAATCGTTTTGCATCAGAAACCATCTCATTTATACATTAACTTTATTCCCTGATAACTACAGTAGATTATAAATACTTAAAATTACACTTGATTCAAATTAATAATAATAAGGTACTTAATTACTGTATTGCCTTCATAAAGCATTCATGACTGTCTGGATTTTAAAATGGTAAAGGAACACAATATCCAAGCAAACCCAAGCAAACAGACATAGTACCAATAATTCTGAACTGTAAATATCGCGGCATATAATAATAATTATTATATACATGAAAACGTGTGTAAATCATTTAATGTTATGTTGTCAGTTGGACTGTGGTATGTACATGACGAATACGACAAATATTGCATTCGAAGACGGATCCATAGTCGAACCAGATATACAATGTGAAACCCATCCTACTGATTATATATGTCTACTTGGAGGTGTCACGTACCATGGTGCTTGCAGATATTGTCTCCTACTCCGCAGACAGGGGCAGATAAGTCAGTATATATTTTTCCTAGTGATTGAACTACGCTATGTATAACTGGACGTTATGTGATGTGAATCAATATGACGTCACAAGAATATGTTTATTTCTCTACAACTATATCAATATGGCGTCACAAGAATACGAGAATACGTTCATTTCTCTACAACAGTATCAATATTACGTCACAAGAATATGTTTATTTCTCTACAACTATATCAATATGACGTCACAAGAATACGAGAATACGTTCATTTCTCTACAACAGTATCAATATTACGTCACAAGAATATGTTTATTTTTCTACAACTATATCAATATGACGTCACAAGAATACGATAGTACGGTCATTTCTCTACAACAGTATCACTATGATGTCACAAAATACGAGAATACGTTCATTTCTCTACAACAGTATCAATATGATGTCACAAGAATACATTCATTTCTCTACAGATTCTCAGATTATTCTGAGAGATTAAGGCACCGATTGGATCACATATTTATAACATGAAAAAGTATATCTAATTATGTTGCATGATAAGAATGTAGTATGAATCCCTTTAGCGACTGATAAAGTTTAATAATTGAATAATAAACACGACGGGTTATATTATTTAGAGTAATGACAATAATCAACTTGTATATCGTAAATAGACAGTTTTGAATTTCTTAGATTCGTTAATCATTTCAGATATTGGAAACATGCAAGTGTACTTTGATCATGTAGGCCGGTGTACACATCATATCATCGGATGAACAGACAGTTGGCATTTTAGTGTTCTTTCTGTAAAAATGATTAAAAATAAGTCAATGTTGAATTTGTTGAAAAACCGTTATAGCATCTATATATCTTGTAAGTACTGTAGAATCATTAATTTTCGTTGGGGATTTAATTTCGTGGCTTTCGTGGTTCGTCTCATCCACGAAATCAAATCCCCACGAATTCAAATGCGGAGATAAGGCATTTCTTTTCAAAAATCAAAATCCACGAATTTATGTCCCCACGAAATAGCATTTTTAGTAAAAAACACGAAACTTGAACCCAACGAAAATTAATGATGCCACAATATATAAACTATTCACCTGTAACAGATCATTTCATATGTTATACATTGTTCACATAAGGGCGTATTTATTTTGTATTCATTCGCAAGTACTTGGATATAGCTTTTCGACTTGGTGGGAGAGTATTCGAGGTCATTAGCATGCAAGGGAGTTGTAATTTCAAGTGCTTGGAACAAACAATAATCGGCCTGTCCCGTTTAAGTACGCTGTTCAATAAACAGCAATTCTAGATTGTTTGGCCGTATGAATTGTGAGATTTACATAAACAGAAAGGGTTAACACATGAAAAACTGTTCAAGCCCTAACGATGGAGGAAGGCCCCGGACACCTAGGTAGAACTACCGACCTTCCGTAAGCCCTAATATGTGAAATTCTTTAGTCTCAGATGGGATTTGGGCTCACAGCGGTATCTAGCGACTACTAGTCAGAGCCCAAAAACCACTAGAACAACAATAAAAACAGATAGAATATCACAAAATATAATGTGCATGAATACAATCAGGACAATGTACATAAACACATATATATGCATACATGTGTTTAAACATTATGTATAAACATTTCGGAGAACAAAATTAATGTGATGCGTGTTCTGTCTGCCACTAGAGTACACCAGACTACTCATCTAGAAATGAAGATGTAATTTGGGATCAGAATTGGTCGTTATGGGCTTTTAAAAACTCTGTATTCATTCTGGATTAAGTCAGGTTTTCAACTGCGGAGTAAGTAGCTATCCACTCTTTCGCGGTAAACTATAAGCGAGATATTGTACTAATCTTCCAACCGTAATCTCACAGATTATTACGATATTTAACGGGAATGAAAAAGGACTGTAAGTACAAATAATATTTATTTGAAATGCATGTACATGTATAATACTATATCATCATTTTCTAGGAATTAATTGGTATTAAATACTAGATATATTATGTCATGTTCTTGTTTTGGCTTTCCGAATTACGTCATGGATCGGTTATGTCGAGATGTCATGTGATTTATGCTAAATAGACTGGTGCAGGTTTTCCTTTGACACCGAGACCGGTTGCACGAAATACAGAACCAGCGAGAGGCGTTTGTTGCTTCTCCTCTTCTGAAACACCATGGGCCGAACAGGTGATGAACATCTCATCAAAGTTCTGTCCACCAAAACAACACGATGTTATACGTTTTGCTGGTAGTGATATAGCAGTTAACTCATTCCCTGTAAAATTTACGCAGCTTTCGTTAATATGACACATTTTTATTGTAATTACGACATTACAGTTTGAATTGTACCAGTGTACCTACATTTTGTATTTTGAAATCCAACAATATATCAGATGTCCTTGTTATACGATTAACGTTTGCAATGGATGCGTCAATTTTAAACCGTGACGTGCGTTCTTTGACGCTGTACCAGAGCAAGTTATCACATATAGTTGCCAAGTCGTACGCTCGTGAAGACACTCTTGGTAAACTACTGTTCTACTGTAAACGCCTTTATTTCTGCGGGTGCAAATGATGGTACACTTATGGCAGTTTTCCATTAGTGGGTTTTAGCACTAGCGATTACTGAGATGTTAAAACACTTCAAGTGCATTTATAATGATAAGGACTATACATGAATGAACCTGATACATTCAAATCGTCGTAAACATGGCGAAATAAACGAATACTCACTCAAACATATTGAATAAGGCGAAATAAACGAATACTCACTCAAACCTATTGAATAATTTAGCTATAAATTACAAAGAACTAGTTAACAACTCAAACATACGCATTGAAATGCATATAGATAATTTATATAATAAGACACCATACAGAGAAATAATGTGTAATTAAAGGTTACGAGCTTTATTTTCTTTTTAAGAATGTATGAATTTATATTGTTTACTATCAAATCGTTATCATGATTGATAATACCTGTTTCTGGATCAAAGCGCACGACTCTTCCACCGAAGAATGTAGCAACCCAAAGTTTACCCTCGGTATCAATTGCCATGCCGTCAGGAAATCCTAATCTTCCCACAGTCTCTTCTCCTCCAAAATCAACAACAACACGTTCGTTACCTAACAAAAAAGTAAATGTCAACCATCGGAAACTGTATGAACATTATTGTATAAACCATATATTTTATAAAGCACATATAAGATAAACTGTATACTGTATTTTCATTTATTTTCGTTGGGCTCAATTTTCGTGGATTTTACTAAAATGGCTATTTCGTGGGGACATAAATTCGTGGATTTTGAATTTCGAAAAGAAATGCATTATCTCTGCATTTGAATTCGTGGGGATTTGATTTCGTGGATGAGCCGACCCACGAAATCCACGAAATTAAATCCCCAACGAAAATTAATGAATCCACAGTATGTAACTAAGTTTACACTCATATATACATCGTGATTGGTCAAGAGAATTATGAGTGTATACTTAATAACAAAATACATATTACAACGGAAATATTTTAAGTCCCATTAGCTTTTTGTTATAAAAAAATATATGCAAAAAAACAAACAACTACTGATATGATCCCAAGATAGTTATTACCGACGAAATAAACCCTTTTTCTACTAAAACACTCATTTCGCTGTGAATTTTGCTTTTGTAAAATTGAAATATATAGAGCGCGTGATGTCACTTCATGCCGTACGTGTGCATATGTCAGCGGGAAAACACAGCTGTTCTATAAATAGTATTTTTCCAATGATATTGAAAAAAAATACGATAGTAGTCAGTTTGAAAACATTTTTTCTTGCTATAAAGTACGCACAGGAGGAAAACACACAGGATTCCTCTGTTATAGAACAAACAGAAACTATTACGACCGATAAATTTATATGATTATGGGACTTCACATTTAAAACCTTTGTTTACAAATCAAACTCTACAGTACTTACTCATTGTTCCAGTTGTTATGTCGAAATCGTAACCATATACTTTTCTGGGTATGGAATCAATGTAATACATAGTACTATTATCTTCAGTCCAGGCCAATCCATTCGATATGGAGACACCTTCCTTGTGTTTCCTCACTGTGCCATCTAATTCTAAGCTGTATAAAGAGCCTTGGTTTTTCTCCACGACTGCGGCCTCTTTCTCCAAACCCATTGTACCTGTTTGAAGTTTGAAAGTTGCATATAGTTACCTAAAACATTGAGTATCGGACAAAGTGCAATTACGTCTTTACATCGGCGTGTATTCATAATCTTTTTGTACGTCAGCTAGAGTCCGGAAACTTGAATGAAGCCAATGCAAACGTTTTCAGCACTCTCATTGTATATATGCGTCAATTTATAATAATGTAAAAGTATGGGGAAATAAAGAGAGCATGTAACTGAATACATGTAATGAGGATAATGCAATGAAATCTCATCCTGTATACATCGACCGACTATGTTAGATGGAAATATGGATTCGGCCGACGTGTTTCGAATGAGTGAAGACTTTCACTCTTCAAACGGTCATATTCCTGATAGTATATCTGTATGTTTGCACGTTCTACACAAAGCTATCATTAAATATGGGATTGTTGGTTATCAATCAATGTACATACCAAACCACAGTCTTCCTGATGGATCACATTTACCATCATTAATACGAGTATTCTTTCCATCATCAACAGTCTGCAGTGTCGTTACCTTCTTAGTATCCCAATCAAAATGACAGATAGACTTTCCAATGGAGACAAGATAACCGCCTTTCTTACATGGTACTACGAGGCTACAAGTTGAATCTGGAAATTCAGTAGAACAGTATGTTGTCAATAACAATGGTTGTATCAAATGTATACGCTAATAAGTCAATACCACAACATTTATCTTGTGCAGTGTCTTACACATCAATCTAAACCATACGTTATTGATAACATGCGATTTGAACAACAATATCGTCTGCATGCGAAATGGCCACACGTGCTCAAATAAAAAATGCATTTTCGATGATTGTTTACATTCAAATGCGTTTGTTAATTTGTTTGTAGACAGTTATTCATTGCTCTCGTTGTACGATGTTATGTGGGTTTTTTTAGGGATGTCAAAATTGACCGAATCAAGTATCCGGATATCCGGATCAGACATCCGGATACATCCGGATGTTCGGATCGATCTTTACACAGTTATTTAGTTTTTACTGTTTTATCGTAACCAGTTTTCGCGATCATCTGTTCATCGCTAATTTCATTTATTTTGAATTAATATTATATTCAATATTGACTAAAAAACGAATAATAATGAAAAACAAATACGCACAATACAATTAAACTCCGCACGTATTTTACTCAAACCGGTGCACGTGAACCATTTCAAAGATTCACTGCCATGTTTCTATTTTAGTCCAGAAGGAACATTCCGGAATTCAAAGTTATTGTAAAGATTGCGTACGTCATCATGCCGTAAACCCATCATGTCTCTATACCAGCTAGTTTGATTATGACGCGTATCTTAAGTTACTCGGGATATTTACTAAATCGTAATGGCGAATTGTCGCTAAAACTGGACCAAAGAATGTCGGCGTCCTTTTGCTGTAACTAATTTTTCTTTGATACCAACTTCTAAAACAATTCACCGCCTTTGATTAAACCGAAATGCTACTAAAATGGAGGAAACAGGCTGTGACTGTACGGAATCTGCGTTCGGAACGACGTTTGAATTCTTTAACTCAAACTTAACATATAATTATATGCAGCATAATTTGTGTTAAACAATTGAAATCGCTAACTTTGTGCAAACACATCACTTAACGCAAAAGATCAGTGCATTAATTGTTTTACTCTTATCTACCACGTGTTGGGACTAATTACAATCAACATTTGATGGGATTAACAAATGAACGCTCCGCGCGATTGCATTATTACCCCGACGTGTTTTAATAATTGGGGTATTGAGAATGGCGCGAACAACATACAGCAAGGTTTGTGACATTATGCACGTACAGGTTTAGCGATGGACCGAATTTTATGAAACTTTTATGGACCGATTTTTTAAAGTCGTTTTATGCTACTCAGATCGGTCTAGGATTAAGCGGTATCACTAAATAAACTTTGAAACTTGATAATAAGTCTTTAATTATCAACATTCAATCATCAAATGACAATCTTTCATTATAATAAGACGTGTGAAAAATTAATCGTCATTACTATTATTCAGTTTTAACATTTAAATAAAATCGCAATATACCGTACTTTAAGTAAAATGTTGATATAGGATGTCAGTAGTGTCACCGGTGTATATTGTAGGCCTAGCATATACTATGTGTCATCACCATGACGACGTCGACTTAATTGCACCCCATGTGTTCGACACTTTGATTATATTTTATGACAGTCGATTTCAGCAACATTTATACGTATTTTAGACGACGGTAGTATTTTGATACGAACATCCGGATCCAAAAATCGGATCCGAACTTCGGAACGGGATCCGAACGTTCGGATATCCGGACTCCGGTTGACATCCCTAGTTTTTTTGCCCCCTCTTAAGAATGCACATAAACTTTGTGGATATATGATTCTTACCAAACTTGTAGTTTTCATTAATTCCTGTAGATGCTGACCATCTGTGTACCGAACAGTCCTCTATGTCTACATACAACAATGTCTGATTAGACTCATCCCAGTGTGGCCCTTCACCGATAGTTAGACAGCTATTCTTTATCAGTGTTTCAACTTGAGCTGACATCTTGAGTGCTACAATACAGAGATGCGTTTAAACTAGACTAAACAAACAGTTGTAGATAGCTAATACCTAACGACTACGTACGTTTCGTGAAAGTTTCAATATCCTCCTAAGAAATCTACCTATTTAAATTCAAATTGTATTTGCGCAACCCCCTTATATACAAACACATGGATATGAAAATTCACATTTGATGCATACACATAAAGCATTAATGAGCTTTAAGAAACCCGTCTACTTTCGATTCATTTGTAGATTAATTTACTCCATTAATGTAAAAAATCATACACGTTAGATTTAGTAAATGTAAAGAAATAATGATGCAGACGAGAAATGCACAAAATGAATACTTACAACTTTGTCAAAATCCCAGGTGTGTATGAGGTGTTGGTAGAGTTTTCTTTATCTGTCGTTGTCTGTGTGGTGGCCTTGACGTGTGCAGTTAATCTTTCATAGAGTTATCTATAGCTTAACCTGCTGATTAAGGGATGGCGTGTGCGCATGACGAAAAGGGAACTCACTCGTTTCTATTCATATTGTAATATTTCATCTTAAGTTGTATCCCTTTTCATATTTTATCTCACGGTGTGATCACTAAACATGCATACGTGTATAGATGTGGGAATTCGTCTGTCTTCCTTCTATACATAGATGTATTCACTTCACGTAATTCATGAATGATATGTTGATATGTAACATTTTCAATATCCCAAAAGTGTGTGACTCAAAACACCGAATCTTAAACTGGAACATGCACATGTACCGTATTAGATGGTATATAATCGTTTGTTCATCATTTCAGCCGACTAATAACAATAGTATCTATATTTTAATCACAAAACTAGGTTTAACTGATTAGTTTAACCGAAGTCGACAGCCAAAATGGGAATTAATACGGATGAAAACAATCGTAAAACTGTAACGACAAGACCCGCCCCCCTACATATGCAAGCTAGGCTATTTTAGGTTAAGATTAGAAGTTAGAAGTCATACACGCAATAAGCCATACTACATCACATAAAATGTTAAATTGTCTATCTACTATTTCACGCTGCGAAAAACATGTGATCAAACTTAGCCCCCCACCCCTTTTATGGTATTTGTTCTCGTGTAAGTAATGACAATATCGCCATGGTAACGTTTACGTTATCTAGAGCGTCAATATATATTTCAAAACATCAGTGTCCTGCTTCACAGATACATTAAGCATTTACTGTGCTAAGACTGATTCTGATGCTGGAGAATGTATCCGAATAGAAGACAATCGATGGGTGCAATAGGGAAAGAGGTAAGTGGATTAAATACCATATTATTATATTAATACATATTTTGGTAAATAAAGAAACTGAAATAATCAGGGTGATACAGTTTCTCTTTCAATGTACTTTATATAATAATGTTCTAAAATGGCAAATCAATTTACTAATACCTAACCTGTTGCTAGTAATTCAATATGGATATACAACTGCATTTAAGAATATATATATAATATTATTTTATTTTTTTGTTAGTAATTGTTATTAGAGTTTGAATTCGACAAATTTTATCAAATCAAAATTATACAAATAGTTAATGTTATTTTCTTAAGTCTATTCAGTTAGCCACATTCTGTTAGTTTTATTTTGTCTGAAATCTCAGGTTTTTCAAACACAACGGAATCTGCTAAAGAAGCGCTGGTTTATCACAATTCCCTTCTATGTGATGAGTCACTGATGACTAATGGAAGTCTGACAGAAATTATATAACATGGAATGCTATCTTTCTTTCATATATTTTCAATTGTTCTTTTCAGGGTTCGACATGTGCAAATCCATTCCCTAGACGAAATTCAGCTATTGTCACTAAATGCTCATGTACGTATCTCATTAATTATATGACTATATACGTGAAATATTGTATTTTTCAATTGTCTGTCATGTTCGCGCAGCTGATTTATTGTAAAACAAAGCGACCGTGCACTCTATTGGAATAATTATAATGATTCGGCTTTCTTGTAATTTTGTTAGATTTTCTTGAATACTACATTCAGTTGGTTCACTTTTATTTACAGCGCCAAAACGTCCTTCACAAGACAGACGGTATTCGGAACTTTCATTTCAGGACATTCAAAAGCTTTATAAACCAGACACTGAGAAAATCTCACTACAAAAACAATTTTCAGTGATATGTCATCCAAAAGAGATAAGTTCTCGAGAAACCGATCTTAAGGCCACCTGTAACAGGGGAACAAAAGCAGAGCGGCGGTTTTCTGCTAATAACGTCGTTTTACCCAGAATTCCATCCGCAACACCGGAACCGGATATAGTAAAGCATGCAAGTCAACATGAAGTACATTTTGATGTTGATGGTAGTTTATACCAGCCAAAGCATTGCTGGTGTTTTCGTTGTCAAATCATGTACAGTATGTACAGAAATGGTGACGAACGTTTAGCAATGTGGGGTAACTATCCGTGCTTTAGACGTTGATTATACATACATTCATGAGATCAGGCCCCCGAAAAGAAAGAACTTTTTAACATGTAAAAAATAGTTCTTGAAATTGTGTAAATAATGTTTGTAACAATAATTATACGACGAAAGTGCCTGTGAACTTGTATGTGTTTATGTTAAATGTAAATAATTCATACACTGGAAAGTATTTTATGGTATGTTGATGATTGCTAGAAATCTGTACTAATTAACCCTCTTCATTTACTAGTAGTACCTAGATTTCTATTTCATCAAATGACTTATGGTTCAGATGGTACCTAAAGTTATGTATATAAAATATTGTCTCGTGATTTTTTCTATCATTTACGATTATCAATCAGGGTGAATGCCTAGGATTCCTACAAAAAAATCTAACAATGCTATGTTTGAATTGATGTAGAAATGTTAATACTAAAATCGTTGTGGTTAAGTTATTGTTAGTTCACAGACCATTCCTTCTAAAGGGTCAGGTCGTTAATTTAGTTTCTTGTTTTGTAGCCTTATTTTCATATTTAGTTTTTCTACTGTATTGTGATATGTTGTGCTGTAGGTACCGTCGTCATGCATCCGTCATCAACTTAGTAACTTAGTAATATCGTCATTCATTGCTATCAAGGTGACGTCAACAGAATAGATTTTATATCACCAATTCTTTTACGTATTTGAATACGTTCTCGATCGATCTTAAAGGGTTTGGCACTAAGTGATAACACTATAAATTAAATACGTTCGTCTCTGATAATTAAATGTATGAGTTTTGACATCCGAAGAGTAGCGGACTAAAATCACAATGAATACATCTTATAAGGTATTATTACTGACCACCAGTATAATTCACACATGTATGGTGTTATATGCAATCATTATTATTGTGCAGAATCCCTAAGAGACGTTTAGTCAGTTTAAACTTATTTTATTTTACATCGACTGTATAGCAATTAAGTACTTACAACTTATATTAACTTCTCTCGATGACAACTTCATGGATTCTGACCAATACTCGCACCGAAAGACGGAATTGTGAAGGTCCGGTCAAGTTCCGCCATTGACGGGATTCGAACCGCAACCTCCGTTGATTGTTGTTTACCGATCTTACTATTATAAATACACCAATAAACGTGTAGTAAAGTATTGTTTGCGTTTGTTACGCTATTGGTAAACGAGTTATTGCTAAAATAAAGCATCCTATTATGATAGTACATCAGACCCACTACTTGTCCGTGTAGGACTTGACAAATTCAAACTGAATATTATACTTTATTGCATTTAGTACATGTATACCACAACTAACTTTCTTCATTTTATTCATAGTTACGCAGTTTCGATTTTATTATCAAGGAATATACCATGAACAGCTGACGGTCAGAAAGCTAGATTCTACATTACGAACTTGTCATGACGCACAATTTGACTTAAAACTCAATTTCTGTACAAATATATTTGAGTCTTCTATAGTCAAGTGAATTTAATGAATATGAATCAAATTAAAAACTCATCATTTGTGTTATAATACTAGTAATATGATAAATGACAGTGGATATCAAAATATGAACATTGTTTACTGTGGATTAAATTAGATACACTTCATCTAAAACTGAACTTTATGGGATTTTTTCATTTCAAACTTATGTTATCAATTCTATATACCACATGCCGTATACGATCTTTTAGCCAAGCCAACTACAGAACTTCAGATCAATAAAGTGCACTGGAATAGTTTTTCGTATTAGTTTATGTGTAGCATAATTGTAGGCATATTCTTAAGCAGTACCAATGACTCACAGTGTCAATGTATACAGATAATGTCCAACATACTGAAGAATCATTAATTTTCGTTGGGGATTTAATTTCGTGGATTTCGTGGGTCGACTCATCCACGAAATCAAATCCCCACGAATTCAAATGCAGAGATAAGGCACTTCTTTTCAAAAATAAAAATCCACGAATTTATGTCCCCACGAAATAGCCATTTGAGTAAAAACCACGAAAATTGAACCCAACGAAAATTAATGATTTTACAGTAATCATTAGCGCATGTCTAATGAAAAAGAAATATACGAGTCTTCGAATTACGTTTGCTGACGGCTCTGAATATAATTACAAGATGGTCAGACCGATCCAAAGGCAGACAGAGTATAACTACAGTACAACCTCTTCAAAGCAACATCCCTTGGAGGCACAGGTGGCTGTATCAGTGTTCGGGCCACACACACACAAATCCCGTCACTGAGCTTATATTACTATCAAGGTGAAAAGCCTACTATATGTCTATACGCCAAACAATGTGGATAGTATATATAAGCTCAGTGGCGGGATTTTTTTGTGTGTGGCCCGACCACTGATACAGCCACCTGTGTTTGGAGGTAGTAAACTTACTTGCTATCGTCACATTTTAAGAGATTATATTCATGAACACAAGAAACATCTAAAACAGCAATTATAAAAATGATATAAATTTATTCACTCTCAGATCCATAATGTTATATATAACTACATAAAATCATTCATACCAACAAAAAAGTACAATGTATATATAACACGTTTATAACCAGGCAGGAGTTGACTACACCGCGACTTGTATAAAGATCCACACATATGCATACAGCGCAATATTCATGTGTCCAACCGGTCATTCAGATAAGATTTACAGTTCTTAAGACATAGAACTTTGCTAAAAAAGTATTTTATCTGTAACAAAAGTTAATCTGCATGTCATTTAAATTAAACATCAAAGTCAATTAAAACAATTTCAATTTGTTTGTATCACTTACAGACAATATGCTAAGTAAAATGACGTTTGATAATTATCACTGGAAAGTTTACAACGTTAAAATTCCTCAGTGACCTTTTATTGCTGGCGTACCATGTTGTTCACGCCATGAACATATGTTCTACGTACATACAAACACACTATAATTCATTCATATACAAAAATAATCGAGGTTAGAAAGATATAAGATATCAAATATTTAGAGTAACATGAATTATTAATACATTATAGGATACTTAGTCAAGACATAGACTTTCTACATGACAATTCTAAGCTGTGTGTGCTACACGTGCTGGAAATAACAGTTTGTAGACTTTCAGATCCATCAATATAATGTCCTTATACATGTATATACAGTTCATTGGACCCTACAAACCACCTATAATAAGGATCTGGTATTTCCACCAGCTAATACGGATAATTAACATACATTTTTGTCGTTACTTATTCCTCACAGCATAATAAAAATCTTGGCCACGTATTTTGGAGTGCCATGATATGGAGAGAATATTTATTGGTAAGTAATCGAGTTTTTTTTCAGTTTTAATGCTTTTAAGTCTTGGGTGCCATTTTAAGTACAACACATTTTTTGTGCTATGTTATTTAATATTTCAAATAAATCTTCATTCTTTGTATCAATGTAGCTTGAAGTTTTTACATCTATTGTAATATGCCATATACATCGCACATCGAATCGTTCATCTGATGTGCGCGCACCTCATCATCTACTGCCACCTCCATTGTCCCGCACTTGGTTCAGGTCCGTACGTGATGGCTGGAAGGGGTTGCCTGGAGTCCATGTCATAGAGGTATGGACCTTGTTGTCCATAGGGTGCTGGGTAGCCACCTTGGTGACCATAGTAGTAGTCCTTGTGTGGGGTTTCTAGTGGCATTGGGTAGCTACGCTCAAGGTATTCGCGGGATCGGCCCTTTTCGTAATACTCCTGCAATATGAGTTTGTTTTTTATAACCATATTTTCAATGAGACACAATGTCATTGTTCGTCATACTCCCGGACATAATTTATCAATAAGTTAGCTGTTTCGAAGTGAAACAATTGTTGCAAATTTTACAACATTAATGTTATGTCCTCTACAGATACGATTTATTAATAACATAGAAGTCATATATCACCAGAAACGTCGTACATAAAAAAGGTCAGTAAAATGACCAGTAAGTATGAAATATAAAAAGGTTAAACGTGAATGCCACAGAGTGATTGCTGTGGAAAGAATTTACAGTATCTTAAAGGCCCATTAGCTTTTTGAATTTAGAAATACAGAATGATAGATAAAATGGAAGTAAAATATAAGAAATGTATTTTATTTGCACTAAAACAATGTTTGCATAATGGCTTTCTTTAGCTACATATCGTAAAAATGTTGTCAATTGCTTTTTCTTATTTTTTTGCAATATCATTGAAAAAAAATACTGTACTACATTTCTATATGAACCTCGTGATTAGAAAAGAAAATTTCGGAATGTTTTTGCTGCAAGTAAAAGTCAATTTCACTCATAAGACACATTTCTAATTAAGACAAGACCTACTTTTAAACATCCAAAAAGCTAATGGGACTTTAATGTGAATAAATGTTAGTAGCGAAATGAACGAAACAAAGCATACAGAGCAAGTTAGTAGCGGGTCCTATGAACGGAAAACATACTATAGCTAGCCCTAAGTAAATATCCAAGACCAACAGTGTACTAAAGCTATTCAAACGCCACTAAATTCTGTGCAACTCAAAACACCTCGTATATAAACATGTAGTCAAACATGTATTGGTGAACACTTTTACAAACATATTCTATACTATTATTCTCCAGTACGTTCTAACTTCAGAATTTTCAAATATTTTATTTATTTCGGAGTTGAACAATGTCAATGTCAAAGAGGGTGTTTGATAATTATGGGTGGATTGAGGATGGTCATAAGCAACAACAGTATAAGTATTAAAGTATTCTAGACAGCGGTGTTGGTGCTAGACGAAACAGTAAAATCTACCTAATTACGTACGGACGGAAGGACGGACGGACAGGACAATTACTATATGACCCGACACCATAGATGCCGCGGACATAAAAAGGCAACCATTTATGATTTATTTAGTATGGCTAAGTTTAAAGAAACTGTTAAGTAAATACCAGAAATTTTCTATCGAGGGCGAAAGATATGTTTAAGCATAAACAAACACTAAAAATATGCTACTCATGTTAATCAAACGCTAGTGCACTGGCTATAACATTTGCACGATACACCATCATAATCATATAAAGGTGTCTGTATATTAACTCAGGTTTTACAAGATTTTATATGATAAGTTTACATTTACAGTCCAATTTTAGAAACTTAAAGGGGCATACCCTACAATTTGGTGCATCTAGAATCAAGGCAAAATGATGATAGATTAGAAGCTTGTAAAGAAAAAAGCCGACAAAGGAAGTTTCAGCCAAAAATTCATCCAATTAAAAAAAAATCGCAAAAAATATTAGTTTCCGTAAAAGATCGGAAACTCTTTGGAATTTGTTGTACAATTTTTGGGTGGAAGTGATTTATTATTCATAGCTATGATTTTTGCTGCTAGTACCTAAACTAGTCATTTAATGACCAAAGTTCTTCTTGCAATTATCCATTATATATGGTTTTACATATACATCTTACACATTTTTACACTTTCACAGAATGTTTGTCAGTTGTAGGGTATGCCCCTTTAACAAATTGAAAATGAATATCATACACTGTATAGATTTGATGTTTTATGACTTTATGCAATTCTTCATGTATTTAACCAGTCAGGGATATCAAACATTCATATCTTTTCATAAAGTTTAATTCATCATAGTCATCTCTGTTTATGTCATTGATAAAAACAACAAAATAGTTCCCTAGCAACCCCACATTCGTTAATAAAAACACTACTTTAGTTAGAATGAATGAAAGTGGTGATAAAAAACATGTTTATGAAAAAGGTTTAAATCAGTATCAGCTAGGCAAAATATCGATTTGTTTATAAAATGCTGTGCGCTTTTTAATGCTTTTAAAGAAAACATTTCACCATTTCTAGTATTATTTGAAATGCGCGAATCTTTCTAACTTAAAAATACGTTTTGAAAATACGTGAATTTTCGTGAGAATAATATTGTTGTGCAGAATTTTGTACAAAACTAACAAATGTCAACTAATGTTATTTAGGCTCAGCAAACAAGTACAAAGAGTGTTCTATGTTTAGTCACATAGTTGATAATGAGGGGAAAAAAGCAAGCGAAAAAAAAGAGAAGAATACGAGAACGGTAAACATACTAGTTTAACATTCAAGAGGACAAACAGAGTGGTTAAAAACCATGTTGTGGACGATATTAACTACTACATTGTTTTAAGTCTAGTTATGATTTCGATAATGTTACTTGCTTTTATGTATACTTGAATAATTTACCTATCTTTAAAAGATATAAAACGTTTATATAACAAAAAATCCGATTAAACATCCAATACGTAACATGCTGTGAGTCATGTATTGTTTGTGAAAGTGTTGTGTAAAAACTGTGAAGAGTCAAGTTCATTTTTTGTCTTGACATTTCCGCAGAAAGAAATATTTGAGTCTCGTTTAAGCCTACTAAAATCTATTATACGATTACACGTCTATATTCGAGTTAGATAATTAATTCTAAAACTAGAATCTATGAAATGCGTTTTTAAAGTTTAGAAAAAGGGTCAGAGATAAAGATTCTGAAAAACAAAACGCCTGTATTTCAGTGAGGACGTTGAATTAATGATTAACTTGGATTCAATTTATTAACACATTAAAATAAAACAGACATGTATGCATGTATAAACGTATAAACCACAGGATGTAATTTACATTCCTTTTATAACCATAAACATCCAAGGCATTCAGTTTTATACGCATCTATCCTTTGTTATTTAAATGTAGATTTTAAAAAAAAATAACCATACATTCAATCGAACGTAGAGTAAATAAATTAAATGTGACTGTAATTCAAAACATTACTAATTATGTTTACTACTGGGTTAAAGGTTTTCGGTATGTTATAAAGAAAAGGATGCAAGGTGGTGTTGCAAACACTGAATATAAGCATGCAGTGCAATAAAAATCGTGCATGCACGTGCGCATAGTTACGACGAATCACGTATATTTCTGTACCTTCTCACTATAGCGTTCACCCCCAATGTAACATCCGGCCACAGAATAAAATGTGGCAGTGAATGCTGCAAATACCATGGCGATCCAACCAATGATGTAAGAATACCCGTATGTCCGGTCAGTAGCTTTCTGGGTTTGCTAAAACATACCAATAATTATACGATATAAGTACGGTACACAGATATATGATATATTATACATATACGTTCAGTTATACCTGATTCCTGATGTCCTTATAAAGTTGACGTCCAACAACACAATATATGGTGGCAACAATGGTAGCCAAACCCATTCCTACCCATCCGATAATGTAACTATAACCATAGACTCTTGATGAAGCAGATTTGATAGACTAACAATATACAATGTAAATATGTGTCACATTATCTTTGCTACAACTTGTACGTAATTCGATAAGTGGGCAATGGAGATAGAATGAGGAAGTTTCAACAACTCAAACCGACATATGTTATAAATCAACATAATTATATAAATAAATGTACGTAGCATGTAAATCTTTTTTCAACATTTAATAGGTTACAGACCTTAAAATTAAAATGATATTAACAAACAAAGATGTAACTAAACAATCATAATTGCCATCTTTTCTAGATTAGCGCATGATTACATTATTGACTGATAACAATCGTACAAACAACACTTAAAATGTGAGTCGGTCTTAAACTTACGCTATCCCAGGCAATGTAAAACTTGCCCATGTATGGATCTTCTTGTGTGATTTTATTCCTCTCCAGGTACTCGGCACCATGGAAAAATGCGATAGCCGCAGCAGTGGAAAATGCTGCAATCCAAATTAATTTCTAATTTATTAAAGACAGACAGACGAACGATTGATGAATATTTATATCAGAATTGTAACATAGAAATACTAGTAGTTTATTGAGTCACAGATATAGTGACAGTTTTAATCGTTTACCAAAAAAACAAAACAGATGTCATGCACAGTGGTCAGTTATTGCACACATCTGTCAATATCGGCTATAGGTTTTCTTTCTCTAGGATCTAACGTTGCAACAAGAACGGCTGTTTGGTGACTTTTCAAGTTTTAACAGTGGACGAAGACCCAACATGTACATCTGGGTAGAACCACAAACTTTCTGTATATAAGACAGCAAGACAGTTTCTTTACACGTGAGTTTTGTCAGAACCAGGGTGGGCTTAGTGATTATTAGAAAAGAAACATACCCCCCCCCCCGACCACGGAGGCTCCTATGAATATTCTTCCCGCGGAGTTAAACTATAAAGAGCCTTGACTGTAATATCTCATCGAAACTATCAAGGAGATTTTATACTGGTATACATATATAAATTACATTTTCAAACATACACATATACATGCATGTACATGTATTTGTGAAAGTTACTAAAATATGATATTTTGGATAGGAAAACAAGGATAACTTATATAAATTCCTCTCCATATACTGGTATATTTATGGGGGTCTTTAATACTGTGGAATCATTAATTTTCGTTGGGTTCAATTTTCGTGTTTTTTACTAAAAAGGCTATTTCGTGGGGACATAAATTCGTGGATTTTAATTTTTGAAAAGAAATGCATTATCTCCGCATTTGAATTCGTGGGGATTTGATTTCGTGGATGAGTCGAACCACGAAATCCACGAAATTAAATCCCCAACGAAAATTAATGATTCTACAGTATGCGATTTATTAAGCGATTCAAGCAGAACTTACCAGCAATATAAGCACAGAGTCCAGCAATATATGCCCATCTGGATTGTCTCCAGCAACATATTAACAGACCGAAGACATAGGCAGCTAGGAACACAACTAGGGCTAGAATGTAGAAAGCTAACCAGCAGCGGATCAAATCTGGAAAAAGAACGTCTGGATTTCACATTTGCATTTAAATATAGGAATGAAATTTAATGTAATATAAATAAATTATGCCTATATTTCTTAAATGTTTTGCATTTGCTTGATATTAACAGCGACATATGAGAGCTATCGGCGTATCTCGTTCATGTGCAATCGTACTTGCAAGGTGACTTAAAACATAATTTATGTAAATACATCTAAGAATAAACATGGCCATGGAACTTCCTTCTTGTCAAAACCTGAGCGTCAACAATGTTCACATCCAATTCTCAGCTATTACTCTACTGTCGCATTCACGAGGCGGAACATAAAATACATATTTTATTCATTACTTTCTACTATAAAATATGAACGTTCTTTTCTAAAAAATAGTAAGTCTTATGGAAATAATTATTTGTACCCAGAACAGAAAGAAATGCAATTAGTGCATTATTACTTTTTTGTGGCAATTGTACGCGTAAATAAGAAACCAGTACAACATATGAATGCTTTAATCAATAGTGACATTGTCCAGTTTTAATATTTCTCGATACTAAATAGCATGCCTTGTAAAGAACCATCGTGCTTTTGTATTTTATTTAAAACAGGACACAGGATTTTAAAGATTTGGATAATTTTTGTATACATTGTAACAGAATGCATAGGCATATTGTTAGGACACTAAGGTAGATAAAAGCTATACATCGCTCATCCAGATTCGACATTTCTATAACTACATTCACCATTCAGTAACAGATGTACAAATGTGTGATTCTCAATCATATACGTAAAATACTTCACTAGATCGATGCACCTTTCAACATTAAGGTAAACAGTTAACATATTCAAGACGGGAATACAGTTTGTAATGTATAGAATTTGATCTTACGCTGGGTAGTTCAGTGAAGGTATACACACCTCCTCAAACTTAAAATATTCAATACTCGTCCAAGCGCAACATTTATTTTAACTCTATGTATATCTTGGGTAGGAAATTTGAGTATTTATAGTATTTATACATAAGTACAGTTTGTGCTTTTCAACCACCTATTCTGGTATTTCATGTATCCTGAAACTTTTCGAGTGTAATCCACATTGTATAGTATGTGTGCACATCATCTTTATGGCCTGTTCGCAGGCATTTATATGTATGTACACAAGACAATTATATTTCTAATTATACACCAACATTTTATAATCGAGCGCTCGTAGTTTAACGAATTCACTGATATATAATTGTACAGATGAATGTACAGAAAGCTGTATGCGGTAGACATAAGGTTTAGATAAATAAAAGGTGTACTTTTCACGAACTTATGACAACCAATTTAATACCATGTGATATTCGCGATCGAAAGCGGTTTCTATCAGGTTCCATGGTATCATTCTTAACAGCAACATCAGTAAATAGTAATCAAATACCGCGTCGGGATGGTATAAATGGAATTCGCCTGACGGTTTCATCCGATGTGATAACATTACTTAAAGGCAATTGTAAATGCGCAACGGATGACGAAACTGGTCAACCGACCACAATAGCTTACTGTAGCTTCGGGGTATAAAGTGGATGAATATCTGATTTATGTTACATCACATGACATATGTAACACATGCAGCACATGAGATATGTAATATTGTGTAATTAATACGTCAGTCAAGACATTACGTACAAGATCTGATCAAATACACATTCGATTAAAGTTTTAAAGCAAATTTGTTGAAGATTTAAGAAAAATCACAATACTACATAATGCAATCTGTTTATATGAACTCACGAATTCTAGCCAGGTAGTCATCTGACCAGTCCCCTTGTCCGGCTACTTCATCAGGGATGGTGAAATAGATCCTAAAACAATGTTTATCATAAACATCTCCATCGTAGTTTCCGATGTTCTCCAAAACTGAAAAAATAACACAACAATATGACAATCACGTCACCAAAACAAGAAATATGTCAATATAACAAGTGGTTCATTTCTAAAAACACTGCAGTTCAACCTCTCCTGAGAGGCCCTCTTAAATGTAATTAACAACCCACCTTAGCAACAGCATCATTTTTCCCACTGTACGATTTAACTATTATTTTAACCTCTCTTGAGCAATAACTTCTCAACAACAACATAATTTTGCTTCTCCTAAAGGGTATTGCTTTGGAGAGATTGCACGCTCAGAAACAATACTTTATTCAGTACAATTATCTCCCTTGAGATGAGGTCAAAGAAATTTAAATTGGCTGGATATTCTAAAAATATTATTTAAAAAAAATGATGCATGAATTCAAAACACAACGCAAAAGAGATTTGTTATCTTTACGTGCAGCAACTAAGTGACATACTGTTTACATTATTTAGCTAAGTTATCGTCATTAAAATTGAACTATTCTAGACCTGATACCATAGAAAACATTGCGACATAATTTACGGTACGGCGTACATCATGAATATACGAGTTTTTCATGATTCGCATTGATGTAATACAATGTATGTTAGGACACATCGACATAAAATATCCATCACTGGATGTTTTTAACAATCCTACTTGCCAATAAATACATACTATACGCCTAGTCTTAAACAATTTATAGCATCCATTTCAAGATGGGTATGGGTATTGCGAAAGTTCTTGTGAAATCAAACCGCAGCAGCATTAAGCCTTATATTAAAGGTTTAATCGCAATAGTCGAGAAAACATTTTTTTTTTGGATAATTTTGTGTGTATTATACCTGATGATATTAATACAAATTTTGACTTCAAACATACAAAGCCTGGCACATTGACCCAATGCCCAACAGATTGCTTTCTAATTCTATGCATCATTCCAAATTATACTTCAAGGATGAGTGAAGACCTAACCTTTCTTTATTCATTAAAATCTAGGTGACAATTATACTACAACGAAAAATTACAACTTTGAAATGAACAACATTCCGCAAACCTACACTGCATATCTAATGTACGGGGAGACAACGGAGCTTGAGGTTTTTGCCTCTTATGCAAATCATAAAGATTTAAATGAAATCTTGACAGTGCGACAATAAAATACAATGTAACTGAAAATATGAACATGTTTAGAATGATGCATTGTGTCTTAGTATACGAAGTTCGTACGAACAGATTTCCCAAAGTTTATTTATTATATTATTTTGTTAAGATGAATGAATCCATTTTATACACTAATTGTGATCTTAATATTTGATGAAATGATTGATGCAATCAGGTCGGATCATGCTCCTAATGATTAGATGTAGAGATACAAAAATTTGAGCGAAAACACTGGATAAAAGAGAAAGTCCAGCGTATAACAGCTTTATAAAATCTGTGAGTTCTAACTTTCGTACGGGAATAAGTCCAAGATTCTTTAAACTGGTTCCCGTTCCATGTTGCAATGCGCCAAATTATACACACAAGTCAATGGGAACCAGTTAAAAGATTCTTCAGTAGGGAAACGATACCAGTATCTTTGAGGCATGTTGTTTTATTGAGTAATTTAACATGCAGATAGCATGCCTATAATAACATCTATTACAACATGAGTTAACCATTCGCGTTTCATAATTTTGAAGGACTGGTCAACGAACAGTTTGTCAACAATATACAAGTCGTTGATTCCAAGTTGTTAATTTTAATTAACAGACGGACGCATATATAACTATTGCCATGCACGTTGCATGACTAAGTGTGAAACACATACATGTACTCTTTTGTACCTTTTATAATGTATTATATATATATATATTGTATGACTATGTACTCGTCTTGAATAAAATTCTGTTCTGTTCTGTTCTCGTACATGTATAATGTTCGTACTTCGCTTACTCGACTAGAAACAATGGTACACATGTAGCGTGATTAACATGAGCTGATGGTTGGTCTATAAAACATTTTATAGAGTCCAATGGCTGACCAGAGCCGTGTAAACTCATCTATTGACAAGTATTATTAATATTTCAGATATGGAAATATCTGACTCCATAGAGATGAAAGTATACGTAGTTTAACATATTTGGATACTTTTCAAAAGATAGAAGTTTTTATCAGAGTGGAAGATGTTATAAGTGTCATATAACACAAGTTTTACGCACATTGTTTGAGATGGATGAATATGGGTGTTTTTATGAGAAAGTCATTCTATACTGTCATCGTCTCGAGCCTGCTTGAAAGGAATTTGGTTGAAATGTGATACCCCAGGTACGATCTGGCATAATTTACGTGACAACGAAACGACGAAATATAAACATTTAATGTGAAAGATGGGATTGTTTGTAATATAATATATAAGTCTGCATTCAATGTATTTTATTTTCCGTATAAATTGTAGCTGGGTTGTTGACACTATCCGATACAGGTGTGTCGATGTTACAAAAATAAAAAACACACAATTCTTAAGGGCATAAGAACTTAGTGTTTGGTTATCTTCTATTTCTTTCTTTTTATTTGTCAGCAGGACATAATTCTAATACTAAACACATTCATTTATCAATTTGTCAGTCCGTAAAGAGTAACACAATTCCAAACCCAAAATAGCATGAAGCAAATCTTTGTTTCAATTAAGTCCTATCAAATTTGATAAAGGAATTATAAGCTTGTCATGTTACTTACTTTTTTCGATTAAAGTAAACAAATCATTAACTGACAGTGTATAAAGCCATGGTTCAAATATCATATCATGTATATAATATATATTCAAGTATAATATTTCAACTAGGTATATGGGGAAACACAACAGGCCATCTAGACTATAATGTTACTACATGTATGTACATTGTACTATCATAGTAACCATCTGGTACACTGAGTGCGTAAAATTGCGATTAAATAATGATTTTCATGATTTTCATTCTCCTCAAGAATACAACATTACGTCAACACAACATATATATTAATATAAACACATTCAGTATACATGTAATCTATTTATGACCGTATGATCAAATCAAGTTTGATTTAAGGAGTGTTGTGCTGAGTAAATAATAATCACATGAATATTTATTTGATTGGATGAATAGAGCAGTTTCATTTATGAAGAGCTTAAGAAACATTAATAAAATGTGAATATTAGATAAAACAGCTTAATGAGTTAGATGTAACAGAAATACGTTGGGGTGTAATCATGATTATACTTGCGTGTCAATTAGTCACACTCATACTGAAATTGAAGGGTCAGACATAAGCAAAATATGTTTTAGGAATGAGAGAGGCGGTAAAACACGTGTAAATCAATCGAAACACTAGCAAGAAATAATGCGAATTGATAACTCACATAGCACTGATCGAGGTTTGATTGTTTGTTTGAGTTTTACGCCCCTTTTCAACAGTCAGGGTCATATGAGGCGAACAATTTACCTAACCATCATTCCTGGGAAGAACTAGTACTAGGCTCCCATCCTCTGTAAGCAACTGTCTACTTTCTCACCTAAAGAGATATGGTCTGTAGTTCACCTAACCATCATTCCTGGGAACAACCAGTACTAGGCTCCCATCCTCTGTAAGCAACTGTCTACTTTCTCACATAAAGAGATATGGTCGGTAGTTTACCTAACCATCATTCCTGGGAACAACCAGTACTAGGCTCCCATCCTCTGTAAGCAACTGTCTACTTTCTCACATAAAGAGACATGGTCGGTAATTCACCTAACCATCATTCCTGGGAAGAACCAGTACTAGGCTCCCATCCTCTGTAAGCAACTGTCTACTTTCTCACATAAAGAGATATGGTCGGTAGTTTACCTAACCATCATTCCTGGGAACAACCAGTACTAGGCTCCCATCCTCTGTAAGCAACTGTCTACTTTCTCACATAAAGAGATATGGTCTGTACTTCACCTAACCACCATTCCAGGGAAGAACCAGTACTAGGCTCCCATCCTCCGTAAGCAACTGTCTACTTTCTCACATAAAGAGATATGGTCTGTAGTTCGCCTAACCATCATTCCTGGGAAGAACCAGTACTAGGCTCCCATCCTCCGTAAGCAACTGTCTGCTTTCTCACATAAAGAGATATGGTCTGTAGTTCGCCTAACCATCATTCCTGGGAACAACCAGTACTAGGCTCCCATCCTCCGTAAGCAACTGTCTACTTTCTCACATAAAGAGATATGGTCTGTACTTCACCTAACCATCATTCCTGGGAACAACCAGTACTAGGCTCCCATCCTCTGTAAGCAACTGTTTACTTTCTCACATAAAGAGATATGGTCTGTACTTCACCTAACCACCATTCCAGGGAAGAACCAGTACTAGGCTCCCATCCTCCGTAAGCAGCTGTCTACTTTCTCACATAAAGAGATATGGTCTGTAGTTCGCCTAACCATCATTCCTGGGAACAACCAGTACTAGGCTCCCATCCTCTGTAAGCAACTGTCTACTTTCTCACATAAAGAGATATGGTCTGTACTTCACCTAACCACCATTCCAGGGAAGAACCAGTACTAGGCTCCCATCCTCCGTAAGCAACTGTCTACTTTCTCACATAAAGAGATATGGTCTGTACTTCACCTAACCACCATTCCAGGGAAGAACCAGTACTAGGCTCCCATCCTCCGTAAGCAACTGTCTGCTTTCTCACATAAAGAGATATGGTCGGTAGTTCACCTATCCATCATTCCTGTGAAGATTTGAAGTCAGCGACCTTAACACTCGACCACAGAGGCGTGTTTCGTAACAGTGTTCAAAGTTAAAGATGGTCAAACGCCTGTAACTTTCAAGATCTTATGTTCCGTTACGAATTTACGTAGTCGTAGGAAAAGCAGGTGATTTCTTTAATGTACAACTCACCAATCCAGAAGTATTGGACACGAGGTAAATCTGACTATAGACAGACTGAAGTTCGGTCTGTGCATGTGTTTTTTCTCTTATAATAAATAATTCCAACTACTATGACGAGATAATTATGATGATACATATTTTATGATACATTTTAGATCAACCTTATTCTCGTGAATGATACTGAATCAATACTGTGTATAGATTGTGTATATTGTCCGTAAAAATGACCCGATCGATTAATCACAGTATCTTTACATACGGGCATACATGTATATAAGCCTTGATACTGTCCGTATAATGAAATTGACATCAGACGATCAAAGTATGCACTGCTGCTTCATCATATGCGCCTTGAATGTTTAATTAGCGTTATATACCACAAACCGTTATGGTCCGGCGGGACCACAGAATTGTCCCTTATTTAGGAGGACAAGTATGTTTAAGATCATTTAACAAAATATTGGTGAGTATAAAACTGATACTCAAAACTGAGACCTAACAGTATGAGTACATGTGTGTTTCTTGTATTTCTCATTTTATTCTACTGATGTTTGATTCCAACGTTTGTACATTACATACTAGTACGTCATACCAAGGTCTTTTAAATGATTTGAGTGAGCCTGGTCATACGTATATATAAGAAAACATGCCTCCACATTTAATGTACGATAATCCTGACAAGCTGGGCCTAATATATGAGTGGCATAGATTTGTATAATCATACACAGACTGGAGTATTATACTGAATTCTGGTACATTATACAGGATCTTATCTCAGACTTATTCCAAGATTAAGTTGTTGTTGTTTTAATTCTTTATGAACCAAGTCATATCATTTCACGCGTACCATTCAAAAACACCAATGCCTTTAATTTATAGTTTTCTTATGTTCTACGACATACATGTACATAATTAATAGCTTCCACCTACTTACAGATTTACAAAAATGTATATATTATGTTATATTTGTTCTATTGTGGTACGAGCCTCTGGTGGAATCATTAATACTCAAATACGTGATCACGACGTGCCGTGATTTAACAATGTATATACAAGCATGTATCTAAGTCAATATCGCGGATATTTCAGTCATGCTATAGGGGGAGGAGAACAGCCCAGGGGCAAATTTGTCGTAATTTGCTAACAATCTGTCAAATCAGATCTATCTTAATAATAAAAGGACGATTTTTTTGTGTTTGTGAAAATGAACGACAATCTTACTATTATGACGAATCGATCAACTGATCTATATCTTATGTGCTTGTGACAAGTTAGATTTGTTTTTCTGTGCGTGAGAATGAAAATATGTTTGTAAATTTGATGGTTGAATTAACATAGAAACACTGTGTATTCATTGTGTCATTACGAACATTTTGTATAAACCTGTATTTAATACATGCATAAGTCTAATGTTGATGTAACATACACTTTCCAGGTTCAATGTTCTAGACAGCTGCGACATTTCATTTTCGTACATGAAGAAAGTACTGATCAAATTAAGCACAGATTGACAAATCACATAGAAACAATTTACATTAGCGTTGTGTCTCGTCTAAATAAGAGAGGAGAATTAGGACGTTTTCTTCACTGACTAAGATTCGGTTCTTATATATACCCCACCCCCGAGTGTGGAATGGTATAATTCATATACTATACCATGTATGTTAGAATTATTGAGTTTAGTGTACGGGACATTTATAGTTTCACAATCAAGTTAACAGCAAATGGTACATAAAATACATCATTATAAAAACATAGTGAACGGATATACAATATTCAGCGCAGATGTTTGGATGAATTTCGAAATAATACCTAGGATAGAGTCATAATGTAATTGATACTAAAATTAGAGGCCGAACTTGTTCCGTCTCAGTAAACATTCAAGAAGTCAAATCTAGGCGGGGTCGCTTAACAAAACAAGTGGCGAGGTAACTTGAATGAAGTAAAATATGGTTCACTTACATTGTGTGTCGTTCCCAGGATAACATTCTCTAAATATTCCCCTGTTTCTGGAGTGTGTGTATCTTGCCATCAACACACTGGATTCTCTGGCATTCCTAACAGCCACAGATAGATCTTCAGTGTCAACATCAAACTCAAGCCAATGGTCTGTCGCGAACGATACAGCTAACAGAACCATAACAATTGGTCCTAGAATAATGGCAGACACTAGCATACACGTTCCACACGCACTTTTCCCCATAGCTGCGACTTTTCCGTCCAAAATCACAGAGAATTGTCACAGGTGTGTGTCGGATACACCCGAATTTAACCAAGTACGAAATCGAAATACACCGAGGTGAATGGTACACCGTATTACACTGACAACTGTAGCGGTACAGTCCTTTACAAAAGAATCACTCAGGTGTTATACAAGTAAACACGGTATATTCATGCCTGGATTGGTTCAATAAAAGCTTTAAATACGATACTCCGTACATGGGACAACTCCGTCATATGGGCGTTATCCAGTTATTTTTAGTATCGGAAAAAGTCTTAAATGTTTTAGCAATCAATTAATCAATGAGGAAAAAAATGACCGTGATATACAAACTATGAAGAGAGAGGGGAGCTTCTTCATTCGGGTCATCAGGTGACAAAAATTTGATAAACAACAACTTTACTGGGAGTTTAAAAAAAATCACAATTAACTATTAACAACTAACAAATAATGACTAAATAAAACTTCGGCAAAGTATGATTAAGAAATTTCATGGTGAGTCATGTCACATATTTGATCTCGTGTAATAATAGTATAAAATCATCCCCCAAAATTCCAAAAATATAGCATTAAGTCATCTTTACCCATTATTGTACAGTACATATTTGTCGACTAGATATGGCTTTACAAAAATCGGTACTTCTGGGCATTCGCCAGAAACATGGGGGTCTCTGACTTCATCCACCAGAAATGCTAACAATGTATACTTTTTAAGACTGAGAGCTATCAAGAATACGCATTTTTACAGTACTATAGATTCTACATCGTCTTGATATCTCAACTCTATATTGGAGGAAATGTTGCCGAGCAACAGTCCGCGTATCTAAACGGAACTCGTATATAATTACTATATGTTGTTTTATAACCCATTCGGCAGCTATATATGTTCATCAGGACCGTCGTAGAGAGGAGATACAAGAGAACTAGACAACTGTATCGCGACTCTTACTAGTTTCGCACATATGTAGTTTTTTTCTGATTCTTTATTTTGCACGGTGTGAAGCAACGATTCACGCCTCGCCCTTTTTACGGTGATTTTCAAGACACTATACTTGAGTCATAGCTCGGTAGTTGGATGGAGACACTGAAAAGTGTCATTGAGAAATTCGTAAGGCGGAGCCGAGATTCAAACCGAATACTCTCCGTTCTCCCGCGCATTACCATTAGACAACCGATCATCACGCTATGTACTTTACACGTATCTCGCAAACACGTACGGGGAACTCGCGTAAACCGGTACATAAATATAGTATCATACGGAATACCTCGGCCTATTTCATTGGTATATATCATATGAACCTAAAATTGAATCGTAACAAAAAGCCCATGACATGGGGAATGTATAATTTTGTGGTATTATGTCACAGAATGCTATCTAGTACTACGTACGTATGTTAAGTTAATTCTATACGGGTAATCGTATATAGCAATTTATTACAAGACACGTTTTTCAAATATTATATTGATATTGTCACCGACAGCCGTGGCGATTTTCTCCATAATTGGTCTCATTAAAATATTAAAACATACAAATGTAATTATTTTGTCATGAATTCAGTACGTGTTTAACCTTGGCACGTCCAATGATACTAAAAATATACATATATAATGAAGTTGGGTAAATAAGTTCTTCGATCGCAGCTTTTCAAATACTAAATGAAATACTAAGACATATTTATTCAATCAAAGTTTAATATCAAAACGCATTGCACAGTTTCGTTTTCCATTGACGGCAACAAGTAATTCTCACGAAAAGTTTTGTCATTTGTAGAAAAGTACGACGATTTGCATACAATATACGTACGTTTGTGCACAATATGCAGACAGCATTTACAAAACTATAAAAATACGTCATTCTTATCATACATTAATTTTTACTTTACAGCAAAAAATCACACCAGGCATATTCTTAATAAGAGTTTATACATTTGCTCACTCACACGTCCGTTCTTTTTATCGGATTTAATTACGCCGTACGTAATATCAGCGGCCAGTTAAGCAGTGACCTCTTTGGTTACAAGCAAATATAAGTACCCCTTGTCGCCCTCTCCTTCCTAAAGCAACCACCAGCTTAATTCCTCATTCCATGTTTGAATCAGAATGAGGTGACTAAAAAACGTAATATCTGCAAGTTAAATCATCAAGCAAGGTATTAAATCAGCGATTATAATTCGTTATCGATCCTCAAAACTTCCGCTTATAGTAATACGTTTCTGCAGAGATGTATGTGTAAATATTGTATTATATAATACTTCTCTGGTTTCTGCCACTTACTATATATAGTAATATTAAATGATACAGCTTGTGTGTACTTTTTGGTGCACTGCATCATGGAACGGGAACCAGTTTATTTACATTGAAGGAGAGAAAACGAACGACAACTCTGCTAGGAGATTTTTGCAAATTTCACAACTTAGTATTTAGTACGCGTCACCGCTTTATATTCCGGAAGTTTCTTTCGCAATACTAATATTTACATTTTGTCTGAATAAGTACGTAAAATGTCGATTAACACTGCTCACGCGAATGGAGGTGTTTTGATTTTTGCTGGAGAAAGGTATTGCTTGTATATTATATGCTATTATCACTTGCCATTCAAACAGTCTGTGTGAAACCTTCATTTGTATATGTCCAATTATGTGATTGTGGGTGTCAGTAATGATCATTTTAAATTTAATTTCGATATTGGCGATGGGTTATTTCATGATAAAGTTATGACTAATCGTCACATTGTTGTTTTTCTTTACTAACTTACTGATTATTACATAAGTTATTCCATCAAATATCTTTTTTGTCTTAGACACTGTCAGTTGAATCAAATTCCTTACGCAGATCTTACAATGTATTTACCATCATTCCAATAATTATACTAGTTGCCTGAGGAAGTACATAACGAAACGCGTAGCAACTTTATTTGAGTTATGTTTTCTTTTTTACCTTAATAATGTATAGATGTCACATATTAAAAAAAATTATGTACAATGATCAGAGCCTTGTTTCCTTCTATAAATGAGGCCAATATTCAGTGACTTCGCAAATTCGAAAGCCACTTTTTCCCAATTTGGCCAAAGAATGTCTTGGAAGTGACTGATTTTTACAATTTCCCAATTTTTTCGAAAATTGCCCTTGAATTTCCCTAAATAGAAGTAGGGCTGTGGATCGTTGGGTAAGTGGCGATCAGATCCAATCCACGATTCAACACTTACGATCCACAAATCACAAATCTTTTGATATCAAGTAACGCATCAAAAACTTCAAAATTGCAGTCCTGAAGACAGCTAATTTTCTTTTTTTAGGAATGATGAAGTAAATCAATATAAATTGTTCTATAGATGGCTTAATTCTATACATACTCCCTTCCAGTTAATTGATTTACCAGCATCATTTTTTAAAGAACCAACTTGACATCTTGGCAAACAAAGTAGTCCATCATGAGACAATATTTATTCAGAGAAAAGGGATTTTTAAAAACAAAGAATACACTTTTAATTTGTTAAAAAACAAGATCGCAAACTATGATTCTTAAGATTCTTAGTAATGACAATTAATCATACTCGATTTTTCAATTTGATTCATGATTACCCGAGTACTCGGATACTCGCCACGGCCCTAAATAGAAGGCTAAGGCCCCATCCTAATTTTTGGAAAAGAGCAGTGCAAAGTGCTTGTAAAACTTCATAATTCTCTTGGTAATCTGTGAAGATTTTATCTATAGGGTTTATAAATTTTATTTTCAGGATACTCCTGTATTGTGATGGTGTGGAAGTGGGATTTGAACCTAGTTCAATCCCACATTTTAAGAGTAATAAACATGGTACATTATACCTAACTACACACAGGGTGAGTATCTTGTTAGATATATCGTTTTTAGTGCATGAAATATTTCGTTAAATTTATATGTGTAAATATATTAAATGTATGTACAGGGCTCTCCTTTGACCCTTAAAATGGCATTTTGACTCTTGAAATTAGCAAAATAAGATTTTTGACTCTTGAGAATTGGAACCAAAGGGTAAAATTTACTATAACATTAGTAGAAAATTTGGTTGACTCTTTAAATTCCTATCGGCTAAGGGTCATTTTGGCCCCCAATTTTTTAAGTCTTGGGAGCACCCTGTATGTATACCCTATTAAATTTTAAATAAATTTACTCTCCTATGATTTATTTCAAACAAACCCACATTAGAATCATACCAACATTGCACATCTACATTTGATATTTTTAGGAACAATTACATTCTGTTACAGCAAATGTTCACACACTGACTCATTAAATCCAACCTATCCTCTTGTTTCTTTACTTTCTATATTCATGACCATTCACTGCCCTTTTCAATTTAGATAGGCAAACCTTAATTAATAATTAGCATGTACATGTACTTTAACTGATAAAAATTTCAATGTATAATAACAAGGACTTATATACATACATGGATTCGCAACTGATAAAAATAGCTCAAACGATATCGTTCGGCGATCCCACAATGCATTGCTATATACTCGGCAATGTCCGACAGCTGTAATTGGGTGTTTACAAATTTGATTATACTAAAAAAACTCTGGCAATTGGGCATGGGAAATTGGTAAAGGATGCAACAAATTCCTTAAAGATATTGAGATACATTTATAATCCACAAAGTCTAAGTATAAGCATTGAAAAAGGCATCAGTCAAACATTTTAAATTCCAAGATGGCGGACATCCATTATAATCCTTTCGTCTCCGAGATTAAACATTCGGAATACCACGGATATTTTCACTGTTATTATCATTCGGATTATCACGGATATTTTCGTATTTTCGCTTTTGTAAACAATAGCTTGTATTCCTGTTGATTCACGTCTTATTATCGCGGGATTTGATTACTTTAAACTGTTAATATGGAAGTTCCGAATCCATGTATGTATATAAGTCCTTGATAATAAGAAAATATTTTTTTTGTAGGTGATTTTCACTAGTAAAGGTAACAAAGATATGCTGCAGTCATTCAGTTTACCATTTCTACAGATGAGAGGTGTAGAACTGGAGCAGCCTGTGTTTGGGGCTAACTACATCAAAGGAAAAATGATTGCTGAGCCTGGTGGTAAATCTTCAGATTAATATATCATTGTAGCTTTAATAAAAAATAAACACTAAAATCGCCTATCTTTTAGTCTATTTAGGATACGTCTTGTTCCTTGAAAATCTGTGTAATGAACATTTCTGCATGTCAAATGTCTGAAAGAGAAGATTTTTGTAGTACATTTGTACTGTTGATCTTGTAGATAAAAACAAGAAAGAAATATCAGCTTAACAGGTAGACGTCTTTTTAATTGTTATATTATGACTCAGAATGTCCAATCCCAGATCATTGTTAATGATGATAGAACATGTACACATTTCTTCAGGCAACTGGACTGGTGATGGAAAATTCAAACTGTGGTTTAAGAGTGGAGGAGCTATTGAATTTGGACAGGCAATGTTACGTGCGGGAAAATTGGGTAAGTACATAGAAAGTGTAAAATGTGATTTTAAATTAATGAAGTTAGTCCCATGATGAAATGTGTGACCATATTCAGGGTTATTTTTAGCTAATTTTATAGCGGATATTCGGTCATATTCCCAATTGAAAATAGTGTCTTCTTTACCAAATTCACACTCACTGTCACAGACAAAAATTGAAAATAAAAAAAATTGATAACTAAAATCTTTGGAAACAAGATATCTTTCACTGTAATAGACTTGTAAAGATTTAAAGTTCACATCATGGACAGTGATTGTTTGTGTTCATTTAAATATTGCAAAATTGGGGTTACACATATATTCCTGATTTGTTACAAAACACTGGTGAAATTTCCAATCCGAAGGGTATGGGTCATGTTCCTAAATACTAAAGAAAATCGCTGATGTTCACAAAGATTTAGAACTTGGACCTGTGTGATATATAATGTATCACATTATTATTATTCTTCAACAGTATTTGATATTAATGAAAATTACATGAACACAATTCTTTTTACATTGAATTACATATTATCCTTGGAATTACTGAGTGACACTACTGAAGTTGTTTATTTTGTTTACTCTTTTATACTATGAAATTGATAATTCATATATATGTAATGTTACCAAATATGTGTATATAACATTAACCATTTATATGTTAATGACTTGACATGAGCCTATGCAGAAGTAAGTATTTAAACATAAAATAAGTATTAAACATTAAGTCTGAATGACCCAAATATCAAACATTGACGTATATTTTGGAAGGTTTTATTTTTGTAATCAATTGTGCATTTAAAGTTTTTCACCTTTATCTAGAATGAATTTTCTTCTTACGATTGAATAGAATCTTTATATGGGAACTACTTGATTTTCTATATAGGAACTACTTGATTTTCTATATAGGAACTGCTTGAATTACTTGATTTTCTATATAGGAACTACTTGATTTTCTATATAGGAACTACTTGATTGATTTTCTATATAGGAACTACTTGATTTTCTATATAGGAACTACTTGCTGTTCTATATAGGAACTACTTGATTGATTTTCTATATAGGAACTACTTGATTTTCTATATAGGAACTACTTGCTGTTCTATGTAGGAACTACTTGATTTTCTATATAGGAACTACTTGATTTTCTATATAGGAACTACTTGATTGATTTTCTATATAGGAACTACTTGATTTTCTATATAGGAACTACTTGCTGTTCTATGTAGGAACTACTTGATTTTCTATATAGGAATTACTTGATTTTCTATATAGGAACTACTTGATTTTCTATATAGGAACTACTTGATTTTCTATATAGGAATTACTTGATTTTCAGTATAGGAGTTACTTGATTTTCTATATAGGAACTACTTGATTGATTTTCTATATAGGAATTACTTGCTGTTCTATGTAGGAACTACTTGATTTTCTATATAGGAACTACTTGATTTTCTATATAGGAACTACTTGCTGTTCTATGTAGGAACTACTTGCTGTTCTATGTAGGAACTACTTGATTTTCTATATAGGAATTACTTGATTTTCTATACAGGAACTACTTGATTTTCTATATAGGAACTACTTGCTGTTCTATGTAGGAACTACTTGATTTTCTATATAGGAACTACTTGCTGTTCTATGTACGAACTACTTGATTTTCTATATAGGAACTACTTGATTTTCAGCTTCTCGGAACCGACCACCACAGCCACCTGCATATACACCACCACAAGGACCTATCTATCAGGCCCCGCCCCCAGCTTACAGTGCTCCTCATACAGAATACTACGCCTGGGTACCCTACCAAGCATTCCCTACAGCTCCTCCACGTAAGTCAAGATATTTGAAAAAAATTAAAAACACATGTTTCTGTTGAGTTAGAACATTGAAGTCATTATTCAAAATTACTTTTTTTCAGTGCATTAGCATCAAATTTACTTTTTTTGTATTTTTCCAAGTATGGAATAGATCTCCTTTCATCTGTTAGAAATTTTAGGAAAAGTATTAAAGCATGTTTTGTATAAATAGATAATGAAAATAGATTCCACTGAGAATATACCACTTGCAATAGATTCAACATTTCCTTACACTACACAGGCAAAACAGACTGTATCAATAGGAGCACGCCTCTCCAAACATAACATTATGTACAGAACTTCTATCACTGTTGTGGGATAGTGTTCAACATGTACCCATGTAAACAAGTATATAAAGAAATGTTTCATATGTGACAAGATAAAATATTTTTACACATTCAGTCTTCGAACTAACCTTTTTAAAGCACTAGCCCGAACTGTATGTGGAATGTTGAAAATAGACAATTTACCACTAGCCCAAATTCACAATTTTGAGAAAGTTCACTAGCCCGAATAGACATTTACTAGCCCCGGGCTATGGGCTAGTGGGTTAGCATGATGACTGCACATTAATATAAAATAATGAATGCTAAAGACAATATATGCATGAGATCTTTGATATCAACATTATTGTATGCCCATTATTTGACGAGTTAAAATTATTGATTACAGCTGAGTATGTATACACAAGTGATGCCCCGCCTCCATATCCAGGGGTGGACCCAGCATATCCTCCTCCACAGGCTATGGCTAATGGAATGTCTTCATCAGGTTAGATTTGTATTTTTAGCTAAAACATGATAATACACAGCCTGTAACACAGGGCTCTCCTTTGACCCTTATAACGGCATTTTGACTCTTGAAATTTGCAAAATAAGTTTTTTGACTCTTGAGAAATGGAACCAAAGGGTCAAATTTACTATTACATTAGTAGGAAATTTTGTTGACCCTTGAAATTTCCATCAGCTAACGGTCATTTTGACCCCCAACTTTTGAAGTCTAGGGAGCACCCTGAATTACATAAATAGATAATTCTGCCTCCTGACTCTGAACAGGCCAGTCAACTCAGTTGTTCTAGTGCCAGGTTGCTGAAAAATAATAAAGCCAGTACTGTATGTATTTATTTTTAATGTGCTTTGCCAAAGTTTCATGTCTGAATGGATTTTTTTTTCAATTTGAAATTGTCGTACAATTATATGTAACAAGATTTTGTCTTCCCATTATATGATCTTCATTATCTTATGTAGCAGCATCACATGTAATTGAATTTTTATGAATTTGTTCTTGTATATGTTAACTCACTAATATTTTTCCATAATTATTCCTATTTTCATAATAAGTTTAATTGTGATGTTTTGTAGATGCTAAAGCCATGGAAGCAGCTGGGAGTGGATATTATAATCCTGGTAATCCCCAAAATGTGTACACACCAGCACCGTACCCATCTGCACCACCATCATATGATGATGTTACCAAAAAGAACCAATAAATACACTGGATATAAACTATTGTGAAACAAACATTCAGTTATCAGTAATTTCTTTATCTGATCATATGCTATTTGACATATGACTACTAACTTGTGACGCACTTGATATTTGTTGCTGATAAGCCAAGCTTTATATTGATTTAAGAAATTACTCTTAAATGATAGTCATTTACTTTTTTCATATTTTATGATATTTAAATGTTGTATGTTTGTATATTAATGAAGATTTATTGTAAATATATTGATAATTGTTTATTATTGTACTAAATTGTGTGTTGACTGAAACTCATCTACAGTCAGGACCCACTATATTGTTCTACTACTTATAGTTGCATGGAATGAAATATGTGAATTTGTTCTTATGTGATGAAGTTTTGATGTTTCTAGCTGAACTTTCCAAATCTAGTACATTCAAGTTTGCTAACCTGGAGTAGTTTGTAAAATATAATATCAATGACTTTAGATACTTTTGATATAATGTAGTAAGAATTTGTGCAATTATTGTGTCTTTGTGTTAGTTTCAAACTGTTTTATTTGAAGAGTTCATTTTGCCATTCGAAATTTTGGTTTAAAGTTTGTAGAAACTATATTGTCAAATTGTATGTTTTAGTATATACTAGTTGAACACCAACAACTAGATAATGTATTACATTGTTGTGAGTTATAAATATTTGTAATTGATGTTTGTCATTGAAGTCTTTGTTTGTCCAGACATCTCTCCTTCAGATAAGCTCTGATTTCATCATTTTTAAAAAATCAATATTTATTTATTGAGTTATTTGGTTCATTTAGAAATATAATTAACTGATGCCTATTTCCTGGCATGATGAAGTTCAATCTGTGGTTAAATATAAAGTTTGTCAGATAATATTAAATTTCGTGTTTTATTTCATTGCATTATTAATAAAGCTTAATTGACATTGGATGAAATTAGGTTTAATGTTGCATTTTAGATGTATTGTCTTTGGCACTAGAAATTTTTTCTTGCATATTTATTGTTTTGTTTTAATTTTAATGGGGTGTATTCATATTCTTGTGCTTTGTTATATTTATCTTAAATTATATGTGGATTCAGTCATGTTATTATTGTTCAGTTGGTTGTTGATAAGGGGGATAATTCTAGCAGAAGATAACAATTGTAAACATATAATTCTAGATTACTGTAGGCAATCAAAATGGCTGCTATACTAATTTGAAAAAAATATCACATTTATTAAGCTCGTTTTTATCTTAGTCAGTATCATGACTTAGAGTTTTATATACTAATGTCCCATTTTGGTTGTACACAAAACACAAGGAACAAGATTAACGTAAATTAAAATTGTAAATGTTAAGAAAACATTGCGGTCATCGCAGACACTGCATGTACATAGTTTGACATAAACTGATTGTTACACAAAAAACATTCCCAATAATTTTAAAACCACACTGCAAATCATCGATCCAATGCACTTTGTGTTTTTCTCTGTGTGTTTGGATCTTGCCATGACATACATGATTTATAAGTTATTAACCATAAATAGTCTTAAATGAAATTTGGTACATATACATGATTTACAAATAAAATACTGTATGCTTTATTCAAGATAATGTAGAGAAGAAATTCTTGGGGTGGTTGTAGGAATGATTCCTAATAAATACCGGTACAATAGTTTTCAGTTTTATTATTTCATAACATAGTCTATTTTGAGTAAAATCCCACAGTCAGCCATTGAAGAATGAAATCAATACAAGGACTAGAATGTATACACTAGTGCATGTAATTGTTTATGCTTATTATCAATAATTCATAGAAGTATGTGATACTTCTGTCTGAATCAGTATACAGTACTTTTTATGTCATGCTGAGAAATTAATTTTCATGTTTTATAGTCAGTTATTCATGTTCCAGCTTTGCTTAAAACAATCACAGACTGACTGAAACTACTTATGACACAGGATACTTTTACATGAACTGTTATTAGTATACATGTATATTATTAAGAAACTCTATCAAGTATTATTTTGGACTGATGTTTGTTATAAAAGGTTACAATAGACTAGAGGGTCAAACAAAATATTTGAGATTCATTGATAGTTGTTAAACATGTATTGTAACCTTGTGATGTCTGTGTGTAGGGACGACTTTATAAAAACATTAATAGTACCATGTATTGCTTCCTTGATCAGTTCGCAAACTGATGTTAGATATGTGATCACAGCAAAATATGTTAACTTTACAATGTTTGACAGTATTTTTACCTATAATCTGATTGCTAATTTTCTGAAGCTATTATTGTCTATGTTATTGTCTTTGCTGTATTCTGTACAAATTACAGTTATTGTGTTATGTTTAAACTATTAAAAAATATTGAATTCATTATGGTTGGCTTTTTATCATTTCAAAACTAATGAAAACAAGGAAAGACATCAATTCATTCAGTCATTTATTAGCTTGTCAAAGAAAAAATCTGGCTATAGTGATCAATGTCTTGTCTTAGTCATGCAAAGACTTGAATGTAGCTCATAACTCAGAAACTACAAGAGGTAGCAATGTGAAACATCTTTTATGTGGATAGTTCTCACTGAGGTGCTGAACAGATTAGTGTTGGCTAGGGCTGTGGCGAGTATCCGAGTACTCGGATAGTCACGAATCAAATTGAAAGATCGAGTATGAATAATCGTCTTTACTAAGATTCGTGGTTCGCGATCTTGTTTTTTAACAAATTAAAAGTGTATTCTTTGTTCCTAAAAATCCCTTTTCTATGAATAAATCAATTAGCTGGAAGGGGGTATGTAAACATTTAAGCCATAGAACAATTTATATCGATTTACTTCATTATTCCAAAATAAACAAATAAATTAGTTGTCTTTATGAATGCAATGATTAAGTTTTAGATGGATTAATTTGATAACAGAAGATTCGTGATTCGATTTGTGGATCGTGAGTGATGAATCGTGGATTGGATTGGATCGCCACTTACCCAACGATCCACAGTCCTAGTGTTGGCACCACTTACGGCGCTCTTGTGTATACACATATCAATGAATAAATATGATGAGACATCTGTGTAGCCCAAATTTATGTGAATTCAGCCTACGTACGTACGTACGTACGTACAACAATTATTTATATATTTATGTATAACTGTATAATAAGCTTGCGGCTTTGGTGATTGTAAGTGTAAATAATAATGATCTTGTTTAATAGTTGTGACAACATGTTCTGTCCACTGGCTAATTCTTGTAATTTCGCTTTCGTATAAGAAAAGGCCATATGTGGAAATATACATTAAAACTCCATAATTATGTTGACACAAAATTCAAATATTTATTATCAGTAATAAAACGAAATCATCATGTTTATCATCGGATTAGACAAGGATTTTATTATTTGATTATGTTTAGTATAAATACAGCCACATATACATCTTTATATCTTTATGATTACTAAATTAGTGCTATTAACTACGGAATACCGTTAGGGCCATCGCATATTTGTGGGTTGGTTTGAAACGCGATACTCGACAATATGATAATGAAAACACGAAATCACGACAGTACGATAACGATAATACGACAATGCGACCGTACGATAACGATAATGCGACAGTACGACAGTGAAAACGCGATACTATATCGTATTATCGTTATCGTAATGTCGTACTGTCGTATTATCGTTATCGTACTGTCGTACTATCGTTATCGTACTGTCGTATTATCGTTATCGTACTGTCGTGATTTCGTGTTTTCATTATCGTATTGTCGAGTATCGCGTTTCAAACCAACCCACACATATGCGATGGCCCTAACGGTATTCCGTAATCAACTGCATTTGCTTAAATTGCTTAATAACAACCGTCATGCCTGCATGTATGTTTTTGTAAATATGTGCCACTTGGGTCTATGACCTTCTGATTTATTAAAATAAACTGTTCATGCATAACTGTTCATAATACTTTTACATGAACTGTTATTACAGTATATTATTAAGAAATTCTATTTAGTATTATTTTGGACTGATGTTTGTTGTGAAAGGTTACAGTATCATATTGGGTCAAACATAATATTTGAGATTCATTTATATTTGTTATATTGTAGCTTAGTGATGTATGTGTGTAGTGACGACTTAATAAAAACGTATTGTACGTATTGCTTCCTGGATCAGTTCACAAACTGATGTTAGACACGTGATCAAAGCAAGATATGTTTAATTTTATAATGTTGGACATTATTTTCTAGACGAATTATACCTATGAGTATTAGTTTATAGTGTCTATTACTAGTTTGGCTAATCCTGGCCATTTGATTGGCTAACGGTGATGACTGAATCTATTTATAATTGATAGGTAAGTTAATCATGCAGGCATTTCTCTGTGATGTTTAACCTAGATAAGCTGTTGAGAGGCATAATATCTGAAATGCTATTTGAAGCTCAATGTGGTTGTATCGTAGCAGATTATGGTGAATTTGTTAACATTTAGGGTGTATTCTATTTTATTGGTGTAGGGTATGATATTACCATGTGCTTGTGAACTATATACATGAATTTATTCATTTGACAAATATTTATGATTGTCAATAAATGTGTATTACTCATAACATGTAAATATGTTATACTCTCCATAATGGAGGATTGAATAAAATATACAGTCAATATCCTTTATGAAAAAAAACTTCATACAAAAAACATTTAACTTGTAATTTGTCTACCTATAACGTTTTGTTATATTTTTTTTTGTTACCTATAATCTGATTGCTAATTCTCAGAAGCTATTGTTGTCTATGTTGTAATCTTTTCTGTATTCTGTATTAGACTATTAAAATTATTGCAATCATTACTGTCAGATTTTTATCTTTTCGAGAAGTAACGAAAACAAGGAAATAAATCAATTCATTCAGCCATTCAGTCATTTATTAGCTTGTCAAACAAATAGCCAAACTATATATAATGATCACTGCATCGTGTGTGTCATGCAAAAACTTGAATCTAGCTCATGACTCAGAAACTACAAGAGGTAGCAACGTGAAATATCATTAGTGGATAGATCTCACTGAGTCTCTGAACAGATTAGTATTGGCACCACTTACGGCGCTCTTGTGTATACAAATATCAATGAATAAATATGATGAGACATCTGTGTAGCCCAAATATAAATAAGGAGACAAATTTTTCATATGCCTAATTTGAACATAGAAATATTATAATAATGTGTAATGATTCCACCCACGAGTTCTTGATGTATGTGCTTGATATGATAAGCTGCAATGAATGGGGTTCATGTAAGTAACATGTCCGAATCTGTCCGCCGAAACACCAAGCCCACCTGCGTAGCTCAGCAGTGAGAGCGCTTGGTCTATGGGCCTGTGTTTGATGTCTTTTCTTTGAGCATTTGATTGAAGAAAAATATGAAAAATTGTATGAAAGGCATCTATCCGCTGATTCGAGTGATTCATCTAAAGAAGTTAGCTGTAACAGTGCAACATCTTCCAAAGCAACAGCCTTTGGGAGTAGCAAATTTCTGTTGTCGAAAGTTTGTTGGTCTAGAGAGGTTGAATTAATAATTATATCGTACAGTTGGGAAAAATCATACTGTTGTTGAAGTGAGGTTGTTGCTCAAGAGAGGGTCGTTCTGGAGAGGTTGTACTGTACTTGTAGAGAGGTAGGCTGGTATAATGATACAGAATCATGTATTTACTTTTTTACATTTCTAAAATCATCCCCTGCTCTTATGTCATTATATAAAATTGATTGTGTAGATCGAAGTATACACATCCTAGCTGAGATTATGTTTATACAAATATTTGTGCTTACTCTGATCAACTAGATTCCCAAGGGCAACATGTGACCTTGACCTTTGAACTACAAGTATGGGTGATTTCATGACACATCATTTCATTGAAGTAAACTTTTATACCAATTTATTTCAAAATCCTTGATTGCAAACAGAAGGCACAGCCCTGCAGACAAGGAAAATATATTTGGCCAAATGTGTAATCTTGACCTTTGACCTATGGATCTGGGTGTTGCCAAGGACACATGGTCTCATTGTATAATGCCAAGTCATTTTTAAATAAGTCAATGCATAAGGGAGATACAGCCCGGACAAGGTCTATAACACGTTTGATGTTTGACATCAAAATGTGACATTGAACTTTAGCCTACGAGCCTTGGTCTTACGCATGACACATCGTTTCATGATGGTAAATATTTCTGCCAAGTAATTCCAAAATCCATCAAGAAATGATAAAGTTATGACGCAGACACAAAAAATAGACCCCATCTTTGACCTTTAACATCTAAGTGTGACCTTGGCCTTGGATCTATTGACCCTGGTCTTATGTGTGACAAACTGTCCCAGGTTATTTTCAAATATGTCAAATGCATAAGGGGGATATAGCCCAGACAAGTTCTATAATGCTCATTTTTGACGTTTGACCTCTAAGTGTCACCTTGACCTTTGAGCTAGAGACATGGATCTTGCGCACTGCACACCGTCTCATGGTGTTTCACAATTATGTCAAGTTATTTTAAAAAGTGTCCACGTATAAGGGATATACAGCCCGGACAATGATCCGGACGGACGCACTAACCAACTAACTAACTAACTAACCAACTAATATAACTTACGTACAGACACGCAACAGTCATTGTGGCGGCTATGTCAAGCTCACCACAAGCGCGCTCGACAATAAAATGATGTGTTGATTCAATTGCTACATTCTATCATTTTGATATCTTATGAACACATCGTGTATTCGGATAATATGAACTCCCACGTATAACGATCAAACCAGCAGGACAGAGTCACACATCTATCCTTTTTCTTTGAATGTTGGCTTTAACAAGTCAGTATGCACATATTTTTCTACTCTAGTCAATCGTCAGAATATAAATCTTGAATAGTCATCACATTAAATACATGTATTACAAATCATGCTAGTGGCAGTATCATAACTGACTTAATATACTCGATATCATATTTTGTCATTGTTTTTTGATGTTTTATGGAATTTTACAAAAATATCATATTATAAGAAATAAACCCTACACAGATTTAGACAAATCTATCTAAAATGTCGTGTACTTGTGAGGTTTGTAAAACAATTATTTTGAGTGTTTTGATTGTTTAGTCGATTGTGAAGTTGGATGATGATGAAGACAACCATCGATGTACCACGCGGCCTCCAGTAGTTTCCCAAAGAGACTAGTAGATCTGGACTTTGTGATGACATCTGCCTAATGTTCCACAACTTCCAACAGATGCAGAAGAAAACTGACCGTCTTCATCTTGTTGCGCAATCTACAGACTGACCATCAATGCAGGCAAGACCACCCTCCCAAAAGATCCAAATATGTGTCCACCATTCTTTTGACCGGAACCCACAGGGCAAGAGAAGACGAGGAAGACATATCTTGACACAGAGAAGAACGCTGGACAAGGAACTCAAGACTCTCCATGTTCCCCCATGGGTCGAAGAGGACTAAGTAAGTAAGTACACATTAAATAACACCATGTACAGTACAACTCTCATGAGCGGCACTCTCTTGAGCAACAACTAGTATGATTTTCCCACTGCATTATTTAGCTATAAAATTAACCTCTCTAGACCAACAATCTCTCAACAGCAACATAATTTTGCTACTCACAAAGGGTGTTGCTTTGGAGAGATTACACTACATGTATTTAAAGTATATATGAGATAAAGAGAGCATGCACACCTTGTAATATGAGACAGTTCATGCATCACAGATGTAGTATACATTATGAACATTACATGTATGTTGTGTGTTTAAAGTTTTAAAAGAACATATTTATCAAAACATCAGAAGAAGGTAATTGAATACATTTCTCGTTTTAGGCATTCACGGTCACACCATAGAGGGGTCCTTTCGAATACAGCTCCCGGGGAGTTCTATTCGCCGAATATAGCTCCCGTATTCAATAAGAAGCTGTATTCGGAGTAGTTGTTTTTCCTTGGATATTATCTGATGCAATTATTAATGATATAAATTCGTTGTTTCTTAAAACACATGGCAACAAAATATGCATTTACGGTGCAATAATATTGTATGTAGTAATGGAATTGTTCGCCCGTCCCTCTGTCTGTCTGGCATGTTCATGTCCAAATGATATGACATTATTAAGGTTGTTTCAGTTCGTTCTGTAATCTAGGGATAAGCTTGTACAGTATTGTTGGTTAACATTATAGAGGCGAATAGACAGACGAACGGACGAACGGAGGGCAAAGCTATAGTTCCTTCCGATCTAAACACAAATATCAAAGAGATAACCTCATAAAATCAGCCACACCAGTCGTTCAGCTGTTTATTTGTCCGTATGTTGTCTGTCCCGATTTGATTTTACGAAAATTGCGATGATTGTTATATCAGTCTATTAGAATGATAAAATTGCTTGTTTTCGTTGCCAGTTTTATATCATCATTCTGTTCAAAGTGTATGCGAGCTGTATTCGACTTTGTACATGCTTTTTTCGTATACAGCTCCCCAATTTAAGCAGTGCCATTCACCCTAGGTGTTATATTCGAAAGGATACATAATTCATGCTAGTAGGATGTGACAATGCATGTACTCCAGGATAAATGTGTTATGAACATTTTTATTAATTGACTTATATGAAAAGTATTGGAAGAAAATGTTTGTTATATAAAGAACATGTTGAATTGTCTTTTCATGATTTTTTCAGGTTTCTCCAATGGATTTACAAAGTCTTCAAATGTATCTTCTGTAAAGAAAAAGTCATACAAAATCAAGAAATTACAACACACAAATCTAAGAAACAGACTCAATAATCCTATAGATGTTCTGTCATATAAAAGATAAAGAAAATAAATGCAACATGTGTGATTTGCTTTAAAAATATAAATAATGAAAGTCATTGTGACCACGTTGATACCTATCCATTTGTGAGTTCTTTTTATCCATGTGTTTTTCAGGATGGCGTTCACTTGATCCAAACCAAATTGTGCATGTTCTCTTTGGTGTTTAATTGTGTGACTATTTTTCAAATAAAAACAAAATCATCTATACACTATCGTTCTGCATACATTTACACGTAATTTTGTGTAAGTGTCAGTACAAAATGATTTAAAATGAGGTATGTACACGTACAAATTAACAACATTTCTCAAGAAAATGACGACTTAAAATGAAAAATCTGACGATTTCTAATCAACGAGATCAAATAATTAAATGGCATCTTACACAAAGATTATACAAACAATGCTGGATGTTTACTTATAAACAAATTTTAGTATCCCATGCAAATATTTGAAAAAAAATATATATAAAAAATATTAAATATTTTTGAATTCATGCCTCTGCGTTATTTTATTCAAGTGTGTTCCTATTAACCGTATACACGGTGTGTTGAATAGAACTATAGAATATAAAACAAAAATCCAGTTACCAAAATTCGCCTGAATAACTTGTTGCGCGTTGATTAACTGATTACATAGTACATGTAAATGTATACCTATAGACAATAATTTAGTGCTTTCAGTTTGCCTTATATTGATGGTAATACAGTATATACAGTACAACCTCTCCAGAATGGTCATCTCTTGAGTTACAACCTCCCATCAACAACAGCATGATTTTCCCTCTGTACGATGTAACTAGTAATTCTACTCACTAGAACAACCACCTCTCAACAACAACATAAGTTCTCTTCTCCGAAAAGATGTTGCTTTGGAGAGGTTGCACTGTACATACTGACATCAAGGACTTACATTGTACATACATGTATGTATTTAAAGTCCCATTAGCTTTTTGCTATAAAAATATGCAAATTATCCCAAGATAATAATTGACGACGAAACGAGCCCTTTTTCTTCTTAAAACACTCACTTCGCTGTGATTTTTGCTTTTGAAAACTAGAAAAATATAGAGCGCGTGACGTCACTTAATGATTTGTGCATAACGTTAACATAACTGCGGGAAAACACAGCTGATCTATAAATAGTATTTTTTCAATGATATTGAAAAAAATACGATGGTGGTTTCGGAACAAATTTTTCATGCTATGAAGTATGCACGGGAGGAAAACACACCGGATTCCTCTGTTATAGAACAAACAGAAACTATTACCACCGATAGTTTTATATGATTATGGAGCCGCTTTAAGTCCTTGCTGACATCCAAAGTGAGTGCATAAATAATTAATAAAATTCATCAGACACACGATCAAACGAAACTTGGATAGTTGAAGCGTACATGATTCTGGATGTACCATGCTGTAAGGGAAACATCTCAATAAGTATTAAATATCCGTTAGAGGGAGTTAGTGACCTCTTATCACATGTATGAACTAGCTATAAATTCTGAACATTTGCCAAAAATCAAGACAGTTAATATTACTACGTACGATTATAAAACTTATTCACACAATGAAAATATGTATCTACAGATCGAACGTTAAATTCTTTGGAGGAATGATTGTCATTGTTCCCAAATTATTTTGGAAAGCTGGTTAAGGTAAGTGCCATATAGTGTTACGATACGTACAATATTATTACATGTTAGTTTTTGTTCAAGTATTTTGTGGCGTAATGTAAATTTTCCTTCCGCCTATGATAGATTAAATGGGCAGTTTCTATTCAATATAAGTTTGATATGATAACGTAAGGACTTTGATTTAATATTTAGTAACATATGTATAACAAAGTACAATAGTTTGAGAGTGAATCATAAACCAACAAATATCAGCGATCGATATGTAAGCTTGAAAATGAATAAACTAGTAATTATGGTCTAAACTTATAAATCGGAGAAGTTTTTTATATTGTACTTATTTTCGTACATATTGAATTACAGAAAACAGGTTATACATTCATGGTACGTGAATGAAATATAATTGATAAACGGCTTTATCCCGATTTCAATAAACTCAATGTTCAATATGTCAGTTCTATACGTGTCGCACGGTAATTGTTCAAGTCATTAATGCCCATTAATTTGAAAATAATCACCTATATTATACAAACTTAAAAAAAACACTTGGAAAATCTATTATTGCCAGTTGCTACAATTTTGTTCTGTGTTTTAGTACGAATATTAAGTTCTATATGTTCATACTAAATGTTATTTAATTTAGGATAGTGAACAAACACGTCGCAGAGACCGGAAATACCTCGACAAGAAAGTTCTGCAGATGTTAAAATTGTAATAATGAATGCTAAAGGTAACAAACGTTGTCTAGACTCAAAAATCGATTCATCTTCTAGTGATGCATCTGAACACAATGCTAACGGGGGCAGTGATAAACGTGGTTCAGACTCAGACAAAGATTCATCTTCTAGTGATGCATCTGAACACAATGCTAACGGGGGCAGTGATAAACGTGGTTCAGACTCAAACACCGATTCATCTTCTAGTGATGCATCTGAACACATTGTAACCGGTAGAAGTACAAGTACAGCAATAGCTCGACAAGCAAAACAAACATCGCCTTATGCAGATGTTAAACTGCCTGTTACAATTGTAATAATGAATGCTAACGGTAAAAACCTCACAAAAAAAGCAAAACAAACATCACGTCATGCAAATGTTAAACGTGGTTCAGTCCAAGCTAGAAGAAGACAAGCCATACAGAATATTGTGACAAAACATGAGCCTGACCTGGTCCTTTTCCAGGAATTTACTTGGCCAGGTATTACAGGAAAAATATGGAAGGATCATCCAATTCCAAAACGATATTCTTACTATAAGAATGAACAGACCGGTATTATGTACGATTCGAAAACATGTACAGTCCCAGAAGATTATACACAGTCCAACATTCTGGATACACTTCAGTTCGATTCAGTTGGTTTTTGTCCAGAACCTCGTATGTGTGCCAGAAAAGTTACAACGTCAACACGTCTTGAATTCCTATGCATATCTTGGCACGGTCGATCAAATAAACCTGGTGAAGCACCAAATAAAACTGGTGGGCCATTAAGCGAGGAGAAAAAGATTGAATACTTCAAACGTTTGATGGAACTCCTCAAAGCTATCAGAGAAAAGTTTAATAACATTCCAATGTTAGTAGGAGGAGATTATAACGTTAAAATGCACGATATACAGAAGTTAGTTCCAAGTCCATTTAAGTTATGTACTTATGAAGGCTCTGGTAGAAGAAGGAATATCATTGATTTTTGTATCATTACAGATGGTCTGAAAGTCAAGGGTACAAAATGTCTGAATCTAAAACGTGCCGCGAAAAAATATTTGGATCATGATCCACTTATTTTCTATGTGGATGCTAGTACTTCCGGTGCAACAGGTACCGATTAGGGTATTGGAGATCTTACTGAATCAATAAAGTCATCTCTTAATATATAAAAAAAACTAGTGTTTAAATGATTGGTTTAATGGGATGTAAGGCGCATCAACAACTAATTCGTTTTGATTAAGTTATGCCAAGTTATTCAATCGTTTACAGTCAGTTTTGACTATGCAACCAAGAATACAATGTATGATGGAACCAGCGACCGACAGCATAATCAACATACAAAAATAAATAGCAAGCCTTGTTATCTATCTTTTTATTGCTCCATGCGGAACATTGACGCTATTTCCCTATGAAAAGACAACTCCTGTCGTTATTGATTTTTTTACCTGTGTGATAAACTAGTTGTTTCCCTTTACGCCAAAAGAAACAATAAGTGGTCAGAAGTTAACCTTATCGAATATGGATTATTTAGCGTTAACCCGAGATCTATATCTCCTGGTCGTTTTTGTGCGATCTGAGTTTTAGGGAATGTGAGAGTACTATTTTGAATCTTTTGAAACAAATACCAAAACAAACAAAAATAAACATTCGAAGCGAAAGAAGTGAGTCCAAACCCGGGCGATGCTCACACTTTCCGAAACTGAAGAGATTACATCCTACGTTGATTGTCCTCCACTTTTGAATTATGTGGTTAGGGCTGTGGCGAGTATCCGAGTACTCGGATAGTCACGAATCAAATTGAAAGATCGAGTATGAATAATCGTCTTTACTAAGATTCGTGGTTCGCGATCTTGTTTTTTAACAAATTAAAAGTGTATTCTTTGTTCCTAAAAATCCCTTTTCTATGAATAAATCAATTAGCTGGAAGGGGGTATGTAAACATTTAAGCCATAGAACAATTTATATCGATTTACTTCAATATTCCAAAATAAACAGATAATTTAGTTGTCTTTATGAATGCAATGTTTAAGTTTTAGATGGATTAATTTGATAACAAAAGATTCGTGATTCGATTTGTGGATCGTGAGTGATGAATAGCCACTTACCCAACGATCCACAGCCCTACATGTGGTATAGCTTGGCATGAGCTTAATGAAATATGTGTAGTACTGGTTGGGGCCTAAATGACATCTAGGGAAGTTGGTTCGGAAAACTGCCCGCCACGATATAACTAAAATAATGTTGACAATGGCGTTAAATCCAATGAAATAAATAAGTTTCATGATAATAAAATTTATAATTGTATTTTGCTACAAACTATTTAGTTTCGTGTTAAAAAGGTTACAAAAAGATAAGTAGTTTATGATTGCCATATAGCCTTGCTTAAGTAATTGTAGTAAGCATTAGATAAACTATGTGAATTCAGCCTACGTACGTACGTACGTACATACATACATACATACATACATACATATGTACAACAATTATTTATTTATATATTTATGTATAACTGTATAATAAGCTTGCAGCTTTGGTGATTGTAAGTGTAAATAATTATGTTCTTGTTTAATAGTTGTGACAACATGTTCTGTCCACTGGCTAATTCTTGTAATTTCGCTTTCGTATAAGAAAAGGCCATATGTGGAAATATACATTAAAACTCCATAATTATGTGGACACAAAATTCAAATATTTATTATCAGTAATAAAACGAAATCATCATGTTTATCATCGGATTAGACAAGGATTTTATTATTTGATTATGTTTAGTATAAATACAGCACATATATATCTTTATATCTTTCTGATTACTAAATTAGTGCTATTAACTACGGAATACCGAGGGGCCATCGCATATGTGTGGGTTGGTTTGAAACGCGATACTCGACAATACGATAATGAAAACACGAAATCACGACAGTACGATAACGATAATACGACAGTACGACAGTGAAAACGCGATACTATATCGTATTATCGTTATCGTAATGTCGTATTATCGTTATCGTACTGTCATACTATCGTTATCGTACTGTCGTATTATCGTACTGTCGTGATTTCGTGTTTTCATTATCGTATTGTCGAGTATCGCGTTTCAAACCAACCCACACATATGCGATGGCCCTAACGGTATTCCGTAATCAACTGCATTTGCTTAAATTGCTTAATAACAACCGTCATGCATGCATGTATGTTTTTGTAAATATGTGCCACTTGGGTCTATGACCTTCTGATTTATTGAAAATAAACTGTTCATGCATAACTGTTCATAATACTTTTACATGAACTGTTATTACAGTATATTATTAAGAAATTCTATTTAGTATTATTTTGGACTGATGTTTGTTGTGAAAGGTTACAGTATCATATTGGGTCAAACATAATATTTGAGATTCATTTATATTTGTTATATTGTAGCTTAGTGATGTATGTGTGTAGTGACGACTTAATAAAAACGTATTGTACGTATTGCTTCCTGGATCAGTTCACAAACTGATGTTAGATACGTGATCAAAGCAAGATATGTTTAATTTTATAATGTTGGACATTATTTTCTAGACGAATTATACCTATGAGTATTAGTTTATAGTGTCTATTACTAGTTTGGCTAATCCTGGCCATTTGATTGGCTAACGGTGATGACTGAATCTATTTATAATTGATAGGTAAGTTCAATCATGCAGGCATTTCTCTGTGATGATTAACCTAGATAAGCTGTTGTGAGGCATAATATCTGAAATGCTATTTGAAGCTCAATGTGGTTGTATCGTAGCAGATTATGGTGAATTTGTTAACATTTAGGGTGTATTCTATTTTATTGGTGTAGGGTATGATATTACCATGTGCTATTACTATAAACATGAATTTATTCATTTGACAAATATTTATGATTGTCAATAAATGTGTATTACTCATAACATGTAAATATGTTATACTCTCCATAATGGAGGATTGAATAAAATATACAGTCAATATCCTTTATGAAAAAAAACTTCATACAAAAAACATTTAACTTGTAATTTGTCTACCTATAACGTTTTGTTATATTTTTTTTTTGTTACCTATAATCTGATTGCTAATTCTCAGAAGCTATTGTTGTCTATGTTGTAATCTTTTCTGTATTCTGTATTAGACTATTAAAATTATTGCAATCATTACTGTCAGATTTTTTTATCTTTTCGAGAAGTAACGAAAACAAGGAAATAAATCAATTCATTCAGCCATTCAGTCATTTATTAGCTTGTCAAACAAATAGCCAAACTATATATAATGATCACTGCATCGTGTGTGTCATGCAAAAACTTGAATCTAGCTCATGACTCAGAAACTACAAGAGGTAGCAACGTGAAATATCATTAGTGGATAGATCTCACTGAGTCTCTGAACAGATTAGTATTGGCACCACTTACGGCGCTCTTGTGTATACAAATATCAATGAATAAATATGATGAGACATCTGTGTAGCCCAAATATAAATAAGGAGACAAATTTTTCATATGCCTAATTTGAACATAGAAATATTATAATAATGTGTAATGATTCCACCCACGAGTTCTTGATGTATGTGCTTGATATGATAAGCTGCAATGAATGGGGTTCATGTAAGTAACATGTCCGAATCTGTCCGCCGAAACACCAAGCCCACCTGCGTAGCTCAGCAGTGAGAGCGCTTGGTCTATGGGCCTGTGTTTGATGTCTTTTCTTTGAGCATTTGATTGAAGAAAAATATGAAAAATTGTATGAAAGGCATCTATCCGCTGATTCGAGTGATTCATCTAAAGAAGTTAGCTGTAACAGTGCAACATCTTCCAAAGCAACAGCCTTTGGGAGTAGCAAATTTCTGTTGTCGAAAGTTTGTTGGTCTAGAGAGGTTGAATTAATAATTATATCGTACAGTTGGGAAAAATCATACTGTTGTTGAAGTGAGGTTGTTGCTCAAGAGAGGGTCGTTCTGGAGAGGTTGTACTGTACTTGTAGAGAGGTAGGCTGGTATAATGATACAGAATCATGTATTTACTTTTTTACATTTCTAAAATCATCCCCTGCTCTTATGTCATTATATAAAATTGATTGTGTAGATCGAAGTATACACATCCTAGCTGAGATTATGTTTATACAAATATTTGTGCTTACTCTGATCAACTAGATTCCCAAGGGCAACATGTGACCTTGACCTTTGAACTACAAGTATGGGTGATTTCATGACACATCATTTCATTGAAGTAAACTTTTATACCAATTTATTTCAAAATCCTTGATTGCAAACAGAAGGCACAGCCCTGCAGACAAGGAAAATATATTTGGCCAAATGTGTAATCTTGACCTTTGACCTATGGATCTGGGTGTTGCCAAGGACACATGGTCTCATTGTATAATGCCAAGTCATTTTTAAATAAGTCAATGCATAAGGGAGATACAGCCCGGACAAGGTCTATAACACGTTTGATGTTTGACATCAAAATGTGACATTGAACTTTAGCCTACGAGCCTTGGTCTTACGCATGACACATCGTTTCATGATGGTAAATATTTCTGCCAAGTAATTCCAAAATCCATCAAGAAATGATAAAGTTATGACGCAGACACAAAAAATAGACCCCATCTTTGACCTTTAACATCTAAGTGTGACCTTGGCCTTGGATCTATTGACCCTGGTCTTATGTGTGACAAACTGTCCCGGGTTATTTTCAAATATGTCAAATGCATAAGGGGGATATAGCCCAGACAAGTTCTATAATGCTCATTTTTGACGTTTGACCTCTAAGTGTCACCTTGACCTTTGAGCTAGAGACATGGATCTTGCGCACTGCACACCGTCTCATGGTGTTTCACAATAATGTCAAGTTATTTTAAAAAGTGTCCACGTATAAGGGAGATACAGCCCGGACAATGATCCGGACGGACGCACTAACCAACTAACTAACTAACTAACCAACTAATATAACTTACGTACAGACACGCAACAGTCATTGTGGCGGCTATGTCAAGCTCACCACAAGCGCGCTCGACAATAAAATGATGTGTTGATTCAATTGCTACATTCTATCATTTTGATATCTTATGAACACATCGTGTATTCGGATAATATGAACTTCCACGTATAACGATCAAACCAGCAGGACAGAGTCACACATCTATCCTTTTTCTTTGAATGTTGGCTTTAACAAGTCAGTATGCACATATTTTTCTACTCTAGTCAATCGTCAGAATATAAATCTTGAATAGTCATCACATTAAATACATGTATTACAAATCATGCTAGTGGCAGTATCATAACTGACTTAATATACTCGATATCATATTTTGTCATTGTTTTTCGATGTTTTATGGAATTTTACAAAAATATCATATTATAAGAAATAAACCCTACACAGATTTAGACAAATCTATCTAAAATGTCGTGTACTTGTGAGGTTTGTAAAACAATTATTTTGAGTGTTTTGATTGTTTAGTCGATTGTGAAGTTGGATGATGATGAAGACAACCATCGATGTACCACGCGGCCTCCAGTAGTTTCCCAAAGAGACTAGTAGATCTGGACTTTGTGATGACATCTGCCTAATGTTCCACAACTTCCAACAGATGCAGAAGAAAACTGACCGTCTTCATCTTGTTGCGCAATCTACAGACTGACCATCAATGCAGGCAAGACCAAGTCCATGAAAACGATCGGACACACCCTCCCAAAAGATCCAAATATGTGTCCACCATTCTCTTGACCGGAACCCACAGGGCAAGAGAAGACGAGGAAGACATATCTTGACACAGAGAAGAACGCTGGACAAGGAACTCAAGACTCTCCATGTTCCCCCATGGGTCGAAGAGGACTAAGTAAGTAAGTACACATTAAATAACACCATGTACAGTACAACTCTCATGAGCGGCACTCTCTTGAGCAACAACTAGTATGATTTTCCCACTGCATTATTTAGCTATAAAATTAACCTCTCTAGACCAACAATCTCTCAACAGCAACATAATTTTGCTACTCACAAAGGGTGTTGCTTTGGAGAGATTACACTACATGTATTTAAAGTATATATGAGATAAAGAGAGCATGCACACCTTGTAATATGAGACAGTTCATGCATCACAGATGTAGTATACATTATGAACATTACATGTATGTTGTGTGTTTAAAGTTTTAAAAGAACATATTTATCAAAACATCAGAAGAAGGTAATTGAATACATTTCTCGTTTTAGGTATTCACGGTCACACCATAGAGGGGTCCTTTCGAATACAGCTCCCGGGGAGTTCTATTCGCCGAATATAGCTCCCGTATTCAATAAGAAGCTGTATTCGGAGTAGTTGTTTTTCCTTGGATATTATCTGATGCAATTATTAATGATATAAATTCGTTGTTTCATCAAACACATGGCAACAAAATATGCATTTACGGTGCAATAATATTGTATGTAGTAATGGAATTGTTCGCCCGTCCCTCTGTCTGTCTGGCATGTTCATGTCCAAATGATATGACATTATTAAGGTTGTTTCAGTTCGTTCTGTAATCTAGGGATAAGCTTGTACAGTATTGTTGGTTAACATTATAGAGGCGAATAGACAGACGAACGGAGGGCAAAGCTATAGTTCCTTCCGATCTAAACACAAATATCAAAGAGATAACCTCATAAAATCAGCCACACCAGTCGTTCAGCTGTTTATTTGTCCGTATGTTGTCTGTCCCGATTTGATTTTACGAAAATTGCGATGATTGTTATATCAGTCTATTAGAATGATAAAATTGCTTGTTTTCGTTGCCAGTTTTATATCATCATTCTGTTCAAAGTGTATGCGAGCTGTATTCGACTTTGTACATGCTTTTTTCGTATACAGCTCCCCAATTTAAGCAGTGCCATTCACCCTAGGTGTTATATTCGAAAGGATACATAATTCATGCTAGTAGGATGTGACAATGCATGTACTCCAGGATAAATGTGTTATGAACATTTTTATTAATTGACTTATATGAAAAGTATTGGAAGAAAATGTTTGTTATATAAAGAACATGTTGAATTGTCTTTTCATGATTTTTTCAGGTTTCTCCAATGGATTTACAAAGTCTTCAAATGTATCTTCTGTAAAGAAAAAGTCATACAAAATCAAGAAATTACAACACACAAATCTAAGAAACAGACTCAATAATCCTATAGATGTTCTGTCATATAAAAGATAAAGAAAATAAATGCAACATGTGTGATTTGCTTTAAAAATATAAATAATGAAAGTCATTGTGACCACGTTGATACCTATCCATTTGTGAGTTCTTTTTATCCATGTGTTTTTCAGGATGGCGTTCACTTGATCCAAACCAAATTGTGCATGTTCTCTTTGGTGTTTAATTGTGTGACTATTTTTCAAATAAAAACAAAATCATCTATACACTATCGTTCTGCATACATTTACACGTAATTTTGTGTAAGTGTCAGTACAAAATGATTTAAAATGAGGTATGTACACGTACAAATTAACAACATTTCTCAAGAAAATGACGACTTAAAATGAAAAATCTGACGATTTCTAATCAACGAGATCAAATAATTAAATGGCATCTTACACAAAGATTATACAAACAATGCTGGATGTTTACTTATAAACAAATTTTAGTATCCCATGCAAATATTTGAAAAAAAATATATATAAAAAATATTAAATATTTTTGAATTCATGCCTCTGCGTTATTTTATTCAAGTGTGTTCCTATTAACCGTATACACGGTGTGTTGAATAGAACTATAGAATATAAAACAAAAATCCAGTTACCAAAATTCGCCTGAATAACTTGTTGCGCGTTGATTAACTGATTACATAGTACATGTAAATGTATACCTATAGACAATAATTTAGTGCTTTCAGTTTGCCTTATATTGATGGTAATACAGTATATACAGTACAACCTCTCCAGAATGGTCATCTCTTGAGTTACAACCTCCCATCAACAACAGCATGATTTTCCCTCTGTACGATGTAACTAGTAATTCTACTCACTAGAACAACCACCTCTCAACAACAACATAAGTTCTCTTCTCCGAAAAGATGTTGCTTTGGAGAGGTTGCACTGTACATACTGACATCAAGGACTTACATTGTACATACATGTATGTATTTAAAGTCCCATTAGCTTTTTGCTATAAAAATATGCAAATTATCCCAAGATAATAATTGACGACGAAACGAGCCCTTTTTCTTCTTAAAACACTCACTTCGCTGTGATTTTTGCTTTTGAAAACTAGAAAAATATAGAGCGCGTGACGTCACTTAATGATTTGTGCATAACGTTAACATAACTGCGGGAAAACACAGCTGATCTATAAATAGTATTTTTTCAATGATATTGAAAAAAATACGATGGTGGTTTCGGAACAAATTTTTCATGCTATGAAGTATGCACGGGAGGAAAACACACCGGATTCCTCTGTTATAGAACAAACAGAAACTATTACCACCGATAGTTTTATATGATTATGGAGCCGCTTTAAGTCCTTGCTGACATCCAAAGTGAGTGCATAAATAATTAATAAAATTCATCAGACACACGATCAAACGAAACTTGGATAGTTGAAGCGCAATCTGATTAAAATCATATCCTCAAACCCGCTACGCTATGAGGATCTGAAGACGACCTATAGAAGGTCACCTCATGTGACCTTTTCCACTAGCCAATCAGCGCCTTACTTTCATAATTCTGAAAGTGATCTGATTCTATTTTTAACCGCAGTTAAAACAATATTTGACTTGTAGATATCACGAACACCTATTCTTACGCAACTAAATGTAATGATAGCGCCCATGTGACATGCGTGTTTATTAAATTTTCTGTACTACTATGGCCGAATCGATCAGGATTATTAAAAAAATCAAAAAGTGGTTGCAGACAAATATGTTATACGTAATTTAACGTTTACTAACGTTTAAATAACATCGTCAAGTAGAAAGTTCATTCGGCCAAAGTACCGATTAAACGAGTTATACGATTGGCTGAATTATAAATAGATATAAATAGTGATCATGGAAATTCCGACTTTTGAAAATAGAAACTGGCATAGGCCGTCATCAGATCTTGCCGTAAGGAAGATCGAATACTTTAGTCAGATTGGTTGAAGCGTACATGATTCTGGATGTACCATGCTGTAAGGGAAACATCTCAATAAGTATTAAATATCCGTTAGAGGGAGTTAGTGACCTCTTATCACATGTATGAACTAGCTATAAATTCTGAACATTTGCCAAAAATCAAGACAGTTAATATTACTACGTACGATTATAAAACTTATTCACACAATGAAAATATGTATCTACAGATCGAACGTTAAATTCTTTGGAGGAATGATTGTCATTGTTCCCAAATTATTTTGGAAAGCTGGTTAAGGTAAGTGCCATATAGTGTTACGATACGTACAATATTATTACATGTTAGTTTTTGTTCAAGTATTTTGTGGCGTAATGTAAATTTTCCTTCCGCCTATGATAGATTAAATGGGCAGTTTCTATTCAATATAAGTTTGATATGATAACGTAAGGACTTTGATTTAATATTTAGTAACATATGTATAACAAAGTACAATAGTTTGAGAGTGAATCATAAACCAACAAATATCAGCGATCGATATGTAAGCTTGAAAATGAATAAACTAGTAATTATGGTCTAAACTTATAAATCGGAGAAGTTTTTTATATTGTACTTATTTTCGTACATATTGAATTACAGAAAACAGGTTATACATTCATGGTACGTGAATGAAATATAATTGATAAACGGCTTTATCCCGATTTCAATAAACTCAATGTTCATACCTATACGTATACGTATGGTTATTATTCAAATCATTAATGCCTGTTAATTTGATATCATCTAAATATACATTATTGTAAAATGTCATTGAACGTTAGATATCAGTTATCTATCATTGTCAGTTACTGAATTTTTTTTCAGTGTTTTAGTAGGGATTTTATAATGTGTTCATACTAACTTGAAGTTATTTAATTCAGGATAGTGAACAATCATGTCGCAAAGACCGGAAAGACTAAAGGCGACGAAACTGTATGGAACAGAAACGGCGCGTGTTGGAAGTAACACTGATACGACAGTTCCACTTCCGCCAAATATTGAGAAGCAAAATGGCATTAGTAATGATATTAGGACGAAGAAGAATGTAGTTGGGAGTGATATTTCAAAACCTACGATTTGCCATGTCACTAGAAACGAAATGATCAACAAACTTGAAAGTAAGAATTCGGTAAAAAAAGAACGTAGTGAAATTCCAAGTGGATTTGTGACTAGAAAAGAAATGGAAGTTCGTATGTTCCTAAGAAAATTAAAATCATCAAATGAAATACAATTCAACCTAGAGGAAAATGTTACACGGGGTAGTAACGATAGAGTAGGTGTCGGTAAACAAAAAACACTTGCGCGACCTATTAAAGCCAAACCCACACCTAGAACAAGTATCGGGAAGAAAATAAATCAAGAAGATCCTCCTGTCTCATTGAAACTGGATGCCACCACTCGGGGAGATAAGTTGAAAAGTCCGACCGTACCACTTTCTAATAGTAACGACACTATGCAATGTTCTAAACTGGAAGAAAATATAGCTATAGAGAAATCTGGTGCAGGACCAACCACAGAGTGTTCACGAATCGATTCATCTTCTAGTGTAGCATCTGAACACATTGTAACCGGTAGAAGTACAAGTACAGCAATAGCTCGACAAGCAAAACAAACATCACGTTATGCAGATGTTAAACTGTCTGTTACAATTGTAATAATGAATGCTAACGGGGGCAGTGATAAACGTGGTTCAGTCCCAGCTAGAAGAAGACAAGCCATACAGAATATTGTGACAAAACATGAGCCTGACCTGGTCCTTTTCCAGGAATTTTCTTGGTCGGGTATTACCGGAAAAACATGGAGTAATCATCCAATTCCAGAACAATTTGTTTACACTGGGCATTTCGACGCCAGTATTATGTACGATTCGAAAACATTTACAAAAGTACGAAATCTCCCAGGGTCCGCCCTGGACAACATTCTGCGTACACTTCAGTCCAATTCAAATAATCGACTTGGAAGACCATTTCCAACTGATTTCAGTCCAATATCTCGTATGTGTGCCAGAATAGTAACAACGTCAACACAACCAAGTCTTGAATTCCTATGCATATCTTGGCACGGTCAATCAAATAAAAATGGTGGAGGGCGATTACAAACACTGGTTAAGATTGAATACTTCGAATATTTGATGGAATTCCTCAATACTCTAAGAGAAAAGTTGAAACTTCCGATGCTAGTAGCAGGAGATTATAACGTTGACATGTACACTATAGAGAAAATAGTTACAAGTCCATTTAAGTTATGTCTTTATGAAGGCTCTGTTAGAAGAAGAGAGAAGGGTATCATTGATTTTTGTATCATTACGGACGACCTAGAACTCAGTGATACAACATGGCTGAATCTAGAACGTGACACGTCGGTAGATCAACCGAATAATATTTTGGATCATGATCCACTTATCACCAATTTGCATGCGAGCACTTTCGGGGCAACTGGTGCTGCTATGGGTTTTGGGAAAAAAACATCATGGCCGTCACCCATTGTGAAAATCAAGTAGCGGACATTCTGTTGAGTGAAAAAATATACATATCAGTAGAATTATCTATTTGTGACTTTTCCAAAATAGTAATGTTTAAATAGAACGGCTCCATTTACTAAATGCACTGAAACGGGGCATTATTGAAACTTTTACATCAATTCATACATATGGAATATTTAATCTTCTTGTACAATTTAATTTATATTATCATAAGTCTTTATTTTGCATTTACTTACATATGTTACGTACTTTTTAGCTCACCAGAGCATAAAGTGCTCATGGTGAGTTTTTGTGATCGCGTGATGCCCGTCGTCCGTGTGTGCGTGCGTCAACAATTGCTTTAATCAACATTCCTACCAGTTGGCCAGTTTCAACGAAACTTTACTTGGATGTTCCTTGCATGAAGCTCTACCGAAGTTGAAAAAAAAAGATTTAATGTTATTAAAAACTTCAATTTTTCAATGGAAACTAATAGTAAAAACTAGTAAAAATATAGGCTTAAATAGGAAAATTCATAAAATCTTCTTGGCCAAATCACAGGGCCTAGAGCTTAGATATTTGGTGTGAAGCGTTGTCTCGCGGACCTCTACAAAGTTTTTCTTAAAATATTGCTCTAGGACCAAAATTGGCACCGCCCTAGAGGTCACTTGATTTTACATAGACTTATATAGCGAACTTTTAAAAATCTTCTTGTCAGAAACTACCATGCCTAGAGTTTCGATATTTGGTGTGTAGTATTGTCTAGTGAACCTCTACCCAGTTTGTTCAAAATATTGCCCTAGGGTCAAAATTGGCCCCGCGCTAGGTGTCACTTGATTTTACATAGACTTAATTATATAGGGAAACCTTTAAAATCTTGTTGTCCCAAACCACGCAGGGCCTAGTGCTTAGATATTTAGTGTGAAGCATTGTCTATTGGACCTCTACCAAGTTTGTTCAAATTATTGTCCTAAGGTCAAAATTGGTCCCGCCCCCAGGGGTCACTTGATTTTGTATAGACCTATATTGAGAAATTTTAAAAATCTTTTTGTCAGAAACTACCATGCCTAGAGATATTTGGTGTGTAGCATTATGTAGTGGATCTCTGCCAAGTTTGTTCAAATTATTGTCATAGGATCAAAATTGGCCCGCCCCTGGGTCTCTTGATTTCATATGTACCTATATAGATTTTTTAAAAATCTTCTTGTCAGAAACTACAATGCCATGAGCTTAGATATTTGGTGTGTAGCATTGTCCATTGGACCTCTACCAAGTTCGTTCAAATTATTGCCTTAAAGTCCAAATTGGCCCCGCCCCAGAGGTCACTTGATTCATATAGGCTTAAAAAGGGAAAAATTAAAAATCTTCATGGCCGAAACCACAATGCCTAGAGCCTAGATATTTTGTATGTAGCATAATCTAGTGGACCTGTAACAAGTTTGTTCAAATCATTTCCCTAGGGTCAAAATTGGCCCGGGCCTGGGGTTTACTCTAATCTATATAGGAAATCGAAAAGAATGTTGTTGTCTGAAACAACAAGACCCAGGGGTGAGATGTTTGGTATGTAGCATTGTTTTTAACGTTTTTAAGTTCCCCTGTTTCAAGTTATCCCCCGGTAACTTAAAAACATTTTCAGATTACCCCCGGGAATTTAAAAACGTTTTTAAGCTACCGGTAGGACAACAATTAAAATGTTTTGAGATTACCCCCTCCCCCGTCATTTTCAAATGCCCTACACGTTCTCAGGTTACCCCCTTTGAAATATGTTCAATCACAATCACAGACGGTTTGGATTTTGCATTAACAAATAATGTGGTCCTTATGACGAAATCAAATGACGTCATATACTGACAAATTCATTCCTTCATTCAAATATGGAATCATATGAGCGTTATTGCGCAAATGCCAATGCAATGTTTAATTGTTTTGCAAAAAAGGGCTAAAAACAATTTCCAAACACAAGTAAGTGTGAGATTGCAAAGGTTTTGTTCATTAGTTGAATAAGGGTGTATACGCTCCATGACCCTAATAGGATTCCATAGCTTCATATAATTATTGCGTAAATTCAGTTAAGAAATACAGGAATATATATGGCAATAAACCATGATGAATGTGAATCATTTAGTATTAATTATATAACCAGATGTATAAACGTTTTCTCTATGAAGAATTAACATAGGGTGAGGAGGCGTTTGAAATCGGTTTTCAAGTTACCGGGGTTGGATTATTAAAACGGGGGAGGGAGTTCGAAAACGTTTTAATGTTACCGGGGCCGGTAATTTGAAAACGTTTTTATGTTACCGGGGAAGGGGGTAACCTGAAAAATGGGGGCTTAAAAACGTAACACCCGGGGTTCACATGATTTATTAAGGCTTACAATGTATATAGGAAAACAAGAAAATCTTCTTGTTAAAAAACTCAAGGCCTCGAGCTTACATATTTTGTATGTAGCATTGTCTGGTGGACATCTACCAAGTTTATTTCAATTATTGCCGTAGGGGCAAAACCGGCCATTTTACCAAGACTCATGATAAATTTCTCTACGAGTCTTTTTATCTGGTGAGCGATACAAGGCCATCATGGACCTCATGTTATGTACACTGATTATTTATGTCATTTATCATTTATTGAATCGTGAATTTGTGATGTACTAGTATCTCTACACGGACTTTCTCTATTACAATTAATCATCACCTTATGAATTAAGTTTTCCATTATTTCTTGTTTTTGAATGTAACATAACATATTAATAAAAAGTGATTTTTTTAATCAGTATATATTTTTTTATTCATTTATAATCTATTCATGATACAGTTACCTGTGGTTTTTTATTGTTATACATAGAATACATTTTCATAGCTTTTGTTGTTTTAATATCTTGTTTCTTACTTTAAGCTGAAAGATAATAAGTTGTATTATGATGGCTTGGTTTAAATAAAGCGATTAGATGAAGTTATGCAAATGTTTAAAGTCAGTTTTAACTAAGCAATAATATGATGGAATCATACACGACCGACTGCATCAACATCAAAAACGTAAATGATAGGCTAAATTATTGCTCATTTGAATCTTTTCTTACAAATATCAAAAACCAACAGAATTAAACAGTCGATGCGAAATAAGTGAGTTCCTATCCACATTTGACTGATTAAAGGCCTAAATGAAGTCCAGGGGAGCTGGTTAGGATAACTGCCCGCCACGATATAACTGATATAGTGTTGTGTATTTGTATTCTTTTAGAATTTAGAAATAAAATTAAACATGAAAGTTTTCTGTTTTTATCTCACCAGAGCACGAATGTGCTCACTGTGAGCTTTTGTGATCACTCAGCGTCCATCGTACGTCTTTCGTCGTGAAGTGGCGTCCATATTTACTTAAAACAACATCTCCTCCTACACCTCTATGCCGATTGCAACCAAACTTTGCTGGAATGATGATTGGGTGGTCCCCTTTCAAAGTTGTTCAAAATATTAAATTTCATTAAAAACTCTGGTTGCGCTATGGCAACAAATAGAAAAAACTTTAAAAACTATTCTTGTCAAAAACTACAATGCCTATAGAGCTTTGATGTTCGGTGTGTAGCATTGTCTAGTGGACCTCTACCAAGTTTGTTCAAATTATTGCCCTAGGGTCAAAATTGGCCCCGCTCCGGGGGTCACTTGATTCAATTAGACTAGCTTATATAGGAAAATGTTCTCCAAAGTCTTCTCCAAAACCGCCAGGCCCAGAGCTTAGATATTTTGTATGTTGCATTGTCTAGTGGATCTCTACCAAGTTTGTTCAAAGTATTCCCCTAGGGCCAAAATTTGCCCGCCCCGGGGGTCACTTGATGTATATAGGCTTATGTAGGAAAACTTTTAAAATCTTCTTATCAGAAATCACAAGTCCTAGAGCTAAGATATTTTGTATGTAGTATAATCTAGCAGACCTCTGCCAAGTTTGTTTAAATTATGGCGCCAGGGTCAAAATTGGTCTCCAAATAACCTTTTTACCTAGTATAAGCATTTACAGGGCCATCACGGCTCTCTTGTTTGTTCATAATTTTTTTTGTTCATAATGGGAGGTATACCCTACTACAGGCACTGGATAAACTATGTATATGTTGGCATGTAACTAGAGATAGATAAATAAATGACACAACTCACAAATAATTGAATGTCATGATATGCCCGTTTGGCCGGGTGTTTAGGCCTAGATTTGTTTCCAGATAAAAACTGAGCAACAAAACGTGATTAAAACAGACCTAGATAGACTATAAATCTAGAAAAGATTATTTTTTAAAAATTAGAATAGATAATACAGCTTTCAACAATTATCAAATTAATATTTTGATAGTTAAGATTTGGACATGTTGATTTTTGTTCCGGATAACCTACATTTTCAAGTATACATGTCCGGTGATGAGTAGAAAGATATTTCCACTGTTTGAACAGTTTAGAACATAAACTTAAACATATCTTTTCCCAGTTCATTGTTATATATCAGGAATGGTTTAACCCTATATTACTGTTGCTTACACTTTTCAACTATACACCTGGAAATAAGTTAAGCACACCCGGCATTTGCCTCGAATTTGACATGACCACAACTGAAATTTTAAATTTTATTTGAGGAATGGTAAGAACGACCTTCCGTACTAATCATGTGTATCTCCGATAGAGTTGCGCGCACGGAAAGCTCGTGTACTTCGCCATTTCGACAATATATTCGTGAATTGTTAAACTACACTTTCAATTAACACAAAGTACATGTACAAAATTTGATTTTGTTCTAACACATTGTCATTATTTTGACCTCTTGTCAACAAAATGGTTAGGAGAAGATTATCGGATGGCGATAGGTGGCAGATAATAGGCATGATTAATGCTGGCATGTCCTACAGCGCTGTTGGTCGTCAGCTTGGCTATAATCACTCTGTCATTAGCAGACTAGCTCAGAAGTATCGGCAGACGCATGACGTAAGGGACCGTCCAAGATCTGGACGGCCATATGTAACAACGGCACGCGAGGACCGAAATCTTTTACGTCTCGTTAGACGTTTTCCGTTTGCAACAAGCGTGCCTATCTAAAGCGAAACTGGTTGCCGCACAGGCATTTGTCGTCACGTACTCTGCGCAATCGGCTCAGATCTGCAGGTTTAAAGTCGAGAAGGGTAATAAAACGTCCCTTGTTGACACCTGTTCATCGCAGGAACCGTCTGACATGGTGCTTGGCAAGGCGTGGTTAGAACCTGAGATCATGGAGAAAGATCCATTGGTCAGATGAAAGCAGGTTCCTTCTGCACGTCATAGACGGGCGCATTCGAGTGTGGAGGCAACGAAATATAGCCTACACACCAAGAAACGTTCTTCCTACGGTTCACTTTGGTGTCGGATCAGTTATGATATGGGGTTGCTTGTCCCGTGACTGTAAGTTGGACATTGTAACTGTCCAAGGAAATCTGACAGGTGATACTTATGTACGAGACATCCTACATCCAGTCGTCGTGGACCATTTTGATAATCATACATTGGCTTCCCGACCTGTTTACATGGACGATAATGCCAGACCGCACCGAGCCCATGCTGTAACACAGTTTTTGCAACGGAATGCCATCACCACCATTCCCTGGCCTGCCATGAGTCCTGATTTAAACCCACTGGAACACGTGTGGGAGATCCTGGGCCGGAAAATAAAGAATTTGGACCCACCTATAGTCAACCTGCAACAATTGGAACAAGCTCTGCACCAAGAATGGCAAAATTTATCTCAAAATCGCATTAGACGCCTTACTGGTAGTATGAGGAGAAGGGTTGAGGCTGTCATCCGGGCACGTGGCGGTTACACACATTATTAAAAATTTGGCTACATAATGCCATTTAAGGTTAAGTTATCGTCAACATTTATAAAAAATATCCACCAGTAAATGTTTTGTAAACGCTCCAACACCATACTTATAAACACCTACATTTTTGGTAAAAAAACAACACATTTGCTTATGCTTCAATAATTTGGATAAGAATAAACTAAACTCATAAATTTGCTGGTTAATGATTACTAAATTGCTATCGCTACTTATCAAATTACTACTTCTTAGCTCAATTAAGTCGTCATCTCATGACAGTGCTTTTAATCACAACCAATTTTAAATTTCCGGGGTGTGCTTAACTTATTTCCAGGTGTATATTTATTTCTATAAAGTTAACATTGTTTTCTTAAGATTTTGTAGCCCGTCCACATACTCTTTTTTGTAAACACTAATCAATATATAATTACTACGTCTAGAGTATACTTCATTTATACGACTATACCCCCAGCAGAGCTATTCAAAAAGTGTCTTCTAACGTTTGTAAGAAGACACTTTTCAATAACTCAACTTTCACGTGGACATAATCCTTTCCCGTCGTATAAGTCAGATACACGTACTCGTATTTTCTTCAAAAATGTCTTCTTACAGACGCTTAGAAGACGGTTCGCTTAGACAAACAACCAATTTATCCTCGGCTTCGCCTCGGACAAATTGGTATGTTTGTCTAAGCGAACCGTCCACTTACGTCTGTAAGAAGACACTTTTGAAGAAAAACTCGTACTGTATCTATTACGAATATCATGCTATTACAAATTTATTTCTCCAATTGCTCATTTTTCATGGGAATGTAATCCACTTTTGGCGGGAATTTTTAGTATAATATATATAAGTCAGAGAAATCATATTATCTTTGCCTTTCTTATCGGACTCCATTGGTAATATTTACATTTTGACTCTAAGACTGGCCACTTCACTTAAAAGTCACTTTAGGGTTAATTTTTGTCCGATTTACTTATGGTTATAAATTAATTAAGCTTTAATAATTTAATTCAGTAAATAATAAACAGGTACCATTAGACATTGCATAATGTATTGATAATTATATAGTATCAGGATAAACTTAAATAAAATATATAGATCTTGTATAGTGTATTAGCATCTTTTATTTACAATTAGTGTATAAAAATACAAATACAATATCATGTATAACTTGATAAAACCACGGTAGAACCTGTGTTTAAAGAATTATGGCTTCTGTTACAGTTACATGAATTGATGCAATTTATGCCCCAGATGCACTGGAAATTGTGTCTTTGCGTGTATGAAATGAAAAAGAGTTAACGTCCACGAGGGAACCCTCCCCCACACGTCATTCAAGATAATGTGGCGGAAAATGGCGTAACATTTGATGAAATAAAAGGGAAAAAATCACGATAATAAAATTTGCTACAAGTAGCGCAAACTGCATATCTCTAGTTTCGCGTTTAAAAAATACAAAAAAAAGATAAGTTTTTTTTATAATTGCTATACAGTATATTTTTGCTTATAATTTTAGTAAAAATTAGATGAACTTAGTAAATTCTGCAACTTAACGCCACACCCTAGCGAAGCGAATAAGTTGAAATACATTAATGCCACATGATGTCACCAGTGTCGTTTTTTATCATTGATTTCATTTTAGACAAGAATCTTTAATTAAGATCTAAAAAATACAAGTAGGTATGAGTCATTAGCCTTAATATATATTTAACTGGAGTTTATTTGAGAAAAGGAAATTATCTATTTTAAATAAATCGTCCAAGTGTTCTATTTAAGTTATGCATCCATAACCGTTAATTTCCTTGTTTTAACTGTTAACTTCTGCATGTATTAACTTGCATACAGTGGAAAGATAATATGTTGTGAGCGACTAATAGCTACTGTTCTCTATTTGATACAAACACAAATGTTACCTGTTTTTATACTAAATTACCAAATCTCACAAAAATAATCACATACCAATTTGTGAACCAATAGGTAAGAGATTCAATAAGTTCACTATAATGTTAACAGTGTACAAAATCGATAGTAAAATGCTTTATATTTGGTATAACAAGAAAGCCATGAACAGATCTATGAAAAGCTTGCAACACTTTTCGAAGACATTATCAGCCTTTTACCGATCATAAGCAATTATTTGCAGATCTTTCATAAATGGTACGTATTAATATTATCCGCATGATGTTTTTCTAAACTAGAAGTTAAGATTTATAAATGAAGACAATAATGGAATCAGCACAATAATCTGAGTAAATATAGGGTTCTTTTGTTACTGGGATATTCTATGAATCATCTATGTGATGCGAATGTCACTAACAATATAAAAAAAAATACTTTATTGTTATGTCTTGATAAAGGCGGTTGCGCCGAAACGTAGACAAATGAAATAATAATACTAGTTCGTATATTTGTGGTTTTGTTGTATAATCCAAATTAACTAACAATATATAAGAATTAGTTACAAATTATCATCAATCAAGTGGACTATACATAGTCAAACCTATGAACAAAGGTCACCTTAAGGAAGACACAATGTGACCTTTAATGACAGGAGGTCTTTATTCGGAGGTCATTTTGTTCTAAATTATCAATGATAACGATTTAGAATGGCCTATTTTCACAGGGTGGTCTTTAGTCAGAGGTAACAACTTCACACGCTTGACTGTACGTAACAATGTTAGCTCGAAATAACAGCTACCTACGCGCTTAGATGGAAATAATTAAGAAGCCAGTTTAAAACTCTAATAATAGTTTATTTGTGGTTAACTCTTATTTCTCAACAACATTTAACATGTTCTTGTCTGATTTAATAGCTTCAAAAATGTGTATACGTACCTTAATTAGTCCGGGCGGTAAACCGGTTTAAAGGTATACTACCTAATTCTTTGTCAGGTCTCCGTATACAAATATAGTTGACACGTTTAGAATGTATCGTAATAGGTGGTTTTTAAATTCTTATTTTAACACATAACTTCTGAATGAATGTTATGCTCGTTGGTTTAGTCTTAGTATAGGTTGAAGAACACCGCAATGATTTATTTCAAGAATAAATTCAACAAATTTCAGAAAAAACAATACAGACAACAAATATATACATTATAAAAAGCTAGAGAGTGACATCTTTCCATGATTTCTATAATACCTCGTACTATTATTGTATCTTGACAAACAGAAGACCGTAATTAAGAAAACCCATCTCCATCCATAGTTTATGAACAAATGCTTATTGTGTCGCTCAAAACGCAATTATGTCAATGATAGTGACCGTACTCCATTCTCGTGTCCATCATCGAACAAAAACTGTCACAAAATATGACATTTCTATTTCTTAACTTCATAAACGTGGTAACTAACCTTTAAATTAAACTTTAATCCCGAGCGGTTGTCGTTCCTGAATGCTTTTATTAAAATGTAAATAATTGATACAGGTGACTGATCATGATGAAAGAGAGTCTATAGACCGCTCCCTTTAGTGTAAACCTACGTTTGTGTCGTCAAACTACAATAGTATTAGCAGATAAAAACGAATGTGAGGAACATATTTTCCTAATTTGGGGTTTAAATCAATAGTTTCGCTACGTATCGGAGAGTAGAAATCAAGTTACGATGGCTCGTATGGGGAAATGTCATCTGTGTTCACTGTTCACAGTTTTGTTTCTCATTCTGATTTCGTTAGGATTAATTGTCACCTGTGTTGTCACAGATTACTGGTATTGTGTCGACGCTACTGATTCAACAAATGGAACGATAAGAAGAGAATTTTCGTACACGATGGGAATGTGGAGGCGTTGTTACACCAACGGTGTACCCCTAGGTATAAATTCTTCATTTAATAATCCGCTTAAACGATGATTTTAAACATACTCAAATGGATACACACACCCAAAAGGGTTCGGCACATAAATTTGGACTTTTTTTGGTCAAAATGTATGTGCCGAATCCCTTTGCACACACCTTGATTAGGTGTCAGTAATGCCAGTTACCACAGGGGGCCAGAACGGTGTTTGGATAGTATATTGGGCTGTTATATACAGATTTTGGTTTTAGGTTCATTTTTTGTCACAAACAGCCCAATATACTATCCAAACACCGTTCTGGCCCCCTGTGCCAGTTACCGTGCAGTGTACATATAGCTATATTGTTGATCATTGTGTAGTTCTGGGTACCATAATTTAACTAGATTTGTCTTTTTTTATGTCGTCTTGTTGACCATTTTAATGCATACCTTATCGTCAAAGACCTTCGACTTATCATTGTCCATATTTATCAACACAGACAGGTTATACTATAAATTTACATTGTATTTGCATTACAATGAACAGATCAATATCTATATCGATCTTTCTCAATACCCCACCTTGCTGATTTGTGTCTTTCAATTCATTAGGATACATAGTAGCGGATGAAATATCGACTTCTAGTCAGACTGGTGACACATTATTAGCGTTCAGACTTGCTTATTTACGCCTGCATACATAGTCGATCATTGATACTTGTGAGAGTTGATAGATACAAGACCTGACAGACCCCTGTGTGTTAATTAGCCTTACTTATTTGACTTTTCGGTTGGACAATTTCAATAATGAATTCGGAAAGGCCATTAGCGGAACGGGCCAAATCAAAAAGTGTCCCGCCGTCACAAACAGTCTAATTACCTGTACATGTAGTTAGACAACCTGTATGTTTGATAAAATTCATAAGACCCAATTCTACTTGACATATGTAATCTCATAATACGATCGAAGTAAACTGAAACGATTGATGTTTTATTGACATATAATGAAAACTAATGTCAGAGCCAGGGATACTTCATCACAATATGTTTTAAATTGTAATCTAGAGTAAAATATCTGACTAGGTGTGTACATGCGTACTGTGCATGGTGTGGAATAAATTTATTGCAGTTCAAGTCATACTTATTTTTATACAATTGATATATCATGCAACTATATATTTGTCTTAAATTAAAATCACGATTTTGCTTAAAACGCGGAGTTTATGTTTAACTGGGTTCTATCAAAGAAATATGTACATGTATGCCATAGGACTTTGGTTCTATATACATGTACAAGCAGGTTCAATATATTCAGTAAATCAAATGTATACCTACGAACATCATGTTATATTATATCCACATGGATAACCAATGTCTACTGCTTTCTTACGTTTAAAGGTACCACTCGCATTGAATATACTGGTTTATTTGTCTAAAAAGACATGAATATTTTTTCTAAAATCTTGACTTACGTACAGTATTAAGACTGTCTACATACAAAACCAATTGAAGTGAAAATGCCCCATAGCCTCAAATATTATGTAACTACCGATTTATCATTTTATCTCAACTATAGTTGTCAACATGTACATGTATGTATCAGTTGAAAACACACATTGTTCCTCTCAGGGTTTAAGTTTACTACAGTGTAAATACACATACCAGCTACTTTATACTGTAGCTATTTACATGAAATATGTTATAAGCAATTTAAATTGTTAAATGTATTCGTTGATATCATTAGTAGAATGTGTATCAAGATACCTTTAGAATTTATAAAATATCTCCCATTCAATTTGTAAATCTATGTGGCTAGCTGTCGTGACATTCGAAAATACCTAAGTGCTGCTATTAATGGATAAGATCTTGTAGCAATGTATATAAATATTCTCCTCAAATGAAATATGGTTGTCTATCTATGATACAATGATGCGGGGTGGCATCTAAAGAATCCATGTAGTTGATGACCTAAGCTGTGCTTTTAAACTGAATACGACAAACAAATTTGGTTTAAAATCATGTGTTATGATATCGATACGTTCAGTTTAAAATGCCGAAGCTGCAAACATGAGATCTGTTCAGGTGAAGGAAAAAACTATTTTTCTTTGTAAACAAAAAAAAACAGCACACAAATAATCATGCTTATAGCGAAATTATCTTTTTAGATAATGATATCAGTGAATTATCACAAACGTTCAGTAAAGTAAAATGTACCCCTATGCAGCCTTTTCTAAATTGGCCGGAAAGTGTTTCTTCGTCTATAATTATTGAAGTTTCGGCATATTCGAAGTACAAGAAGTGTAGCTCCGATCAGCTTTCGTAAATGTGCAATAAATATAATGCTTGAGTTATACTTGTTAAAGGTATGCAGTTGGATATACTTTCACAAAACATGCATGTACAGACAAAATCAAACATATAGGTGCATAATGGATGCGAATAGGCAGTTTCGGCTTTTTCTAAATTGGGAATTTCAAAGTGTTTCTTCGCCTTTTTCTAAAATTTGGAGTGTTTCTTCGGCCTTTCATGAATGCAGCTTCAGCATATTCAAAATACAAAAAGTGCAGCTTTGGCTTTCACGTATGAATGAGTCAGTTATAAGTATTTCGGAATTTAAAAGTGGAATTCAGACCTTTCATCACCCGTGTTTTATCAGTTCTGGTTGTATATTCGAACGGGCATCAGACGGAAAGAAGCAGGACGTACGAGGTGTAGGCTCGGAAAATTTAAAATAAAACAAAAATCGAAAGAGTGAAGATCGACGGCATTTTAAATTTAAAATAACGATATAAATAAGCAGATAATTATATACATTTACGTAAAATGTACTATATACTCAGCTTCTATGTGAAAGCTACTGAGTATTGATCCGAATGTTCTATATATACATGTATGTACACATGTTTTTACTGATCGACACTGGAGGCACGTGCGAACATATAGTCCATGTTTCTTAATTTCTCCTTCCAGTCCTGATACCTCAGTCCCACGTACTGGGCTTTCGTTAAGTCTACATTTTTAAATTGACACAAAGCGTGAACAAACGCAATGTGAAACTAAAATCGTATATATTGAAACGTATACAAAACGTAATTGTCGAGGGAAACGTTTGAACGGTTACGGGCTGTCTATATCGTACAATCAGATTCTGAAATGGATCGATTGTGCTATCTAACGTCATTACTGACCAAGAATCGTGTAATTCCGTTAATAAAAAACTAATTAAGTAATATTTAGATCTACCTTTGATGTTTTATCGTATAAAATACATGTACAATGATCATACTGTTGTATGCTTCAGGTACCCCTCCAGAGAACCGTCAGAATGACTGTGTGTTTACGTACAAGGATTTAGTAAAAAGAGCTGAAGATAATTTGTCATCAGACGATTACAGATACCTGAGTAGGTGTCCAGTGTGACAAACGGGTGCTACATTTGTGATATTTTACAATACATGGCAAAACTGCGTAACTAACTGAACAAATATATCTTATACTAATTGGTGTAATAACAGCACGCAGTCATGTAATTCGAGTCTTTACTGTCTAGCTAACTAACGTAAATTTTATCTACAATGTATTGCTTTCAAAATACACGTAGTTTGTGAATGATTAACTTTAATTGTGTACTGCGGCTGTGTGCCACATAAACTAGGACTTTTATGTGACAGCTAGAGGTACACTCAATTAGCTGTTCTTCATATCAAATATCGAGTACATGTATGGTAAATTATTAATATATTACACATGTTTGTATTTCAGGCATGGAACGTTCCTGGGTTGCCTTAATGATTACGTCCGGTGGCTTACAGTTGTTCACCATATTAGCGTTGATTTGTGGACTGTGGCCTGGAGATTGTCACAGCATCAAGAGATCCAGTCTATATCTCATTGCTGCTATCATGTCCTTACTTGCATGTATGTATACTTATATACAGTAAAATCTCACTTAGCGACAAACTTTATACAATTTTTATGTACTCTTCAATTTTCCCTAAATATCAATGTGAAATCGAAATACTGCATATCATTCAGCCAAGGACTTATATGTATGTATATAAGTCCTTGATTCAGCCAAATAAATGTTCAGCCTGTTCTTAGATAATTGTGTAATAACATAAATTCGTATAACTAGTGTGAACTGATCTACTATTTGTGACAATCAAATTAATTGTCCATTTCTTAATGGACGAATGACAAGTTAAAAACTAACCAACTATACACTGTATAAAGTATCAATTAAAAATGTAGAGAGTGCACTGTCAATGGATTGACTAACCTGCTGGTGAATTGTGGTAAAAGTGTTACAGATTTGAAATTAAGTTGCTTTTATAATAAATATCAAAACAAAAATAAGGATTCATCAAATTTTAGATAGTGCTCATTGGGGACCGTAATCCTTAAGTATCAAATAAAAATGTGTCTGTCCTGACTATAGAGAACGTGTACATAGTTTGACCAACGGTTGTCCTGCTGGTGAATGGCTACACTCACCAAATGTCGTACTTATATACAAATATACTTTCTAAATGTTTATTTTAATGGTACTTTTATTAACTTTTCAGCAATGGCAGGAATAGCCAGTGGTATCTGCTTTATTGCCTTACGTGACCTTGACCACACAAAAAGATCAGTGTTCCCAGAAGGCACGTCAACAAACTATGGTTGGTCATTCATTCTGGGCTGGGTTGGTACTGGACTGTGTTTGTTGGAGGGATTCATATTTTTGGCCTTATTACGGATGGATTATGATGATGTAGCAGATTCTGGTAGATATCAAACGATGTAGAGATTATGTATAGTGCATGAAGCATGTAACATACTGTGTTCTGTAGGACTATGAGATCTGAGGAGTGTATATATCATGACAAACATGTGCCATTATATGACATACATGTATTACAAAAATGCTTCTTTAACATCAAACAGTTGAGCAACGTAGCGTGAATCTATAAAATAATAGATCTTGCAATAAAGACACAATACTTGTTTATCTGATGTACAAAAAAGTATAATTGTATATTTGATCAAATCACTGACCTATTAGCAATTATAATGCATGACATTGTGTAATTTAAGATGATAGCAAATTATAAAAAAATATAAATTAAGTACATGTAGTATGTTAGATTTACAAATCTGATTACCCAATAAACAAAACGTGTTTGTGTTCATGAATGTTTGATATTGTATTTCTCCAGACACTAATGTCAAGGACTTTTATACATATGTGTGTATACATGTATAAGTCCTCGCCAATGCGAACTGTACCATTAAACCAAAATATGTGAAATGTTTTTTTATGAAGTTAATGCAACTAGCAATTATTCAAATTACATGAGACGAGGTCCTTACTTCAGAGAGCATTACCAATCCTCAGACAGTGTTATGTTTTATCCACAAGTGTTAGAGGGTGGATTTATGTAAGTTTGAATATAATATATATATATACATTTTATGACTTATGTCCCATAAAAAACTCAAAGCAAAAGCAGAGGCACTGGAGCTGAGGCAGCTGGGGCTGGAGACTGTCACCCCAATATTTCGGCAAGAAAAGCAGGGAAACTCCTCCCAAATTCACCCCCTCCAGTGCCCCTGAAAAGTGTATATTTTATATAAATACTTCATTAATGTTACGTAATAATTCCAAAGGTTAAGTGAAATAATTCATTTGATTTATGTGAACTTTATTGTTTGTGTGTATATATATATATTTTTTTATTTCTGCTTACATACAATGGCATATTTATAACAAGGTTGTTGAATTTCATTCACCATTAACCATTTCTCAAAGTTAACCATGTTTGATGCTGATGAATGTACATGTAGCTATCTCAGCTTAACATTTTCTGTTAATTTCTTTATCTTAATCAGACACTATTGTTTTATATAAAAACCTTGTTTTTGCCCCTAAAATATACATAATTATGTTCATGAGGCTAAGAATCTCATACAAGACAAAGTTACATAAATGACACACATTGAGATAATCACACTGATCGTCTTCTAATAATAAAACTGACCATTGAAAGTTTTTAACAAGAAAAAGTCACTGTTCTTCATTTGCAAACACCACATAATCAAATTCATTAATAAGTCATTTTTTGGGTTAAAGCATGCAATAAACCACAAAGTTATTATGCATGAAGACAGGCGTTGTCCCACAAACTTGTATCATCAAGTAAACTTCATTTGAGTCTCACACGTTTAATACAAATCAAATAGTCATTAATAAACTTTTAATTGTAACATCATGATTTAAGTAAATCTTTTGAAGAGCAGATGAATTAAGTATTCAGCTTAGTTAGAACTTATTTAGTGTCAGATGTTCTGTCCAATTATTGCACACTTTAAGGTGATTTTGTTGAACTATTTATCATGTGTAAAACATGTGATATAGATAATATTTTGATACAATTAGTGAGGTGTAACCTTTAAAATACTCAAATCTTGTAATTCTGGTTGTATTTATCCACAATATCAGCACTTATTTACAGCTTATGCATATGTTAGCAATTACATCTAAAATAGAATACTGCTAAATGTAATATTAAACAAATACCGATTTATAAAACGATAATTAAATAATTAAATTTATCGTACAACTCAGTTCAATAAATAATGATGATATCTAGTTGATGTCTCTGGGTTAATGCTGCCAAACAATAGAGCATGGTGTACAAGTCAGACCACCTTTAAAACAATGTTGGTTTGCAGTTTTACATCCATATTGTTCCAAAATCCACCAAAAATATTTTTTCAATTTTGACTAAAAAATGTTGTTTTTTTGTTTTTGATGACATGCCAGCTTTGTGTTTAAGGTACTAATATAAAATGTTAACAAATAAGAAAATGCCTACATGTAATGCTTTATATCAGAAGTTACGACCATATAACCACAATCCAATTTTTTAAGGATTGCCTTAAATTAAATTGATAAAATATTGATAATAGTTTGGCAAACTAATATAACCCAGATATAACATTGTATTATTTGTCCTGATATACATATCTGAAATCGATGTTATATATGCCAGTTCTTTTGTTAAGATTGTTTTGTACATGCCATTGATTATGTAGACAATAATTAAATAGTGTTTGCTGACTCAACTTTTATTGTGACTGTCTCTATGTGATGTGTAGATAAATTATATTGTACATGTTATAATTCATATGATATGTAATACATGTAAGATAAAATATAACTCTTGTCTTGTCATGCTTATATATAGAGAATAATAGGTTAGTGTCGTGGATGAGTAAGTTTATCTGGCAAGGCGGAGGAATTTATCGGGTGAGCCGAAGGCGAATCCGATAATTTCCGCAGCCGAGCCCGATAAACTTTTACTCAATCCATGACACTAACCTATTATTCTATTTATCCAGTCACTGAATTTGCTTAAATAAGGGAAAAAACTCGGTACTATTTAGCTACTTTTTCATTAATCTGCGCGTAACGTCACGTTCGTTCAATGACGTCATGATAAACAAATACAAATACAAAATAATAAACAACGAAGTCGGACATCTTGATAACGTTATGTAGACGCAGGTAAGTCGTGGAACATTTATCGATCAACCTCAGTTCATTTCGGCTAGGAAAACCGCACCCCCGGGCACTGAATTTCAACCGGCGACTCTGTTATAAGAAATAGTCCGTCAGATCACGTGGTCAGGTGACGGTTTATCACAAGTCACGTGGTTAGGTGACCTAATAAAGCAAAGTTTATTAGGCACCCTGTTATCTGGTCGATTTTGCCGGAAGTGACTGGATATATCACAATAAATAACAAAATCATTATACAGGGTGTCCACAATTTAAGTAAAGCAAAATTCCCTGACTTTTCCCTGACTAAAATCAAATTTCCCTAACTAATTTTTTTGTAATTTACGTATAAGTACTGACATCTGTTGGTCCCCTCCTCCCATACAGCCAACAATTTTCACCTTTTACTTTACCAACTGTTATTGTATTACTCTTTTGTACATATATTTAATCTAAATTGTTCGAAGGTTTGTTTTCCTTAATTTTTATTTCTATTATTCTTTTTCAACATACATACATGTATATGTATGTTTAAACAAATATTGATTCTTTCAGATGAGTGTTTGTCATTTCAAAATTCCCGGACTTTTCCCTGACTTTTCTTAAATTCCAAAATTCCCTGACAATTCCCTGACCTAGAAAAAAATAATTTTCCCCTGACTTTCCCTGACCGTGGACACCCTGTTATAATTGTTAATTAATTGATAGAATGTCATCCAAACATGTAGATGCATCAATTGTAAATACTCAGACATTTCCGTCCTGAGAAATACACCTCATAAATATTAAAGTATAGCATTACAAACAATTTATTATGTGGTTTCCAGCCACTATACTTTTTCAACACTAGGAACTCGTTTTCAAGGTTCATTCTAAGAATTACAGACTTTCAAACATCCTTATTTTTGCAATTGATAAAATTGGGCATCATGCTCCCATTGAAAGAGAAACAGATTGTTTACACCTTTGGATTCTCAGTGTCAGCCATGATGGAAAGTAGCTTGTAGCAACAACAACATGGCGGCCTGACTATTATGTGTCATAGGTAACTGTATCATGAATAGATTATAAAAATACAAGAGGGCCAAGATGGCCCTATATCGCTCACATGACAATCACTGTTCACTCATTAAAGCATTGTTTTAACCGGTGACCTAGTTTTTGACCCCAGATGACCCATGTTAGAACTTGTCCTACATATAAATAAGACAACCATTCTGACAAAATTTGGTGAAGATCCAATCAAAACCATGAAAACTACAGCATAGACAAGGTTTTCCTAAGATTTGACATTGTGACCTAGTTTTTGACCCCACACGACCTATGTTCGAATTTGTCTTACATATCATTAAGACAAACATTCTGACTAGGTTTGGTGAAGATACGATCAAAATTTGACATCTACAGTGTTAATAAGGTTTTCCTAAGATTTGACCTTGTGACCTGGTTTTTGACCCTACGTGACCCATATTTGAACTTGTCCTTAATATCATTAAGACAAACAATCTGACAAGGTTTGGCCAGATCCAATCAAAACCATGACATTTAGAGCTTTTACAAGATTTTTACCTAAGATTTGACCTTGTGACTCATGTTCAACCTTGACCCACATATCATTGAGGCAAACATTCTGACAAGGTTTGGTGAAGATCCAGTTAAAACTGTGACATCTACAGTGATAACAAAGTTTTCCTAAGATTTGACCTGGTGACCTAGTTATTGACCCCAGATTACCCATATTTATACTTGACCGTTATATCATTAAAACAAACGATTTGACAAAGTTTGGTGAAGATCCAATAATAACTGTGAAATCTACAGTGTTAACATGGTTTTTCATAAGATTTGACCTAGCGACCTAGTTTTTAACCCAAGATGACCCATGTTCGAACTCGTTCAAGATATTATGAAGACATCCAATCAAAACAGTGACTTCTAGAGTGTTCACAAGGTTTTCCACCAATTTGCCCTAGTGACCTAGTTTTTCACCGGAAATGACCCATTATCAAACTTGACCTACATATTATTAAAATAAACATTCTGATAAAGTTTCATGAAGATCCAGTCAAAGCAGTGATTTCTAAAGTGTTCACAAGGTTTTCCCTTATTTGGCCGTGGTGACCTAGTTTTTTACCCAAAATGGCCCAATATCGAACTCGTCCGAGATTTTGTTGATGTTAACGTTCTGACCCAGTTTTGCTAAAATTGAGCTAAAAATGTGGCCCCTAGTGTGGTCACAACATAAAGTTTGACGACGCATGACGCACACTGCACGACGCCGGACGGAGAGTGATACTAATAGCTCACTTTGTCACTTTGTGACATGTGAGCTAATAAAAAAAATATTAATATTTTTATTTGTAAAAAAAATTTTTTATAATCTATTCATGATACAGTTACCTGTGTTACGTGTGTGACATTTTCTTTAGACGAATGCGGAGTTCCGATTATGAAGGCTTTTCACTCTAGCCTGAGTATGGCTTGACATGTTTTTCTGTACCATGTTCATCAATGGTGATCAAGTTTATGTGTGATGGTTTGTTAACCTATTTGATTTATGCTCTGATTTCAAACCAGAATATCAAAAAAAGTTCCTCAGAGCATAACAGAAATGTACAGAAGAAATGTGATTAAAAAGATGCCACGGTGAACAGCTAGTGCCCACTGACACAACCTCCATAACTACAATTTTTATGTTCTACAAATAGTAGACCTCACTTATATACTACATTAAGATAGCAATTGTACAAACTGACGGCTAAAAAATTGATTGTGTCTGGTTTCCCAACCAATTCTAGTTTTCCCAAGACTTCATCAGTCAGAAGAATGGTTCATCCACCTTCTTACATCTTTTACATTTCTGCACCCTTTAAACTACCAAAAACAATCCCAGACTTAGCTACCCTCTTTAATGAGCATGTATCCAGAAACAAACAATATTTTTCAGACTGATGTTTGTCTAAACTGGTTCCCGTTCCATGATGCAGTGCACCAAAGGGAACCAGTTTAATGTTTGTCAAGCTCATACATAATTACATCCATTTTCAGAAAATACAACTTTCCTGCAGCATAGTTTCAGCCTACATGTATATAGAAAAGTCATAAACACAGTGTGCCAATATAGCTAAACAAAGGAGTATTTCAAAATCAATATTAGTAATCAATCATGTGACCTATTATATTTTCTGAAAATACGAATACACTAACAGCTTTTATTTTGTCAAATTTCACTTTTAGTGTTTCAAGGGAACTAACTGCAATAGGCATTTGATATTTTTGAGAAGAATTGCTTCCCTTGCTAAAATCAGCCGTGTGACAGAAATAGATGTGAAGCTAACAATTTCTTGCTGAGTGCAAGCATGGAATAGTGATAGAAGGTATTGCTTTTTGAGTTTTCATAAGATAAATGAAGATCCTGTAAATGCATTTATTACGCAAGAAGTGAGACAAAATGCTTGCTATGGGAAAGCTCAAGTGTAATGTACTGTACGGCATTTCGCCAGTCCTGTACAACTATGTATTACATCAGAAAGTAGTCTGGCAATACACAGCCTTAACTGCAATACATTGTATACAGTGTTTTCATTAGACATTGAGGGTCAGTTATACCCTTGGATGTTAATAATTCTAGGAGTCTGCAAAATATCCCAGTATTGACTCAGGGCCTTTTTTCCAAAAATTTGGAAGGGGCCTCAGCCTTACATTTTAGGAAATTCAAGCGCAGTATTTGGCCAAATGTTGAGAAGGTTAAAGTACTGAGTTTAAATAGTTAGTATTTTTGGGAATTTCTTGCCTAAAATTGGAAAAAAAACAGCCTTTTTGCAATTGGTACGTCATCAAATTTCGGCCTCTGTTACAGAAGGAAAAAAAAGCCCTGATTGTAATAACAAATTTGACCCCTTGGTGCAAATTCTCAAGAGTCAGAATCCTTACATTACTAATTTTAAGGGTCAAAATTCCATTTTAAGGGTTAAATGAAAGCCCTGAATATACAAGTATATGTAACATCAACACCTTTAAAAAGCAATGTGATATAGTAAGCACAAATAACAGTAACCTTTATGATACTTTTATTATAAAACAGCTGAAGACATCCCAGATGCAAATATAGCACAGTTCTTGTCAGTAAGTTTATATTGAGTTACTCTTCTTACAGGCTTCTCTCTATTTATTGTGTTATTCCAAGTGACTCTTAACTGAAAGAAAATGAAACATGAAGTTAGTGAAATTATACTTTCTTGTATTTCATTTGAAACCTGGGCATAGAATAAATCATGAATGGTTTGAGAACAAAGATGCTCTCTGATTATTGACTATAATTGAGGCCCTTAAAAATGTATTTGTTGAGTCTCAGTTTCATACACATTATTATCAAACAAATTTCTACCAACCAGAACCACACTGTCGCATCCTTAATCAATCAATCAATGGCCCGATGCTGTATTACAATATACCAGTATATCACTGACCAGATGTCTTTTTAATCTTTATTTTTGCAATTAAATGAAGTTAAATAATTAACTTGTAAATAGTAGACCTAGAGCCTTAGGCAAGCATAACAGGGTTCGAAATTAACACTAGCAAAATGCAAGTCAAAATTGGATTTTGCTAGTTCATTTTAAGACCACTTGCATTTTCTAGCAAGTGGAACTGTAAGTGTCGTAATATAAATATTAAACTTTATTTTTTATGCAATAGAATTACATATACATAAAATACAACCTATTTTATTATAACATGAATATTTCTGAAAATCAAATGTTTTGTGAAAAAATTGCTAGTGGATTTCAAATTTTGCTAGTTGAAATTTTGAGTACTAGCAAAAAATTGCTAGTGGCAAAGAAAGTTAAATTTGAGCCCTGCATAAGTACATATTGATTCAAACAAGTAAATTTCTGTAATTATGCATAGAGTATAAAGGAAAACTATTCACTTTTGGTGATTCAGACAAGACTTCATGTCACAAGTAGTTCCAAATCCTAAGTTCACAAACTGCTTTAAAATTAACTAACGCAGAGATTTCCTTGGACAAAATGGAGATTATAAATGAGAATAATTCACTGAATTGAGAATTACATCTTTTTAAATGTGCTGGTATATCAGTCTTCGAATTAAGCCTCTGACCTTGGACTGAGTTGATTAAAATGGCCATCGTTCCAGTAAATTTGAAAAGGTAAGTGGCCCGATTGTCTAGTAAATTTTCAGTGATGCAACATAATGCAATATTCTATCACTCTCATTAAATATATTTTTTTGTTAAATTATATGAAATGTTGACAGTTGTACGTACTCTTTTTGGTCCACTAAAAGTTCATTCGGTCTGTTTGTAAGTTTGTAATTTCACTGGACCGAATGTCCAGTGAAGTGTTTCTGAAGACTGGTATATAAAACCATTTCAACATCTATGAGTGAATGTTGATTCCAAATAATAAATATATAGGGACAAACTGCAAGTTTTATACAATAGTGAGTAAGCTCTCTATATACTCGCGCCTCGTAATTTTCATTATAAACAGAACGATGCGCCACCTGTAGGTCACCTACTTACACAATTCAGGGTTCGACACTAAGTTTTTTTTTCTAGGGATTCCAGAGGACCCCCAGGTTTTTAAACCAGGGGGTCCTCCTCATTTTCAGGGGGTCCGCCAAGTAATAAACAAAATTGATTTTTATAGTCTGTAGTTTAAAATTGTCACATCCAGTGACAAATGTTCCTGTATCTTCGTATTTCTTGCAGACACTACAGGTCATAACATTTTCATTAAATTGTAGCCACTTGTATTTGTTTTTCCAAATTTCTTGGAACTTACGATTTCGACGTTTTTGATCATACGTTGAGTGTTAAGTCGTTCTTCTTCAGTTTTACACTTCTTTCGTGGCGGTGAAACAGTATCAAAATATCGCCACATGATTTTGCGTAAGTCGCGAAAACCGATTACGAGTCTGTGTCACAAGGCGCTTACAGCATTATGTACGAATCGAATGTGATTTCGAACCGAATTGAGGACGAAAACTGTTGCTACTTTCGCTTTGGATTTACGACTTTAAATGCGCTTTGAAACAGATTGATTGTATATGATGTATAGGAAACAGTTTTACTAACTTTCTATAAACGATTTGCACTGAAATTGGGAATCCCGACGGAATCCCCAACCCAGATTGAGAAGGATTCCTCCCCAAAATCCGGGATCCTCGGAATCACAGGATCCCGTTAGTGTCGAACCCTGCACAAAGTGGCTACTTTCGTTTTGGTTTTGTTCTAACAGTTTCGGCAATAGATTTTTAGGTATTTGCATAAAAATCAAAAGTTTATATAAATATCAACTTATTTTCAATGCTCATAAACATCCCTTAAAGATGGCTTCCTACAAACTGTTATATTCATGACGTTTTACGAATGACAAATTTATACTGGTCGTTTGTTTGTGCCAACTCATGACGTCACTCAAATATTGACAGTTAAAGGTACTTCATCTTATGCAATTGTTTCAGCAATAATTATGGGGCTAGTCATGAAGTGGTTACCATATGAGAATGTAACTTGAAAATGTAGCTGCCACCATCAGTCGAATCAGAATGTATTTTAGAACAGGGCCCTCATTTGACGTTTTTGACATTCCCCTCCTAAAATAATATACTTTTTTCCCCTATTTTTTTTTTTGCTAAAACGGTTGATATTAAGTAATAAACCTTTGATTACCGTAATTGTATATTAATAAATGTAATATATTTAAATACAGTCATTTTAAGCTTAAAATGCTTATTGCAGGATTATAAGGCAGTTAAAAAAAATCCCCTGAAATTTCCCTTTTTCCTCAAAATGACATGAAATTCCCAACCTGAGGGCCCCTGGCCCCTTCCCCTTAAGTGCAGCTAGGGCCCTGTAGAACATTCACACAAGTGTGGTAAGTTGAGATTATTCCAAAACAAGCTGTAATAAATTAAAAATTTATATCATATATCATTTGATTACTGCAAGTTAAGTTCTTTAATTTGTGATTTCTTTAGTTGATATCAAAGAACCTGCGGAAATACAAGGCACCGGTATACATGAAAAATTATGATGAGAATATTGATAAAATCACCTGGCCATGTACGTCTTTACAATATCCAGTCTCAAGTCCACTGACTTCCAAGCACATATCAACAGAATGCTGAAGAAACTTTGTCAAAATACTTCCATCTTCATCGCTTTCATCTAGATCATTATTTGAACCAATTACAAGAGTTCCATTCAAGTCTTTGCTAATGAAATGTTGCAAATATTGTACTAATGCAACACAGTCAACCGAAGAAACACCTACGTCTAATAATGATGATAAATCATCTATTATTAATACAGTATTTTTGTCTGAATCAGCGAAATCTTCAACACTATGCTTCACCAGTAAGAGTAATTTTTCAACACTTATCTGTTGATCATGGGCTGCTTGAAGCCATGGGTTGTCGCCAGCTAATGTTTCACTGTTCACAGCTTGTGCGAGTGATTTCAGCCCTTCGATGAAACGAAACTGTCCTCGTTCTCTAGCAATCGTCAAGTTGTTGCCTATCTTGTTTCCAACGCTGTTGAAATGATTGAAGGCTTGCCGAAAACTTAAAAATATTACTCTAGAATTTTCCTTCAAAAAGTATGAAAGAAAGTGATGAATTAAGAACGAGCTATCCGCTTTTGTTTCTATTATTCCAATAAAATAGTTTGATGACATGCAATGATTTGGGTTAAACATAAGATTTTTAACTTCAGTGAACATGTTTATTTCTTAACGGAAGTCTACCTCATCAAAACGCTTGTATCATAATTGAACTGGTTCCCGTACCATGCTGCAGTGCGCCAAATTCCTAAACTGGTTCCCGTTCCATGATGCAGTGGGCCAGGTGTAAAACGCGGATCCCGCGGATCCGGATCCGGATCCAATATAGAACATATAGGGGGGAATATGGAGTGTTACGGATCCATACATAACTTTTTTATTATTTGACAGCTGAATATCACAGCTACATAGACATATTAGATATTGTAGTTTTTAATGGAAAAACAAACGTGTAATTAAAAATAAAAACTGAGTGTTTTGTCCCGGATCCAGATCTGCAAGATAGAAAAATGGAGTGTTACGGATCCATTCATAACTTCTTTATTATTTGACATTTTGGTACAGATTTAAAGCTGAATATAATAGCTTTATATACATATTAGATATTGTAGTATTTAATGGAAAATCAAGCATGTACAATGTAATAAAAATGAAGAATCAGTATTCATTCCCGAATCCAGTTCTGCAATAAGTTATAATAGCTTGAAACCATGGCTGTATAGAACTTTTTTGTACAAAAAGGTTTATTTAATAAATTAAATTTATAGAATTTTATACACTTCATTAAATAATGTTATATTTTGAGATAGATAATAGATACAATATTGCACTTCAATTATTTACACAACGGTCGGCTTTTAAAGGAGAACTTCAAAGAGATGCTCTACAAAGTCATAGTCAAAATTCCTTTATTACACTCATATCACTTTCATGACAAAATGAGGGAACAAACATGATATCATGTTGTTACATATACAATGATTTTCATAACAAACAACAACAACAAAAAAGAAAAGAGATGAAAGTGATGAATGAAATATTTCCAACATTGAAATGTATATAGTAAAGGTCTTTATTGTTCACGTGTAGTAATTGACATTGAACCAGGAATGCGAGGCATGTGACTAAGACCCAGCAGTCCTGTATATTCCACAGTAGGGAGTCCAATAAAACAGACAGGGTCATTGATAGACTTGCTTCTAATTACATAATCAGTTACTATATATGTCCAAGGACTTATATACATACAGTATATAGTTACTGTATAGATACTTAAATTGATTCCGAATGTTTAATCAATATTATAAATGATCTTATTTTAAAACAAGAAGTATTTTTATATTAAATGCAAAATATTAAGAATAATATTATTAAAGAAATAATTACTCAATTACTCAAATAAATGCTCTTTGCTGCAAACCGATGATTTTGATAATTAAATAAAACAGTCCATTTTGTGAAATTGATACAAACATATTTTAACACTTTTATCCGTGTATATAGTAGCTGTTCAATGTCTTTAAGAGGAAATTCTATTATGAAATTATATATTTCTGCATACTATGTTGTTTGCTCCAAAACTACTTATAACTTTTCTCTTTTTAATTTATCAACTTGAACTTTATTTGCTACGGATTATCATAATATAATTATTATGAAATGTCTATTTACCACTATCTTCTTTTCAATTTCCAATCTCTATTGGTAAGTGATGATTTCGTGTGCGAAATCGAATCATGGCGTATTGTAAAGATGACAAGGGTGAAGATAAAATAGATTCTTTTTCAAATTTGCACTTAAAAAGTTGATATTTCATTTTCGTTTATTGGAGAGTTGATAGTTACGTTCATTTCGTTATCTTGTTCTTGATTATATCCATCTGGTACATTATCATCGATATCGTTTGAAAAATTATTTTCTCTGTAAAAGTTGAACAAGGCTTTGTACAAACAAGTCAACGGGAACCAGTTAACCAAATTCCCCGCTACGGTTACTTCCCTTGATCAGTAAGGAGCGTGCTATAAATGCGCTTAAATGCTTTTCGAGATCTATATGATATTGAAAACCGGCAACAGCTCATCTTCTTACTCATTCTTTTACTCAACGTTTATAGAATGCCTCGAACTGCTAGACGAAACGAACTGATACCAAGGACTTATATACATACATATGTATGTATATAAGTCCTTGCTGATATGTGATATATGTAATATATATAGCATCCCTGTGTTAAAGCATCATTTCAATTACATACTCAATCACACGCATTTCTTGTATGACAGCGACTTGCAAGTATAAATAATTAAATCATAACCAATTACTCCATCTAATGGATCATTCGTTTTTTCCCGTATGTCTTGATTTCAGAATCATATCTATACCATATATATATATACGTGTCCAACAAGAAAGGGAGACAAACCCTACGCATTATATTGAAGAAGAGTATACGCGCACTTGACTAAAGGAGATAGGTTAATTGTTACAAACGTTTATATATGTTTGTAGTACGAAGTTCATACGTGTAGTCACTTCACTGTATAAATTAAACTGCATTATAACATGTCGGCTGTCTCCGTGACACAAAGGATTTAAATCAGAAAACTCATCTATAGAAAATTAATATACTATTATGCTTAATTGACTCAGTTTGACATTCACGTAACGTGACAAGGTGATTCCTGGACATTTGGACTAATAACGTTTTGTATACACGTACGCTTTTTTTGTATATATATGTTATACGTGTTATAGCGAAAGATTTCACTTGAAATAGGAGCATCGAGGAACGATCCACATTTACATAAAATACCATTTAAGCTATATTGTACAACGCCGACAATGAAAGGCGGAAGTAAATTACAAAAAGTATTAACATTCATACTTGGAACTAATTTTACACAAGAAAATGAGGTTAACATTTGTTACAATATTGGTTAGAGAAATAAAGACTAATTACGCTTTCGAAACAGAGACAAAAATCTATACGACAGTGCATGCATGGGAGGTTCTATATAAATAGTGAAATTTACCAAAACGATTATATTACCAGCAAACATGCTTATATGGGTCCCATATGGGCTGCTTCTGGGCAAGCCCATGTGGGTATGCCCATATTGGACCCATATGGGACCTATGTAGACAAGCCCATGTGGGTTATGCCCATATTGGACCCATATGGGACCTATGTGGACAAGTCCATGTTTCATATGGGCTGTACCTGGGCAAGCTAATTGAAAATATATTTAATTGTACGTTTTGTTGCAGGTATCAGTATAACCAATATTATTCTCGATGGCTACGAACGAATCATATTCCGAAAAGTTATTGGTTGCAGCAATAGATTTTGGTACAACTTACAGTGGCTATGCATTCTCGTTCCGAGACAAGCCGCTGGATATTCAAACAAATCCTAACTGGGTGGCTGGTTCTGAAAAGCTGATTTCTTTAAAGAACCCAACCTGCGTTTTGCTAAAACCAAATAAAGAATTCCATTCTTTCGGATTCGAAGCTGAAAACAAATATGGCGATCTCGCTGAGGATGATGAACATCATGACTGGTATATGTTCAGACGATTCAAAATGCTGTTGTATGGAACGGATGTGAGTTTACCTTTGTGTTAATATTTTTTCTATTTTCATACGAAATGCATGCACTTGAAAAGTGTTACAACTTAAGATATACGTGCACATAAATGTAAGAATTGCAAATTGCTCCATCAAATAAACGACCGCAATATGATTTACATGCGTTGATTTTAATTTTCTTCAGACCATTACAAAGAATACAACAATAGAAGACATTCTTGGTAAAGAGATGCCTGCCCTTGATATATTTGCCCATGCCATCAGGTATCTCAAAGACCATTTGATGAAAACTCTGAACTTAAGAACTACGGGTGTAACTATAAATGACATCCAATTTGTTCTTACTGTACCTGCGATATGGGATGAGAAAGCCAAACAATTCATGAGAATGGCTGCCAAAGAGGTAAGAATTATACAATTATACCATTTGTGATATATACAATGTTTAAAGACATATTTAACAAATGACAAATGGAACATACGAAATAGCATATAATGCATGTATATTCATCACTAGACTGATGATCTACACAGTGATTCACGTACCAGCAAGTTAAACAACATTTGGAACATTTCACTACGCAAGAGATACCGAAGGCAGGTATTCAACGATAATATTTCACTTGAGATTTAATCGTTAAAACATGTATTCTGCTGTGAATATTAATTTTGCCTGATGTAATACTTATAGTTCTTGTGGTCACATATATTCTAGTATTACAAATGTAGTACCATACAATAAATACAAAATTAATGTATGTAATAGAAATTGATGTATTATCTTGAAAGAATTCACACATCAAATTACTGATATTTATTTCCATTATATATGGACAGAAAACTGACATTCACCAATTGTATGATATCAAGCATACGTACGCTGAATCAACTGTCATTTTGAGATTATCTTTAGGCTGGAATTAAGAATGATCATTTGAAGATAGCACTGGAACCTGAAGCGGCATCGATTTGGTGTCAGTTTGAAACTGATCGTAACGTCAGTTCTCTATCAAGCCCAGGAACCAAGTATATGGTTGTTGACCTAGGAGGTAATATTTGTTGAATGTGTCACGTCCCGCACAACTTCACCTCAGTGCACAAATACTCCTCCTATTGGGGTTTAGTGACCTCATCTCTTTTACGGTTTGGCGTTGTTGTTTCTCTTTTGCTCCGACTTTATGTCATAGTAACGTCCAGTATTTAAGTCAAGTGATAGTTGTATACTGCATGCCGTGAAATGGTAGAATATGCAAACTATCTTATTTTGAAATAAAGTCGTACTTGGTTATGTTGAGTCTATCGAGTTTGGATTAATAAAATAGTTACAAAACGTTCGTTGCATTGCTCACTCATGCGTTATAGAATTCAAAAGACAAATGAGGTACATGTAGTTTATGCAAAGTATCTGAACCACGCTTATGAGATTTAACGCCTTTCATGTGTTTTAATGAAAAAGAACGTCGAATCCAACTTGTTTGTTTAAAATCAAACCATGAAGAGATAAGTAAAGCCTGTCATTTTTATAGGAGGCACAGCTGACATTACTGTTCACCAGAAGATGGCAAATGGCTGTTTAAAAGAAATTCATAAAGCCACCGGAGGTGCTTGGGGAGGCAATGAAGTTGATAAAGCATATCTTACATTGCTGACCGATATTTCCGGAAAACAGGCAATGCAAGAATTCAAGACAGCTCAAATGTGCGACTACTTTGATGTTCTGCGAGACTTCGAAACGAAAAAGAGAACCATAACAACAGAAGTCGATGGGAAAATCACCATAAAAGTACCAGCATCACTAAAAGAAATTGCTGAAAAATATGGTGAATCTGTGAAAACGACTGGTGGAGGAGATGTTACATGGTCTAGTGATAAGCTACGCATAAGGAAAACACGTATTCAAGCGCTTTTAAATGGTCCAATAAACATGATAACTGAACACATAAAGTGCTTATTGTCTGATGCTCAAGTCGATGATGTTAAGGCAATACTGCTTGTGGGAGGCTTCGGAGAATGCGAGTTAGTTAAAAGTGCCTTCCTCAAAACGTTTCGAAATATCCGGGTAATTATTCCCAATGATGCTGGTCTAGCTATATTGAAAGGAGCCGTACGTTTCGGTCACCAGCCAAACCTAGTGTCTGTGCGAGTGTCTAGATTCGCTTTTGGTCGAGAAGTGTGGCCAAGTTTCGATGGAAAACAACATGATTGCTTAAAAAAATCTGTAGATTTTGGAAAACCAGTTTGCAAGGAGGTATTTTGGAAAATGGTCGATGTTGGAGAAGAAATTCCAATAGGGAAAGAAATCACCGAACATGGGTCAGCCTTAGACATAACACAAAGGTCTGCATGTGTAAGCATATATTCTTCTGAGAACCACAGCCCTATGTATGTAACCTCACCCGGATGCAAGTTCCTCGGAAAAATCAATATACTACTACCAGATGGAAAGACAATTGAAGATAAAAAGCATACAATCATACTAACGTTTGGAGACACAGAGCTGAAGGTTCGAGTAATAACCGTCAAGGACAACAAATGTGTTGAGACAACTATCGAATGCTTCTGATTTTTAAACAGTACTAATTTTACAAGATGTGCATATCTAACGAAATTGTTGTTTTGTGGAATGATGCAACAACTTACAAAGAAAGTGTAGACATGTTTAAATATTTGTAATGCTGTATATAAGCAACTGAAAAGCTACGTCTGTATTTTGGTCATTTATTTCCAAGTGAATGGTTTATAATCATTCCGAACATTATCAGTAGGCCTGCACCTGTGGTTATGAATTATAAATTGGCAAAGGAAAAGCAAAATAGAAGAAAAACAAGAACTATTTTGATTTGTACATTCAGATTTACAGTAAGGAGAAAATGAACTTATTTCAGTAAAGATGTTTTGAATAAAGACGGAATGACCTGAAAGAATTAAAATACGCGTATGTATACATGTTGCAATTGTAATGTATTTTTTGTGGCCTCCTTCATATCTCTTCCCTTTGTAACTCTAAATCTGACAAACGTACGTAGTGATCATCTAGCATATAATGTAACGAGTCAGTACCACTGTGATGTAACATTTATTTATCATATAAGCTCGTTAAAATTATTTCTTGATTGTTTTCTTCATTTAGAATATAGAAATTTGAAGAACTAAGAGATGAATCTATAATTAAGTCATCTAGTTGGCTTAAAAAGCAGATCAAACTCTTAAATCTGGGATTTAATTTAATTAAATGATTGATACATATGACTTACACTGTTGGACAATCGTTTCAACATTTTATATTATATGATAATATGAGAGCTCAAATTAATGTTGTACCATAAATATATAGTCACTTTATACATATTTACAAACTTTGTTCTCCTTCGTGACATTTTATCTCGAATTTGTAGTGATATGTCATGTTTATCTATTTCGAGTTTCGAGCTTCACACGTAGGCAAATTGTATATACACATGTACATGTACAATTTTTGTATGTATACTCGTGTAAACTTGCTTCTTGTTTATAAAATGCATTCGATTATGTATAGTTCAATTTTTAGGTCAGCAATGTTATTGTATACATGGACGATCTCATTTATACATGTTTAGGTAACACGAATACTGTTGTAATATTATATATCACTGTCCTCTGTGGCGCAGTTGGTAAAGCACAAGGTTTGTGAATCTTGACCACTTTGTTGGACATCGCTTTTTCTTTTTAACTTTTTTCATTTTTAATAAAACTTTTATATATATCGATAGGAAAATATGTTGTTGTTTTTAATTTAAATTGTTCCGTTAAATTAATAAAAATATAACAACCTCACATGGGTAAGTTATCATTTATCATTATTTTAATTGTGGAGTAATTACATAATGAATAGAAACCGGTTTAGGTGTTTAGTATATATAATATTCGGAATTACTTTTGTATTCGCAATGTCATACAATAAAATGTATAAATGAAATACAAAAAAGAAAAATACACAAAAGAACAACTGCATTCCTTCTTTCCCTTTTCTCTTTTGAAATACAAAAGGTACTATTCAGCGTGTAATATACATAAATGTAACAAACACAAACATATTCAGTCTATTAATGAATTATAAAAAAATATTTGTATATAATAATTAAAAAAGAAAGTGCCATTGACTGAGTTCGAACCTGTAACCTACATGTTCTTCATTTTGTAAAATGTCATGTATGTACATGCCACATTACCCAACACACCATGACTCTGGTTCACGTGAATGATACTTTACTACGGATTTAAAATGATTTTGGCAATCAATTTACAGTGATTACCTTTACAATGGTATCGTCCAATATTCGACCTTGACTATAAGAAAATTGAACTATATATACAAATGTATTTACATAACTTGTGTATATTCAGAATAAGTAATAATCAGTAATATGTCTTTTATGTGGTAAACTAATGCAAAAGTATAAACAAGTTTTAGCTGACCATTGTATTTTATATAACAAATACAAATGTACAGTACACTCAATAGTGAATGTATACACACTTTATCAGAGATTTTAAAGGCAGTAAAAACAAAATAATACACAAGCACAGAAAAATAATTAACAATCAAAGGACTTACATTATAATGTGACAATTGTATGTACTGATTGAGTTGGTTCTCTCTTGGATTCCATAATTGTGAAGCTGGAATTTACGCCATGTGACATTTTCTTGAAATGTGCTTTTTTAGTCACATCTTAAGTTACTGTATTGTAAACATCGCCAGAAAAGGTCATTACTCCACAATCAAATATGCATAGGAAGCTTATGTCTGCGCGATTACATAAATTAAGAAAATTATTAACAGATTGAATAGTGAACACATATAGCTCTACTTAAAAAGTATACACTATACCTTATATAGATCAATAAAGTAAATGTTAATTGACGTAGTTGAAAAAAAATATAACCAGAAATCATAACAAGAAGGCCATGATGGCCCTACATCGCTCAACAGATAAAAAGACTCTTACAGAAAATTATCATGAGCCTTTGTAGAATTAAGTGACCCGGATGCGGGGCCAATTTTGCACCAACGGCAATAATTTAAACAAACTTGATAAATGTCCACAGGACAATGCTACATACAAAATAGGTAAGCTCTAGGCCTTGAGGTTTTGGACAAAGAGATTTTTAACCAGGTTTTCACAAAGTGAAACCTGGCTATTAGAATGCCAAAAATGGTGGGTGGGTGGGCGGGCGTCAAACAGACGGTGTCAGGTCAATATGTTAAGTTCTGATTGACAAATCTTGACCAAACTTGGTATGTAGGATCCTTGAATCAAAACCTAGCCTAGGATTGTATTTGAGGTATGTGGGGACAAATTTCAGGTATGATAAATATTAGAGTTGGTTAAAAGGTAATTTGACACACGTAAGTAGGAAATCGGCATTATTAGTCGTTGGTCAATTACCAAAACATATTGCTAACACACCTAGAAGCATACATTAAAGTCCCATTAGCTTTTTGCTATAGAAAAATATATGCAAAAAACAAGCAATTGCTGATAATTTATCCCAAGATAATAATTACCGACGAAACGAGCCCTTTTTCTTCTTAAAACACTCATTTCACTGTAAATTTTGGTTTTGTAAACTTGAAATATATAGAGCGTGTGACGTCACTTCATGCCGTGTGCATAATATGACTGCGGGAAAACACAGTATTTTTTTCAATGATATTGAAAAAATATGATAGTGGTTTCGAAAACATTTTGTTCTTGCTAAAAAGTATGCACGGGAGGAACACACCCCGTATTCCTCTGTTATAGAACAATCAGAAACTATTATGACCTATAAATTGATATGCTTATGGGACTTTAACAGTTGCACAAATATGTAATGAATAATTCAAAAATAACAGATTGAGAATTTACATGTCATAGGCATCAAATGTACACACAAATAACAAACAAATAGCAAATATTGCCAATAGGTAAATAAATGGATGAAATAAATAATTAGTAAAAATACAAATATATAATCAACTATAACTAATTAATATAAAATGAACTTAATCTAAATTGATCTGTATGAACATCAGAGGTACCCACAATTTTATCTTTTTATATGTATTGTACCATCCTAATTTATGACACCTATAACCATGTACATCACATCCTGCTCATGCGGTAACATCGTTTACCTGGTCCTTCAACAGTAAAAGTTGTTATTTATCATCTTTACCCATTTATAATTGTATACATCCTAGATTTCCAACTAGTAACCATCGTATCAAATAAAGACCATAAAAAATTCATATCCTATGGTTTGATCAAATCGAAGTCATTCAAACCATTGTCCAGATTACCAGATCAGGAACAACATTCCTCATCCGTTTACATTTTGTATAATGTATAATAATAGTTAAAGTAATTAGGCAGCTAAAAATTCGTGCCTTTGAACACACTCATTATATCGCCAAAGTATTACTTAAATGTTTATTAATTTTCTATTACTTCCCTTTATTTTTTCTAGAATATAATTCATAACAATACAAAAATAAATAAAATGAGGCAAAATTGAACGTAAATAGGGAATACATTCAAACCTGTGAATAAAGGACACTCATGGGAAGGACGAAATGTGGCCTTTATTGACAGGTGACTTTTATTTGGAGGCCTTTTCTTGTTCTAAATAATCAATAACAGTTTTTAAAAGAATGTCCTTTATGCACAGGGTGGCCTTTATTTGGAGGTGGCCACTAACACAAGTTTGGCTGTACTAAGAAGACCAACCAAGCATAATATTTGTATCAATTCACTCTTTAAGATGGGTTTTAAACAATTGAAGTATAATTATACAATTATGATTAAATTTTAGTTTTTGAATCTATAAAATTGGTAAAATTGATAAAACCTAATATGACAAATAGCCAATTACAATATTACAAGAGGGAATGTCTTGAGAGAAGCATGTTACAAGATTTTAAATAAGAAATGTGTGGTCCCTGAACTTTTGCTTTGTATTCATCCTGTATATTAATCCCAATAAATCAGTACTACACAGCATGCTTCTTTAAAAGGTCATGATTCTTTATCAGTTACTGTGGAATCATTAATTTTCGTTGGGTTCAATTTTCGTGGTTTTTACTAAATTGGCTATTTCGTGGGTACATAAATTCGTGGACTTTGATTTTTGAAAAGAAATACCTTATCTCCGCATTTAATTCGTGGGGGTTTAATTTCGTGGATGAGTCGACCCACGAAATCCACGAAATTAAATCCCCAACGAAAATAAATTATTCCACAGTATATAACGTCCTCATTACCTTGTTGTTTTCTTCATTCAGAATAAGGGAAATTCAAAGGGGAAATAGAGGTCGTAAGCAGACAACATGAACCAGCAAGTTTTCACAATACATGTACAAGATAATATACATATATATATATTTATCAATATACTATTTATTAATGAAGTATGGCCTCCACAACATTGCTATTGTAACACTGTCAAGTCAATTTAACTTAATTGGGTAACAATGTCAATCTCAACTTTTATTCATAGTGATGATAAGTCAAGGTGCATCACAGCTCATATCATTGTGTTAGGTTTTTCATTCACAAAATTTGCTACTGTACATTGCTTAAACAAAGCCCTCATCTGTCAATGTCACCTTTCCATCTCTATCAATTTCATGCCGCTGTCCACTACCACCCGCAACACGACACCAGCTAGAGGCTTGAATACCTTTCTCATTTTTATCAACAGAAAATCCTCCGTACATACCAGGGACTGGATACCAGAATGATCCAAACTCATACAAAAACGCAAGCTGTGGTAAAGACTGACCATTCTTCTTAATTAGATATTTAACACGCCCATTTATTGCTTCATGTAGTCCTGCCTCCATCTTTTTTATTTCTTCTTCGTGCTCAGTTATTTCTGCAGGGACTTCTATAAGTTTCAATATATCCTCAGATAAATTCTTTTGTTTTGCAATGTCATAAGCTGTTTTGCCATCAGCTGTTTTTAGTGATTTGGAAGCACCTAAGGAAATCAGCTTCTCAAATACTTCTTTTGGAGCTTTGTGGTGAGCAGCTTGGTGTAGTGGTGTATACAATTTTGCCAATTCATTGACTCGAGGTAGGCGACAAAAGTTAACCAAACTGCCATCATCAGACAACATTTGAAAAACTTCACTCCAATTGCTACTGTAAGTAAAGTCTGACAGCCTTTCAATGGTCTTCATTCTTTCTTCTCTGTACACAGTTCCATTGACATTTAATGGATATTCCATTCTTATTCTACCACACAAATCTGCAAGAGCAAATAAAAATACTTAAATAATGTGCATTAATTAATATTCAATTCTTTAGGACTAAGTGAGCAACTGTAATCTAAATTCTATAATCTGATTGTAAAATCAAGAAATAGTCAAGATATCTTTTCTACTTTATTTCTTCAACAAAGTTTAATATACGCAATGGGTTGTCTTGAATTATGCTGCATTAAGATTCTTTTATTGGGAAAAGCAAATGGAGTCTTTCAAAACACTGACAAAATCATATTGCTAAATTAGCTTATCTCTTGAAATGGTGAAATATGCAATCTCATTATTAAATTCAAAATAAATAGCCAACAGAAACTGAGCTTAAAGCAATAATAAATTCATTTGATGGTCATCTGATTATTGCTCAGATTTCTAAGGGAAATATAAAACAATTAATTTGCAGTACCTGACTAAATCAGCAGAGTCTGTCCAATGAACTTAAACTTAAGTTAAATTAAACATATTTCCTTGTTTTTTCAATGTACACATTTTGTCAAACCTTTTTTACTTCATAATCATCAAATGTAAAACCATACTTGAATCTTATCACAAATCAGGGATGCTATATAATATAGCATCCCTGCACACATTTAACCATGAAAAAACAGCAACAACAATATCAAATTTGAACAAAACTAAAATATTAAACAGCATTAAAACTACAACATAAATGACCACATTTGTGTACATAGATACACAAACAGAGAACAAACATCCTGGATTTGAATTATCTTGTGGAAGAATAACTAAATTCAATATGAAATGGGAAAACAAAAATGCAAAAATAATGAAAATTTAATAAGTCTGCCAGCTGATGTAGTCCATTTCTGGACCAAATAATTACTAATTAAACTGTTTGTGACCGCGTGACACTTCTGATATTGCCCCATCACGCTCATGGACCTTTCAAATTCAATAAAGAAATCGGCCAACCAGAAAGCCCAATGAGCCATAAAAAATAAGTGGTTTGTTTCTGGTTACCCGACCTTCCATTTTTTTCCAGCAACCCTAAACTTTCTATTAGGCCTGTGCAAGGACTTATATACATACATGGATTCGCAACTGCTAAAAATAGCTCAAACGATATCGTTCGGCGATCCAACAATGCATTGCTATATACTCGGCAATGTCCGACAGCTGTAATTGGGTGTTTACGAATTTAATTATACTAAAAAACTCTGGCAATTGGGCACGGGAAATTGGTAAAGGATGCAACAAATTCCTTAATGATATTGAGATACATTTATAATCCACAAAGTCTTGGCCTGTGGACATCCCCTTTTCTCGCTTTTTAACTTATCACATGTACATGCTTTCAAGGGGCTGGGTCCCCGCAATGTAAACATGATTTGTTGTTGCGAGAGACAAAATATAAGGTGACATTACTTGACAAATTCTTACACACTAGACTGTTGCGTCTGCTATGAATGGGAAATAAACATGTTACATCATCTGGCACATTTGAAACACAGGTATCTGTATCATGAAAAGATTATAAATGAATGAATAAAAATTTTAAAAAAGATTTTTTTTAAATCAGTATTTATTTTTTATTCATTAATTTATAATCTATTCAATTATGATTATATTGATACATGCAGTTACCTGTGATTTGAAACACAATGAATTGTAAAATATATATTAATCCATATTTATCAAGGACTTATGCTGTACTGTATACATACAATAATTATCATTTGTTTTATGTTGTATTTTCATTCTGATGAATCACTACATGACCCATGTTTAAGAGAACGTCCGGTTTGGTGATCGTCCGAATTTGGTGATCTTAACCAGTACAGTATGATCAGACCACAACAAAAGTCAACATAACTAGAATGCTACATAAATAAACTTGTACTGTAAAATAATAACTTATTATCACTGTTTTAATTTACCTTCTTGTCAAATAAACAAATGTTCTCTTTTGATTTCCGGATGACTTGATAAATGTCATACCTACAAAATGAAATAAAATATAAATAGATCTGTGTAATGTTTATGATTACCAATGTTTATATTTAGAATTCGGCGTCATAAAAATAAAACAGCGTGCAAACCACAATAATGTAAACGCAGTTCTCTCCCATTTCACAACTCGTGCTATATGTGATACCTACACAGAACCGAAATAGGCGTTCGATTATGATCTAAGCTGTACATAATGTTATTATTGTAGCAGTCGCATTTGGTCAAAATATATTGGCTCCCTTCTAAAGTATATCTTCGATCCTTAATTAGTATAAAGACGGCCGAGAACTGTTAATTTGTATCCTTTATATACACTGGCGTGTCTACATATATACACATGAAAACATAAAAATGACAAAAACGAAATAAAATAAAGTGGGTTGGTATACCGGTAAGGGCCGTCACGAGAACAGAAGATCTGAGTACCAAGACCTTTTGACCAAGTTTGAATAACTTGTGCCCAAGAATATCTATACAGTGAATCTTTTTTCTTAGGGGGGGGGGGGGGGGGGATGCCGTTTTACAGCTTTTAACATAAAAGAGATACTACCACTTGTAAAATAAACCAATGAAAAAAAGTTCTATTCACTAAGTCAATAAGATATTCATCAACGAAATAATACAAGACATCGACCGTGAATATTTAAAATATCAAAATTATTTTTTACGCGCGCGTACTGGTAGGCTCTGAACGTCCGAAACCATTCAGTTGTTTATCCCTTTCTGTGGTCGGGATCTTGTAATCTGTGATTCTACTAGGGCGAAAGAAACAGCCGGTTACCATGAAAAGATTCCTATTTGCATTTCCACAGCCATTATACCCAGTATTTACTTTGTAATTAATGGTTAGTGTCTAAAATGACTGTTTTACATGAAATTAGAAATGCTAACTAAGGGAGCTAGCGTTAGCGGGCGGCCGGCGTTTCTGTGAGTAACATTTTAGACACTAACCAACCAGTCAGTGTTTGTCCTATTTTTTAGCCATCGTACTCTTGATAAACGTAGGTCAGATTCAATCTGCCGAAGAGCCCAGACAGTCGTCTTCATGAAATGAATCAGTACAACATTCAAATAAACACACCGGATTCCTCTGTTATAGAACAAACAGAAACTATTACGACCGATAAATTCATATGATTGTTGGACTTTAAATGAAGCACCTTTTTTCATTTTTGTGCAAACAAACTTAAATTACCAGACACTTAAATATACCTTCGTCTAGGTGAAACCTCGTGTGGTTGATTTACAGTGCGCATAATATTATGTACAGTAGTATTTGTTGCTGTAGCTAAAGTGTTTATTGTGTATTATAATTTAACATACAATAGACATAAATATCATAAACATGTCGATCTAATCATTTTATTGGTTCCAAAGTCCAAAGTTAAATCATTGTCAATAACGTATTATACTACGTATTTTGTGGTAGCAACAAAGATATATGGATAACCGTACTATTTACCATGATGCATTTATTGTTGTATTTTGTCCTCGTCCAAGCATGATAAGAATCAAAACTAAAATCAATGTAACCTTTGTACAGGACCGACAACGTCTTACAGATACTTCAACCAGATCTATCTCCTTGAAACAGGCCGTCCTTACAACACGATTTGAGTGTTTTATCACTGATAAAGTAGTCTATTTAACTTAAAAAAATGTTTAATTTTACTAATAGTGAGTTGATAAAGCAACACCGTTTTGTTCGATCAACCCTCAACAACGTGTCGTGCCTCATTCACTTTAAGTCATTTTGTTTGAACGAACTGTTGTATTTGAGCATATATGAACATATTGTGTTTAGCTCTGTTTTATTTCATTGATATTGCATTTCAAATAATCGTAACAAACTTTCCTAGAATAAGTGTTATATATGATAAAGTTGATAACGAAACTCAATGATTTGATGATTTGAACAATGATGAAATCTTTCAGCATCGCTTTATTTGTTCTTTGTTTGTATACGCTTCTTATGAACGTTTCACCGACGAAAGCACAAATAGATCCCGACACCATCATGAATATGATCAGCACAATGAGTACGACGGACAAATTACTTACATTTGCGGACATTCTAATTAAGTCGTCACCCGCTGACGTACAACGATATTGAGAACACGTTGGTTGCAGCATTGACTGTAATTGGATATGATCGACCACCAGGTCATTTAACGAACCCTATTTTGTCTTGGGCATTACACCATCTACCTGATCTACTAAAAAATGATGAAATTTTACCATAGATCGCGACCTCTACGTGAAAAAATTATTATCCGTGCTTGATTATCATGGAATGGCGGCTGATATTCTTCAATTTAGAAGTGTGAACAATTTACACAACCAGTTGGGCGAACAGTGCTATTCAGACGTCATGGACATCATTGCTAGAGTATTTCGTGGAGATGAATGGGCATATAACAGTAAGTCAATACTGTAAATCACTTTATATTCGCGTGATCTTTATTTCGCGTTTTTTGCCTACCCTGAATATATTCGCGTATTTATGAATTCGCGTCTGAAGGCTCTTAATTTAAATAAAGACCTATACATGTATGTATAGGTCTTTGATTTAAATTTCATATGATTTTTATATATCAGTATGTAATGAAATTTTCGGACAATCTTCCGATAGCAATTACGTTATATTAATGAATTTACGCGGATTTATGAATTCGCGAAACCTTCCAATCGCGAATAATAGCGAAAATAAAAACATCGCGAATAATACCGGATTTACAGTATATTCTATGAAACAAGCATTACATCAATTCTGTATAGATTTATAAAACAAGCACTACATTATACACTGGGTCAGTAGGCCTATGTTTTTATTAAACAAACATCGACGCTTTTCATTACGAATTCACATTTTCTTAATCGTTTTTTAATTGATTGGAAATAGATATAGTGTCTTATATGATTAGTGACGAGTTTTTCCAAAACTAATTCTGCGTGTAATAACGGATGTTGATCAATGAAAGTTTTTTTGTAATACAGACTGATGTATCGACAATCATCATATATGAATGAATGTCACATGTGCGTTATGTAGAATCTATCGCCTTCAACAACTTTACATATAATTTTCTGATATATCATCTGGTTTTGATTGTGTATAACTAAATTGAAACGTATATGTAAGTATTGGATATTTCTGAATAAAATTAACACTAACGATCAATGTTTCAAATGTTTAATATAAAACAAAAGAGCTTAATATCAGCTAACAGTGAAAATAAATGGATTATTGATAAACTCTAATCATAGACTAAGCATTAAAAGCTATCACTGTTATTATAGATATATGTATGAAGTATCAACAAACTATTAGCTGCTACTCAACTATAAACACACTGTGTAAAATGCAATTGAGAAGTAGATCCGCGACCAGGTTATGGTACTGTAAACTGAATATAGTTAATCGACTTTATACACATGCAGCCTAACAAACGCAAAGTTTCAGACTGACCTCTTCGTCTTACATTTTATGAATTTATATGTTTTACTGTTTAGGTGGCAGAGCTGCCGCAGACAGTTAATTATTATCTTGATTGGTCCATCTAGGCACTATACATCGTTTAAAATGAATATGAGAAATTTACAACAGTTGACGAAATTAGTTTGGTCTCCCGTAACCAAACGATAGTATCTTTCGTGACGTATGAACGAGACATGGAATGAAAATTACGCAATAGAAGGTCTTGCATATTTTCAGTCCATTTTATTTCAAATTACTTGTAACAAACTCAAACTACTCAATGACATCACTGCACACAAAAATCATGTTTTGTAATTGTTTTTTGTTGTTGTTGTTGATTAATTGGTTTGTTAAAGTAAACCATTGCATTGTCCACAGGTTCAGCCTATCGTATTGTCGGTAATTTTCATTAGTCTAGCCATGGACAACACATTTCTTTCAAATATTGGATTTTGGTGGCGGGAGTACCATATCCTTTTTCTATTAATTTCGCTTTTCCGTTTCTTTTAATCAAATACCGCCGTTCACTACCACCAACAATACGACAAAAACTATATACCTCAATAGCTTTCTCACTTCTATCACTTGTTTCCACGTGAAATCCACCGTACATACCACCCACGGGGCACCAGAATGGACCGAATTCATAAAAATACGCAAGTTGCGGTAAAGATTGTCCATTGTCTTCAAAAAGGTTACCAGCAGTTTTGTTCATGATTTTATGGACTTCAATCTCCATCCTTTCTATTTCTTCAGCGTTTTGTGTTATTTCTTCTGGGAGTTTGATTAGGTTTAAAATGTCTTCACTCATATCATTGTCCTTCGCAATGTCATAAGCTGTTTTTCCATCAGCTGTTTTCAATGATTTGGAAGCACGTAGGACAGTCAGCTTCTCAAAAACTTCTTTCGGAGCTTTATGGTAAGCAGCTTGATGGAGAGGTGTAAGTAATTTCCCCATTTCACCAACTGGTGGAAGGCGGCACATATTGATTAAAGCTGTTCTCTCAGTTAACAGTTCAAGAGCTTCAGTCCAATTACCACTATCTGTTAAATCTGAGAGTTTGTTAATGCGATCGGTATACTCTTCCCAATACACAGATGTATTAACATTCGATGGATATTCCATTCTAAACAGTCTACAATAGAAAAGACACCACTTGTAACAAAATAGCAACATGTAGATCGCGGATGATATAAGATCGTGATTAGTTATGAACATCTTACCTGCATACTTTGCAACTAAGAAATATTATTAGCCGAACATTGCTGACCATGCAACTGGTCAGTTCTTTTTCTTGGCAATAACCAATGTACCCACATGCATGTACATTATGCGTAACTATATTTTAGGATGTTAGTTTCCTCGGAAAGAGCGTTCTGGATTAGTCTTTGAACTGCTCACATCTTAAGAACCTGGGACGCGTGTAACGAATAAATCGCATTTCAAGTATGACAGTTGCGTTGTTTTATTACACACTATAACGATACCTTTATAAGAAATAGAACTACTATAGTAAGTGAGTTTGTTTGTTTCAATGGGTTTAACGCCATTTTCAACATTATTTTAGTCATATCGTGGTGGGCAGTCATCATAACCAGCATTCATGGACTTCATTTAGGCCTTAACCAGTACTAACCACATTATATCCGTTAGCTTCTGCCAAGCCACCCCACATAATTCAGATGTGGAGGACTATTTAACATAGGATGTAATATAGAACCAAGTGAGACATACATACATGTACACAAGTTTCCATACTTTCAAATGAATTTGATCAAACTACAATACAGAAAAATGAATTTAACAAGTTGCCTTTTTAAATAATACAATTCAATTCACGGCGTGATATTTGACACAAAAAACTCATCGGATAGGTAATGAACTAAACATACCGCACTCATCATAAATTATCGATATTGAAAAGTAAAATAAAATCGGCATCGCCAGTTAAATGCACCGGGAAACAAAGTATCACCCAGTTGACTGATATGTGAAAATAAAAAAAAATCTTAACTTAATATTATAGAGCTGGGAGGTTTTATCGGTTAATCGGTATATCGCGATATCAGCTAGACAATATATATATCACAATATTTGTTCAGCATACCGATATATCGGGTTTAGCTTAAATAACTGAACTTTGTGTTTATTATAGTAAAAAATAGTTCATACATTGTGGTAAAGTGTTATTCATGTCTAAATTCTGGTCAATCTTGTAATATTATTGACTGTGCATGCATACATAGTCTGTATTATTACCCAAGACATTATATAAATGCTAATTTTTAATGCTTTTCTGTAAATTTACCATTTATATATATCGCGATACGTATCGCGATACAGCATGAAATATTGTGATATATCGTGATACGCTTTTAAGGACCGATACCCAGCTCTACTTAATAAATATGCTATCACAAATTAAAGATGCTTATATTTCTTATTATGAGTAATAATAAGTAATAATAAGTACAATGTACTTCAAACTATGCACGTAATTGTACTATAACTGAGGTTTCGTAAATACGGCAAATGCTAAAATACTTTATATCGTGCTGGACTTTACATGACATTGTATGTATAATCCCTGATATCGCCTAAAGTGTCTAACGCTAAACATTCGTGGCATTTAGAAACTAATTAATTAACTATTACTTTTAAATCAACACAGTATGACATAATTAATGTGTTGTTTAGCCGACGAATGTATTAAATACTAACATTTAACTACATTGTATATAGATACTTGTTTGAGTGCAGTTTGATACATATCAATAATTTAATGCGCGATTTCCAGTCTCGGCCTTTAAAAGGTATACATCTATGTGTTATACAGCAATAGGTAAATGTTACGGAATCCTGTTAGTGCCATGTCGAATGTCGTCCGTCGACCCTCAAACGCGACGCACGACAACGCGATACGACAATGCGACAACGCGATACGACAATGCGACAACGCGATACGACGCTCGACAATGCGACACGACGGACGACAATGCGATACGACATTTGTCAAAATGTCGTGATGTCGAGTGGCCAATTTTGGCACGATATATTACAATGTCGTATCGCGTTGTCGCATTGTCGTATCGCGTTGTCGCATGTCATGGTATGGACGCATAGGCGACACACGACAACGCGATACGACATCACGACATTTGGACGAATATCGTATCGCATTGTCGAGCGTCGTGTCGCATTGTCGAGCGTCGTATCGCGTTGTCGCATTGTCGTATCGCGTTGTCGTGCGTCGCATGTCGCTGAAATGCAGGACGCGACGCACGACAATGCGAAACGACAATGCGACAACGCGATACGACAATGCGACAACGCGATACGACAATGCGACAACGCGATACGACGCTCGACAACGCGATACGACATTGTAATATATCGTGCCAAAATTGGCCACTCGACATCACGACATTTTGACAAATGTCGTATCGCATTGTCGTCCGTCGTGTCGCATTGTCGAGCGTCGTATCGCGTTGTCGCATTGTCGTATCGCGTTGTCGCATTGTCGTATCGCGTTGTCGCATTGTCGTATCGCGTTGTCGTGCGTCGCGTTTGAGGGTCGACGGACGACATTCGACATGGCACTAACAGGATTCCGTAAAATGTAGATTCACTTAAATATATACACACATATAATTGTAATGTAGTACATATGTACATGTATATATGATACTCTAATTTGCTCCGTGTAATGTAGAAGAGAGATTTATTACAATGTAAAGCAGAAATATAAACAGGAACTTTATCTGAATTACATAAAGCAATAAGATTAAGAAAAATATCACATACCGATTTTCCTTCATTCATCGCATATCTTATCATAATTTTCGTCGGTTCCGTGAAAAAAGCACGTCGTGGCAAGTACTTTATATCGAATCAAGAACTCGGTAGTCTCCCTTCCTAGTGGATTGAGCATACTGTGTTCGCTGGCGCACGTTGTGAATTTCCGCTGCGCAGAATCACTTTTATAATTGAAGAGCTGCACATTCGGTACATTCTATCATGTGTGCTTAAAACATGATTTATAAAAAGTCGATATATCACCTCGTCGTCTGAACTTTTAGTTATCATGTAACGTAAGTCAAGATATTAATTCAAACAATATCAAATATACTGACTGTTTCTTCGAAGTTGTTCACATAGACCCTGTTAATTCATAGTAATCGTTTAGCGAAGTCTACATACATCGAGTTCGTGAGTTCGAAGACCTGTCGCGATACCTGTTCTCTGGTAATCCTAACTCATCGGCGTTAAACTTTGTCCAAGGAAAACGCCTCAGATATGACGAGTACATACGCCTTATACATAAGTATAGGGTTAATTACAACTTTTGGTTATGCGGTTTCCGATCACTGTACTATCTCTATTAGGTACTTTCAAACACGCTTGATAAATCGGCATCAACTCGGTTCCCATTGAAAGAGCAACAAGCTGTTTTCCTTTTTTCGATTCCCAGGGTCAGCCCAAAGGGTCATGTCACATAAAAACATCCTACAAGAAAAAAATCTTTAAAAAAAAAAATTCATATTTATATAGACAATTTTTATAATTTTTTTTTTTTTGATATATTTTTTTTTAGGATATTTTTATGTGACATGACCCTTTGGGTCAGCCATGATGGAAAATAGCCCGTGAACAACAGCAACAAAATGGCGGCCTGCCTATTATATGTCCGAGGTGATTTTCTTCAGATAAACACAGGAGAGTATCGATTGAATGGGTATATAGTTCAGGGTCGGCAAATAAATTATCCATACAACCTGTACAGACAAGTGGAAATTTCCAGAATTTTATTTATAAATATCATACGGACAAGTTGAGAAATGCTTCTGGCAAAATGGACAGGTAAGTCAAAATCAGATTTTTGCCGGCCCTGCGCCGGTATAGGCTGCCATATTGTTTTTGTTGGACACAGGCTACTTTCCATCATGGCTGAAACTTCGAGTGAAGCCAATGATTGTAGTAATTTCTCCTCCACCGCTGACCATTCATGATTACTGTTCGTCCTATTTTTTCAGCCAATCAGCTGCCGAGATTATTTGAATTTTGTACCGATTAATTTCAAGAAAACGACAGTCTGGGCTCTTCAGGAAATAGAGTCTGACCTACTTTTATTAAGAGTACGATGGGAAAAATAGGGCAAACACTAAACGCTCGCTTCCCTTAGCGTTAGAACAGCCATTTTAGACACTAATCGTCACGTAGTTGTTGATGAGATAGATTGATTAGTTTGATGTATTGAACCCTGGAAAACAGGTTAGGCTAAGAGTTCTGTAACTTAGAATTAAAACAGGCCCAAAGGTTATTAAACTTAAAATCGGGCATCGAGCTCAAATCTCATATTTTTCGTTTAATTTCATTAGTAAGTCGTTATCAGACGATTCATATATAGTGATTGATGCATTGATACAAGATAATTGATCTAAATACGTATCTAAAAATTAGTTAGTTCTACATTTTCAACATTAATTAATCTACTTCGAGATTGGAATTAAGATTTGAGCTGGGAGCCTATTCTCAAGCTTTATAACCTCGAGCTTTATAACCTCGAGCTTTATAACATCGAGCTTTATAACCTCGAGCTTTATAACATCGAAGCCTGGTGTGAAACCATGACCCGCCTCCGTGGTTGAGTTGTTAAGGTCACTGACTTCAAATCACTGTAACCTCTCACTGATAGAGGGTTTTTGGGTTCGAGCCATGTGTCTTTATGCGAGAAAGTAGGCAATTGTTTACGAATGATGTGAGTCTGGAACTGGTTCTTTCCAGGAATGATGGTTAGGTGAACTGTCCGCTTCATACGACTTTGACTGTTAAAAATGGGCGTAAAACTCGACAAAACAAACAAACAGTAATACTAGACAGAAGCCTCACAGTAACTTCATTCTCTTGCATCAATTTGTAGTTATGAATGACAGCATTTGTATGTTTTAAGCCTTATTTATACGTAACAAAATATAACACAAGAAGTTTTTTTTCGTATGTATTAATACTTTACAAGATCTGAATATATTGAGAATTAAAATACAATGTTAAACCGACACAACTGATCATGTCAGTAAGACGGTATGAATAATAAAATGTAGGGGAGACCGGGGTGGAATGGAATTTTATTACTTTGAGTTATTTTCTGTCCAATCATTTCACTGATCCAGATAAGAGATTGGTATATATAATTTCTCTACATTTTGGTACATTTAAAATGTAATTTCATTAACAATGAATCTAAAATTCGGAACTTGAAGACGCTTTCTTCACGATAGAAAGGGGCGATAGTCGAGGTGGCTCATTCAACCCCTGTCTCCCCTATACATGTCTTCGTAACAATAACTCATATTTGTGAAACTAGACAAACAAGCCATTCTTGCAAATGTATATGTGCAAGGCCAAGAATCACGATATGTTTGCTCTAAAGCGACGGACCTGGAAAAAGTAGCCGCGATCCATTTTTTTAAAACTGTAAAGTCTAGATTTTTTCCACATTATTAATATGCTATCTGCGTCTACCTCGCACCCATAACAATTGGTTTAATGAAAAATCCATTTTCAAGTGTCTTTATTTACTAAGTATTGGTTCAAAATTTAAAGGGGCATACCCTACAACTGACAAACATTCTGCGAAAGTGTAAAAATGTGCTAGATGTATATGTAAAACAATATATAATGGATAAATGCAAGAAGAACTTGGGTCATAAAATGACTAGTTTAGGTACTAGCCGCAAAAATCATAGCTATGAATAATAAATCACTTCCACCCAAAAAATTTCTATGACTAAATGTATGTGTCACAAATACATATTTTTTATGATTTTATTTTTAATTGGATGAATTTTTGGCTGAAACTTTCTTCGTCGGCTTTTTTCTTTACAAGCTTCTAATTTATCATCATTTTGCCTTAATTCTAAATGCATTACGTTGTAGGGTATGCCCCTTTAAAAAGATATCCAAAAACAAAATACATTTCACTACTAGTATCTACCTACCAAACTTTTTCAAACTTTGATAGCGTTATAGGGCAAACATATACATGTACTAGTATTCAATCTAACTTAGACAACTTATACAAACAGTGTTTTAATCATGTTCGGAACCTTCCAACATTGCTTGTTTCATCCTATTTCTAAAAACTATCAGTTCAAACATCTACAGCGCAACCTCTTCAAAGTAACACCATTTGGAGTGGCAAAATTATGCTGTTGCTGACAAGTTGTTGCTCTAGAGGATTAATTATTAGTTAAATCGTGCAGTGGTAAAATCACTTTGTTGTTAAAGAGAGGTTGTCGTTCTAGTGAGGTTAAATTCATAGATAAACCATGCAATGGGGAAAAACATGCTGTTGTTAAAAGGAAGTTGTTCTCAAGAGAAGGCCGCTATAAAGAGGTTGCACGGTAATTTGATATTTTACACAATTCAAATTAATGAAGTAAAGAAGCTGGCGCATATCGAAACAATCAATACGTTTGATTGTAATAGTTTTGTTATAACTGCATTCTTGTTGTTACATAACGACTGTGCACAACATGTATCACATTGTGTAAAAGTTTCGAACTTATTACATCCTGGCTTACATTCTTTAGAACAAGATCTTAGCAACCTCTCAACACGTGATTCATCTTCTACACATTGTATCTAAAATAAAAGGAAATACATAATAATAGACAAACCTGTGCTAGCAGTCACCTCCGAATAAAGGCCACCCTGTGAATAAAAGCCATTCTTTTAGAAACTGTTATAGATTATTTAGAACAAAGTGGCCTCTTAATAAAGGTCAACTGTAGATAAAGACCATATTTTGTTTTTCCCATGGGAGGCCTTTGTTCACAGGTTTGACAATGTATTTTGTACAATGATATTAGACATCAGACAACATTGTCGGTAGATTTATAACGTACGTGAATACGTTTCTAGCACCTGTTTCAATATTGAATGAATATTAAGTTAATATATTAATTGATATGTTCATTGTGAAATATTGGTCGATTTTTGTTTATATATAGAAGGATCTACAGCAATATTTCCAATTATTGTTGGTGCATGAGTTTTGCACGAGTTTTCGTGCGACTATTATAACAGAGTCATATGAAAATCATTAATAATTCAAAGAATTTTGATCAAATGATAGATTAAAACATTTAATGGTTGCTATGATATTTTTTTCGAAGAACAATGCATGCGTCAAAGGACAATTATAATTGTGCTAAAAGGAAGAAGAAAATGTTATTATCATTGAGTACGAGATACGTGCATAATTTATTGAATGCAACAATTACGGTACCAAAATTCTAAAATCTAAAACAATTATCTAAATGACAGATATAATGCAGCGACACATCAATTAGTTAAGGCCCGCTATTTGCATTTTAATCACTTTGGTCATTAGGCGATTTACAGCTTAAACGGAGTAGGGATACCGAAGGCCTAGCTAGGCCTACCCCCGACTTTCCGTAAGTAAGCCCGACTGCTAGCTTTCTCGTATGTGAAATTGGTCCAAGACGAGATTCTACTATAGTCAGAGACCTTATTAACATCTTTATTCATATATTTATAATCTCACAGCACCGTAGCTATGTTCAATCATCTCTGGTAATCAAAGGATTGTCACGCTGAGAAAAACTAATTTCATTACGTCTTAAACTTGATATAATTTACCCAAGAGACTACATGAATCTCACAAAAAGATGAAACATAAAACTGTCGTCAAGATAGTCACCTTACAAAATGGTTGATACAGGCTGCACTCAGATTCCGTCATATTCTGTTTGTTTCCTTCAATACACTCTATACTTGATTAGGGGTTTCTGGTGTATGTTCACATGTCCAGCATGATAATGTTGGCGCGGAAATCTCATCACTTAACGGTATTATTGTCACTGAAATAAAACAAAAGAGTAGATACTAGGACAAGTCTAGAGTATGTGAATGCATCCTTGAAAACTGAATTAAGTACAACCGAGCCCCTTTAGTAACACGGCATATGCTGGATAACTAATGCATTAATTATCAGCTGCATGTTACACGATTCATTATCTATAAATCATGCTTAGATTTTTACTATAATACTGAGTTCGTAAATTTTTGTTAAGAAATTTCCGCCACAAATAAACAGCAAATGTCATTCCACATATAAACTGTAAGTTGTTGATCTAGTCGTGTCTTAGGATTGTAATGAATGAAACCATGAAGTACGCGGTGGAATCTCTTAATTGATTACGTTGCTAATGTAAATGTTATTACCGCGGCCGCGGGAGAACTTAGAACTTCTAATGTCATTCTACGTCAACACGAATTTGGTTTATTCTAATTACAAGAAGTAAAACAGATCACAACTGAAATATATTGTTAACAGGTTAATGCGCTAGCTTTAATAAAATTGTTGCTTTTATTGAATTTACATATTTACGAATACTACCATCATGACTTCTCCATCTTTATCATCAGCATATAGCATACTGTTATCATTAGTCATATCAAACATTGATTTACGGAATGTATTTAAAAGGAACTTTTCCTAAAAATCAAAACGTTTTTACTGACTATAGCCGAGCTATCACTTAGTACATAACCAATGCACACGCGAGTGTTCTAAAAGCACCCGAGATGAATAGTCCGGCAATAACTGTATATTTTTACCCATAGTAACAATATGACAGACATATTAATTTCATAATTAGAAAATGTAAACAAATCGTGAAAAAAAACAATCGAGAAATGAGGTATTTGTAGTTGTTAGCACATGTGTTACTGAATATATTAAGAGCTCTTTCGTTCATTTAAATAAATTTTACAGTAGAATTAAACAAAAAAAATTTATTAGCATTTTTATTCAAAATTCGTCATTTTTTTTATTAAAGACACCCGACAAAAATTAATAATGATGCATTAAGACCATATATAATACCTATGTAATGTTAATTATCTTTATTATTAATATTATATAAATTGTATAAACATATTGTATATTAATTGTCTGGTATATACTGGTATATATATTATGTATACACTGTACTGTATGATATACGGTATATACACATTGTACAATGGTATATCCGATATATGTCTGGTATATGTATTTGATCAGTCGAGCAAATTTATATTAATTGATTGTCTGGTGTATACGTATTGTATAGTGATTGTCTGATATATATCTACAGATACACAAAGAGGTTCCACGGGTGCCACCGATTCACCGACACATGACTGTTCCACGGGTGCCACAAATTCGCCAACAGATGGACCTACCCAGGTATTGCAGTGCAAGCATTGTTAGATAGATGATATTCATAATGAGTTGTAAATTCTTGATAATCAAGAAAATATTAATTTATTTTAATCATAAATTTTAAACTGCGCATACTTCATAATTTCTAACATACGAACCTCATTGTTTCGATACATGTTTGCTTATTTGATTTTGATTATCAAGTGTGTATTTAAAGACTTTGAATAGTAATATTATCAAAACGGATAAAATGCCTTTATTTTAGTATTAGTACCATACTACATATTGATCAACATATGTTTCAGAGATCAATGGAAACTACAACTAATGGTGAGGAACGACTTTGTACAGCATTACCAATAGTTCTTCTTGCTATAATTACCGCTGTACACCATGTGTCCAACATTTACATCTAAAGCTTGTTGAACTTGTTGTGAAATTCAATGTAAAATCCCATTAAAAAATTTAAACTGCTATTGCCATCAAAACATTTTGATATGATTCAAACTTTTCAGTAATATAAATGGATATTATTACTCAACATTCCATGTAAAATAGTGAAAAACATCACAAATAGTTTTGCAACAATAAGGGCACTAATTTTGTTCTTACGTTATAGTAAAGGGAGATAATTTGCAATCTGCTACCGTAAAGCTAATTTTAATATGAAACTTTTAGATTTTTCCCCTGGCATAATTGTCAATTCAGCCACTTCAAAATTTAATGAAAAATAGCGACACCTTTTCAAGTAATTAGTAAAATGTTGTTTTACATAAAAGTGCAACAGCAGTGCTACAGTGATCACAACGAAGAAGATTGTTACCACATTTGGACAGTATTTGCCTCAACAGAATGAATAATAACGATTCTTGTAATGTATATTTGTCATATGCAGTTTAAGTACTGCTTCAATGTACTGACAAACTTTTTCTTTTCAGTATAGTAAACACGGTCGTTTATGGAAAGAACTATATTTATGTAAAAACGCCAGCTTACTGCTACAATTCACTCATTGACACTTCTAGTATGCTTACTGGTATAATCAGAATGCACGGTGACACCATCAGCACGCTTGTTGACAATGATTGTAAGCTTGCCGGAGGTTACAACTTGTATGCTGTTTAGACCCTGATGCCAATATTATAATTTCATTCGGCTGAATGATAGTGCAATGTCGCGTAATGAAATATTTCAACATGCCGGGACTATATAATTCTAAGCATCGATCTCTTACAATGCTCCCAGAATAAAATATACGAGTGACCACACAATATGAAAGATGCAATCAGTCAATCAATTCAATTTCAAAATTGCACGTCACACTTGGCCACACGTTCGTAGTTCTCATGAAAATTTACAGATATCTCCAGCATATGACATACACAATGCAAGTAAATGTACGTACTTATTTTTTTGGTCAATGTGTTATTTTGTTTATCGGTCTGGAAGCATGGTATTGACGTTAAATGCATGTGCATACGAAATGTATGAAGATATATTAATTACTTACCATCGGTTTAGGAAGATTTACGCCCTATATGTTTCTGGAGTCAATTTTGTGTAAATGTCGTCATGATACGCCATCTGTCTAAAAAAATAAGAAGCTGCGGATTGAGTGACTGAGAATACAAAGGGAAGTAATCTGATAGCCGAATCCACTCTGGAATATTAAAGTCAGTCTTTATCTAGAGTTACTGTTCCTAATCTGACACGATTAAAACAAGAAAGAAATGAACGTATTCTTATATAACAGTTACTGAGGACACGTGGTCACGTGCTCAATATTTACGGTTTAACAGTCAACAACCCTAACTGTTATCAATAGTTCTACTTGTTCGTACATTTGATACTTCTTAGTATTAATATTAGTTTATCATCAATTTTTGATAAACATATGATAAATCTGCATAAATTGTGCATGTCGTATCGTACTAAGATTACTGCCATTATAAGTGACCTTTGTGACGAAGTTTTTGTCTGCCCATTGTTAAATAATTGTATTTATACAATATTTGAAAGGTCGGGCATCCAACAGCGCGACTTATGACTTTTCTGAATTACAAAAAAATGAATGCGTTTCTAAACCGTTTCAAATTACGCATGAACTTAAAATGTATACAATTTACTACTAATAAATAATATATATATAAAGTATATAATACGTGCTTCTTGAATGATCCTGTGATCCTCCATTACTGTTCCCAAGCTCGAACTGTTAAGTTACAAGAACGCCTAAAATAACAATTACACTACTCATACACATATATAGGATATTAAATGAGTGTGGAGTCCGTATTGAATTTATTGAACGAGTTCAATAAATTCAAAACGCAATCTACACTCATTTAATATTCTTTTTATCACATACCCTGAAAACACGGCGACAACAAACATACCTGTTTGACATTGCTACTAATAATAAAAAGAGACATGCGTAATAAGGCTTTTTTCATCAGGAGCACAAAGATAGTTCCATTATGAAACGTCATAAATGATAAATATGTGAACATGTTTAAGGATATAAAAAGTGTCTTTGCTTACTCAAATTGTTAAAATCGATTCAACATCACTTTTGTTGTCAAACAGCGTAGGAATAAATTCATGTGAATCGGCTCATTTGCAAATTATAAGCACGGGTATGTGATAAAAGCATGTACTAATCACAAACTACATGTACACAATTGTTCTTACAATAAGATAACACAATCAAATTTTTGACTCGCCGCTAGGTTTAATTTCCGATCACTAAAATAATGCAGTCAACCATATCAGGATAAAATATCCTGAGACAGTACTTACAAATTATGCAAACTACGGTAGGCCTCTGTAACTATACCATAATAATCAAACGATTTCTTTTTTACATAAAATGTAGCAATATTATTTTCTCGATTAAAAAAGATGACCATTTCTGTGTTCAAATCAGTTCACAACAAACAGATCATCAAAAATGACAATTGTTGTAAAGCTCCAGTATGCACATTTCGGCTCCACAGTATTATAGTAATTGACAATTCAAAACAAGAAGAAAAGTAGAACTATCTGGACTTTTAACAAATAGCAAGAAACACTTGATTGCATCACTCGAAGTTCAAATCAGAAACCGTTACCAGAATAAAAAAGATTGTATACCCGACCCAGTCCTCTTGGAAAGGCAGTAAACGGCGGTGCATCCGACCCTCCCACAATCAACAACGATACAGTCGTACACCTTCCTTTCCATAGTTCAAAACATTATTACGATAGTGTCGAGCTCAATCCATCCTGTGAACTAGGGCTGTCCCGATACAGATCTCAGCCGATACGATACGTATTGCGATACGGTACTAGCGATATGCGATATCAACGATACGATATAAAAATATTTCAAAGTAATGAAAGACGTTGTTATATTAATTTTTAGGAACTCTGCATACTTGTTTGGTGGTAGAAAGTCCTACTTAACTGTTAAAAAGATGTAAAACTAAAATTGTCTTATACGTAAAGTCATTAGTTTGATTCACATATATGTTAGTTGACTTTGTGGAAAATAAATAATTATGAGAAATATTATAACAGAAGCAAGTTTTAATCTCTGTCCGATAAATGATCTTATATCAAAAACAGAACCTAGCCACATGAAATGTTTAAAGAATAAGGGTTATGATTGCCAAAATAATTAACCATACTAAATTAATAATTAATAATTAATCATATGATGGTGAGACATATTTGTTCTAAGGTTGCTAGTGACACTTCTTACTGACAACTACGTGCTTGTTTCAATAATCGGCAAACCAAAATGCTGCCATATTTTTATGTAAAATTGAATGGTGGCGTAATACAAATTATAAGTCAATTTCTACTTGACAAAATCTGAATACTAGTAACTAGTAATCGAATCGAATTCGTCGTCTAGCTTTATCTCACGCTGCTAATGTCTATAAATAGAGTATGGAATCCCGAATATTAATTGAGTAAGCATTGTCCACGATGATACGAGAGTAAATTCGCAAATTTAGTTCAGTTGTTCAACATTCTAAGAGTTTTTTTAATATAAAATAAAAAACTGCGATACGGCCGATACGAGACCTTCCGATACGATACGCATATCGTTCAGCACTGTACCGGTACGTACCGGTACGCAGCCATATCGGGACAGCCCTACTGTGAACTAAAGTGCTTGAATTCACAAACATCATATCATAGTTATTAAATACAGCAATATTCTTCTCTCGATTGAAAAAATGAAGCATTTTTGTATTAAAATCAGTTCACAACCCTGTATGTGCCGCAACAATCACGAACATCAATACATAGGAACCACATCTACAATATTTACCTCACTTGTTGTGAATTGGCGGCCGTCTTGAAAGTCAAATTTGACAAGCATTAGTAGAAGATATTTATATATATATACTTTTTTTTATAATTCTTAATTGAGGATATTCATATGTGACAACATACAAATAGCAAGAAACACTTGATTGCATTACACGAAGTTCAAATCAGAAACCGTTAACAAAATAAAAAAGATTGTATACCCGACCCAGCCCTCTTGGAAAGGCAGTAAACGGCGGTGCATCCGACCCTCCCACAATCAACAACGATATAAGTCGTACACCTTCCTTTCCATAGTTCAAAAAAGGAAAACAACGATAGTGTCGAGCTCAATCCATTCTATGAACTAAAGTGCTTGAATTCACTAACATCATATCATAATTGTTATATGCAGCAATATTCTTCTCCAGATTAAAGAAAGATGAAATTTTTTAGTTCAAATTTCTTCACAACCGCAACAAACACGAACATCAATAATGACAACTATTATAAAGTTCGGCTTCACAGTACTATAATAGTAATTGACAATTTAAAACAGTAAGAAAAGTAGAATTATCTGGACTTTTGACAAATAGCATCAAATACTTGTTTGCAGCACACAAAGTTCAAATCAGAAACCGTTTCAGACTGAACAAGAATAAAATAAATTGCATACCCGACCCAGCCCTTTTGGATAGCCAGTAAATGGCAGCACTAACTATGCTCCCACAGCCAACAACGATATAGTCGTACATCTTTCTTTCCATAGTTCAAAATATAATTACGATAGTGTCAAGCTCAATCCATCCTGTAAACCAAAGTGCTTAAATTTACAAACATCATATCATAATTATTAAATACAGCAATATTCTTCTCTCGATTAAAAAAATGGAGCATTATTACGAACATCAATACATAGGACCCACATCTACAATATTTACCTCACTTGTTGAGAATTGGCGGCCATCTTGAAAGTCAAATTTGGCAAGCATTGGTAGAATATATTTATATTTTTGTTTTGATAATTTTAAATTTAGGATATTCATATGTGACTACATTTTCTTAAACCTGATGTGCTTATGGTTTTATCAACTTCCTGATTAAGTTATATGGCATAGATTGACATGTTTAATAACTTCTCTTCTGTTGTTGTTTTCTATCAAACACATAAGCTTTTTGACTTTCAAGATGGCCGCCTAAATGTGCCGCAACAAGCACGAACATCAATAATGACAATTGTTGTAAATTTTGGCTCCACAGTACAATATATATTGACAATTCAAAACAATAAGAAAAGTAGAAATAACTTAACTTTTAAAAAATAGTATCAAATACTTGATTGCAGCACACGAAGTTCAAATCAGAAACCGTTTCATACCGAACAATAATCAAGAAAGTTTACATACCTGACCCAGTCCTCTTGGATAGACAGTACTCGGCGGTGCTTCCTATGCTCACACAACCAACAACAATATTGTCGTACATCTTCCTTTCCATAGTTCAAAACATTATTACGATAGTGTCGAGCTCAATCCATCCTGTGAACTGAAGTGCTTGAAATTTACAAACATCATAACATCATTAATGAATAATGCAATATTCTTCCCTCGATTAAAGAAAATTGACAATTTTGTGTTAAAATCGGTTCACAAACCTATAATTATGCGCCGCAACAAACACGAACACCAATACATTGTTCCCACATCTACAATATTTACCTCACTTGTTGTGATCGGCGGCCATCTTGAACGTCAAATTTGACAAGCATTAGTAGAAGATATTTATATTTTTGTTTTGATAATTCTAAATTTAGGATATTCATATGTGACAACTACATTTTCTTAAACCTGATATGCTTATGGTTTTTCCAACTTCATGATTAAGTTATATGTCATAGATTGACATGTTTAATAACTACTTTTCTGTTGTTGTTTTCTATCAAGTACTTAAGATATTTGACTTTCAAGATGGCTACCAATTCAAAACAAGGGAGGTGAATATTGTGGATGTGGTAACTACTGCTCAGTTAGGATAATTGTATAGTGACGCAGTGGTCGAGTCCATTTTTACGGTGTAAAACCGTTGTCAAATTATCATTGGACGTATAGGCTGACTACATGATTTACAAATTTCGATAAATCCATCAACTGTCGGCGTAGCGCAGTTGGTAACGATGGTGTCTGACGATAGTCTATTGATGTGAAAAGAGCTGTGTGAGACCGCGACTTGGTACTTTTTCGCAAATTATTTTCTATTGCTATATATCTTTTTTTTAAATCGTCAATTTTTTCGTCGTTTTTTTTTTGTAAGGAATACACTAGATCTAGTGTTTATATTATTATCATCATTTTTATCGTTTGGCTTATCTTTTTTTTGAATATCTTTTTACATGTAATAAACATGATGAAGAATAGTCTTAGATATTTCGTTGTAATTCTGGTAATTACGATTGGTTCGCCATTAAAAGTCCACCTATTTTCAGTCATATTTAGCTAGTTGGCATTCAGATAAGTTTGCACGAAATACCTGTGCGCGGTACTAATAGTTCAAGTACTTTGGCACTACACACTTTGCGTTACACAGGACAATTATATATTATACATTCTTTTTCTTTACAATTTACTACTAAAATATTATAACGAAACTACAATTCATTTGCAAAAAGTTGAAAAAGAAAACGAAAAAAGAGACAACCGGTGAGGTTCGAACTCGCGATAAAATGTTAGCCCCTGATCAATTCTAAACGCTTTACCAACTGCGCCAACCAGACATCTGCAATATCATTGCTAAACTATAATACTATATTTGTTTCTTATAAACCCATTTTACCTGTTCAGACAATGGATGTAAACTTTGTGTACACATAAAATGAAACGTCACTATCACATTATCCTAACTGGACAGTATGTATAATGACAATTGTTGTAAGCTCCCGTATACACATTTCAGGTCCACAGTGCTATAGTAATTGATAATTCACAACAAACAGATCATCAAAAATGACAATTGTTGTAAAGCTCCAGTATGCACATTTCGGCTCCACAGTATTATAGTAACTGACAATTCAAAACAAGAAGAAAAGTAGAACTATCTGGACGTTTAAACAAATATGATCAAATACTTGATTGCATCACACGAAGTTCAAACTAGAAACTGCTTCAAGAATAAAAGAAAATTGCATACTCGAACCAGTCCTCTTTGTCAGGCAGTAACAGCGGTGCATCCGATGCTCCCACAATCAACAACCACATACGTCGTGCATCTTCCTTTCCATAGTTAAAAATAATAGTATAACGATAGTGTCGAGCTCAATCAACGCTATGAACAAGTGTTTGAAAAATACAAACATCATAATTGGTAAATGCAGCAATATTATTCTTTCAAACATGAACATTTTTGTTTTCAAATCAAATCACAACTCTAAATGTGCCGCAACAAACACGAACATGAGTAATGACAAATGTTGTACATTTTGGCTCCGCAGTAGAAAGTAAAAAGTAGAAATATCATACTCTCTAACAAATATGATCAAATACTTGATTGCATCACACGAAGTTCAAATCAGAAACCGTTTCAAGAATAAAAAATAGTTTATACCCGACCCATCCCTCTTGGATTGGCAGTAAACGGCGGCGACTCCGAGGCTCCCACAATCAACAACAACATAAGTCGTGTACCTTCCTTTCCATAGTTCAAATTAGCACAAAGATAGTGTCGAGCTCAATCAACGCTGTGAACTAAAGTGCTTGAAATATACAAACATCATACCATAATAGTTCAATGCAGCAGTATAAGTATCTCGATTAAACAAAGATGAACATTTTCGTGTTCAAATCAGATCGCAATCATAAATGTGACGCAACAAACACGAACATCAATAATGGCAATAGTTGTAAAGCTCCCGCACAAACATTTCAGCTCCACAGTACTATAGTAATTGACAATTCAAAACAATAAAAACAGAACTATCTGGAATTTTAACAAATAGCACCAAATACCTAATTGCAGCACACGAAGTTTAAATCAGTAGTCATTGCATACCGAACTAGAATAAACAAAAGTTTGCATACCCGACCTAGCCTTTTTGGGTAGTAATGTTTACGTAATTGCTTGAATCAAAGTAATGAACAATAAACACAATTTAGATAAGCCTTACCAAACTGAACAACAGACTAACGTCATCTGAGGAATATTTTCGCCTGTCCTGACAAATACATTAATAATAAATTCTGAAAATCCTCATGACGACATTAAATAATCACAGCAATTGCCTTTTCAAAAGTCAGTACCAAATTCATTTGAATGTTTAGTGTCCTCGTGGGGCAGATTCGCTCGTCTTGGTTGAAAACTATACTATACAAATTCTGGAAAACGCTCGTATTGATGTTAAACAAGAGGGCCACATTGGCCCTTTATCGCTCACCTGAGAACAAACACCAATAAACAATGATCAGGTAATATAGTTTCCATCTCGTAAAACTAATTTTTACGTAGATTTTGAGATAAAAACCAACAATGAAGGTATAATACTGTTAAACAAGCTAAAACGTAGCAAATTTTCTAATCCAAGGGTCCATAACTCTTGAAGTTGTGGTCCGATTCCACCCATAACTTAACTTGTCCAAAACCATAAGGTCATACACATTCATTGTAAATATGATTAGGATCAGTGAATAAATGAAGGCGCTAGAGTGTAAACAAGCTAAACTATAGCAAATTTGCTAAGTCAAGGGCCCATAACTCTGAAAATGTGGTCCGATTCCGCCCATAATCGAACTTGTCCAAGATCTTTTGTTTATACACATTTACTGAAAATATTATCAGGATTGGTGAATAAATAAAGGCGCTAGAGTGTAAACAAGCTAAATATAGCAACTTTTGTAATTCAAGGGCCAAAAACTCTAGAAGTTATTATCAGATTTTGCCCATAATCAAACTTATCCGAGACATTGTGGCCATATACATTGTGAGGAAGTTTAATCAAGATTCGTAAAGAGTTGCGGTTGCTAGAGTGTAAACAAACTAATTGTGGACGGACGACGGACGCCCGACATTCACCGATCCTAAAAGCTCACCTGATGAATCAGGTGAGCTAAAAACTACGGCGGTCGCCTTTTGATGAGACCATACTAAATTGGGTATATTTTTCATGTTTTTACTTTTTAAGTGGATCTGTATTTTTAATGTTTGTAGACGGGATGTGCTCAATTGTATTCTAAAAATAGCTTGTAGCGACGTTTGAATGTATCAAGATTACTTACCTTTTAATTAGACCAAGCCAAATTTAACACATCTTCATAGTCCGCAGACAGGGAGAAAATAGTCTTGATAAAAAAACCTGCGAAAATTCTAAACATCGCTCGCTTGGACGTTTACAGGGCAAAGCCAAATTTGATTCATCTTCACAGTCTACTGGCAGGAGAAAATAGTCGAACGTCTTGATCGGAAAAAAATACGAAAATCTAAAAATCGCCCGTAAGACATGAAAATTCCACGACCACCATCTTTTGTTGATCCATTGTCTTCTTCGTCGAAAAAAACACGAACCACCATGTATTTCTAAAAATAGTTGGCCGTCTTGATTGGAAAATTCTACGTAAATTCTAAGCGTTAATCACCTCGACCACTGCCTTTTCATCAGATCTATAGTTGGATAGGTTTATTGTCGTCTTGGTCGAAAAATCTCCGGAAATTCTAAAATTCGCTCACGAGTACGACGTAAACATACACTTGACCATTCTCTATTCAAAAGATACACAGGTTTGGGTAGACTTACTGCCTTCTTGGTAGAAAAAACAAAATGATACGCAATATACTTACCAGTTAATAAGACAATTCCAAATTGGATATATCTCTGAAGTCCGCAGGTAGGAAGTTTGTTGACAGTCTTGATCAGAAACCCTCCAAAAATTCTAAACATCGCTCGCTTCGACGTTTACAGGGCCAATCCAAATTTGATATATCTTCACAGTCCGCTGGCAGGAGAAAATGGTCGAACGTCTTGATCGGAAAAATCTACGAAATTCTAAAAATCGCCCGCAAGACGTAACAATTCTACGACCACCGTCTTATCATAAAATCTATTGTTCTTCTATTGTCTTCTTCGTCGAAAAAAACACGAACCACCATGTATTTCTAAAAATAGTTGGCCGTCTTGATGGAAAAAATCTATGAAAATTCTAAGCGGTGATCACCTGGACCTCTGCCTGTTCATCGGATCTATGGATGGGTAGGTTTATTGTCGTCTTGGTTGAAAAAATCTACGAAAGTTTAAAAATCGCCCGTACGAAGTAAAAATACACTCGACCATACTCTAGTCAAAAGATACACAGGTTTGGGTAGGCTTACTGCCTTTTTGGTAGAAAAACAAAACGATACACAATATACTTACCAGTTAATAAGACCATTCCAAATTGGATATATCTCTGAAGACCGCAGGTAGGACGTTTCTTGACAGTCTTGATCAGAAACCCTCCAAAAATTCTAAACATCGCTCGCTTCGACGTTTACAGGGCCAAGCCAAATTTGATATATCTTCACAGTCCGCTGGCAGGAGAAAATAGCCGAACGTCTTGATCGGAAAAATCTACGAAATTCTAAAAATCGCCCGCAAGACGTAACAATTCTACGACCACCGTCTTTTCATAAAATCTATTGTTCATCTATTGTCTTCTTCGTCGAAAAAACACGAACCACCATGTATTTCTAAAAATAGTTGGCCGTCTTGATGGGAAAATCTATGAAAATTCTAAGCGTTGATCACCTGGACCTCTGCCTGTTCATCGGATCTATGGCTGGATAGGTTTATTGTCGTCTTGGTTGAAAAAATCTACGAAAGTTTTAAAAATCGCCCGTACGACGTAAAAATACAATCGACCATACTCTAGTCAAAAGATACACAGGTTTGGGTAGGCTTACTGCCTTTTTGGTAGAAAAACAAAACGATACACAATATACTTACCATTTAATAAGACCATTCCAAATTGGATATATCTCTGAAGTCCGCAGGTAGGAAGTTTGTTGACAGTCTTGATCAGAAATTCTAAAAATCGCTCGATATACATTTGTATCTTCATAGTCCGCAGACAGGAGAACAGAGTCGGCCATCCTGATCAGAAAACCTCCGAAAATTCTAAAAATCGCCCGCTTCGACGTTTACAGGGCCAAGCCAAATTTGATATATCTTCACAGTCCGCAGGAAAATCTACGAAAATCTAAAAATCGCCCGTAAGACGTAAAAATTCCATGAAAAAATAGTCGGCCGTCTTGATAGGAAAAATCTACGAAAATTGCAAGCGTTAAACTCTCTCGACCACTGCCTTTTCATCAGATCTATGGTTGGATTGGTTTATTGTTGTCTTGGTCGAAAAATCTTCGAAAATTTTACAGGTTTTACAGATTTTCTCTACTACGCGCCAATATACCACAATATCAGTTATTTTACAGATTTTCTCTAATACGTGTCAATATACCACAATATCAGTTATTTTACAGATTTTCTCTACTACGCGCCAATATACCACAATATCAGTTATTTTACAGATTTTCTCTAATACGTGTCAATATACCACACTATTATATTTATTTTACAGATTTTTTCTAATACATGTCCATTTATCACATCATAGTTTTTTTTAGATTTTCTCAAGTAGTTACATTACATGTACCAAAGTACAACATAGTTTCTACCGATTTCTATGTTATAGGCAATATACCACAACATCATATTTCACACGTACTTCTTTAGCAGCAACATCTTAAATTATATTGATTTTCGAAAACAGTTGTCCAAATATCGCAATATCATTCAGATTTTCGAAAATACTTGTTAATATATCAACATATATTTTAGACAGGCTTTCTTTGAAAAACTGTCAGCATGCCACAACATCAAAGTTAACACGGATTCTTTCAAATAGTCGCCAATATACAACAATATCATAGTTTACGCAGATTCTCTCAAACACAATACCACAACATCATAATTTACACAGATGAACCAAAAATTACAACGCTATTGTTTGCCAATAAACTACAACATCAAAGTTTACACAGATTCTCTCAAATAGTTTTCTTTATAAAACTATCATAGTTTTATACTAGCAATTATATTCTCAAATCAAGATGTCTATATTCCGCTATAATAGTTTCGCTAGTACCCTCAAATGTCAAGTACAGATGAAAAGTACGTCCCTAAGGTTAGTACATATATAATAGTGTATACAAAACATGCACAAATACATTGATGGCATCATGTGCTTTTAAGCCATAGGACTTTTGTGATGTAATTCTAAAATAGTATTATATCAGTTTGTAAGCATATTTTTTTTTCTTATTTTCAGACGCGTTTAAAATCTCTCTTCACTAGTCTAAAACTTTTCCATAGGCTTTTAGTCACATGATACACAATACAAATAAAGTGAATTTCTCTGCCATTCTAACAACAATCACACCAATATGTGTTAATAACAACAATAGAACTATGGGCGTAACAAACTGGATCTTTGTTTAGTGTGAGGCTAGTTTTGAAAAACCAACCTATAAGGTAAGAGAAAGCAAACAAAGCATCTGTAAACAAAACAAAATATATTTATAATATCTAATACATTGAACAAGTATTACAAAAGACCGCGGCTCTGGTCCAGTGATAGGTGCTCTGGACTTGTAACACGGCGGTCCTGGTTCGAATATTGATCTTGGCAGCTCTTACCTTTCTCTAATAACAATTGACAAAACATGTCTATTATCCCCCATAATTGGAGCTGTTTTCGGTTCCTTACGGAAGGGTACGGGGCCGAGGCCGGGGCCCAGTGGTTAGTTCGCTAAATTTGTAGCCCACAGATCGTTTGACAACATGTCAATTTCCCTCCACGTGAGGAGAAGTTGTCGGTTCCTTGTGGAAGGATAAATTAGTACTGGTTAGAATACCGTCTAGGAAAACTCGTTAAGTAAATCGGCTGCCACATATAACTGAAAGTTAGTACTGGTTAGAATACCGTCCAGGAAAACTCGTTAAGTAAATCGGCTGCCACATATAACTGAAAGTTAGTACTGGTTAGAATACCGTCCAGGAAAACTCGTTAGGTAAATCGACTGCCACATATAACTGAAAGTTAGTACTGGTTAGAATATAGTCCAGGCAAACTGGTTAGGTGAGCCGGCCACATTATTTAACTGAAATATAGATGAAAAGCTCTCAGCTTTTGTTTGGATCACTGGTTCTCTCATTAACTGAGTTTTCCTTGCAAATAACGTTCACATCATGTACTGGTTTTAAGTTGAGAAGAAATGTCACCCACACCGGTACCACAATTAAAACAAACTGGCGGGAACCCTGTTCTAGGGCAGAAATATCGGCCATTCACAAGTGTAGCACATCTGAAATAGGAAGAAACTAGAAACGTGTCCGGAAACACGAATGCCCCAGCTGAGCGCTAAGTCAAAAGAGGTCATAACCAATGTGAAAATTATACACCTACAGTTAAGATATGAAACTAATCCTTGCAATATTATCGTTTGGAAACCAAAATTTAAACGGACGGACGAAAAGACGGACGGACAGGGGTAAAACTTCATGCCTTCCACAATTTCGAGGGGCATCAAAAGATGATATATAAACAATGATTTAAAACCAAGAGAAACACAACAGCCGAACACATGTGAGATTATTCTAAAAGAAGTTGTCAATGAACGAACCCTGGCTGTTAGAGTAACGTTAAAACCCAGTGAAACACAACAACCGAACACATGTGAGATTATTCCGGAAGAAGTTGTCAATTAACATACCCCGGCTGTTGGTGTAACGTTAAAACCCAGAGCAACACAACAACCGAACACATGCGAGATTATTCCGGAAGAAGTTGTCAATTAACAGACCCTGGCTGTTGGTGTAACGTTAAAACCCAATGGAAACACAACAACTGAACACATGTGAGATGATTCTGAAAGAAGTTGTCAAGGAGCGTTTACATACGCATTGAACAAAATAACTTCGGGATTTATGTAAAATACACTACAAACCCATCTTTTTCAGCAATTAACAGACCCTGGCTGTTACAGTAACGTTAAAACACAGAGCAAGACAACAACCGAACACATGTGAGATTATTCTGGAAGAAGTTGTCAATTAACAGACCCTGGCTGTCGGACTAACGTTAAAACCCAGAGCAACACAACAACCGAACACATGTGAGATGATTCTGGAAGAAGTTGTCAATTAACAGACCCTGGCTGTTACATTAACGTTAAAACCCAATGGAAACACAACAACCGAACACATGTGAGATTATTCCGGAAGAAGTTGTCAATTAACAGACCCTGGCTGTTACAGTAACGTTAAAACCCAGAGCTACACAACAACCGAACACATGTGAGATTATTCTGGAAGAAGTTGTCAATTAACATACCCTGGCTGTTACAGTAACGTTAAAACACAGAGCAAGACAACAACCGAACACATGTGAGATTATTCTGGAAGAAGTTGTCAATTAACAGACCCTGGCTGTCGGACTAACGTTAAAACCCAGAGCAACACAACAACCGAACACATGTGAGATTATTCCGGAAGAAGTTGTCAATTAACAGACCATGGCTGTTACAGTAACGTTAAAACCCAGAGGAAAGACATCAACCGAACACATGTGAGATTATTCTGAACGAAGTTGTCAATTAACAGACCCTGACTGTTAGAGTAACGTTAAAATCCAGAGCAACACACCAACCGAACACATGTGAGATTATTCCGGAAGAAGTTGTCAATTAACAGACCATGGCTGTTTCAGTAACGTTAAAACCCAGAGCAACACAACAACCGAACACATGTGAGATTATCCTGGAAGAAGTTGTCAATTAACAGACCCTGGCTGTTGGTGTAACGTTAAAACCCAATGGAAACACAACAACTGAACACATGTGAGATGATTCTGAAAGAAGTTGTCAAGGAGCGTTTACATACGCATTGAACAAAATAACTTCGGGATTTATGTAAAATACACTACAAACCCATCTTTTTCAGCAATTAACAGACCCTGGCTGTTACAGTAACGTTAAAACACAGAGCAAGACAACAACCGAACACATGTGAGATTATTCTGGAAGAAGTTGTCAATTAACAGACCCTGGCTGTCGGACTAACGTTAAAACCCAGAGCAACACAACAACCGAACACATGTGAGATGATTCTGGAAGAAGTTGTCAATTAACAGACCCTAGCTGTCGGACTAACGTTAAAACCCAGAGCAACACAACAACCGAAAACATGTGAGATTATTCCGGAAGAAGTTGTCAATTAACAGACCATGGCTGTTACAGTAACGTTAAAACCCAGAGGAAAGACATCAACCGAACACATGTGAGATTATTCTGAACGAAGTTGTCAATTAACAGACCCTGGCTGTTAGAGTAACGTTAAAATCCAGAGCAACACAACAACCGAACACATGTGAGATTATTCCGGAAGAAGTTGTCAATTAACAGACCATGGCTGTTTCAGTAACGTTAAAACCCAGAGCAACACAACAACCGAACACATGTGAGATTATCCTGGAAGAAGTTGTCAATTAACAGACCCTGGCTGTTGGTGTAACGTTAAAACCCAATGGAAACACAACAACCAAACACATGTGAGATGATTCTGAAAGAAGTTGTCAAGGAGCGTTTACATACGCATTGAACAAAATAACTTCGGGATTTATGTAAAATACACTACAAACCCATCTTTTTCAGCAATTAACAGACCCTGGCTGTTACAGTAACGTTAAAACACAGAGCAAGACAACAACCGAACACATGTGAGATTATTCTGGAAGAAGTTGTCAATTAACAGACCCTGGCTGTCGGACTAACGTTAAAACCCAGAGCAACACAACAACCGAACACATGTGAGATGATTCTGGAAGAAGTTGTCAATTAACAGACCCTAGCTGTCGGACTAACGTTAAAACCCAGAGCAACACAACAACCGAAAACATGTGAGATTATTCCGGAAGAAGTTGTCAATTAACAGACCATGGCTGTTACAGTAACGTTAAAACCCAGAGGAAAGACATCAACCGAACACATGTGAGATTATTCTGAACGAAGTTGTCAATTAACAGACCCTGGCTGTTAGAGTAACGTTAAAATCCAGAGCAACACAACAACCGAACACATGTGAGATTATTCCGGAAGAAGTTGTCAATTAACAGACCATGGCTGTTACAGTAACGTTAAAACCCAGAGCAACACAACAACCGAACACATGTGAGATTATCCTGGAAGAAGTTGTCAATTAACAGACCCTGGCTGTTGGTGTAACGTTAAAACCCAATGGAAACACAACAACCAAACACATGTGAGATGATTCTGAAAGAAGTTGTCAAGGAGCGTTTACATACGCATTGAACAAAATAACTTCGGGATTTATGTAAAATACACTACAAACCCATCTTTTTCAGCAATTAACAGACCCTGGCTGTTACAGTAACGTTAAAACACAGAGCAAGACAACAACCGAACACATGTGAGATTATTCTGGAAGAAGTTGTCAATTAACAGACCCTGGCTGTCGGACTAACGTTAAAACCCAGAGCAACACAACAACCGAACACATGTGAGATGATTCTGGAAGAAGTTGTCAATTAACAGACCCTAGCTGTCGGACTAACGTTAAAACCCAGAGCAACACAACAACCGAAAACATGTGAGATTATTCCGGAAGAAGTTGTCAATTAACAGACCATGGCTGTTACAGTAACGTTAAAACCCAGAGGAAAGACATCAACCGAACACATGTGAGATTATTCTGAACGAAGTTGTCAATTAACAGACCCTGGCTGTTAGAGTAACGTTAAAATCCAGAGCAACACAACAACCGAACACATGTGAGATTATTCCGGAAGAAGTTGTCAATTAACAGACCATGGCTGTTTCAGTAACGTTAAAACCCAGAGCAACACAACAACCGAACACATGTGAGATTATCCTGGAAGAAGTTGTCAATTAACAGACCCTGGCTGTCGGACTAACGTTAAAACCCAGAGCAACACAACAACCGAACACATGTGAGATTATTCCGGAAGAAGTTGTCAATTAACAGACCATGGCTGTTACAGTAACGTTAAAACCCAGAGGAAAGACATCAACCGAACACATGTGAGATTATTCTGAACGAAGTTGTCAATTAACAGACCCTGACTGTTAGAGTAACGTTAAAATCCAGAGCAACACACCAACCGAACACATGTGAGATTATTCCGGAAGAAGTTGTCAATTAACAGACCATGGCTGTTTCAGTAACGTTAAAACCCAGAGCAACACAACAACCGAACACATGTGAGATTATCCTGGAAGAAGTTGTCAATTAACAGACCCTGGCTGTTGGTGTAACGTTAAAACCCAATGGAAACACAACAACTGAACACATGTGAGATGATTCTGAAAGAAGTTGTCAAGGAGCGTTTACATACGCATTGAACAAAATAACTTCGGGATTTATGTAAAATACACTACAAACCCATCTTTTTCAGCAATTAACAGACCCTGGCTGTTACAGTAACGTTAAAACACAGAGCAAGACAACAACCGAACACATGTGAGATTATTCTGGAAGAAGTTGTCAATTAACAGACCCTGGCTGTCGGACTAACGTTAAAACCCAGAGCAACACAACAACCGAACACATGTGAGATGATTCTGGAAGAAGTTGTCAATTAACAGACCCTAGCTGTCGGACTAACGTTAAAACCCAGAGCAACACAACAACCGAAAACATGTGAGATTATTCCGGAAGAAGTTGTCAATTAACGGACCATGGCTGTTACAGTAACGTTAAAACCCAGAGGAAAGACATCAACCGAACACATGTGAGATTATTCTGAACGAAGTTGTCAATTAACAGACCCTGGCTGTTAGAGTAACGTTAAAATCCAGAGCAACACAACAACCGAACACATGTGAGATTATTCCGGAAGAAGTTGTCAATTAACAGACCATGGCTGTTTCAGTAACGTTAAAACCCAGAGCAACACAACAACCGAACACATGTGAGATTATCCTGGAAGAAGTTGTCAATTAACAGACCCTGGCTGTTGGTGTAACGTTAAAACCCAATGGAAACACAACAACCAAACACATGTGAGATGATTCTGAAAGAAGTTGTCAAGGAGCGTTTACATACGCATTGAACAAAATAACTTCGGGATTTATGTAAAATACACTACAAACCCATCTTTTTCAGCAATTAACAGACCCTGGCTGTTACAGTAACGTTAAAACACAGAGCAAGACAACAACCGAACACATGTGAGATTATTCTGGAAGAAGTTGTCAATTAACAGACCCTGGCTGTCGGACTAACGTTAAAACCCAGAGCAACACAACAACCGAACACATGTGAGATGATTCTGGAAGAAGTTGTCAATTAACAGACCCTAGCTGTCGGACTAACGTTAAAACCCAGAGCAACACAACAACCGAAAACATGTGAGATTATTCCGGAAGAAGTTGTCAATTAACAGACCATGGCTGTTACAGTAACGTTAAAACCCAGAGGAAAGACATCAACCGAACACATGTGAGATTATTCTGAACGAAGTTGTCAATTAACAGACCCTGGCTGTTAGAGTAACGTTAAAATCCAGAGCAACACAACAACCGAACACATGTGAGATTATTCCGGAAGAAGTTGTCAATTAACAGACCATGGCTGTTTCAGTAACGTTAAAACCCAGAGCAACACAACAACCGAACACATGTGAGATTATCCTGGAAGAAGTTGTCAATTAACAGACCCTGGCTGTTGGTGTAACGTTAAAACCCAATGGAAACACAACAACCAAACACATGTGAGATGATTCTGAAAGAAGTTGTCAAGGAGCGTTTACATACGCATTGAACAAAATAACTTCGGGATTTATGTAAAATACACTACAAACCCATCTTTTTCAGCAATTAACAGACCCTGGCTGTTACAGTAACGTTAAAACACAGAGCAAGACAACAACCGAACACATGTGAGATTATTCTGGAAGAAGTTGTCAATTAACAGACCCTGGCTGTCGGACTAACGTTAAAACCCAGAGCAACACAACAACCGAACACATGTGAGATGATTCTGGAAGAAGTTGTCAATTAACAGACCCTAGCTGTCGGACTAACGTTAAAACCCAGAGCAACACAACAACCGAAAACATGTGAGATTATTCCGGAAGAAGTTGTCAATTAACAGACCATGGCTGTTACAGTAACGTTAAAACCCAGAGGAAAGACATCAACCGAACACATGTGAGATTATTCTGAACGAAGTTGTCAATTAACAGACCCTGGCTGTTAGAGTAACGTTAAAATCCAGAGCAACACAACAACCGAACACATGTGAGATTATTCCGGAAGAAGTTGTCAATTAACAGACCATGGCTGTTTCAGTAACGTTAAAACCCAGAGCAACACAACAACCGAACACATGTGAGATTATCCTGGAAGAAGTTGTCAATTAACAGACCCTGGCTGTTGGTGTAACGTTAAAACCCAATGGAAACACAACAACCGAACACATGTGAGATGATTCTGAAAGAAGTTGTCAAGGAGCGTTTACATACGCATTGAACAAAATAACTTCGGGATTTATGTAAAATACACTACAAACCCATCTTTTTCAGCAATTAACAGACCCTGGCTGTTACAGTAACGTTAAAACACAGAGCAAGACAACAACCGAAAACATGTGAGATGATTCTGGAAGAAGTTGTCAATTAACAGACCCTAGCTGTCGGACTAACGTTAAAACCCAGAGCAACACAACAACCGAAAACATGTGAGATTATTCCGGAAGAAGTTGTCAATTAACAGACCATGGCTGTTACAGTAACGTTAAAACCCAGAGGAAAGACATCAACCGAACACATGTGAGATTATTCTGAACGAAGTTGTCAATTAACAGACCCTGGCTGTTAGAGTAACGTTAAAATCCAGAGCAACACAACAACCGAACACATGTGAGATTATTCCGGAAGAAGTTGTCAATTAACAGACCATGGCTGTTTCAGTAACGTTAAAACCCAGAGCAACACAACAACCGAACACATGTGAGATTATCCTGGAAGAAGTTGTCAATTAACAGACCATGGCTGTTGGTGTAACGTTAAAACCCAATGGAAACACAACAACCGAACACATGTGAGATGATTCTGAAAGAAGTTGTCAAGGAGCGTTTACAAACGCATTGAACAAAATAACTTCGGGATTTATGTAAAATACACTACAAACACATCTTTTTCAGCAATCAAAACTCAAAAGGCTCGAAAACTAAAAGCGCCTGGTATAAAATAATAAAATAACGGTTACGAATATGATCGAGGACAAAAATTGCCGAATTTGCGAATAGGCTGCAATCAACTCAATACCAGCGAAAAAAACGGGTGAAAGTCGCGTAGATCGTTCACGCGAATGACGATATCAAAAATGTGTGTTGTGTTTTTATAGTTGTATTTTACTTTCATTGTGGAATTTGTTATGTAAATTCTATCAAACTACAGGAGTTCGGTTCACCTGTTTAAAGTCCTAGAAGTTGCGGATCATTCATCGAAACAGTGGACGAGGCAGTGCTATTGGTCAGCAGAACGATTACACCTATTATACTGGGTGACGGGAAGTGATGCCGTTCTTCGGGGCATGAGGGCTCTCTAGGGGTCATCCAAGGTTGTTAGGATGATACCAAACGGACGAGAGCCAGGTGTAAACAAACACCAATGGTTAGACAAGCACTGTGAAACGGGATTACACACTCTGATAGTTGGAAACCAGAGGAACCGATAGATTTGGCAGATGTGTCCACATTGGATCAGTGGTATTTCCTGAGAGGTAGTTTTAATCAGGTAAAACAGAGCTGCCAAAGTGCTTGAAAACTGGAAAGCCATCTGTAGGATCCTTTCTATAGAGTATACTACACTCAGTCTTTGTAGATTATTATGTAAATCATCCACTTGAGTCATGCATGGGCCTCCATGTCGTGGTTCAAAAGAGATCATTCTCATCGTGATTTAACTCCATGGATACGTTTCAACAATTTTTGAAGGGAAGAAGTGCCTTGATTTTACTGAATCCATGTGAAGGCAAATAGACCGGAAAATTTTGTCAGGGGACCAGGCATTATTCTATTGCAGGAATAGGCTTTATTTTAACAGGACCGACCATTGAACCGAACCATGTGAATATTCCTTGTTATAGTTCATTTGTTCCGAGACTTTTTGTATGTGTAAGTGCGATCTAACTTTATAGATACATCGTGTTCGTGTTCGGTTACCTCCCTTGATAAATTACCGCTCTTATGTTGTGAAGAGACGGTGGTTGTGCTATTGTGACGTCGTTACGAACGACTACATGTATTTTATTTTTTAGAACAAGACGAAGGAAGCCCACCCGCCAAAGGGCGCTAAACATAGATCCAATTTGAAACGGTCCTCTATAAATAGCACAAACTGCAGTTAGTTACTTCATCAAACAAAACGTCAATTGCTTTCAAAAGTTTGTAACTGCAATTTATGGTTATTTATCTGTGGTTTATGTACTCACAAAACTTGTCCGGTAACTTTATTATCCTGAATAATTCCGTCCATTGAATATTAATTTAATCCACTATTGTCACGTTTGTTTGTTTGTTTGATTAGTCAGTCACTTTGAAACACTAAAAAGCACTGATCACATAATTTTATAATTATATATAAATGTCCTAATCTTCACATTTGAATTATATTTTCTTGTCCTCTTCTTTAAGCGCAGTAAAAGCAAATAAATAAAGCAACATAAATAATTCGTATGAGCCACAATGAGATATTTTCAGCCTTTACGCAAAAACAGGACAGTAAGGTTTCACAATTTCAGTAAAACGTATTTCTTACTTAACCAAATAGCCTATTGCAGAAAATATTTTCAATTTAGTACAAAGATGATTACAATTATTTTGATTACATGCCTGTTTGAAAAAAAATAAATCAAACATTTACAATTCGTAAACAACATGTATAATCAATCACTTAATTAAATATCATTATTTTTATTTATGATCTATTCAACTTTAATACAAGTTTATTGTATAGTTTATTTAATTGCAGGAATCATAGATCAAACATGGAGTTAATTAATGCAGTCATTTAACCTTTAAATGCAGTACAGCATTGTTATGTTAAAATTCGCATTAATTGTATCAAATACATTATAATCTTGACGTTTTCATAGTGACAGATCGGTGTAGATTTTTGAAAACTTGAATGATTGATTATATTTATTGATTTTTTAGACTCAATATCTCATTACGTAGCTCATTTTATCATGCACAGAAACATCTCTTTCTTTCTAGCACCACTCACACCACACAGCAATGTACAGTTTGTACCCGTTATAACGACAACAGGGTATGAAAAAAATATTGTTATGTCCGAAAGTCGCTTTAAACGGAAAGATAATATACATGGGAAACAACCAATATCGATTTATTTTAGAAAATGACAATGAGCGTTTTTCCAATTGTTTATTCCGTAGTGCGTTTTTAGAGTGAAAAACGTAAAATATTCTAAGGAATAAAAGAAAATTGAATAAATAAAAATACATGTACATCTTTTGATTATCAATACTGTTTTATCAGAACCTTATCAACAGCGGAGGCAGAATTCTAGTATAGTGACAATGTTTAACTAAAAAAAGTGTATTTTTTATTTGAAATATAGAAGGGTAAAATATGAATCATGTCTTGATTGTGCGAAATGTCGATTTTAGCAATGTCGTTATAACAAGTTTCGACTGTAATATACACATGTATGATATAATATATAAATAACACAAACTGTAGTTACATTTTGTTAATATCTACAATTTATGTACATTTATCAATGGTTTTGTACTCACAGGTCAGTTGACTGTGGTTGAGTATCAAAATTACATAAATCCAATTCACAAATGAATTATTTTAAAACACAAAAAACACAGAGATAATTTGCACTACACATTCATTCCTCTGAATAAAAGCCACCCTTGGGAAATAAAAAATGTCGCTTTTTCGACAGCTGTATTACGTGTTAGCACTAATTTTGTTTTGATTGTTTGTTTAGAGTTTTACGCCCCCTTTCCAACAGCCAGAGTCATATAAGGCGGACAGTCCACCTAAACATCGTTCCTGGGAAGAACCAGTACTATAAAATGACATGGACGGACGGTAGCGGGGCTCGAACACACGATCCTCTATCAGTATGAGGTTACAGTGATTTGAAGTCAGCTACCTTAACCACTCCATCGTGGAGGCGGATTTTAGCATTTATTACACCTACATTGTACTTCAAAACTTCAACCAGGGCAAACCGTCCAATACTTTCTTTGGGAGAAATGTAACTTCAGTATATCTCTGGACAACAGAGTTGGCTTCAAGTTCGTACCACATAATGGTCCTGAATTTACAATCAAAGTTATTCACTTACATTTGTAACTGTTATTCTCAAATTGTGGTCTTGTAAACTACTGTATATTCAAATCACTATTCATACAAGCTCCGTCACTTTCTGTAAGAAAAGATTTAACAAATTGTTAAAACAATGTAACTTATCAAGATATAATAATAACATAGCGAATACAACGATGGATAATACGAACATTAAATAATACAATAATTTTTATACAACGCTGAACTGAACTACGACATTTATACTCAAATGTACTGAGCCAAAAGGAGAAAGAATTTACATTTTTATTACTTCATACAGTATATTTATAATTTACCTTAAATAACTAATGAATAATGTACATGTATTTGTTGGATAACTTGTTAACCTTGTTTTATCAATAATGAGCGAAGCGCTAAACCGAAAGGCTCGATTATCTTGTTTTGCACGTGCAGTCCGTAAAGCGATGGTTGACATCCGGTGTCAATATCTGACAATCGCAACTACTCGGGAATTTCCGTAACTGTGAAATACGCCTCGTGTAAGGATACAAAATTTGGTTATTTGGTATCCGGTAACTACTTTTTCAATATCTGACAATCGCAACTACTCGGGAATTTCCGTAACTGTGAAATACGCCTCGTACATTAGTGTAAGGATACAAATTTTGGTTATTTGGTATCCGGTAACTACTTTTCAATACTAGGTACTCGTTTTCGTATAATTTCAGACTTTAAAGTGAAGTACTACAACAAAATGGCAGCCTGCCGATTATGCCCGAGACACTTTCGTTAGACAAACGCCGAGGAGTTCAGATTGGATATCTGAGTGCAATACTAAAAGATCGTATAAAATTCAACCAAATCATTATGTCACAACTACTAATAATAAACTAGTAAATAATGACCAACGAAATTAACTAATCGATATGCTTATCACTGGCGCATCAGTAGCCTGTTCGGCTGTACGAGGAAAACTGGCAGCCCATGGACGCTCCCTGATTAGGGAAAATGTTCGCATCCCAGCCCAAAGCGGTCGGCCACGTGTGACGACTACGGTCCATTATTGGTATATTACGTCTCAACAGCACGTCGGCAGGAAATCACTTCAATAACAGTTCGACTTAAAAGAATGCAATCCGACATAAAATAATGACAGAACATACCGTACTTTAGCCAAAACCTAACAAAGCGTTATAATACCGACGTTACTGGCATTTCGGAGATCTGTATGAATATCGATTTTAATTTTAGCCGTGCCGACGGACGTGAAAGAGTTTATCGGCGTTGGAGAGAGCGTTACGCTTACGCATGTCACAAAGAGAGAGACCGTTTTGTCTAAAATGCTCTTGAACCAGAAGAGCTTAATGGTATCGTGGCTGATTCATGCCATGTCGCACTTTCGTTTTTTTCGCCGCAACAAATACGACAAAGTAGACTTTAGCATTATTGCATTTCCGCTTTGTTGTAGCGCCGTATAGAGCTTAAATGTAAGCTATATACGTTGACGATGACGCCGTATGGAGCTTGCGTCGTATATAGCTTACCGTAAGCTATATACGTCAATATACGCTATTTTGACGTATAGAGCTCATATGTTGAAAAATGTTAAAAGGACAATGATGAACTTTATCAACAAAACTTAGTTGTATGAATGCATAATATCTAAGTTTTGTTATCATAATACATTGGTGTAAAATGCTCTTCAGAAGTAGCGCAATGATACATACAAGTGTCCAACATCCAATAATAGTGTATTCCAACAGCATGCCCATTTGCGTAAGAATGAAATTGTTTTGTTAAGGTTTGTGGAGATTTGTATGAAAAGAATATAGGCACACATAGGCGTATGTAAGTTTTATATTCAAATAAAGGACAACATCTCGGACAAACTGGTCAAAAGATAAAATGGTGATAATTAGCGCTGTATTATTTTGTCATGAGTAGGTGAAGGTTTAATGAAAATCACATGCAAAATATATGATGTAAGCTCTATACGATGTAACAATTTTCGTGGCGAAAAAGCGAAAATACGACAGAAGGGCAACAATACGACACCAAAAATGTGTCGTGTTTTTGCATTACATCAGTCGTATCTTTGCTCTTTCGTCGCGAAAATGTAACAATGCAAAAACACGACAAAGCCGACTTTTTCGCACTGTTGCATTTTCGCGTTCCGGTTGTTCTAACGTATGTGCACAAATTTGTACATGGTATAAATAAGATCTAAATACAAATGTCTTATCTTCCTGAGCATGTGTGACCGGAATGCAAAAATGTAACAATGCAACAACGCCAACATGCGAAAATGCAACAATGCGAAAAAGTTCACCTTGCACACTGAACGGATGAACATACCGGCACCTTACATACAGCGTTACGCCGACTGCATACTACGGATATTGGCGTGCATGCGGCGACACGGTAGGCACATGAGATATTTATTCTTCCATTGTAACCCACATCACACTGTCACTGCAGCAAAAATTCCCTTAAATTACATTTTTAAACAGTAGCTATTTCAGATTTCGACCCTGAGTCATATCGATCCAGTTTTTTCAATGAAATACGTATCACAGCTGCTTCAAAATTTTGCAGAATGTCAAAAATATTTGTTATTCAGTCATAATAACAAATTTGGATGTTTTACCATTTTCAAAATGTTGATATATACATATATAGTGAATTCTTTCTTTTTGGCTCAGTATACATGAAGAATAAATGGAATACTGAGGTACCCCGACTTAATGATATGATAAGACATAATATAATAATAAATACAATGGTGGATATAACTATTTAATAGCAAATGCATTAATGCATAGAATTATTTAATAGCAAATGCATTAATGCATAGAATTATTTAATAGCAAATGCATTAATGCATAGAATTATTTAATAGCAAATGCATTAATGCATAGAATTATTTAATAGCAAATGCATTAATGCATAGAATTATTTAATAGCAAATGCATTGATGAATAGAATTATTTAATAGCAAATGCATTGATGCATAGAATTATTTAATAGCAAATGCATTGATGAATAGAATTATTTAATAGCAAATGCATTGATGAATAGAACTATTAAATGGCAAATGCATTCATGGATAGAACTAAAAAACATTGATACTTAATGCAAAGACATATAGAAACATGCGTAGCAAAACAATTATCACTGGAACCAAGACATTTATAGCTAACCCACTGATTAATACAACATTTAATGTACATTTCCATGTATAAAGTTACAATTTAAACTAGCGACGTGAATTAAGGAGAATGAAAAGACATTGGCGTACGCAGAAGCGGATTCTAGGGGAGGGCGAACTCGACGCCCCCGCCCCTCACCCCGCTAAAAGTACCCAACCATGGACATAATATGGAAATATCATTCAGTAAAATGGCATACAATTATTCATTCCTAAAGCGCTCTGGTTTTCCTTTTCATCTATTGTCGGGTTTTCTAGCACAACTACAACCAAATGAATGAGACAGAAATCAGACGCGAAGCACGTTTACAGAATGCACCATTTCACTTCTTCATAAAAAACAATAGCACTGTGTTACGACTCATGACGTTGAGGAGGAATTTATTTAGCAATAGAAGACCAACCTTATTATTTGTCAGCAATATATTGACGGTCTGAATTCCCTGTCACATAAGCCAATGGTGCTCTAGAACCATTTTACCATGTGTCGCCATGTGGTCTCTATAAAAATTACTAACTGAGGTCTTCACTGGAGTTTTTCACAGATAAAATCACCCGTGCGTTACAAAATCCGTGATATTTAACACAAGGCAGCGTTGGTTTGATATAGATAGAAACACTTAAAATCAACGGCGATTCAGCATGTCACTAAGAAAACATGGACGATTAGTTGTGTACTGGTCAACACGCTTAAAAAGAATGCACTATAATTGAATATTTTGATTAAAAAAATGATTGTACCTTGAATTAATGTACGGAGATAATTATTACAAAATATATCAATCAACTTATTGTTATAAATGTAATAGTTTTCAACAATTTTTTAGAGATTGTTGGCGTATGTTATTTTTTACTTTTAATTGTACTTCCTATGTATGAGTAATACAGACTAACACATAATTACTTGTATCTTGGCACATGGTTATTAAAGATTTTTATGCCCCCGTATCGATAGATCGGGGGCATATTGTTTTTGGACTCTCTGTTTGTCTGTATGTTTGTACCAAGCTTTAACCTTGCCTATAAAATCAAAACGCCTGCACCTACATCCATCAAACTTCATATGTAGGTTCCTCATAAAAACCTCTACAGGCCCTGTGTATTTTCAGGTCAGTAGGTCAAAGGTCAAGGTCACAGAGTCATTGTGTTTAAAAAGATTCCGACATTTCTTTTAGGATACTTCTCCTACATTTTCATGGGATTTTGACGAAACTTTCACAGAGTATTTATTACCAAGAACCCCCACACATATATTCCGCGTTTTGTGATCCGATCATTTTTGACGGAATTATGGCCCTTTGTTTATTTTGTGTGATTGTAACAGCGAAATACTCTTGTTTCCTTGTTTTCTCAAGGGATTTTGATAAAACTTTCATGGAAGTATTGTTATCGAGATACCCAATGCATGTTGTAAAGGTTTTATGATTCGATAAATTTTGACGGAATTATGGCCCTTTGTTTATTTTGTGCATATGTAATATAATAGAGAAATACTCTTTTTTTAGCAACTGCTTCTGTATTTCTCAAGGGATTTGTACCAAACTTTGATAAAACTATTGTCACCAAGTTCCCAGGCACATATTGTCAGGGTTTTGTGATTCGATAATTTGTAGCAGATTTACGGCCCTTTGTTTGACTGTACCAAACTTTAACCTTGCCTATTAAATCAGAACGCTACCATCTGCAACATTCAAACTTCATATCTTGGTTCATCATGACAATCTCTACAGGACCTGTGTATTTTCAAAAAGGGCAACCGGAGGGGGCATGGTGTTTATAAAACACATCTTGTTTTATTTTATTTTTGAAAGTATGCGGAAAGGTAAAAAGTGGTAGAGTAATTGTACCGTTATTCGGCCTAGTCGACAGCTGTGTTAATTTCAGGACCGCCCAACAGAGAGAGAAAGACGAATATACAGGAGAATTAGGCATTTATGGTCCTGGTATAAAGAACCGATACACGCCCACTAGTTTTCATGGAATCATCTAGACAGAGTTCTAGGCTCGGTCAAGGCTTAGGGACACGGAAAAAGTTTCCCTGAAATAACGGAACTTTCCAAGTTACCGCTAGAACACCGATCTATCCCGTATAATTCATTCTGTCCAGTAACCAAAATAATATTTAGATTATATACCAATACATTATCAACAATCATATGTCATTATGCTACATTCAACCAAATAAAATTATGATATAGACACCAGAGGCCAAACAGTATACAAGTTGTAACTTCCAGCAAGCATGCTATCATTGTCAGCAAGCGTGCTGATGGTGTCACCATGTATTCTGATTATACTAGTAAGCACAATCATCTATAGTACTGTCAATAAGTACAGTTGTAGCCGCGGAGGAGACTGGCATTGTATACTTTTTACCTAAATATCATTCCACTATGATAAAGCCATGTATACAGAATGTCGTTTCGTATTTTATTCTCTGCAGTCTGTAGTTTAGCTCGAATTCGATTATAAATCCGGTTTGCAGTACAAGAGCATATTTGGACGTACGCGTTACTATACGGCGAGCCCTTACATGAATAATTACATGGAATACTCATACGCTCCTGAAGGATACGCATGCGTTCCTGAAAGGCAATACATGCCGTACTACCTGCCGCAGTCCAACTTTCGCGACCAGTGGAATAATGGTTTATATGGTAATTGGTCAGTAACTTCCGGTCTACGGCAAACTCCAATGATAACGACACCGCTTTGGCTAGGAGAAGTGAACCGATGCTTGTAAGCGAACCAATATTATATACTAATGATTACCAACGAACAGGATATCAGCTGTATTGTGACTAGAATTAACAATCAAAGCTTTCGAAATAGAAATAAATAAAAAATAAATATTTGGTGTACTAATTTATATCTCATGTTATTGTAGTACTTACAGGCCCGTAGGATGCAAGGGCTAATTGTAGATTTTGCTGATAACTAGGGATGGGAATATAACCCCTTTTGAAAACGATTACAGATGAAATAATAAAAGGGGACAAGCCCTCCAACAGCCCTTCCCCGGGTCCCTACGGCCCTGCTGTATTTTGTACACCTCACTCGTTGTTCAGTAACACATTTGATGTAACAATGTATCCTATTTCAAAAGTAAACTCTAAATATGATGTAACTACAAAACATATACTGGTAATCTGTAGCTGTCACGTTTCTTATATACAAAACATATACTGGTAATCTGTAGCTGTCACGTTTCTTATATACAAAACATATACTGGTAATCTGTAGCTGTCACGTTTCTTATATACAAAACATATACTGGTAATCTGTAGCTGTCACGTTTCTTATATACAAAACATATACTGGTAATATGTAGCTGTCACGTTTCTTACATACTCGTATAATAAAATGACATAAAACTAATGTAATTCTGTTCTAAACATGAAATAATGAAATACATTTGATGTATTATACAGGTCAGAGACAAGTCGTGTCCAGGTTCACCCGACCCAACCTTTTTAGGGGCCGATCGTTTTTAGCGGCAAAATTCAAAGTGCTAATGAGATCATGAATGAATTTACCTTGGTAGTCTCCCAAAAGTTTTTTTTAGAAAAAAAAAACGAAAAGATTTCCGATCTTCCAATACTAATATATTTGGTCAAATAACGTTAAAGAAAGGCTTGTTCTGGATTTATGAAATGATTTATTCACATATGTAATTCGTTGTAATACAAGTCGTTAATAACACACATAAACATACACAATGTAGTAGCAAATCAAACACATAAAATACGTTAATACAACTAATGATATTAAGAGGTATTATTAAGAGTGGGCAGGGGCTCCGTAATCGCATTGTTACGGTATGACTTACAATGACTAGCCCCTCACTACTATGAGATCTAATTTCACACAAGACTAGTCATGTAGGGTAGATGTCCATCTAGCTTACGGAATTCGGTGCTTGTATACCTTACGTCATCCTTCACTAAGCAGAAAAGACGCCAAGACGACCCTGTAGCTCCCCGTAGTTAATAAAAGTGAATGTTTGTAAGTTTACATTATCATGTTTTCAGCCATTCTTCAAAAATTGACTCAGATTCAAAATGGAAAATGGCAAAATTTGAACTTCAATTATGGGACAGTATTAAGTTGTTAAAATTATGTTCTATACATCTGCAACCATGTTTTAAAATATTACCCACACCATGTGTACCGCAAATAAGATACCGGCATTTAAAAATACACTTATCTCGTTGCAGTTACGGAGCATATATTATGATTGTATTGGACTTTTTAGATATTTTTCATAGTTATAACATTATGCTTCATAAACATTGGTTTCTATTTACTTTACAGGATGAATAGTAGAACAAATACCGATTCATATGGATGATTAGGACCATTTGTTTTAAGCGAATTTATACATGAACATATCTATTGTTTCGTGTTTTCTTTAATCTGTAAAAGCTATTATACATCTTTATGATTTTAACCGAAACCTTTTCAGCAATCAAAGCAATTCTTCTCAAGCTGAAAGTAGTGAGATAAGAGTCTTCAAGTAAAGGGAATTACGTTCCTGTATGAAACTTCGCATTTATGATATATACATTATTAATTAGTGGCTGGTTTGTTACGGAACATAGATCATTTCCCTGATTACTTTGAGGGTAAATTCAAATGGTACACTCATTAAGAAAATGAACTTTTTTCGAATATGTTAATGAAGCAAGAGAACGGAAGAACATGTTTTGTGCATCATTTCAACATAAGAAACATGATGCCAGAACATTTCAACATATCTATGCATCCAATAAAGGCACATAGGCAACACAATCTAGAATTTATTTATGTACAACCAAGTATCAAAATTCACCAATGAGAACATCTGTTTCTGGAAAATGTTCTATGCTTAATTACAATGAAAATTTACATTCTAATGTATCATGTACCACATACTGCTTTAGTTTAGGTTCTTTCTTTGACTAAAGAAACTCTCATTGTGGAAATATTAGTGTTACGGAAGCATAGATTCTTAAACACGACATTTCGTATTTTGACTTTGTTGAACCTTTGCTCTATCAGTTGAGTTCTATAAACTAATATTTCTGTTGTTTTGCCTAAATATAATGTTCTTACAACTCAAATTTCTTTAAAACTTACCTTTTGAAAAGAAATGTACATACTTGCTTACCAAACAGAAATCTGTTACGGAAACATAGGCATATTTGGAGACAAGTATAAGGGACAGAATAGTGTTTTACTAATAGATAAATACTAACAAACAAATACGTGATTTCTTAGCAAATTCTTACATCGAACATTTTCTGGGAGAATAATACAAAATACCTATACTCAGTTATGAAATATATGTGTTTATTTGATCAAAAAATGGTTGGCGACAGCTGGTTTTGACTATTTAGGCAACATATGTCACCATGGTGTTGTCAAATAATGCGTTACAAGTATCCTAAAAATGTTTGCATTTAACAAATAAATGATAAAGCTTCCGAAAATACAGGACAATTAGTCACTGAAAACCATATCCGTGGAGATTTTTTAATAATTATGTTGGCGACATACTATTTAAGAAAGTGAGTCAATTATAGGAGAATGGCTGTTTTACGTTTGTCTACATTTACGTGTTTTTAATGCGAATACATGGTGTCTACACAATGAATATGTTTGATTTGCCGATCAATATTATGACATTACACAGTTTTTTTTATTGTGATGATTAAAGTAAAGTGTATAAGACAGCCAACAACAAGATAAGACATTGTGGGATAACAGAGTTACTTGAACAAGTAATGGGGTCACCATATGTTTGGAAGTAAACATTGCCCTGTGCGCCCGTTCCACACTTCTGGAAACTGGCAGATACTTTGGCTATATTCTTCATGTGTTGAGCCAAACTAGCCTTACAGTTGCCCGATGTCCCGAATGATACACATGATCTGTAAGCCTCCGCTGCGCTGTATAAATGGAAATAATGGTAAAACGGTTAAAGTCATTGTCACGTGATATGGATAACAACATCGTATCAATCTTCTTACCAAAGTTCAAACAGGTACAGCTCATGTTCTATGTGATGTTTTGGTTGAAAACTTTTGAGTCTAAACCCATTCGTCTAACACTACCAATCATATATAAACTGAATCTGACAGCTTCTTGCAGAGAACAGGGTCAGTAGACTCAGTACATGAACAAAATCCAATAAATCAGGTAAGACAAACTGCCCTCACGTTTGTAATTGAAAAAAAAACTTTTGAAAATCAAAAATAGAATAAAATGGATCTTTATTTTTTATTTTCAAACATTGAACTTGTGGATATAAGTACCTTTGAACATTCGTTTCAAAAACATGCAATTTCGACAACAAGCTCATACAAGAAATTAATGATCTTGATATGCCTGAGTGTGTACATGAAATAATTAAAATAATAAGGTACAAGAACTTAATATATGTACTGTGGAATCATTAATTTTCGTTGGGGATTTAATTTCGTGGATTTCGTGGATCGACTCATCCACGAAATCAAATCCCCACGAATTCAAATGCGGAGATAAGGCATTTCAATTCAAAAATCAAAATCCACGAATTTATGTCCCCACGAAATAGCCTTTTTAGTAAAAACCACGAAAATTGAACCCAACGAAAATTAATGATTCCACAGTTTTTCAAAAGAACTAACTTGCAATAGTTGTTAGCGTATGTTGCAGCATCACCATCAATACTGTATTGATATGTAGTGTCATTCAATGCTGACGAAAACGTCTGAATACACGAAATATTGTCCATAACACAATAGTTGAAGGCATCATGAGAATCTGAATCATGTAAAGTATACGGCAGTATACGGCAAAAAGTATTTCAAATGAAGAAGTATATAAACATGTACATGTATGCTCGCGCGTGCATCGTCCAATTAAGACTAAAATGGGCAGTTTCTGAAACATCCTCAGTTATTTCGAAAAATGTAATTCTACTTTTGAAATTAAACGTATTCATATTGGATATACATGTATACAGTCAAACCTATGTTACCGAGCACCTCCGAATGAAGGTCATTCAAAAACCCTCACTGAGTATCAAGTACAGAATAGCCCCTTGTTCACAGGTTTAACTGTACAAATATAACAATTACACAGAACCTGTTCAAAGAAATACCTGTAAGAACATGGCAGACCGCTCTTGTCAGTACTTTATATAAGGTAGGATCATATACGAATGTGACGTCATCCAAATAGCAATCACCAATAGCATCTGTGTAGCATTTTATGTTGCATTCAAGTCTATTAATAGAACAAATCAACACACTATTTAATTCATCTAAATAGTTTTGAAGTTCACCTTTTCAAAGATGTCGACACGAGTATATATATAACATCGTTTAGTTTCTAAAGAAACAGCCCATCTCGAATTAACTGCCGCAAAAGTCACAATTTTGAAGATCATATATACGCCATAATAATTACTTTTGTTATATTATGTACTCTATTCTATTACATTATTTAACTATAATTTACAGAAAACCACTTAATGATATGATTAGACATCCGAATAATAAGAGAATTGTTTGAAAACTTATCATGTTTTTTTTATTTAATGTTAGCATTTGATAACATATCAACTGTATTCATATGTGATATAGCGTTTGCGTGTAGCACACAGCACAACGTCACACCTCGACTGAAGGATGACACATCGTGCACGTCAAACATTCATTCACACCGTCAGTTTTCTTAATATTGACTTAATATATGCTTACGAAAAACAAATTATGGATCAAAAACGAAAAGAAATCAAGTCACTTCCACAACCAATACGTTTTTAAATACAAAGGTCCAAAATATGAAATACAAGGATACTTACTCTTCGCAGAAGCTTGATAATAAACTAGCTAACGAAGAATTCGACATCTCATCATATGTTATCGACACACAACTTGAGAGTTTAGATGAAATCGATTTGAATGTACACTGCTGGAAATATGAAATAAAATTACAAATGTATACTCAATTATATTGAACAATTGGGTGGTATCTTGTTTTTCTTACTTACACTTTTCAAATAAAAAACGATTGGTGTCATTAAACCCCCTTTGTACAAAATGTTTGACAGTAATATTACAAGTACGTGTATAAACGAGATATCAAATTTAAAGACAGCGATGTGGAAAGATTGTATAATTGAATTTACATCTTAAGAACACAGTGATAACATTAAAGCAATATGGTAAAAGGTAAATGTGATATAAAACAATTACTAGTATCTTATACCTTTTGACTTGCCCCTGTTACATGTTGGGATGTTGTTTCTGATTCTTGTCTTGGAGAACTTGTTGTTGACATACTTTGGGATGTCGTTTCTGATTCTTGTCTAGGAGAACTTGTTGTTGACATACTTTGGGATGTCGTTTCTGATCCTTGTCTAGGAGAACTTGTTGTTGATATACTTTGGGATGTCGTCTCTGATCCTTGTGTTTGAGAACTTGTTGTTGACATACTTTGGGATGTCGTCTCTGATCCTTGTGTTTGTGAACTTGTTGTTGACAATCTTTGGGATGTCGTCTCTGATCCTTGTGTTTGAGAACTTGTTGTTGATATACTTTGGGATGTCGTGTCTGACACTTGCGTTGATGACTCTGTTGAGGAAACACTTTTGGTCGAAGTGTCTGATAATTGCGTCGATGAATCTGATGCAGACGGGGTCACTGTCGTTGTGGCACTTGTTGTTGTATCTGTTGTGGTACAGGTCAACGGGTAGCCGTATGTGGAAAAATAAGAGTTGTCCTGAATACTATTACATTAGGAGTATGAATGCACCACGGTATAATAATTCGTAAAAAAGTCGTTCATGCTGCTGGTACAGTTGTCCGTTAAATCAACAACATCGATACAACTTAGCATGTAGATATTAGCTCTGAAAATATGTACAGGGATACAGTAATGTTATGCAACTACAACACAAAAAGGGTTGATAAGAGTGAGTGCATCGAATGAAAAGTACATGTTCATGCTAGGTTAAACACTGTTAATGGCGAATTAATATTCCTCATGAACATCAAATAACAAACGCAATGGAGAAAGGGTATGTACGTTTTATATACTGAACATATTTCTAATCAGCGACATAACTTTTTATGAATTGGCAGACAACCAAGAGACGATTTTTTAAAATTCTGACCACTTTTAATATATTATTTGCAATGCTTTTCTTAACTGTCCTGTAATTTGTGTATACAGGTAAAAAGATTTACACTATGTGACAAAATCCATTAACAACATAGAAAACAATTGTTTGCTGCTCAAATATAAGGATAGATAGAAGATCATACAGGCAAAAATCGTGTTTATAATCCGAAAAGTTTCCATCGAAGTAATTGTTGACTGCCTCAATGTATAATTCGGCGGCGTTGGTTTCTTGTAAACATGTTGTATTGTAAATCATACAGTTCGACAATGCTTCTCCTGAAATGTAATTTTTTAACAATTCATTTGAAATCATTTAATGATCTAATTCTAAAAGATTATAATATATTTAGAATCAGATCTAGATAAATTTAGATTTATATCGATTTATGTATAACCTCCATTTGAAGCTTTTTACAAAAATATCTATATTATTATATAGTATCTACTTAAGTTAAAACAATGATTGCCTATAAACATTCACGTACGTCTTATATGACAATAATTAAAAGTTACAGTTTTACCAAATAATTCGCTGTTGTCACAAAGCGCTCTAGTAGTTGCAATTTGTACAGACATATCATACGATATGAATTCATCCTCAATATAACAGTCTCCAACAGCTTCTTGTATACATTGTAGGTAACATTCAACACTGAAAAATATCGAGGTAGTGAAATTATTTGTTCAGCTAATACACTTACACTAAGATACATTATGTCGTTTTTACAATATGACATTTATTTTGTAATGATCGTCATAAAACAACGTACTAAACAGACGAAAATCCTCCATATGGTCAGTCATATAGGTTGTTTTTTCTCGAAGGAATTTGTATAGTAATTTGAGTGCTTAATAACCTTTGGTGCATATGCACTACATTTTGAATGTCTACTTTGAATGTAGATATTTTTGTATAAATGAATTGTCATTGTCTGCACTGATGTCAATTGTATTTATATTTAAGGTCCAAGCTCAACTGAACGCCGGATCATTCGGAATGCGATAGAACTTCCATATACATGTATATTTTTTCCCAATATACCAATGGCATAAAGATCGTTTTTCAAAAATGCAGAGCTTCTGAATTCATATACACTTACTTAAGCTTGTATGGAAATACAAACATTTATGGCATGTGTTAAACAATGATAAACTATCTGTAGGTACTTCAAGTTCAGCAAAAAATATTTTCTTTAATATTGTAGCCGTGATACTTACCTCTGACAAGAAATCTCTAAAGCTTCCGTAGTACTGATGGATATAGGCGAATATGTTTGGTAGCAAAGCTCCAAACTGGCGTTGACATTACTACAATTGTATGCTGGTTGTGTGTGTGTTGGGCGATGAGACGAGGAGATTGTTGCGGACGGGCTTTGAGGCGAAGAGTCTGATACTTGCATCGAAGAATCTGTTGTTGTCGGACTTTGGGAGGAAGTGTCTGATGCTTTGGATGAAGTACCTGCTGTTTGCACACTTTGGTACGAAGTGTCTGACACTTGAGTTGAAGAGCTTTTTGGTAATGGAGGCGATGAATCTGCTGAGGACATACTTTTGGACGAAGTGTCCGATACTTGCGTTAATGAATATGTTGAGGATAGACTTTTGGACGAAGTGCCTGATACTTGCGTCGATGAATATGTTGAGGATAGACTTTGGGACGAAGTGTCGGATACTTGCGTCGATGGATATGTTGAGGATATACTTTTGGACGAAGTGCCTGATACTTGCGTCGATGAATATGTTGAGGATAGACTTTGGGACGAAGTGTCGGATACTTGCTTTGACGCTTCTGTTGCGGACGGGGTCACTGTCGTTGTGGCACTTGTTGTTGTATCTGCTGTGGTACAGGTCAACGGGTAGCCGTATGTGGAAAAATAAAAGTTGTCCTGAATACTATCACATTGGGAATATGAATTCACCACGGTATAATAATTCGTCAAAAAGTCCTTCATGCTGCTGGTACAGTTGCCCGTGAAATCAACAACATCGATACAACTTAGCATGTAGTCATTAGCTCTGAAATTGAGTACAAAGACAACTTGAATATATACCATTACATCAGAAAAGTATTGATAGCAGTGTGTTGAAAACATTTTTTAACATGTACGAGATCATGATAGGTAAAACAATGGGAATTCCAGTAATAAATTATTATTCCTGACGGACATCAAAAAATAACTGCAATAAGGAAAAGGCTTTGAAGATTTTTATACTGAACAAAAATTTATTTGGGAACAATTTGTTTCTGTAAATTGGAAGACAGCCCAGAAACGAGCCAAAAAACGTGTTTCTTGGCTGTCTTCCAATTTACAGAAACATTGTTATTAACAATTATTTTTTTCTTTTCCAACGTGATATATTGGCACATAAAAGCAAAATTGATTGATTAAGCAAAGGCGTTTGAATATGGTTTGAATGATCATTGATTCTTATACGATGTTTTTTGTGTGTATAGATTCCAATGCTTTATAATTTGTGACGAAATACATTGACAAAAAAAAAGAATCGTTTATGGCTCGATTATAAACATAAATAGAAGATCATACACTCAAAATCGTGTTTATAATCAGAAAGGTTTCCATCGAAGTAATTGTAGGATGCTTGTAAGAGTATTTCGTTTGGGTTGGTTTCCTGTAAACATGTTGTATTGTATGGCATTGTATGGTTTGCAATGATCATTGACGGCTGAATGATGTTCTTCGTGTATATAGGTTCCAATGTTTTACAACTTGTGACGAAATGCATTGACAACAGAGTATCGCATGAAACTTAAATACTTAGTACATGTATAAACATAAATAGACGATCATACAGGCAAAGATCGTGTTTATAATCAGAAAAGTTTCCATCGAGGTAATTGTTGACTGCCTCAATGTTTAATTGGGCGGCGTTGGTTTCTTGTAAACATGTTGTATTGTAAATCATACAGTTCGACAATGCTTCTCCTGAAATGTAATTTTTTAACAATTCATTTGAAATCATTTAATGATCTAATTCTAAAAGATTATAATATATTTAGAATCAGATCTAGATAAATTTAGATTTATATCGATTTATGTATAACCTCCATTTGAAGCTTTTTACAAAAATATCTATATTATTATATAGCATCTGCTTAAGTTAAAACAATGATTGCCTACACACATTCACGTACGTCTTATATGACAATAATTAAGTTACAGTTTTACCAAATATTTCGCTGTTGTCACAAAGCGCTCTAGTAGCTGCAATTTGTACAGACATATCATACGATATGAATTCATCCTCAATATAACAGTCTCCAACAGCTTCTTGTATACATTGTAGGTAACATTCAACACTGAAAAATTTCGAGGTAGTGAACTTATTTGTTTAACAAATACCCCCGTTTTCAATGTAATGACATGATGCAAAAATAGCACATAAAACATAAACCCATTAACACGACGCACACAAATCAGCCATAAGACACTAAACAGAGAAAACATAAACTCCAACATGACCCCAGCACACCCAGAGCACCCCTGATTATGAATAAGATTTTTTATTTGGTTTTGCTTTAAGTCATGATTGCTCTCTAACATGCGTGATATTGTTAGTCTGATATTAAATTTATGTGGTAAGATTATAATTGGATATTTGTGTGATATATGATTTGTTTGGTAAATACATAATACATGTTCGAAGTCGAACACGACACATATGGATCCATGTTGGATTCAGTGTTTAATTAATTCTCACACTTCGTTTGCGGTTAATAACTTACATACAACGCGTGAAGGGATTAATATTTATGAATATAAAATGCTGCATTAGATGATATGCAAAATTGCAAACTCGAAGCACTTAAGGTAGTATGCGACCTTTCCCCGACGTCATGGGTCAAAAATCGAATTTTCCCCAATTGTTCTGAAATTTTACACAATGGTAGTATAGCATATTCTTCGATTTATGTTCGTTATATTTTTTTCTGCTCTCCGACCCGTTTCATAGCAACGCCACGTGTAATATTTAGGGCTGTGAATCGTTGGGTAAGTGGCGATCCAATTCAATCCACGATTCATCACTCACTATCCACAAATCGAATCACGAATCTTTTGTTATCAAATTAATCCATCTAAAACTTAAACATTGCATTCATAAAGACAACTAAATTATTTGTTTATTTTGGAATAATGAAGTAAATCGATATAAATTGTTCTATGGCTTAAATGTTTACATACCCCCTTCCAGCTAATTGATTTATTCATAGACAAGGGATTTTAGGAACAAAGAATGCACTTTTAATTTGTTAAAAAACAAGATCGCGAACCACGAATCTTAGTAAAGACGATTATTCATACTCGATCTTTCAATTTGATTCGTGACTATCCGAGTACTCGGATACTCGCCACAGCCCTAGTAATATTAGAGGTGTAAATTCGACGTTTTACATGCAACTTTTTGAAGTTGGTGTACCTGAAATTAAAATAGCTGTATGTTTAAACCAATTACACAAGTAAAACGTCGATTTTATACCGCTGGTATTCAATGCGACGTTGTTAGGAAACTAGTGGGAAAAAAATGATCAGAAAACGACAAACATGTTGTACTACCAATGCACGAAATTTTAGAACAATCGGAAAAAAGTCGATCTTTGACGGGAAAGGTCGCATACTACCTTAAGTGGAAAAGTTGCTGGGTCCTTGAGTAAGGGTTAGTAACTATACTAGAATACAGTCCAGGAAAACTGGTGAGCCGGTCCTGAATATTGAAGTAACGTTGAAAAACGGCGTTAAACCCAATGAAAAAGCAATTGTCCGTTTTCATGAACTGATTATCATTATTCAATGAGGTATGTTTTCTGAATAGAGTAGTCCCATTATGTGAAATAACTCATTATATCAAATACATTTCCATTACAAAACTTCGCGAATTTAAATGCCTCTTCTTAGGACTGATTCATGCCGTTTTTAGAAAACCGTCGAAATATCTTAATAGATTTAGCGCTCAATGGCCTTTTATGCATGATAAGTGCTCAACATGTTAATACAAACAACATGTATCCCTAGTGAAAAAAACATATTCAAAACCTTTCAAAATTCATTGCAATATGATAAAAGCCACTGATTCATTATGTATTCCATGAATATATTTCATATAAATCGATTGCGTCATAAATTGATTTAGCTTTAGTGTAAACGTTTTTATATTACAATCTGTTATTGGATGTGCGAACTATGTCCCAGTCCACAATTCGAAATTTGAAATGAGTAATAAAAACATTGTTCAACTGTAACCAAATACTTATCGAGATATTTGCACTCGTGAGCGTCTGTTTTTTTTAACTTGATTTACAATCCCGTTCCCATTCTTATTCTGTAATTTCTCTACAGAAGTAAGCATGCACTTGCAACAGTCTATTATTGTTGTTCGTGTTATATGTTATTAACTTTTTGACATGATATGTAAATATTAGGGCTGGGAACGAATATGGTTTATGATATTCGAATATTCGTTTTTTATATTCGAATATATTCGAATATTCGTTTTCATGGCTAGTTTGTTCAAATCCGATGAACGTGTCTGTTCCTTATACATTGTGTCCGAAATCGGTTGCGTCCGAATATTATGCATGTTTCAATAGAGAGCTTAACTATGAACTTATTATTTTTATTTTAAACTAATTACAGTGGTATTGTATATCTTTTTTATTGAGTCTAGATGTTATGAATATTTCTGTCGACATCACACTTGATAGAAAAAACGTACGTGTTTCTGTTCCGTTGGTTCGTACAAGTAATGAAAGGAGGTAATTTTAACGAGTTGCGAGTAACGTGATTATATTTTATCGACAGAAATTATGAGTCAAAACATTTCTTTTTAAAACATCTACATTTGTAACAATTAATTGTTTCCAAGTTAAGTTTTTAACAAATGATCGCTCCGGGCTATTGGTTATCTTGACGTGTTTATGGGGGTATTGAGAATGGTGCGAACAACAAACAGTTGGTTTGTGACATTTTGTGCGTACTTACCAATTTTGGACCGACTTTTATGGAATTTATTCACCTTTTAACGACCGATTTTTTAAACATTTTTTGCTACTCAAGCTGGCTCAAGACGTTGAAATTTCATATTATTTTTTTCGAATATTCGAATTCGTTTTTCATGTTCGAATATTCGTCGAAGTTCCGAATATTCGAATAAAATTCCCAGCCCTAGTGAATATTAAGGCTTTATATCCGTAACGCGTATCGATCGATACTATCGGCTAGAGCTACATGTAGTTCGATGAATTCTAAAAAATAAAATGTGGGGTTTTCCCGTCGAAGTGCAGAAAACAGAATGGCGGTACATATACACATTTGCGATTAAATAAGCTATCAATAACAGTTATTGTGGAATTGATCTCAATCATTATGTTGGTTCAGTGTGTGAAGGATATTTTGGTGTAAAGACAGAAGGATAGTTATGGAACTCAGCGAAATCGTGCGACGTCGGTATATTCCGTAGCGATATCGGTAAATGTCGCCGTATAACAACTCGTTTCCGAAGCATTCGGGTCAAAACGGCCCAATACCGAAACGGCCTAATTCCATATCAGCCTGTACTAAAACGGACCGTCCTTTAATGATGTTCTACATGAAGTTAAATAAACTTTATTTTCAATATGCATCAGAAAATAAGTGTATGAATGCTGAAGAACTCTAAAAAGTTAAAAGAAGATGACGAACTGTTTACAATTCTTGGTTTGATAACTGGCACCTGCACTGAATGGTGCTATTTAAAGAGTATGCTTTTGTCTTTAATGTCATGTAGCATTATTGTGTATTGTATTAAATCATAAATTGTGTTTTATGGCTGATATGTGGTCATAATCAACATATATTATTAAAAAGGGGTGTTTTGAAGAGCTTTTCGGTATATATTATATCAGTAACTATGGCAGTAAATATGCTAATTTTGGTACCGATGTATTCGGAAAATTATTGGCTGGATAATGGGCTACATGAAAAAATCTCGAAAACATCTGATAACTTAGATAACATTCATGCTAGGTTGGTGAAATTGGTTATATGAATATCAGAATATGTACATAAATAGATGGCAATATTGAGATAGTGTATGTTAATTCCTGAGCATGAATATCCATCGACTGTACAGTTCCTAATTTAGGATTTCACCTAACATTCATTGTTGTGTTGCGAGCGGTCTCATATGAAAAATCTAGTTCCGACAGTACTTTCAGTGTTTTGATTCTACGTAGTGAATAAACATTCTACTTACTTTTGACAAGAAATTTCTAGGTCTCCTTGGTCGATAGATATGGGCGAATATGTCTGGTAACAGGTCGCCAAATCTGCGTTAACATTCATACAATTGCTTGTTGTTTGCGCATGCGTAGTACAAGCTGTAGTCAGGACAAAGCCAACTGGAACATGAAGAACACAAAACACCAAAAATGTGCAACGCAGTCTAACTAATTATCCATTTGGGTTTCGCCGTTTTTCAAAATAAATTCAGTCATATACGGCGGCCGATTTACCTAAGCAATTACTTTTTATCAAATTTTCAAGGAATGGAATGACCTGGAATCAAACCCGGATCGCCGGGTTGGGTTACGCAAGTCTAACTAGCATCATCTTTTTGTTGGGTAGGGTTTCGCCAGTTTTTTGTAGCAATTTCCACCACGAGTTTGCTTGAATGAAGTTTTCTATAAGTAAAAGTTCTATTCCGCTAATCGGATATTCATTCATTATTGAACAAAGAACCAAGTAAAACTACAAACATTCAAAATCTTACAATACAATTTCTTGACAATTCTGGAGGGATACAATGATTGTGATCTATCTTTTTATCCATATCACAACAGGTTATGCCAGAAATAAAACATATAAAACTGTGTGGAAGAAGGACGGAATAATTTTTCTGAAATAGGAATAGGTCAAATTCGGACTATTCTATGATCATTGTCTTTCTAAGCCTATTATCATTAAATAGTCTGGATTGCTTTTCATGTCTAAAATCAACAAAATAATGTTCTTCCAACGGTCAGATGCTATGTTCCATGGTAAATAGTGTGTTATATTTGTAGTAATTGTAACAGAAATAATGTACACCCTATTGTTGTTAATTTTTTTAGACAGTTATTGGTCGACTTATAGTTTTTCTTTGAAAGGAAATAACTTTATCTAATAAATGTTATTCTTAGGTACAATCAAATGGGTGATTAAAAGCCCCCCCCCCCCAAAAAAAAAGTTTTAAACCATTCTGAAGAAAACTTGACTTACCAGCTAAGAAATTTCTCCAGTAACTTTGAACAAGTTTCATTTCCATCTTCGAGTGCGCTGACAAACTCAAACTTTAATTACCATTTATTATGATTTACTTATGTCACTGAAGAATTCCTTAAACACTTTTTATTTTAAAATTAAAGACTAATTTGCAGAAATATTATCTTTGTTGATAGTCTATGTAGAAGTTAGTTACTAACAATGTCTGCCGAATGATTACCTACTATATTAATGATCGACCATTCACCAAACTTAACATCCAAATCACTTGTCATATAATGTGTCGTGCACACTATTGCAAAATCTGATTTTCGGGAAATGACATGATCTATTTCTTAGTATACATGTATACGATCAATCGATAATGTAAGCAAATATATTGGCTTTTGTCAACAAATATAAACTAACTTAGTTATGAATCGAATTTTATGTAAAATGTTCAGTATTGATTTTGTCATATCAGTAGTTAACAAAACGAGTTCATCTGTTTCATTCTTTAAGTGAGTCCTGTCACTTTGTCCTGCTTAGGTTTATTGAAATACGATTTCTACTGGGGCTTTACTGTGGTAATGCCAGCGCCATGTGGGGAATTATCCATCTTTAACAGTGTAAGAAGATCCAAGGGGTGGACTTGGATATAAACACCGACCTTCCGTAAGCCAGCTCGGCAGCTTCCTCGCATGTGACCTTTTGTTCTCGGTGTGATTCTAACATTGGTAGGGCTAAGGATTGCTAGTCAGAGACTATAACCTCTCGAACAATGACGTCCCTGTTTATACTTTGCCATGCCGTAAAAATATTTCGTCTCTTATCATTCTCTAATTATAGTAATGGTTCATTGAACAAATGAACAAAGCCGCACAAAACCTAGTATTCGCTGCCAGTGTTACACACGAATTTGAGATTTTGAGTTAAATATAAAAAATACATCAGAGGTTATGTACAATATCAAAATAACAAAATTCGTTGTTAAAATTACCTTTCATTTTTTTAAGAATATGTTTGCTTATTGCCATTTGCAAACCAAAAAAGGTAAATTGATTTGACTTGTAAGTCTTTGTCGAACTCTTTGGTCGCGAATTTTAATATTTGGTGGTAATAGCTTCTGGTGTAACCAGTTATATTTGTTTTGCAGTTTTATATTGTATTTGTAAACATTTTTCTATATTTCTGTCAGGTCTGTATGTTTTGCCAACATAGCTAGTTGATTTTCAAGGGGCCTCTTAGTGAAAAAGAAGAGAGCGTTCTGTCCACATATATTTTGTTGTGGATAGGAGATAAAGGTCGTGAAATCATCCCGACACTGAACCTCACAGCATCCCAGAAAGAAAGTATCGATGTGATCTGTGACGCAGTGATGAGGCACTTACAGCCGACAGTTAATCCCGCATTCGCAAGTTAAATAACGAAGTACAAAATTAACAAACCTTCACGCAGATCCCTCAATCATGCCTGTTGTGCATTTCCCACGAAAAGTGCCAGTTGCACTGCATTAAAAAGTGAGGAAGGAATTGTGTAGGATGGAAGAGCTAGGATTTATTACTAAGGTGACCGAACCTACAGCACGGGTTAGTTCAATGGTGGTAACAGAGAAATGTAATGGAGATATTAGAATTTGTCTTGACCCCCGGGACCTTATTAAATAATAGGTATGGGTATTGGGCATTGGGGTTAGACCAAGAATCAGCAATCCTTTAATGCTTTAACACCATTTATGGTCGTTTTAGATATCTACGGGTTCCGTTTCGTCTGAAACACAGTAGAGATATATTTATAAGGACAATCTATGAATGTTTTGAAAGTTTATCTGGAGTTGTTACAATTGTTGAAGTCTATGGAAAAACTAGAGAAGAGCATGACGACAATCTAAAGGCAGTCATTCAAAGGTCATTAGAGCAAAGGTAAATCGGAGTTTCTGAGGTAGAGTTTTTTGGTCATTCACTAGTACTTACCTCGGAGGGACTTAAATCTGACGCTGTCAAGATTTTGGCTATGCAAGGAATAACTTGACCTCCTTCTAACAAAGCAGAGCTCGAGACAATTTTAGGTTGGGTTCTTTCTAGAATTGGGTTTGAGGAGGTGGACGTATAGAAATTCGACAAAGTGGATACAATGTTAAATCTTAATTTGATAAATGAAGTAAAGACACGACAAAGGTGCATGTTTACTTAATTAAAGATAACAATGTAACACAAGCAAACGAAACAGCCAAAAAAAAACGAGAAAAATCGTAAAGCGAAATATATTTATATTTTATAAAATAAACTGAAAAGGGAGACTACTTAAACAGAATCCTTGTGGTGTTAAGCGAATAAACGAACACAAAGGCCAGTGTAATACAATTTAGCAAGAAGCTCTATAATAAAATCAACGAAAAGGGGAGCATAATTATGTAAATAGGGCTGACCGAAGGTCAGTAAATTATATACAAGAATGACATCTACATGTACATCTATATTGGTATCCTCAACAGTCAATAACTGATCATGACTGGGAGGTCGGGGACATGTATTAAAACTGAGAGGTTATAACTGATCATGACTGTGAGGTCGGGGACATGTATTAAAACTGAGAGGTTAAACATGTAATATAAATATCATGTTAGTGAACATTATTTACAATTTAGTGAAAGATAAAAAGAAAAACAGGCTGATGGAATTGTTGCATGTATGAGAGTAGGCTGTCAGTGAAATTCTGACGACTTACACTGGCCTTGATGCCATATAATCGGGCAAAACATTTCAGAGTCTGATAGTAGTGGAAAGAGAGTTCGTGTGATATTGAGTTCTTGAAAATGGTATAAGATAGTTGAGATTTCCAGTGACTAATAAATGATTATGATCTACTTTAACAAGATTGTTTAATATTTTCAAGAGCATAATTAATGAGCTGTTAATCCTTCTTTGTTCCAGGGTTGGCCAGTGTAATGTATGAAGCATTGCCATACAGAAAGCTAATGGGAACTGATATTTATTTCTCTTCAGTGATAATTTGATAGTATTTCGATGGTATACAATCATCAACCAAACGACAATACGGGGTTGGTCTCTACACGTTTGTTCGTCTGGATCTTAGTCTATTGAAACCCGGACGCAATAATCTTATTAGTTTCATTCAGTTGCGTTCATGAACTCTGGTACCAACAAAACAATTCACTGTGTTTCATAGTCCAACGTCAAACCGACTTTCAAGGTCATTTGTAAAGTTTTCAAGCTTTTATGGTAAAACAGGACCCAATGTGTACACCTGGGTAAGGTCATAGGCTTTCCATAAGCCTGCTGGCTGGACAGCTTACACACATGTGAAACTCGTTTCGGTCATTAGTGAAATCAAAATGTACTACGGCGTGTGAAATGGTTAGAGATAATGCAGCAAAAGATGGAATCTATGATAAGCACATTATCTTATCAACAATATAAATGATAAAGTATCTACATCAAACACAACAACTGTAACACATTTGAACTATCGTTATATATCACATAATCATATTCCACCTAATCGTTTTCTATCGGTTGTCATTTGGTTTGTACATGTACATGTATGTTGGTGCATGCAGGCTTTCCAGTGTTTCTACTTCTTTTTAAAGTGCTCCAATTTTTTCAAAAAAATCCTATTATTCTAACTATTTTACAAAAGATACCACCAAGTTCATTATCAAGAATTCTTGGCTTTTAAATAAACAGAAGAGAAGATGATTCTGGTTAAAATGACAGGTGTCTTGTCATGCCTTCGTAGTACTACTGAGACCAATCTGCCAACCCATTACAAAACATTAGCAGGCTGGTCTGAAGTATGGTATCAGGAGACATAATACTAAAGATACCTGTCATTTTCACTAAGGATTCACGTTGGAATGGTACTTTGAAATGATTAACTTGACAATATATTTCGTATTAAACTCCTACTTTTAGACAAAATTTCAACCGAAGTCCTATTTTCTCAACTTTTTTTGTCCATTTTGTTCATACTATGATTCCATTTTTTAAAGGTGGCTTGAACGCCTGTATATGTATACATAGTTCTATAGCCAACTGTACATGATAGCCCACACAATGACAATAACATTTGGAACGATAAAGTCTGTCCCACATTTTAGTGGACCACTATGTTCATCAAATAATACGTTGCTCTGAGCTCCGGGCCCACAACCAACAAAACTGGCAGATACCTCAGCTAGACTCGCTCTGTGAGTTGCAAGCATTGATGTACAACTCCCTGAAGCCGTGAAGGAAATGCAGGACTTGAAGGCGTATGCGGCACTGGATAAAAAGAATATGTGGTAAGTTATTAAATACTATGGTTTTACGAACTATTGGAATTGTTGATGTCATTGTAAAAAAAAACTCAATATTATGCCATTGCGCAATCGATATAACAAATTATGTTCAATACTTGTAATGATCTAATGTTTAGTTACATAACATAAAAGTATCTCATGCCACAAACGTGTCAATGTCAAATTGACCTTGCTATTAGTGATTGCGCAATATATTCAAAACACAGATTCAGCACATATCACATGAATGTGTCCGCGTTACTGAATATATATCGCGGAGTTGATTTTCACGACCGTCATCGACGTAACAGCTTGACATGTTGTAAGTACTTTCACATGAATAACTTTTTTTTAAAAAGATACATAATTATGATATAATGACATGATCCAAGATACTAAAATGTTCGAATTTAATTCAACTCACTTGCAATAGTTGGTCTTGTATGTTGAATAGTCAACGATTCCACTTAAGCGATTTTGATTCAAAGTTTGAATGGCTGACCCATACGTCTGAAAGCACGCAGCATCGTCGGCTGTACATAAGCTGAACGCATTTACTGAGTCTGAAAATATTTTTGATATGTATCATTCATTGATCTCTTTATATGACGACCAAACTCTGAAACTGCATTTAAATTTGAGATACTAAAATTTAAAAAACAATTCCATATCCTTCTTGACAGCGACTCGCTTTAACTAACCACCACACCATTTGAGCATTCGTATCAACATACTATAATGATTTGCGCTGTAAAAACCAGACCAAATGACAATACGTCGAAAATTGCGCATTAGATCGCAACATATTAAATGAAATCCTTTATTCCTTCATCAACTTGAGCCAGAGGCCTAGTTCATTCAGCGGACGTTTGACATTATTTTTAAATTTATTGTCAGCATTTTATATTTATATCATATGTATTGGTTGCAGCCCTTGAATGGGGACCAGAACACAATATACGATCACCAAGTTGAATAAAAGTGTTGTGATTTATTCATGTATGCAAATTTGGGCTTCTCAGGGTTACTTAGTAGACACAAATATGTGATAAGGCAGACTTTAAAGGCAGATACGAGTTCTCTAGAAAAGGTAATAAATAGTTGAGTACATAATGTAAATTACTGTGGAATCATTAATTTTCGTTGGGGATTTAATTTCGTGGATTTCGTGGATCGACTCATCCACGAAATCAAATCCCCACGAATTCAAATGCGGAGATAAGGCATTTCTTTTCAAAAATCAAAATCCATGAATTTATGTCCCCACGAAATAGCCACTTTAGTAAAAACCACGAAAATTGAACCCAACGAAAATTAATGATTCCACAGTATATTAGAAAGAAACTATAATACTAAGTTTATTCATAATATAGCATATATAAAGTTCTACATTGTTTGTTTAGATCAGAAATGATGTATAAACAAACATGCAGAAAAGATATTATAATTGGTTCAAGGTGATATATATGCTGCCAGTATATTAGTAAGAATAAACCATATATGTTTAAACATAATCAATATGAATAATAAATAAATAAATAATGTAAGAGCTGTATTACGCATTATATATCGCATGACGTCTAATTATTTTAGTATAGTACCTGTAAAATTATGACAATACACCCTAGCCAACACTGTATATACTGAAGGATCGAATTCAAGCGCTTCATCATCTGTATAACAGTCCTTGACTACGTTGATGTAGCATTTGATATTGCATTCAAGTCTGGAAAAAAGTTCGTCCACAAATGATAACCGCTAATAACAGGGTTGACTGTTGGTCTACAAATGTATATGAATTATTAAGACATGGATGAAAAAATGATGTAAGACCAGAATACATTATTGTATGGAACGTTTGATAAAACACTGGACGAAAGTGATAATAAAGTCTTACTCTTCGCAGAATTGAGCCAATACAGAAGTAAACTTTGGATTACTCATCGTGTCATGCGTAACATATTCACACGATTGTAATCTATTAGATACAGCCGACCATGAGCACCCCTGAAAAGACAAATGTATATTGAAAATACTCAAGGATTAATAACTCTTTTACTCAAATTTATAGTGAACGACTTTAGAATTTATACTTTTCGTAACTTTCCGGTAAAACCAGCTGACCATGTTTACAATTCATTTTTTCTCACCATGTTCACTAGTTCTATGTTAAACAATTTATTACTAGTAGTATACTAGTACCATTGTATCAAATTTATATTATTGTAGATTAATGAAGTTTAGTTAATTTGAGTTATTTATTTGAGGACAATTGATTGTACTAGTTTTCACCGATTCTGCATCAGCACTACCTTTGTAAGTGGCATTGTCTCCACGTGAATGATTAGTAGTGGAGAACGACTGGGCTAAGGTACAAAGTGTTCAACAAAATCGTCACAGAGAACTTGTCCCGCACCCAGAGTGTAAACACACAAAAACGCTTCCCGCAGACTAAAGGTTCTGCTAATTGTACAAAGCAAGCGGATCGAAATGAAAGAATTTGGTTATGTGTACTATATGAATATTTATTAAACATAATTGTTTTAAGTGGACTAATTTTACTTTAAACAGAAATAGAAATAATCAAATGATTACTTATTTTAAGATTAATGTAAATGTTTTGTCAGGGAAGCATAGTACAAATGTAGTAATCTCATATAAAATGCTTATACCGAATAGGTGGCCTGCGAACTGGAAGACATCGAGGATGGATTCGAAGATGAAAATCGTACAGTTTGAGAACTGCGTAATATTGACGATGAACTGGAAGACGAAGATTCGTCTGATTGTCTGATTGAAATTGTTGAAGATGACATTGAAGAGGGTGATTCGGTTGTTTGTGTGCTAGAAGATGTCAACGATGAAATTGTAGTGGACGATTCGGATGTTTAAGTACTGGAAGATGTCAACAATGACATAGAAGAGGGCGATGATTCGGTTGTTTGTGTGCTAGAAGATGACGACGATGACATTGAAGAGGACGATTCGGTTGTTTTAGCGCTAGAAGACATCGACGACGTTGTTGAAGAGGACGATTTAGTTGTTTGAGCGCTAGAAGATATCGACGATGACATTGAAGTGGGTGATTCGGTTGTTTGTGTGCCAGAAGATATCAGCGATGACAATGAAGAGGACGATTCGGTAGTTTGAGTGCTAGGAGATATCGACGATGACATTGGAGAGGACGATTCGGTTGTTTGTGTACCAGAAGATATCGACATTGGAGAGGACGATTCGGTTGTTTGTGTGCCAGAAGATATCAGCGATGACAATGTAGAGGACGAGTCGGTTGTTTGTGTGCCAGAAGATATCAGCGATGACAATGAAGAGGACGATTCGGTTGTTTGTGCGTCAGAAGATATCAGCGATGACATTGAAGAGGACGATTCGGTTGTTTGTGTGCCAGAAGATATCAGCGATGACATTGAAGAGGACAATTCGGTTGTTTGTGCGTCAGAAGATATCAGCGATGACATTGAAGAGGACGATTTGGTTGTTTGCGTGATGGAAGATGTCGACGATGGTATTCCAGAGGACGCACTGGTTGATTGAGTAATAGATGAACTAGGGGACGGTGATAAAGATGTCTGTGTACTTGAAGACATCGATCCTGTGCTTGGTGTATCGGATGATGTCGAACTTGAAGACCGAACAAAGACAGCGACACTGGCCACTGTTTAATGAGAGAAACATACTTATTCATAAATGTTACTTTGACAATAGCTACTGTCCTTCCGATGTATTTTTGTTCTCATACCAAACAAATAAGTTACATGAACATATCTTAGCCCTAAAAGGAAGTGTACTTGATTGTCGAACATGTAAGAAACTTGTAGCTAACAATCTCAGTTTGTGCTAATTTCTGTACATACAAAAAGTGACTTATTTTCTCCATACCATTCTCGGCACAGTGTATGCGATTTATTTTTCAAATTTCAACTGAAGTGTGGACATTTCACTGGACAAGAAATTCAGACAAACTGTAATGTCACTGATTGTCTTCATGGAATCAAGCGTATAGAGAAATTTGCATGCTTGCATTCTTTTCGGAATTAGATTAGAAAAAAGATTCATAGAAAAAAATACAAAATTATCTCCTTCCTTGAAATACATATCTCGAACTCAAAATATTTCATATCGCGTAAGAATTATACATGTAATAAAATTTAATGTGAGTCTACTGGGTAGCCATTTATTGTGGTATCACGATTACTTAGTGGAACATTTAATTTTGTGAATGAGTACCTACGAATTAAGATGTTAGAAACAAAAATAATTGTATCCGAAACTAAATGCATGTATTTGTATATTCGAAATTTAAAAATCAACGAACGAATTACCTACGAAATTACCGATTTAGACAAATCCACGAAGTTTGGAACCAAGGAAATTTAATCAACTACTAGTATTTTTGGCGTTCTTTGATTTACATCCATTTTAGTTCTAGAATACAAAAGTTTGACTTACCAACCACAAGTTTCAACAGTGTATGTGTGTACATTCCCATCTTTTACTGTCGCATATAATTACTCTTCGGCTTCAGATAAAACTATGTGTAGGACAGCTGCTTGCAAATTTCAGACTACAACTACTGCAAGTCGATAGTTCTTAAAATCTTTTGCAATAGATATCGTAGACGTAGTAATCATCAAGATACATTTATAACAGCTTTGCTACGATAACATGAATGATAATGAATATATTTTAATAAACTATCAAAACGGTTAACGAACGCGTTTATTCTTCATAAACAAAAAAGACATTTTTACCTGCAGAGTAGAAGCAAAATTAAAATCTTTAAATATCATATTGAATATAATGAATACAGTTTTGGAGGTAGATATTTAGCCTAGTAAAAAGCTATTTGGGTAAATTAATAAATAAAATCATAAATTCAAATAAAATGCCTTATTTTATTTGCGCTTCACATTATTTTCTGTTTACAGCCAGAAATTGTTACTGTATGTTACATTGCACATTTGTATAATCAAGTTTGAGTACACCTTCTATAAATAAAGATATTATTATTATTATTATTGTTTGTTTGTTTGTTTGTTTTACTCCCCTGTATGAGTCATATAAGGCGGACAGTTCACCTAACCATTGTTCCTGGGAAGTAACGGTACTAGTCTCCCATCCTCCGTAAGCAACTGTCTACTTTCTTACTTAAAGGGACATAAGCGGGAGCATGGCTTGAACACACGACCCTCTATCAGTGAGAGGTTAAAGTGATTTGAAGTCAGTGACATTAGCCACTCGATCGCGGATGCTGTCTGGTACATATAATCAAATTATTATACCATATTTATATAACCCTTTTTCATGTAAAATTTCAAATGCATGTACTGGTTAGTGACAACATACAAACACAAAACAAACGCTTTAAAGGAGTTTTGAATCTCCAACGTAGAATGTAGACCATTTCATAGTTAAAGTAGAATATAACGACCAATGAAATATCAATCTAATCAAGTCAGTGTCAAGTTAATCGAATCTTTTCAAAATTATAATTTTGTATTAAATGTAACAATCAATTAAACATTTAGTTATGCCTGAATTGGTTATCGTTTATTTGATAAACAAATGTTATGTTGTGACCGTACTACCACTTAAATCGATGTCTACTCTTCGTCTGTAGTATAAGTTATAATTGCCACCGAGTAAGGAGAAGAGGGCTTCATGGTCGAATGATTATGATTTCTAACTTGTACTCATTAGTTCCCAGTAATGCATCGAATTCCATCCGTGACCAGGCACCGAGGTTATAAAACTCCGAGCTCGAATTTCAATTGCATTTTCTCAAAGTAACACGGCTGAAAATAAGGAGCTGATTAATGTTAAATACACATTCAGGTCAATTACGCTGATTCAATAACATCAGTATTTTCTGATCATAATTAACTTAGAAACGTTAAAAGACAAGATATGAGATTTGAGCCCGTAGACCGATAAAGAGTTTTACAACCTCGGGATCTGACGAACTTCTCATGCGAGGAAGTTGTTTGGCTTCATTTGTAGCTAACGGAAGGTCAGTAATTCTACCCAGGCGTATATCTTGTGTCTGCTTACACTGTTAAAATGGAAAAGTTCGCAAATGACATTGGTCACTGGTACGATGTTAACCCTAGGAGAAAAATCTTCCATTACGTGCGGCTGACATTTTATTTCTCACTACTGGTGTGACTTTAAACCCCAATGGGAACAAAAGGGTCTCAATTAATCGATCATTTACCAAGTAGTGCGATGAAATGGTCAGTTCCATTGAGTTAATTTAACTCCATCCCGTACATTGTGGATTCAGTATTGTTTTGTATACCATTATTTTGTAGCGTTCTGTTTTATACGTATAGTTGAGTGATCATTTTTGTCAGCCATACTAAATAGAGTGTATCTAATGTGTTACATGTATGTGAAAATGGAATGAGTCGTGAACTCAAAGACTGTTGCACAAATCTCTACAAATTCAAGAAACCAGCTTCAAAATGCCCCCGTTGTCAAATATGAGTTTTAGATTAGATATTCAAGACGAATGGCAACATCGGGGTGATCTTTTTAATGAATATTTTATTTTATTTATTTTAAGTGTCGGATTGGCCGAGCGAAGACTCTAATATGGGTAACAGAAAAGCAGCAGTCTATCTTTCGCTTACTAGCAATAAAGCCGACAGATAATTTTTAAGGTCGTGTTTTTGCTCATGTGTTTCGTTTCCGTATAAACTATGTCACCGATCTTAAACAGAATCTTAGAAAAAAGGTTTGCTGATCAGCAGACCCTTTATCGTTTTTATGATTTTTTTAATCATGGTATTTTTGTCTGCACGAGTGTCAGTCAAAAGTCAATAGAATAATGATAATAAAACAGCGAAGCCATACATTCTGTTAACAAGAGTGTGTTTTTATTTCTGAAACAAATTTAAAACAAATATAGCAAAGTAAACAAATTTTGTTTCGACTAAGCTCAGTAACTGTCAAAGAAATTGACAAAAAAGACTGTAAAAAGAACAAAGTACAAACATGTACAATGTACTAGTATTAAAAGGTGTGTGCATTTCAATCAAATACGTTTGTTGTACGTCTTCCACTTAAGGATATATCTGACAGTTTCCACAATTTTACACATAGGCAAAATAAAAACGTATAGAGAGATTTTTTAAACTTTGCATGATCATAGCATATGATAATAGAAACAGTTTAAGATAAACAAAAATAAGGGTCGCGGTGCTCGTTTTTTAGTTATCTGCCCTTGAATGTGGCATTTTGGCTCATTTTAGGTCATTTCAAGGGCAGATAATTCATAATGTAGGAAAACAAGGTCTTATTTATTTTCCTTTTTAAGTAGACGACTTCTTTTCATGCAATCGCCCAAAATTTCAAGAACTGCTAATGAGTGTTTTTGTATTTGTTTCTTATTTACCGTAACCAATGCCAATTTTCCTAAAACTTGGTTTGATTTTAAAGAATTGTCAGTCTGTTAACTTCAACTGAAAAAAGCTAATAAAATATTTAATGGAATTGCATGAAATATTGGATTTTAGAAGAATAAACTGAGAAACATAAACCAAAAGTAAAAATATATGCCTATATAGTTAATAGTAAAATTAACGTCACGGATGCGCACTACGTTGCGCAATAGCAACTACCGGATATGTCCTTAACCCAAATATCTTGGTGGCAGGTTGAAAAATATGTTATCGCGTCTTTAGAAATATAACAAAAATCGTGCATTATAAAATATCTAAATATTTAAACCGTATATATCCAAATTACAGAATAATATGAAAGCAAACATAAATAAACCCAATCATTGCGATAATATTTTTATAATAACAAGATTTATATCAGAAATAAATGACTATCGTTCAAGAGATTTAATCATAAAAAGAAACATCGAGCCAAACATAATTCTAAACTTATAATAATTGAACAAAATTAATCATTTTAGAATAAAAACTGACGAAATTAAAAAAAGTTTACCTAAAATTCCTATTAAGAAATGCTGTATGCATAATAATGCCTTATTTCATATATCGATCTAAATTGCCATTATTTTCTGTCCATAACATGGTCTAGATATTAAAATCTTATTACAACAATAATTATATTAATATTCACATATCTTAGTTAGATCAAAGAACAAATACAGTGTAGCCGGTAATACGAAAATTATTGTTGCAAAATAGAGCTATAGATATGTATACATTTTTTGTATATTTAGAAACCGTTGTTATTTTATATGGTTCTATGAAAGAAAACAGTGATTTACCTCGAGATTTTTCAAAACAATTAAATTCTTTATAGTTAGTGTCCTTTTAATTGTACATTGATACTTCAGTATCTATTGGAGTAGCCAATTTTTCAATGACTAAAAAGATCAATTTCAATGAAAACTTATCGAAAAATGCAAAAACACAGTATCAATTTAATTCAGTGAAGAAGAATGTACATCACCGTGCAATATCACCAGAAATTGGGGGGGGGGGGGGGTAAAAAGGTAACAACTCATAAAAAATCAAAAAGAGTCTTAAAATTGATTATCTACGGTTAGTAAAAAAGGAATTGACAGTAATCAGACAATATTTTATATTATAGTGGCATTGAGTAGATACGTGGAAAGGCTGAGATATAGAATGATATAATACCTTATGTAAAAAAGGGCACGTTGGGCCTCGAATCACACCAATACAAAATTTTACATGTGAGGAATCTGTCCAGTGAGCTTATGGAAGGTCAGTGGTTCAACCCAGGGCCCGTATTCAATATACATATTAAGATTTTTTTTAACTTAAGTCAATTTTTTTACTTAAGTGTATTTTTTTTTCATGGTAAAACTTTGTAAACCAGTCCTCAAAAGTGTGAAAATGAATTAACATTTTCATAATTGGCATCTTTAGAACAAAGATAAAATCATATTATTGTGATTTCCTCCTTTATATTAGTACAAAAGAGTTAAGGAAAAAGTCGAATTTAAGGAAAAAATATAACTTAAGTTAAAAAATTACTTAAGATGTTTATTGAATACCGGCCCCGGCACTGTTAAAGCTGGAGATGACACTGGCAGTTGATTAAAGAACTAATATAATCATATAATCCCAATGAAAAAAGTGACAAAAAAGTAAAATAACTGAATGACCATGTTTAATCTCAACAAACTGGTATTCTGATACACATTAACATATGTTAGCATTTATGTGACTTGTAATAATAGCTATTGGTACCGAACAGATAGCAGTAAAATATTCTAAAGTCACAATTTATCATGTTTCTGTCAGATAATCTTAGCTATGTCATTTAATGGTCATGTGCTTTACTTTATTTTCGGGGGATGTATTCCTACGCGCCTGAGTCCGCTCTTTACAAATTATTGTGCTTTTTATATCATGCATTAAAATAACAAAAATAAGACAATTTTATCAATAAAGTTGTTAATTAAATTCTAAACGTGTTTTATTGTTTTCCAAAAATCATTACGACTGTAAGTGACTATATTACTGCCGCGTCATGTACGGCACGACAGCTGAAATTGGCTGAATGAGGCACGCCCATTTAAGCTTTCTAAGGCTAAGCGGATAAACATGATCCATCTCGGCATCAACCATGTATTCCCTATATCTGATACAGATAGAGAACTTTTAAAAGATCAGAATGGAGAGTTAAATAAAGTTAATTGAACCATCTGATTCATCAACAAACACAAAAAAAAAACCAGACATGTCTATGGCATAAACAAGACCGATAAACAAGTAACAATACATGTATATACAACTAAAACAGAAATCTAGAATAAGGCATTCAATCCAAGCGTTACAATATGCCGTAGATAACTCATAAAATTTCTATCCATAAATGACTTTGCGTTGCACCGTTTGGACTTCGATGAAGCATACACAATGGGCTCTTCCCTGTATGTTTCATAATAAACGTTAAAGCCCCATTAGCTTTTTGCTATAAAAATATATGCAAAAAACAAACAATTGCTGATATTATCCCAAGATAATTATTACCGACGAAACAAGCCCCTTTTTCTGAAAACACTCATTTAAACGTGAATTTTGCTTTAGTAAACTTGAAATATATAGTGCGCGTGACGTCACTTTATGCCGTGTGCATAACTTGACTGCGGTAAAACACAGCTGTTCTATAAATAGCATTTATTTCAATGATATTGAAAAAAATACGATAATGGTTTTGGAAACATTTCTTCTTGCTATAAAGTATGCACGCGGGGAAAACGCCACGGATTCCTCTGTTATAGGACAAATAGAAATTATTACGACCAATAAGTGTATATGCTTATGGGACTTTAAGTGTCAAATTCCGTTTGCTTTAATTTGTTCCTGGCTATATTTTTCTGCATACATCCTGAAATATCATCATCATAACGGTACAATGATTGTACTATTCCGATGATATAAATGAACTTACTTATATGAAGTCCTTTCTGTAAGTATAAGCGTAAATCAAATCGCTTTTTCCTACATTGGTCCGTATCGTATCCTCAAGAGTTTGTAAATCAACTATGAAAGATTGCCTACTAAAACATGCTGGCAACCACTGATAATTATCAATGATAAAATGCCGACAAAGGTTCGGTCGTTCGGCAATTTCTTTTCAGATTTTTTTTCTGAAAAGGCGTCTTCGGCAATCTGTCGTGCAATCAATTAGCTGTTGATTGTTTGACAATATGCCTTACGTTCAGCTGTTTTAGCAGACAGGAGTTGTCGCTGAGTGCTGTTTTCAAGATATCGGGATTTAGATGCATATATTAAGTTTAACTTGGGTTTTGGGTCGAGGGTACGTTGGTACCGAACAGATAGCAGTAAAATATTTTTAAGTCACTAGTTATCCTGTTTCTACTAGACAAACTTAGCGAGTTTGTTGCGTAGTTGATTTGTCTGAAACTAAGTTGCTTGATGTTAGGACCCATATGGTTTCAACACTATTATCAGAAAATTTGTTAAGCGGGTACTTAGCCATATATTCCAGAGCAATATCAGTTCCACATATTTCTCAAGCATTAAGTCATTGATTGTATTATATCTGTCATACCTTGTGACATTCTTAGAATACATGTACAGTGTAACTTCTGAAATCCGGACACCCATGGGACCGGCCTCAGAAGTTTCCGGATTTCAGAAGTTACACTGTATTTGATTTTTATATTTTGTTTGCTTCATGCACAGAAATCTCTGATTGTCGCTATTACCAAGTGTACACAATATCAATGAAAGCATGGTCTTTGTTAATGTTGCGAGTATTTGTAATCTTTTAATAGAGAAGTTTGAAATACATTTAGCTTATATACTACTCAAAATATGGTAAGGATCTCCTACTTATTTCTCCTACAAAAATTGATTAGCATATATTGAAGAAAACGATCAAGTCATTAGATTTAAGAAATTATTAATCCTGTAATCATATCCAGAAACGAAATGCCCCAAGTTTCATTACACGAAAGTCTTATACGATTGTTTCATTCCCTTTTTTGTCTGACGAAGTGTGCATTGTTTTGTTCACATGCATCTATAGCCATCTGTATATGATAGTTAACGCGATGAGAATATAATGAGGAACGATAAAGTTACTTCCACATAGAATTGGACCACTATGTTCGTCAAATAATGCGTTGCTCTGAGCTCCAGCCCCACATCCCACAAAACTGGCAGATATTTCAGCTAGATCCGCACTGAGTGTTGCAAGAGATGAAGTACAATTCCCTGAAGCCGGGAAGGAAATGCAGGACTTGAAGGTGGACGCGGCACTGGAAGAAAGGAAAGGTATTACATGTACTGCGATTTTAAGGAGTATAGTATATTGTCAAATGTCAATGTATATGAACTTTAATTTGTGTCATTGCGAAATCGATATAACATAGGAAATTTTGCAACTTTTAATGACTGGTTAGATTTTAGTTTTTACATGACATAATAGTTAATGCGCTAAAGACGGATTAGTTGATGCAACAAGCGTAAACTGGTCATACTTTAATGCCGTCCATTAAATGCTAAAGTAATCAGATATGGTCATAAATTATTTCCATGAAACTCACTTGCAGTAGTCTGTTTTATGCGTGCTATAGCTTTGGCTTAAGTGATTTAAATCTAAGTTGTCGATGGCAGATTCATATGTTTGAAAGCACGAAGCATCGTCAGTTGTACAATGGGTGAAAGCGTCTACCGAATCTGAAAAAAAATAATGCCCGACTCAAGTTTTATATCTAAGAAGGGTCTCGCGTGCACTAGTTAAAATCGTTGTTATCTGTTCAGTTAGATTGGAACAAATGACTTCTGATACATCAGAGACATCGAAGACAAAAGTACATTAATAACAACTTCGGTTTTGGACTAATCGCTGGGCTTTTATATGTCAAACATAAATATAAGCTTTAACTGGACACTGTAACCCGAGCGAGTAACTAGCGCATTTGGAACCCTGACCTCGGGAAGTGTACTCAAACCAGGGTACGGCACATGTTCTTTAGTGCTTTCCGCCCTCAATTGCTGGGTAGGTACTAGTACGGAATCCTGGAAAAATGGTTAATTATTAGACGGTATATAGTTACAATTAACCCTGTATAAGCATTGACCTCTAAATAATGTGAATAAAGGCCAAACATTGCAAACCCGTCATAGATTATTTAGAGCAAATGGCCACCGTATAAAGGCCAAAATAATGTCATTATAGGCAACACTTTGTATCATCAAGGGTGGGCGTTGTTTACAGTTTTCACATTGCATATATTCGTATGTAATTGTAGCAGTGTTGAGAATAGATGTCGTGTAAAATCCGAAGTAAATGATTATACACACAGTGTCAAAACGTAACATCGATGAGAGGTTAGCACGCTAGTTTGGTTTAGACAAATACAAAACTTAATATGATAAAGTCTTCGTTTAACATCACAAAAATGTTAAAGATAACAGTTATCCTGTTTCTTTGCAAGACCATTTAATCAATGAATGTACTAATTAAGCAAACGTGTACCTGTAAATATGTTACAGAACGCTCTTGATAACACTTTATACATTTTAGGACCAAATTCAAAAGCTTCATCGTTAAGGTAACAGTTTCCGACAGCATCATTGTAGCACTGCAAGTTGCATTCAAGACTGAAAATAATACAAATAAAGATATGTACTATCAAAACTACAGCGAGCGATAAATCTCAGCAAATGTCAACAATTGAAAGGATTCTGCAATTTATTTTTAAACTATTTTTTTAATTACTGTATTTTCATTTATTTTCGTTGGGCTCAATTTTCGTGGTTTCCACTAAAATGGCTATTTCGTGGGGACATAAATTCGTGGATTTAGATTTTTGAAAAGAAATGCCTTATCTCTGCATTTAAATTCGTGGGGATTTGATTTCGTGGATGAGCCGACACACGAAATCCACGAAATTAAATCCCCAACGAAAATTAATGATTCCACAGTATTGTTTCATATGAATGAACGAATTAAGAAGCAGCCAGGTAAAGTAATTAATTAATTAGAAACTTGCAACGTATATTTATTATACTGTTTAAGACAAGAATATATGTATGTAATACTTACTTATCACAATATGTACTCAACACGGACGTTAGCGAAGAATTGCTCATCATAGCGTACGAGATCTGATCACAATCTTGTATTCTGCCTGACACGGAATTCCAAGAGCACCACTGAAATAAGTCATAGTACAATACATATGTAATAATCTCTCAAACAGGTGTATTTTTTAACACAAAATTCTAGTATAACTCTTGAAACCAAATTTAGTTAAATAATACATATTTTATTGAAGAACTGTAGGCGTATGAAGAAGAGAAAGGTTAAGTACCGATGCGGTTGTTGAACTTGACGATCCCGAAGATGACGTGCTAGAGGATACCGATGACGAACTTGTAGACGATTCCGTTGACGTGCTGGAAGATATCGAAGATGAACTTGTAGACGAACTAGGTGTTGACGTACTGGAAGATGTTGAAGATGGACTTGTAGACGAACTAGTTGTTGACGTACTGGAAGATGTCGAAGATGGACTTGTAGACGATTCCGTTGTTGACGTGCTGGACGATATCGACGATGAACTTGTAGACGAACTAGGTGTTGACGTACTGGAAGATGTCGAAGATGGACTTGTAGACGATTCCGTTGTCGATGTGCTGGAAGAAATCGACGATGAACTTGTAGACGAACTAGGTGTTGACGTACTGGAAGATGTCGAAGATGGACTTGTAGACGATTCCGATGTCGATGTGCTGGAAGAAATCGACGATGTACTTGTAGAAGAACTAGTTGTTGACGTACTGGAAGATGTCGAAGATGGACTTGTAGACGATTCCGTTGTCGATGTGCTGGAAGAAATCGACGATGTACTTGAAGACGAACTAGGTGTTGACGTACTGGAAGATGTCGAAGATGGACTTGTAGACGATTCCGTTGTCGATGTGCTGGCAGAAATCGACGATGTACTTGTAGACGAACTAGGTGTTGACGTACTGGAAGATGTTGAAGATGGACTTGTAGACGAACTAGTTGTTGACGTACTGGAAGATGTCGAAGATGGACTTGTAGACGATTCCGTTGTCGATGTGCTGGAAGAAATCGACGATGAACTTGTATACGAACTAGTTGTTGACGTACTGGAAGATGTCGAAGATGGACTTGTAGACGAACTAGGTGTTGACGTACTGGAAGACGTCGAAGATGGACTTGAAGACGATTCCGTTGACGATGTGCTGGAAGAAATCGACGATGGACTTGTAGACGAACTAGGTGTTGACGTACTGGAAGATGTCGAAGATGGACTTGTAGACGATTCCGTTGTCGATGTGCTGGAAGAAATCGACGATGAACTTGTAGACGAACTAGGTGTTGACGTACTGGAAGATGTCGAAGATGGACTAGTAGACGAACTAGTTGTTGACGTACTGGAAGATGTCGAAGATGGACTTGTAGACGATTCCGTTGTTGACGTGCTGGAAGATATCGAAGATGAACTTGTAGACGAACTAGGTGTTGACGTACTGGAAGATGTCGAAGATGGACTTGTAGACGATTCCGTTGTTGATGTGCTGGAAGATATGGACGATGAACTTGTAGACGAACTAGGTGTTGACGTACTGGAAGATGTCGATGATTGACTCGTAGACGATTCCGTTGTTGACGTGCTCGAAGGTGTTGACGATGCAGAATATGTAGTTCGGGCTGCGACGATGACAAGCGCGACTGCAAAAAGTGAAATGAATCGAAATAATTGATTCAAATAGTATGACACATTATTATCATACATATTAGATATTTATTGTTTATAAATGTGTTTGCCGAAAATATAGCATTTTTCAAGATATTTCCCTTTTTTAATATATTACACTGAAAATATGAGTATGTGTTATTACAGGAGCTTCGAAATTCGTTAGACAGTACATGTATGTTATTAATACGAAAAGTGATGAATAATCGTCATTACTATGATTCGTGGTTTGTCATCTTGTTTTTTTTTAACAATTTTAAAGTGTATTCTTTGTTCTTAAAAAGCCCTTTCTCTAAATAAATAGTGTCTCATCGTGGACTACTTTGTTTGCCAAGATGTCCAATCGGTTCTTTAAATAATGATGCTGGTAAATCAATTAACTGGAAGAGATTACGTATAAATTTGAGCCATAGAACAATTTATAATGATCGAATTTATTCCTAAAACAAATAGCTGTCTTCAGGACTGCAATTTTGAAATTTTAGATTGGTTACTTGATAACAAAATATTCGTGATTCGATTCGTGGATCGTAAGGGTTGAATCGTGGATTGGATCGGATCGCCACTTACCCAAGGATCCACAGCCCTGCTACTTGCAATAAAAACATTCCATTCCGATTTTTTAAATATTTACATGTAGAAATACAGCACGGCATTTGTTCAATGATATCATAAAAACGAAGAAAAAAAGCATCTAACAACGCTTTTACGAGATGTGGTCGATGAAAGGCATTTTGCAAATTTAATGATATCATAAAAACGAAGAAAAAAAGCATCTAACAACGTTTTTACGAGATGTGGTTGAGGAAAGGCATTATGCAAATTTCTTGTATTTTACTATCATCGTATCTATTGTTCTGTATTACTAAATTCAAAAAAGCTAATTGGCCTTTAAGTCTAGCAAATCGTTAGGTTTGTATTATTCAGACACTTAGGATATAACAATACTATGCTTCAAAAGGTTCTCATAATGCAATTAAAAAATGCCTAATTTATGTTCAAACCTTCACACATACGTTGTCTACATAATAAGCATTTAAACAATCAAAAATAAAACTAGCAGCCTTGTACACTACAATACTATGAGATAAAATTAACTATGATATTTTTAGTTTACAATTTTTCAAAAGACTTCACTCGCTGTGTCGTTTGTTCAAATAACCCGTTAAAAAAAATTTCGAATGAAAAATATCAATCAGAAATACTTATACTTGTATTAGTATGTTTTACATTTTTTGTAAAACTATCTTAAGTCTGAAATACAATATTAGAATTCTTCATGATTAAAACACAAATACTTCAAAAAAAATAGTATGCAGTTTCCATGTGATGAGATGAAGGTACTCTTCATTTTATGAGAAAAGAAAAACAATGTTTGCTCTCCTAAAGCCGCAGAAATACAATTACGCGGGATTTGGATTTTAATGATTTAAAGTTCCGCGCCTATGTTAGAATCTGGTAAAACAAGGAAACCATGACCTGTGAGAATTTCTGACATTTTAAAAATTACGTTAGTCCACCCACTTAACGCGATTGATATCACTAGCATTTTGGTTTACGATTCTTGCGATCTAGAGTACGAACCCTGGGCGCGGATTAATTTCTCTCTGGTGATTATATGGTTGAAGACCTAGTCTTGTTCCCGGCGTTAAATTACATAATGGTATCTCTGTGTGGCAATTATGGACTACCAAAGATCATTCGCCCCAACGCTGATCTACGTTTCTTGCGTAAAACAATGTTAAAAACTGGAAAGCTGATTCGGGTGTACGATATTATATAGTATAAGTCGCATGCACAACTTCGCGTAAAAATTTGTTGTTTTTGTTTTGAATATCCGTGCTCGGATATGTTAAAAGAAACTTATCTGCCTAGGCGATGTATGGTTAGTATAGCGACCCAATATATATGTTTGTAATTCATTTATCTTAAATTAATTATCGCCAACAAAAGATATTAGATATGGCTTGATTTTTGTCAATTTTCAGGGGTTTTATTTTAAAATGAATGAAATTCCGAGGCATTGTTCGAATATAACAGAAAAATAGCTGAAAACAGGCGCGAACCCCGTAAGATGTTTCTTAAAATTTCTTTAATTTAAACATTGTGCCAAACTATGATATCCCAAACCGGCCATGGTTTTCCGCCTGACGGAGTCTTGTTCTGGGTAATATTGTGGTCTATGAATGTCCTGCACAATTATAAAATTCATTATCACAATGTTTACTACTGTTTTTTGGTTCAGTTTCAGTGGGTGTAACGCCGTATTCAACAATTGTTCACTTATATACGGCGGCCGATTCATTTTACAAGTTTCCCGGCTGGACTGTTTTCTAACCAGTACTAACTTACCCTTCAACAAGGAACCGACAACTTCTCCACACATGTGGAGGAAAATCGGCAATGTTGTCAAATTTTCATGAAAGCTTATGACTTGCCGCGACCGGGAATCGAACACGGATCGCCGTGTTACAAATCTGCAACACTAACCACTGGGTCATGATCGCGGACAAAGTGGCTTTTTCAGCGCCCCCATCCGGGCCAACTACGGAGCCAAGTACTGTGTCTAGAAAATCACAGGGAAAAGGGCGTGGCTTATATCGGTGATTTACTCTGCGCACGATAAAGAATCAGGAAAAAATATTCGAAAAAGTAGGGATATAAATACCCGGTTCTCCAAAGATAAATAAATAAATAAATAACTGAAGCTCAAGTCTTGAAAAGCATACTTACCGACCATTAATTTCCACGAAGTACACTTGACTCGCATCATCTTCTTTTACTATAGTACTTTCTCACAATATCTTTGTTACAAAACACTTATGTAATTCTGTTTTAAAATATAGGAATAAACTATATTAAATGTTAATAATTCACTTCGTCCTCGACATAGGCAATACTTGTATACTTTTATAAAATTAAAACTGATCTATTTTCTATGAAACAATAATAAAAACGTGGTGAAGTTAACTCACTATTTATTATCCGGATTTCTTTCGATGAAATATATTTAGTTTTGACACAAGTGTATGCGTAGTAAATGTTTTTAATTAATTTTATTGGGTAAAAATGTTTATTCCCTATTTTTCATCTTAGAATAAAAAGGTGTTATGCGTCTTAAACTGATCGCTTATATAAGTCATTTAAATCCTTTGGTCTCGTGGATAGCTGAATAATTGTTAATTAAACTAAGTCACTTACGAAAGTATGTCTTTTATTATTATGGGGACATATTTCGACAATACAAGATATGGGGTAAATTGCGTCACGTATCATCTGAAGGTCTCAGACAATATAATTACAGATGTATGGCAACTGGCTAATATTTGGGAAAATGTCAAACTAAGCGCGTCTTTAATAAAGTTGAACAACTGATATTCAGTAACTACAACCCCCAAAGCGAGCAATTAACTTGCGAAGTATGTTATATAGGTTATAGTCGCACCTTTGAGTTGTACTATACAACGAACAGTTGCCGAATTGAACACAATACCATAAATCCTATACAAAAAAAATATAATGTATTTAATTATATCGATTATTGTACGTAATCAACTAAAATACCAAAAGAAATTAAGGTATTAGTTTCCTAACTCCCAGACGTATAATCTTAACATAGGGCGGATAGATTTTGGAAATGTTTATTATTCTTTTAGCATTCCATGATAAAAAAAATAATTAACCATGAATTTTGAAAAACAATGACATTCATTTAGTTAGTTAGTTTCCCTTAAAATTCGCAGTAAAGTCAATGTGAGAAACCCATTTTTCGAAGATGTAAAGGACAAAAGAACATCCATTTTGAACAACGAAATTTCGTGGTAATAAGATGCAGCAACAAGTATCAATCTAATTTGATGAAGAACAAAGCTTTTGTTCACCATGCAATATCTGCAGGAATTGATAGTTTTTAATAAGAGAAACAACTCCTAAGTAGTTTTGATATATTAATATTTCATGTGGAAGAATTCTCCTCAAGCGGTCAATCGACAGCCCTCAATTTTTCTATATAGAAATAAGAAGGAGCTGCATACATTTCTCTTAATAACAAAATAACTAGACAAACCATCTCTTAGGTGCAAAAAGTTCAGTAATCTTCAAAGTCTTACGCATTATTTGATATTAATTTCATGTATTTCAATTAATATTTAGATCGTCATAATTGCAGATATATTACACAACTATGACAGTGATTATAATTGAGCAATCGTATTTTTTTTATTTCAACATTTTTTGTGTTGCATTGAGCAGATACGGACATTATTAGGGATGTACTAGCTTAAAACAAATGAACATTAATTTGTTGCGAAAGGTCTTCAAAGTTTTTTACGTAAATCAAGATTTGGCGCGACATTTTTAATGTTAAAGAGGCATACCCTACAACTGACAAAAATTCTGTGAAAGTGTAATAAAATGTGCAAGATGTATGTAAAATAATATATAATTGATAGTTGCAAGAAAAACTTGTGTTGTAAAATGGCTTGTTTAGGTACTTGCTGCTAAAAATCATAGTTATAAATAATAAATCGCTTCCACTCAAAAATTGTCCAACAATAACTTCCGAAGATTTTCCAATCTTTTATGGAAACTAAAAATTATGGGCATGCACACTGCAAAGAAGAGGTAGATTTCAATTTCACTGAACGTTGACATATTTCTCAGATCATTTACGGAACTCTGCGATCATGCTCAGCACTGATATTGACTAAAACAAAGATGTCTGAAACCCAACATTTCCACGACTAAATGTATGTGTCGCGGATATATAGTTTTGCGATTTTTATTGTTAATTGAAGGAATTTTTGTCTGGAATTTCTTTCTGCGACTTTTTTCTTTACATGCTTCTAATTTATCATCATTTTCTTTGATTCTAGATGCACCAAGTTGTAGGATATGCCCCTTTAATAGTTTGTTTGTTTCATTACAAATTATCGGTCGGCGACTATCTAGCTTATATGAGGAGGTATCACAGTTACTTTAATCACATAATTTAAAAACAAATCCTAGCTAAGGCAAGTGAACTTGTATTCAACATTATATTGATGTCCCTTGTCAATATGATTTAATCCAGAAACTAATAGCAAATGCAGATGGCTTCGATTAGAGACTGATTACTGCGTATACCAGTTTTTTTAGGGGGGGGGGTCTGAATGACTGATTAAATATTTGCCACCGATTACAAAATAACTGATATGGAAGTGTCAGTCATTATTGTTTCAAATGCATGCTACAGTAAGATTCGGTAAATATCTATATCATTTCGAGGGCTCAGCGCAACACTATCGTGACTTGTTCTTATTTCAATATGAGTTACGACTTTGCTGCGCTGAACCCTCGATTTATCAAGCAAACAAACCTGACAATGTATTATCCTAATTCTAATGAACTTGAATTATAGTACGAGTATATCATAGGTTCGTGCTGTTTATTTTCTCTTGTGTTTAATGTTGCATCAACAGTGAATTTTTCAGCTTTAACGGTGTGAAGACCCTAGGCGTACAACTGTGAAATATCATCGACCACTCACATGCTAGCTCAAGGGCCGGTATTCAATAAACATCTTAAGTATTTTTTTAACTGAAGTTATATTTTTCCTTAAATTCGACTTTTTCCATAACTCTTTTGTACTAATATAAAGGAGGAAATCACAATAATATGATTTTATCTTTGTTCTAAAGATGCCAATTGTGAAAATGATAATTCATTTTCACACTTTTGAGGACTGGTTTACAAACTTTTACCATGAAAAAAAAATACACTTAAGTAAAAATTTCGACTTAAGTTAAAAAAACTCTTAAGATGTATATTGAATATGGGCCATGGAGAGTTTCGTCACTTGAGATTTTTTACTCGTCTTGTTTGAGATTCAACTTCACGGCGTTCAGTGGTTAAAGAGATAATTAGTTAAATGCCCGTACCATTCGGGTGCGCCCTAGTGTTTAATTTAAAAAGTCGCTAACTGATTCTGGCTGATGGTATGACATTAAACCTCAGCGAAATACAAAATCAAGTTAAAATAAAGAGGACATAATTATTATGATATGAATGTGCTTTCATTTTATTGAATTGATACCAAACAAGACTTCATTAAAATGGGAGTAAATCGGATTTAGCCATGGCGAAATCCATATCGTAAACAAATGCAAGTATTTTATTGTGATTTTAATATCACAATACGCGTCAGATTCTAATTATCATCATCATACAATTTGAATTATCAACTAATGTAATATGTCATTACTAATTAACAAAAATATGTCATATATTAATTAACAAAAACATTGATATATAGATTTATTGTACGTACTTTCATTAGAAAATGGTCCAAATTAGTCTTGTTACCGTCTCACTACCTACAACACTGTTAGAACTTCACAGACAGGTATTTCAATTATGAAACCCTATAATATAAGATTAGTATGTATTCTCCGAGGAAAAAGTTAAATACCCAATGATTAATAATATTCGTCGCCAAAATAATCATGCCAGAAAAAAGTAATTGTGTTTCCGCCTACATATCCCAAAAAGTAGGATAGACAAGTCGCAATGGACATGCCGTAGTCCAGTAGTTAAAGGGGCAAACCCTACAACTTGATGCATTTAGAATTAAGGCAAAATGATGATAAATTAGAAGCTTGTAAAGAAAAAAGCCGACGAAGAAAGTTTCAGCGAAAAATTCATCCAATTAAAAATAAAATCACAAAAAAATATTCGTTTCCATAAAAGATCGGAAACTCTTAGGAATATGTTGTACGATTTTTGGGTGGAAGTGATTTATTATTCATAGCTATGATTTTTGCGGCTAGTACCCAAACTAGTCATTTTATGACCCAAGTTCTTCTTGCAATTATCCATTATATATTGTTTTACATATACATCTAACACATTTTTACACTTTCACAGAATGTTTGTCAGTTGTAGGGTATGTCCCTTTAATGCGCTGGATTTGCAACCCGGAGATCCAGGTTTGATTCCCGGTAGCGACAGATTAAACATACCCTTTTATGAAACTGAGTTAGACAACAATGTTGATTTTCCTCCACGTGTAGAGACATTGCCGGTTCCTTGTGGGAGCGTAGGATATTTACTGGTTAGAATACATTCAAGGAAGACTTGTTAGGTGAATCGGCCGCCGCATATACTAGTAACTGATAACAGGGTGAGAAATGGCCTTTAACCCAAACAAGAAAACAGACTAATCGCAAATCTTCTCTATTTCGCGCTGTCTTTGAAAAAAAATAGAAAAAAATGTCATACGACTAGCCGGTAGCTCTGTTTATCCGTTAAGGGCTTCAAACAACTCCATGTTTCCTACTCCTGGCGTTTTTCGGTCCGGGTCAATTCTTGTCGTTACTATCATATGATTTGTATCTCCAAATTCAAAAGATATAATATTCAAAAATAAATTTGGTAAGAGATTGTGTTTTTGTCGGTGCTACTTTTGGTATCTTCTGTGTACCTGGCTGGACTTTAGGTAGCAGAACCCACATCCATCTTACTGGATTTCGTATTTTACAAGCCAACCAACTGACCCAATGTTGGGGGTGTTAGTGAAAACTAAGTATTTATTTCTTTTGGTCTTGCCATGTCCCTATCCACATCTAACCAATCAGAGTTGTAAGCGATACAAGTAATGGTTGGGTGTTTACATGCGAGGCATGACATTCCGACATCTTTGAATTCATGTGATGGCAACATTATGTGTATAAAAATGCGAAAAATGCCAATGGCGTGACTGTCATTGTCAGGAGAGAAAGTCCGGATATTCCAAGAATGTTTGATATACGCGAATCCACGAGAAACCCGTATTTGATATGCAGACTTTACTCAACGGTACGAGTGGTTAACAAAATTGCTAAGTTACCATCTTTATTTTTCAGCAATATTGCTTGTTTACGTTTCAGCGTGTTCAATGCCGTTTTCAATTACTTTTCAGTCACATACGGCTGTCGGTTCACGCAACAAGTTTTCCTGGACCGTATTCCAACCAGTACTTAAATTACCTTTCCACATAGAGCCGTCAATTCATCAACATATACATGTATACTAGTAGTGGAAAATCATCGCTTTTTTTTTCAATTTTTCATAGACCGGGATTCGAACATGGATCACTTGGTTACACGTCCAGTGCACGAACCCCTGTCATACTTATAAGTGTAATACTCATTGATATCTTATGAAATGTTCTTAGACATAATTATAATTAAATGTTTCTCAAACTCACGACTGGTTTCTGGCTTCATTAACACTTATAAGGAAGACAGGAACCCGAATGATGATACAGAAAAGCATGGGTGTTAACTTAGCAATCTTGTTAAATACGAGTATACATGGTTTTCAGGACAAAGATACTGATATGATTGCTAGGTGATCAGAGGACAAAAAACATATTTGCTATTGTTAAGTTTTTTGCGTTCCTTTTTCCATTAACTATATATACATGTACATTAAAAAACTGAAGGAGATGTAGACTCTTAAGATCAGTTACGCTTTAAGGAATGTCTACGTAATCTTCGACTACCCTTCAACAAAGTTGTGGTTACGTGAAGGTGCTAAGCTTTTTTACGCTGTTTACATACCTTTTGTATAGAAAACTTATTTTAAATTATAATTTCCCAAATTAGAAGTCGTTATTTTCTGTGACGTAAATCTAAGCTGTTATTGAGTTATTGTACGTTTTGAATTAGTTAAGTGTCATAGATTTAAAGACCCACCCCCAGAAACGTATGACCTCTTTAATCACCCCATGTGTGACTTTATCAATAATTTTGAAATATTTCAAAAATATATAATTCTATATATAAATAGACACGTTTAACACTATCAGAATATAGTCTATGTATTTTTAATTTTGACAACATCTAACATTCTATCATAAATATAACAAGCATTTTGTAACATATTTTGACTAGATTTAATTAGTTTCGTAATAACTAACAACATAATAAAATAATATATAGCATATTTGATCATCAGAACAGAACATATCGAGGGTTCAACGCAACAGTGTCGTAACTCATATTGAAATGAGAACAAGTTACTACAGTGTTGCGCTGAGCCCTCGATATCTTTATTTAGACAAGTACTGATAGTACCTAGTGACAATGTATGCATAAATACAAATATAATAATATTCACGTGAAAGAAAATGTCAATATGACATACAATACTGCTTATAATAATACAACATAATTACATGTATCATCGTGCATATATACAAATTATCAACAGCTGTATTGGAAGATTTGCTATTAAAGACGTTTGCTACAGTTTGCACATAGACATGATGGTAGAATGAAAACTGTGCAACAGCTTGTTTTAAATTCTGCACAATCATAGCATATAATAACAGAAATATTTTAAGTGAAAAAAAAACTTTGGGGTCACAGATCTCGTTTTTGAGTTATTTTGTAATTGAATTTGTGTTTTTTCTGATTTTGATGTAAATGGTAGAAAACGTCTTAAAGGGGCATGCCTAAGAACTGCTGTGTCTTTTTTTCGTACACCAAAAATGCGTTTGTCACTTGTAAAACCAATTATTACCTAGAATGTCCGCTAAATTTCCCTATAACGCACGCGTCGGTATTTGTATGTCGGTTTGAATAAAACGCTTATATTTTTTTCGCGATGTTTTCGGTTTTGACACATACCTATAGGGTCGAGTTGTGAAAATGACGAATAATTTCTGAGGCCGAAATCGGCAGGTTTGGTAAATCTTGAAATGTGTATTTTGAGTAAACTAGCGGGATGTTTTGTAAATATTTTACAGGGCTATCATTAATTGATTTAAGCATTAAATGATACCAATTTGGTTGCTATTTGAGATGCTTCAGTTCCAGGGCATGCCCCTTTAAATTAAAATGACTAATACATTCTACAACTACAGTTAAATCTGTATTAGCGGCCACATCCGAATAAAAGGCCGTCCTGCAAATAAAGGCCACCCTGCAAATGAAGACCACCCTGCAAATAAAGGCCATTCATTTAAAACAGTCATTGCTTATTTTGAAAAAAACAACCGTGGAATAAAGCTAAAAGGTCACCAGTTAATATAAAGGGCAATATTTTGTCTTTCCCAAGGTTGGCCTTTGTTCACAAATTTTGACTGTACAAATGTAGAAATCGATCACATAGAAAGAAATCAATAACGTGCAATTGAATGCGTTTCATTGTCAAGCTTGTAACAATATTACATAATATTTTGTGACAATTAGTGGGGTAATTTTATCTATTCAAGCCATACTATTTTGCGACTTAAGATTTGTCTACAAAAAAGTAATTCTTTGAAGCATTTATAAATAATCCATAAAGATCAAGAGTTATAGAAAATGTGAAAAGTCGATACAGTGGAACAACCTGGGAATAAAAACCACCCTATGAACGATGATGATTTCCGAGCGTTCTTATTTCAACACATGATAAAAAGGGTTCGCTGCATACAGTACAACCTCATTCAATGTCCACTTCAATATGAAGGTCAGTTCATTACAACGGCCACTTATGATCTGACTAAAATGCAGTACAGTACAACCTCTCTAGAGAAACACCCTGTGGGAGCTGCAAATATTGGCCTTGTTTAGAGGTTGTTGCTCTACAGAGGTTAAATGACTAGTAAATATCAGTTGAGGAAAATTTAAAGGTTTTTATGGAGAGGTTGTTGCTCTACAACGGGCCGCTCTGGAGAGGTATTACTGTATTTCTTGTTCGTTTCAACTTGACCAACTCTGTATTAAGACCGATTGGTTTGATCCTAGAGGTGGTCTTCACACCGAGGTTCTACAACATCAATCTTCCCTTTTAATGACATGTATTCGCGAGTTTGTGTAGACCTTCACATTATCTATATTATGAGATATATTGATGTGAGTACTAGATTGTGTGCAGCTTATGGTCACATGACATCCAAACAACGACCGTGTACTATAATTCATACATTCACCGTCATTACCACTTTACTTCCATAGCTGTTTTTGTCCTGCATGATAAAAAAGAAAAAGTTATAAAAGAAAAAGAAATATTGCTGTTACTTGTGTTTTAAAACGTTTGGTGACATTGAGACACCAGCTATTAAGTTATTTGTCAATGACGTACATCTCTGTCAGCGTCTCAATCGTAACTACTCGGGTATTTCCGTTACTGAGAAATACGCCTCGTATATAAGTGTAGGGTTATAAATTAAGTTTTGGTTATGTGGTATCCGGCAACTACTTTTTCAACACTAGCCACTCGTTTGCAAGAATCATTCTTAAAACGGTGAATTTTCAAACGTCGTGTTAATCGTTAGAGATTGATAAAATGGGCATCACGTTCCCTTGCATTGAAAGTGACACAGGCTGTTTCGATCGTTGGATTCCCAGGATCAGCCATGATGGAAAGTAACCCATGAACAACAACAATATGGCGGCTTGCTGAACTGGTTCCCGTTCCATGTTGCATTGCACCAATAACTTTGTACACACAAGTCAACGGAAACCAGTTTAGCGGCCTGCCTTTTACATTTGTTTTACAAACGCCGAGGAGTTTCGATTGCGGACATGTATGTGAATGATAAGTCTGGATTTTTAAGGCACATCGTTACCACACCGCACAAACAGTATGTTTAAATTAAGCAGAGATATTTTGATCTCAGTCGAATTAAATATGAATCATAAATGAGCATATAGAATCAATAAAATGCCCACCATTTCTATCTTATTAAACGTTTACTTGATTACATAGTCCTTCAAATAAAAAAAATGTAAGTGGTAAAATTTGGTTTCTATATAAAAACCCGCACTAATAGGCGGTACCACAATGTTGTATAAAACGCCTTATAATCATGATGATAAACCCAAATATCTACCTTTAAAATTATTGATAATGACACTTAATAAGCTGAATTGAGGATCTAGATCATCGTGACTTCTTTATAATGGACAATAATTAGTGTTGTATTTTAATAAATTAAATAGTTTTCTCGGTCAAGGATATATCGACACTTTGTGAATATATATTGAACTCTTTGTTCGAAATAGAACTTTACCTTCTGAATAAAGTATATGTAACTCGATACGCGGACAGACTATGTTATACATGTGTTTAATGTCCCTGTCCGCGGACAGACTGCAACATAAACATGTGTTTACTGTCTGCGTACAGACTACAAAATACATGCGTTTACTGTCCACGGACTGACTACAAAATACACGTGTTTACTGTCCACGGACAGACTACAAAATACACGTGTTTACTGTCCGCGGACAGACTACAACATACATGTGTTTACTGTCCGCGGACAGACTACAACATACACGTGTTAACTGTCCGCGGACAGACTACAAAATACACGTGTTTACTGTCCGCGGACAGACTACAAAATACACGTGTTTACTGTCCGCGGACAGACTACAACATACACGTGTTTACTGTCCGCGGACAGACTACAAAATACACGTGTTTACTGTCCGCGGACTGACTACAACGTACACGTGTTTACTGTCCGCGGACAGACTACAAAATACATGCGTTTACTGTCCACGGACTGACTACAACATACACGTGTTTACTGTCCACGGACAGACTACAAAATACACGTGTTTACTGTCCGCGGACAGACTACAAAATACATGTGTTTACTGTCCACGTACTGACTACAAAATACACGTGTTTACTGTCCGCGGACAGACTACAACATACACGTGTTTACTGTCCGCGGACAGACTACAACATACATGCGTTTACTGTCCACGGACTGACTACAACATACATGTGTTTACTGTCATCGGACAGACTACACAATACACGTGTTTACTGTCCACGGACTGACTACAAAATACATGTGTTTACTGTCCACGGACTGACTACAACATACACGTGTTTACTGTCATCGGACAGACTACACAATACATGTGTTTACTGTCCGCGGACAGACTACAAACTACATGCGTTTACTGTCCACGGACTGACTACAAAATACATGTGTTTACTGTCCACGGACTGACTACAACATACATGTGTTTACTGTCCGCTGACAGACTACAAAATACATGTGTTTACGGTCCCTGTCCGCGGACAGACTATAACATACATGGGCATAAATCAAAATAATGAAGACAATTTTTCTTTTCAAGATTTAAAGAATACCACACAACACAGGAATGTACTTTAATGTTCTGATGGTGTGTCTTGATGTTGTTAAAAATGTTGCAAAATTTCAGCTTGATTGTGTTACTCGTTCAAAAGTTACATTAGAAAAACAGGCAAAAAATGTCCCGAGTGTAACACTTTTAGCGTGACATTTTTTCTTTACACATTTTTCAATCTTTTATATTTTGTTCAGTTTTTGGGTAAGTAATCAATAGTTGTTCTTAATTTCATTGCACATGTGTTATATTTAAAATTTAATGCATTTTGTTCAAATATTTCAATAATAAGTATTATTTAGAAATCACCTTTCAAGTGCACATGTAAAATATTTTGCTCAAGGAAAAAATGGAAATTCAAATTGATGATATTGCTGTAAGTAAACTAATGCTTGGACAGAAAATGCAGTTTAACATATTGATAGGCATATTTGTCCATGTTGTTTAAAAAAAAGAAATGATCAAAAGAATCATTTGTTTTTTACGTTATACCATCTTGAATAAAGCTGATTGGAAATGTCCCGAGTGTAACATTTTGCATTTAGATAAGAATTTTTTTATCATTCTTTGAATTTGATATGTTTTTTCTCTATTTCTCAAACAGAAGCGTACCCACAAGCTCACAAAACTAAAACAAATTCATGTAGTGCAATTCATTTTTTGTGTACATGGTTTTAAGTGTTGTCCCGAGTGTAACGCTATATATTCATCATTTTAGTTTTGATATGTAACTATAGAACAGTAGTCCATGTTAATTGTTTTCCACATTTATATCAAATAACTGACGTGAATAAATACTTTAAAGTCTGAAGCAGAGAAATGGAGCATGTTTAAAAAGTTTGAAAGTTCTTATAAAAATAGTTATATTCAGATATATATACCAATTAGATTTGTTCAATATACTGAAGATAAAAAGTAATTTATCTTTTATTTTGATGAAGAAACATTCTCAGATGAAAACAGTACAGCATTAATCGATTTATTTCATGATTTCTTAACATATTTTACATGTTATATTATTTATATATAACAATTGAAAATGTTACACTCGGGACACAAACACATCTTCATGCAATATTATACACAAATTCGGTTTGCTTTTACAGGAACTATACCAGTAACAATATACTAACACTGCAGGATCATGAAGTTACAAAATGCCTAAATAAGTGGTAAAACTCCCATTTATAGAGGACTGAGAAGAAGCACACTCTGAGTAGAAGACTTGAAATTGATATTTTTTTATTAAACATTTTCTAGGATAAACGAGGGTTGTCCTTTAAGTATGTAGACTTTTTTCATATCTGGGTTATTTTTCAAAATTTTGAAATCTAATTTCAGTGACGCATATCTTCCTTGAGATGAGTTGCAAATACATAGTTCATAATCAAAACATTTCAAAAACTTTTTATTATTGTTTTACTTAAAACAAACAAAGATAAAATTGTGAGTCCTGACTATTTTACTTAAAATAAACAAAGAAGAAATTGTGAGTCCCTAGTGTATTTTCTATATGTCTGTTTATATGACTTAATTCATGTTTAAAAGATTTGTTCAATATAGTTTGAAATAGTTTGAATGTGTTGAGAAATCATTTCTTTAATTTGATAAGTGGCCAAATTAGTAAATATATGATAATGCGATATTAATTGTTACAAGTTGACAAATCTACAGTTTTAAATGTTTTCTAATTCCTCCCCTCCCTCCAACAACATTTTCAACCAACAACATATCAAGCAGGACAGATGTTTGTGTATCTTTTTATTATCTTAAAAAACATACTAAGAATGAATTGCAACGCAATGATCATAGCACTTTCATATTTGTATGCTAAAAGACTAAACAAATTTGTACGGAGTGTAACCTTTACTTAGTCTGTATATATATAAATTAATAATTCATGTTCAGTAACGCAATTGACTTACCAAATTGGAAATAGTTTTGATTTGTTCAAAATCTTATTTAATGAATTGCAAAATACATTTGACAGATGTTGTCATGAATCCATTTTATGATACTCCTGATCATAACAGTTTCGTATATTTACATTACAGTTTTAGAACGTCCCCTGGTGTTGGTGTTGTCACCATTTAAAACTAAAACATTATCAAATAGATTATCTGTTTGTATTTTATAATAAAATAATTGAACAAATTGTATTACAATGAAACAAATTGTATAACAATAGATTAACAATACTGTCATTATCATAAGACCATACACAAAGAATATCTGTCCCGAGTGTAACGGTAACAGAAGATATTTACTAGTTTTGGGGACATTGTTAAGTTACCCAAGAATACTACCAATTAAGTGAAAATTCACATATATCTTTGAATATACCTGAACATTGATAAAATTGAATTAGCTAATTTGTATTTGCAGCAGTAAATGTTACATAAAAACTTTTTGAAGCGTATTTAAAAAAAAAATGAAGTTCAAAACGCCATAAATATATATTTTATGGAAAATTATGGTTGTATGTATATTTTTTTTGTATCAAAAAGTTGTTTTCATGAAAGTCTGCTGAAAAAATCACAAAAATGTGTTATTATTTCCATAGTTTAATCCATAAGATTGTTTGAATTTTAAGGATTGCTATTGAAAATATAATATTTATTTGATTAAAATGTTGTAAATTTGTAGAAGACTTTAATCCTATAATTTAGCCATTGTCAATTTTTCACAATATAATATATTTCCAACCTACTTTTGGCAATATTATGAACAAAAGTATCATTCTAAATTTGACCCCCCATGTCACGCTTTGTCTTCATTATTTTGATTTATGCCCACATGTGTTTACTGTCCGCGGACATTCTACAAAATAGATGTGTTTACTGTCCCTATCAACCACCCGCGCACTTTGTCCAAAATATTTCATTGGCCTAAATTTGGGAAACATTCTTTAGATTCCACTATGAGATTAAAAGTTGTTTTTACGGTATGAACTCGAGAAATTAACACGGACAATATATATATATAATATAATTAGAAAAAGGTCAGTCACCTAGGTATGTGTGTAGTACGTTTCAATTAGAAAATAAGACAAACATTATTATTATGTTCAATTTGTAACAGAACATAGTAACACTAAGTTTTGTAGATTTCCCTTTAAACCAATGTCTTCAAAAGAGAAAAAATCTCCTATCTAAACAAAATACGTTTAATACCGAATAGAATTTCTCAAGAATATTTTAGGTTACCTATTGGATGGACAGCTGATGTTTTCTTACTGTAATGGATGGGCGAGCGCTGTTTGAATTCCGAAGTCCGTTTCGTCCGATGCTTAGCGGATGGAACACGTCTGTTTACTTGAAATCTTTGGATGAATCCTTTCGACTTTGTTTTATGTTGAGGTGACTGAAATGATGCAATTAAAAGTTAGTATAGTGCGATTTTACTAACCTGTCAAAGCTGAATAATTACACGGTTGTTGGATGCGATTATTTTTAGCTTTGTACCACAATCGATAGTTTTCGTTTATTTTACCGTTATAGAATGTTCCAATCAATGTGTTGATATAACGGTAAAACGAAAATTGTCGTAAAACTTACGAAGGTAATCGAACCTCGCCGAAGCTAAACATAAATGCAATCATTGACCGTATAATTATGCAGCTTTGACAGTTTAATAAAATCGCACTATATCAATCATTTTCTTGACACCACCTCTCCAAATGGATCTAACAAGCTGTTTAACTTCTAGAACAGAATGATGGTGTCATATTCCCCCGTGCAGAAATCCTGTCATTCAGACTTTGGTGTAATAGATGCAGTTAAGTATTGAATTGTATTGATGCTAGAAATGCGATCACCAAGCACACATTTTTTGTAAATGGAACTCTTGTGACCTTTCAGTAAACAGTGTTCAAAAATTAAACCTGTATATCCACGTTACAGTTAGCATTTCTACTTCTGTTAAAGAGGTGGTATTCCTTAAGATATCTCACCCATTTTACTGTAATTGTCTTAAATATCTACTCAATGCTACGCAAAAAAATGTTTATACAACAAAAATAGCATTGCCCAATTACCATTATATCTTTGATTGTACACTCGGAGACTTCAATTTATTTACGATTTTTAAGAGTTGTTTCCTTTGTTAAAATAGAAAAATATTAATTACTGCAGATATTGCACGGTGGCCAATATTTTTCTTTATCAAATACTGAGATTGGACCTATGTTATTGTATCTTTTACAATGACTTTTCATAGAAATGGATGTTCATTTTTCCTTAATCTTTGAAAATTGGGTTGCTCCAAAAGACAAATGTAAAAATTGAAGGGAATATAACTCAAAAGCAGATACGTATATTATACGTCTCTGCTCAAAAGATTGTAATTGTTTTGTTTTTTAAATCTCAGGGTAAATCATTTTCTGTCAAGGAAACCTATAACAATTACAAATATTTCCAAATTCTGTCGACGCCATTTTGAGATAATATACTGATATTTGTATAGGATTACATGATATTTATTCTGCATTACCATTGTATTATACCATGTATCCTCATTGGCCATATGGCTTACAGGATTGTATATAAATAAACTTATCATGATAGAAAATGACTTTTTACAAAAAAAGATATTTACATGAAACACTTACGTAGCTCACATAAAACAGGATTAAGCATACCTACCTCGTAATTGTCATACTCGTCATCTGTAGCACTTAGAGAACTGTCTGAGTCGGTAATATCATCACACGAGGCTATATCTACATCCCCAAGTATATTATCCAGATTTCTAGCATGTCTCATAGCATCAGATTGTGTTATTTTACTCCCATTTTTGACGGCGCCCGCAGGACGTACGTCTATTTTCTTCACAACTTCGCCGTTACTACCTACTTCAACAATTTCAGTCAGGTCACTATTAGCTTTGCTTGCCGCTGTAAACGTTTGACCAAATGTTAAAACAGTATTGGTTAATGCTAACATCAAGTAAGTCTATAATTTATGTACTTTAGATGTGCATCACTGTATCGTGCAGTCTCTACCCAGAGTTGTCGTTCCCGCTACACTCACCCATACGTGTGTGTGGATTCGATAGGAAAGACAACTCTGGGTAGATATTGCCCTATCGTGTATTATAGATGTTTCCACTCTGGTTACTTTCATGTACCGAGTTCTTTCCCCTTAATCTGCTCCTGTCTATTTCCCGTTTGACGAGTAAAACAAGTATTGGCGGATAATGGGTTTGCATGAAGTTCCTTCAATCAGTTTATCACTAGCACAAATGTACATCGCCAGGACCTTAAAACTGTGATATTCCTACCCAAAGTACACTGTGCTCTTCCGATTGAGCCAACCGGTCGGACATTTTAACGTTTAAGTTTATATCTTCGATTTATATGACAGACCGCACAGACACAGACAGATAACGGGAACCAACTTACAACATTACTAGAGTTCATATCTGTTGTATTTGTACGTTTTAGATTGTACGAAATACTCCTTAGCAAGTATGCGCACTCTACGTGTATCAATTACATGTTCGGAGTTCACTTTTTTTAACAAATACCGTAATATTGATACGTACGTTCTATTTCTATTTGGTTCTCATCTTGCAGAATGTCCATTCCGAAAAATGCCGCTGTTGCCCCAGGTGCTCTTAAATCTATGAGCAATATCAAAAATCCACTTACAAAGCATAACCCGCCTGAAACAGAAGAAGTTATTACTTGAACACTTGAAATTAATTTATATGTAATAAAGGGATGAACCAAGTTCGCTTAGGTTGAGCGATAGATCTACAGACTGTGTTTTCGTGAGTTTGAAAACCGGGTTCGGTAAATGTTAGCAGTGTCAATTAGGCTGAAGACATTGCGTCTCATAGCATTGGTCCATTGCCGCTGTAGATTCGTGGAAAAGGTGGTATTTGCATGCCGAAACAAGGTTAATACTGGTACAGAATTAAAAGGACTGTCCGTCGGTGTATAGCTGAAATGCTATTGAAGACAGGCGTATAACATATGGCTTCAAATGTTACATGTGTATAACTGATACAATCATGCATGTATGTTATATTAAACAGGCTACATTATGTTCACTGTGGTTAACGGCGCACCGATAGTCCAAGTTCAGTTGGCGCATTTTTAGCTTTAACGGTGGAAGCAGAGACCTGTGTAGCACCACCAATCTTCCGTAAGTTAGCACGGCAGCTTCCTTACATGTGACATTTGGTCCTGAGAGGAACTCACAGCGGCGAGGGGCAAGTGATAACTTACTAGTATTAGAGATTATAACCACTTGACCACAGCAGTCTAAAGGTTACGTTTTAAGATAACAATATTGTATTACGTAGACTTACCGGTCACTAAGGACAACCAGAATGCGGGACCATAGTGGACTATGAGAATATGTTCAGCTGAGAATGGTATGACTAGATCTAAATCATTTCTAAGAAAATGTTTTATGGCGTTTGTTGCACCCATACACACACCAGTGAATATGACGAGGTAGGCTCCGTATCGTATCAGTACGAATATTAAAATGTTAGCAAGAATCCAGCATGCAAAAGCAATCCTGAAATGTACAATCACAATAAAAAAATAAAAAATACCATTATCAATATTAGCACGCGCTTGAAATAGATTAAAGCTTATCAGCCTATTATTATTTCATGTAATACAAGATACTTGTACATGAAGATGGCGTCATTTATAGTTGACAGACAGACATACAAACGGACCGACGGATGGAATATTTTAATACATAAACTTTAACGTGCATAATATAGAACACAAGTAAAAAGGTACATGTTTATCTGTATTCTTTACGTTTAACAGACTGGACATCACCGGACGATTTGTTCTATGTTAAGAATAAATGTACAGGTACTGGGTTCTCTCTGTCTTATTAATCCATGGAGCCCGCTAACTTTGCACAGTCTATAGAGCTTTATGTCTAGAGATTGTGTTTTCAAACCCTGGGCGCAACACATGTTTGTTGTGACGGTTTTGTTTGGGGCATTGCATTTTAAAACCACTAATAACTAGTATTCATGTTATAAAGAAAGTGACAGATACTTGAGAAGAACAAAGTTAGTACTGGACCAGACTCCAGTATAACTCGTTAACTGCTAGCCGGACTATGGCAGAATATTATTAAAAAATATGCGAAAAGCCCGATTTTTCCCTGGCCAAGATCTTGACTGGTTGACTTACATACTTCTACTCTTAAAGGTCTAACTGAATATCATATAGAAATTTGTTATGTATTTAATACTATTTATTGCCTCACCAGACATAAAGTTAAATTACTACGGTGATATCATTCCTTTAGTCTGTCAGTATGTTTAATAATTACGATAGATTATTGATTCCCGACAGCAGACCAATATTAATGTATAAGGCCAATATTAAGCGTGAATATTTTACAAAGGTGTTAATGTGGTCATTTTCCTAACCACTACAGAAACTGTATATAAGAAGCTCATGCTCTGAACATGTTACATCCATCGTATTTATAAGCATTTATTGTCTTCAACTCGTCAATAAAGATCTTTCTAATGTATTAGAAACTTACCACAGGCAAGTATGGGCATACAGGCCGGCTTCTCTGTATAGTCTCCCCCATCGTATACCTTCTCCGTCCAGTGTAAAATATTCTGCAACCCAAAGTATTGGAAGTGGGAGACCCCTATACTGAGCCGCTCTGTATTCCTGATTAAAATTACTGGCTGTAAACAGAAAATATGCATTTATTTAAGTCACTGATCTTTGACATAATAATTCTTCAACGAACGGTAAATGTTTTTTCCACGAGCTTATTATGTAAAATGAAATAGGATCGCGTCCTCCGTTGGCGTCGCATTTTGATACGATGGAAGGTAACTGAGTTAAGATTAGATCATCAATTTTTCGCGAATTTCTGGACTTGCGTTAATGATTTTATTGAAGTCAAGGAACTAGTAGACTGGTCTGTAGTATATGTTCCAGGGAAAATCTCCGTTTCAAATTTATCTGGGCATTATATTGTTTGTGTTCGGTTACCCGACCTATCCTAATTTTCCCCACGTTCCTATTTTTAGTAGGCACGGTACATACCCCTTTTTACCTTTCTGTGTGCTTTCAAGAATACTTTTTTAAAAGATCTCTACCTACCTATTTTTTCATAACGATGCACCAAATCAAAAAGTATTTTTTATGCTTTAGGGAAATTCTCTCTGACAATTGGATTCAGCTAAGTTTGATGTCGTTTTTTTTTTTTAATTACAAAACTGAAAAGACAGTTATGGTGCAGCTTCAACGTTTTAGAAAAATTGTTTAGCATACAACCTGATAAAAAATGAATGGGGGAACTGTATGCTTTAAGAATTACTCTTATAGTTTCATAGAGCTATCGACTTACCAAATGGTCCGAAGAAGTTGCGCCCTTGTCTCCATGTCCACCCAAAGTGTTCATTGTAATTAATTGTTTCATTTAATTGGTGGACAGGCTGTCCTATAAATGTAAAAACACGTGTAATGATGTATTACGATTTTTTTGTAATCACATGGAAAATATTGTTCGGTATCCGGAATTCTGAGCTTTCAGTATTCTGAGTAGTTTTTTAATTGATTATAGAATACAAAATATTGGACTCGAAAAATCGTACGGTTATACGGTGTCTATTATGGGTTACACGGATTTTTTTATGGTTTTTTTCGTGACACTTAACCCCCTTGGTTGTACAAATATACACGTATATAAATTACGGGACAGAAACCGTCTCAGTATATACAAATACATGTACATTTTTTCACCAAGGGTTATTATAGCATTCGAATTCGACAAAGGCATAATGAACATTATCGAGTCTGGGGTAAGACACCTGTAGGTTAACGATAATTGTCTATATTTATGTATACCAGCGTCAACCTTGAACGAAAATAAATGTAATTTGCATTCAATTGTGAAATAATTATAACTTATTCTTGTCACGATCGCACAGAAGAGGCGTTCGCAGTGATATAGTATTAATAAAAAAGGTGAAATTTTAAGTGTATGAACCAGGCATTAGAATACTCGTTGTATCTCTCGTAAAAGAAGTGAATAGTCGTGGTGCACGTGCCACGTGTGCGATCGAACTGTGCTTATCATGTTCCGAAACCACTTCTCATTTGTGAATTGGCTCTTTTCTTGTAATGAATTATGGTGTTGTCGTAAAATAAAGAAGTCATTTGCAACATGAACAACCGTCTGAAGATGGATAACGGGACATTATTTGCCATTATAAAGCGAAAACTTATTCAGCTGAAATATTATTGGAGGGGTCAATATAAAACTGCTTGAACGTCTGTAGATTTATAACTAGCTTGAGAATTATTTTTTTTCAAACTTATTTAATATATAAATGATCCTTGTTCATAGATTTGTATTATTTTATAGTTTGTTAGCATTTTAGATACAATGAGATATAAAATCAACATTTTGAAGAAATTACGATGTTTAAATAACTCTTCATTTTCAATGTTAGTTTCAGAACGAAGTGGTAGATAATGTTTTGTGTCATAATACCCCATCGTCATTGTAATAAAATAAAATACGTCATTTTTATTGTATTTTGAAAATTATGACGAATGATTCGATGTGCTGTCTTTTGAAAACAAGCTTTAAAATAAATACGTATATCGATTCCTTTGCACTCAAAAAATAATTTTTCCGGAAAGCTTAAAGGAAGAAAAAAATACGTGCTAAGTTCATGCTTTAGATCATGAATAATTTCAAAACGAAATTGAAAAAAAATAATGGTCATGTTATATTTAATCTGTTGAAATATTTACAATTAGGAAAATTGCATAACGTGCAATTAATCTTTTAAATTAGTTTGCGTTAATGCCCATGTGAACATACAACTTATAGGTACATGAAATTACGGAGACTAGGTAGATGGCAATATTTCACCTAAGATATACCAAACAAAACTTATAACCCCGACTATATAATTACATTGTATTGACTATATCAAATGCAATTTATCGGCACTTGCTTAAAATATGATTGATCAATTTAACCAAATGTTTATAAGATAGCGATTTCGAAAATTCGTAACTGGTAAATTACATGTCGTGAGTCCTTGTATGCGCAAGCGAAACTGGAAGTGTATTTTATGAAAAGTTGAGTTGAACACCACGCGCATATCAAAATATATGTTGGGTGTTAATTATAAGTTTTGTTCAGTGTATATAGATTTAAAACATAACAGCCTTTACAAATTCATGGTTCAACACAAATACGCAGCTAAACTTTCACTATTATTTTTGTTTTATAAATGAGTGCGCGCATATTTTCTAACTAGGACAATCAAAAAGATAAATGAGAAAATGAAAAATTCGAGGTCAAATTTTACAAAACTCAAATTAAGATATTTCATGTCTTTTACCAAAAAAATACATTCTGAAGATTTTTTTCCCGTAACATGAAACCATCGCACAGAATGGCCTTTATTCATAGGATAGCATTAATTCGGAAATGGCCACTAACACAGGTTTATTTGTATTTGTATTGTTTGTCGTTTATAAAGTATGGTCTAGATATCAAGTTATAACTGTATTGGATGTTCTAGGCTAAAATACATTATGTCGTACCTTTTAACGTTATATTGATCCCTCGCAGTCCTATATGTAATCCAACATTGGCTTGGATTTCCTCCCCCGTGCCTGATTTATATTTTGTAAGTGTAGATATCTCGGCCACTTCCCAGGCATAGCTGTAATTAGTCACTGTAAGAAAATAAACATGCAACGATAAGCTTAAATGCCACATTATTTACAGTAAGATATTTACAGTTTTCGAACAGTAATAAACATATGAATTAATAAAATTTTTACTTTTCACATATTGTAAACATACATTGTATTTATCCGAAATAAGTTGAGACTAAAAATTATATCATAGATTCGAATACGATGTCAAACCTTTTACTTCGGACTTATTACCCAAGCCCCGAGTTCGGTCTTATTTTGTCTATTAAAGTTTTTAAATTATTATAATGATGATAGAAATGATGATAGAGGGAAATTCGGGACCGAAATTTTATTTCGGATAAGACCAGGTTTTCGGATAATCCGACTTGGGATAATCAGGATTATACTGTATATCATAAATTACTAGGATGTGTATTTAAGCATTAAAAATCTATCCAAAATACATTTATAGTGAAATTTGAGATTTGTCATTTGAGACTGTTCTCGAGTTTTATAACATCGGGGCCAAGATTTACACGTTTGTAGGACCTCAGCTAGCTTTTGGGTAATAATATTCAACTAATAAACCACTTACCATTTAACTTAAATAGAATTATATTTCAAGCCGAAAATACGTGCTTTTAATTAATGGCTATACGTTAACTCTGTCGTTTTGCGTTATTGTAATTTTATACCGCTGTACATGATATTTTTTTTATATTCTGGGAGCGGTCGTTAACCCGGAAGTCTACTAAAAAGACAACTTGGCTTTGTACGATATTTTTCTTTTTTTTTATAAATCTTATTTATTCAATGTTCAATGAGGTGTTGAAATAAGAAAATATGATTGATTACGGTCAATAATATCGGCATCGCTGAGAAAGCATACTGGCCTTGAGAGGGGCGTATGAAATTTGTGTATTTTACGAAATAAAACGTACTATACTCATGTTATATATCTACTATAATTGATACATGTAATTACAATTGTAAAACCATAACAAATTTATAATTATACATAATTGCTTTTAATTAGTTTCGTTTTATATACTATACAAACAAAATGTATAAATATTTGATATGAAAAGGAGTTTATATATAAGAACAAAAGAAAAGAAACAAATATGTAAACAGAAAACAGTATTCATTGAGGGTGAACAAAAACAGACTCACCTAGGATTGTAGTTCCTACTGATATGCTGACAACAATCCAGGTAAACGTAAAAAATCTCTGTAAAAAATTATAAAGCCGAAATATGAGTTAAAAATTAAAACATAAATTATTGCTTTCAATTCGGTCTCTCTTTTTTACAAAAGGCTTAAAGAATCTTTGTTTCTGGTTACATTTTCATTAAAAGTAGGGTCGGTAAGTCGGGCCTTTGGGCCCTTGAAAGTGTGTGGAAAAGGACAAATCTGACACAATGGGATGTACAGTCTCTCAGGCCTAATAAAAAAGTCTACGGCCCGGGCGAAAATAAGACTAGGTCGTGTAACCAAAAACAAACAAATTTACGCCTAATATAGAAATTAACTGCATTTTCATAAGCGTTTCGGTAACATGAGAAGGCTATCTATGCTTAAGATACTCGGCATACAAGCAAATTAAAAATCGATATTAAGCCTTGGGGACGAATAATTAATTTCAATAAAAAAGACAGATTTACTTTCCTAAAATATGTTTTAAATGTAATACGCGCAGTACACGCGGTTTAAAGCATGGACATTTACGTCATTTCGACGCGCAAGGAATATCTAAATGAATTAACTTGCGCGGAGCGTGTTTAATTTCAGTAAAAAAAGTGCTATTTTTAATTTAAAAATAAAAAAATAAAATAAATAACATCTTTTTACAGAATGATGGAAATAAATCAGCAATGGCTTCGGTATGATGATTTGAATTTAATCAAAATGAAGGAGTCTCTCAGTTAAATATTGAGTATATTGAAAAATTGATCCGATTGTCGTTTTTTCCACTTTTTTAACGTTTTAAAGTCGCACCAACAACAAGGGTCGTTTTTGGCAACTCAAAAATTAACAGTGAAGAGAGAGAGACCCATGCCTGCTCTTGGGAAGACCGGCTCAGAAGATTAATGTTTCAAAAATGTCCCTTGTGATTGGCTCAATAGAATTGGAGACATTAGCGTAACAATCGTATTCAGATAATTAGACAATATTGAATCGGTAAAATTATTGTAAACATAAATTTGCATTTCACAAAATTTGAAGGCATTTTTATGAGTTTAATCATTTTTCAAAATAACGCGAGAAAGTCAATTCGAATACTAAATTAAACAATGTACTAAAGGAAATATCTTATTATCAACTTCGAGATTTTGCTGATGATGAGCATAATAAGATGTCATAGAGGCATGTCGATGAAAATTCAAATTTCTTACCGATTTCCCATTGATCCCTGGAAGAATAGAGAAAAATGCGACAGCTAAAATACACCCAGCAAATATGAATCCCCATTCAAGTATATCAGCCTGCCACGGTGTGTGGTTTTCGTCATAATATGTCGGTTCTCCGTTGTTTCGAAATGCGTTGTACATCTTCACGTGGCTTTGTTCCAGAGTCCTTGGTACGGTTGATAGCTTTGTAATTGCTTCAAAATAAAAATGAAAAACTGAAAAATTCATCCTTAATAAGTATACGTGTACATTTTGAATGGCATTGTTTTATTTTCTATTTAAAAAAAAGATTTGACAGCAAAAAAGGGGAAAAAACAATCAACCATAGAATTCGTTTTATTCGATGCATGATGACAATTGAAAAGTAATCGAAAGTAATTATTTATTTCATGGCATAATACCAATGTAATTAACAGAACAGAACAGAAAAAATACCATTACATGTAATTAAAAAGGTTTTCAATTTCACAATGTTTTCATTTATTCGAAAAGATGAAATTGCTCCAGGTCTGGATGCATCATCTTTAATAAGAAAAATATGATAAAATATTACCTTACAGAAAAGTGGTTTAACTAAGTATTTTATCACAAAAATAGTTGCGCGTAAATACGTATATCAAGTTTGATGTCACAAACAAATTCAGACAACTGAATGGGCTGGCTGAGTGTTGCTCCTTTTGCTTATATAACCCTGGTTAAAGCAATGCACCAACACTATATAGCAACGACGTCAAAAAGCTGATCTCACCAATAGTTTCATGTAATGGCTCTTTAAAATGCTTGACATATCTAATTCAATTGTCGTTGAGTCAGTGGAATAACACCCATTGGTTGATCTGGCAATCCCTGTATTTAAGGGATTGTCTGACAAAAAAAACGCACACGACATATTAGTTACTTATAGAACTTTATTTTATCTACCTAGAAGGAAAGTACATGTATAAGTAAAAGGTAGAACACCCAGGAAGCAGTCTTATCGTGTTTACTTACCTAAGTATACATCTGATTGGTTGAGCTAAGCTAGGTTTTTTTCCGTAAATTGTATACATACATGCCTAAAATAATAATTCAATAATATGTACATGTAGATCTTCCTTGTATCGAAGTATCGCTTACGTGGTTTAGACCATGTCTCTTCGTCCTTACGGCAATAAAAAAATAATACCGACATTAACATTCAACATGCATTATGATTTACGTAGAAATTTTTTAAAAAAACGTAATTATTTATAGCAAAGACCAAATATACCTAGATTTATAGAACTATTGATTTGAATTAAGACATTTGTCTATGATATATCCATAAATCTTTTGAACTTGGAAATACGTACTTAGAATACTAATATTGCCAGATTAATTGCAGTCGCTGTTCCCTACACTTGTATGTAAATTATAAATGTCAATTATTATCTTAATAAATTGTTTGTGTATCTGACACCGAGCAGACTAGTTATGATTTATTCACTTTCTATAGTACATTATTATAAATATAATTTTGTTATATATTACGCTATTATCAATTCTATATATGTATTTATTGATGTACTCAATGGTACATTTGTCTGTTGTATGTATTCATAAATTGTAAAAAATGTATTTGGGGATTGAGTGTGCGAATTGTTTAACATGAATTCGACTTTGAAACTTATTCGGCTCGTTTAATTCTTTAATTTTTAATTCCATTTTGTTTCAAATCTTCAAATCAATTGAGTCTTAAGATGAAATGACAAACGGCACGGCGAAGTATGAATAATGGTCATAAATTCAGTTGATTACTTTGTAAATTATTTTATGCTTACTTGTCAAGATTTAAATAAACATAATATAAAAATATACATGTAAATATAATAAATTATCTTAAAACGCGGAAGAGCGTTCGAACATACAGCTATCCATTGAGATACGGATTTAAAATTAACAGTACCTTAGTCATATCTCTATATGTAAGTCATATCCTATTCAATATCAGGAAGTATCGAAGTCAAATGGTTTGATTGATAAATACATTAGTTGGAACAGATCATTGCATGAGTTCATTTAAATGAGTCAGACATAGCAAATTATTAAAAATATTTTACATGTCTTTCCTTAGATGTCATTGTTTAGCACCCCGTGTCACACCGTTCTTCAGCGTCACGTGCCAGTGTCTAACGTGCGTGAACACCAAGGTTGTCCCACTTACTTAATTCTCATACGTTTTTAAAAGGAAGACACCGATGATTATTTGATGCCGGGGACATAAAAAGTATAGGAGCCCAACCGTTCGTCACAAAAATCGTATATAAATCTCACACTTTTTTATCGAGAGTTTCCATTGAAACGAATCTTCTTTTTTCTTTAATCTTCGAAAAATGGGCTATTCCAATAGACTTCATTGCATATTTAAAAGGACAATAACTCGAACTTTGTTTTCTATCATGACTTATAGAAATTATATAAATTCCTAAACTTTTAATTTTGAGATAATAGTTTTAAACAGTATGATTATAAGGGTGTAATACCTTATATTCGCCGCAATGTATTACCACCGGGTCCACCCTGAGAAAGCGGGTATGATTTGGTGTTCGATAGTTTATAAACGGTGAACAGACTTGGCTTATCTAACTACATGTATATCAACTACAACAATATCAATGAAATTCCAAGACTGTTTATAACACACTCATGACCACATCAATTTTTAATTCATTTGATTTCCCTTTGAATGAATATCGTATAATCTGCCTGTTATTAGAACGTAATTCTACACTGTTTGAAACCCATTAAGTGTTTTTTCTTTGTAATGCAAATATTAATGTAATGGTTAATGAATGTAAATGCAAACAAACTAGTTTTATGAATAAGTTCGTCAGCGTTATAGACGCAATGTAAAAGATATGTATACGGACAATGGCAATTTTGGTTTTCCCAGTTAATCCATTATAAGCACGTAAATGATAAGACATTCGAGCATTAATCAAAACATGTTCTATTACAAGTAAATTAATCAAGCCTGTCTAAAAATCATTTTTCAAAATCATAACCAGATTTGGTATGTTTAGTGCTAAAAATGAAAAAAATATAATGGAATAAAAAAATATCCTGCCGACTGACCGATCTTATATTAGGGGGGGGGGGGGGATATATAGCATTTTTTTATTGGGGGGGGGGGGGGTAAATTATATTTTAGATCAGATGTGATAACACAAAATTACATTCAACTTAATTTCATATGTTGATAAAATCTTGATTTCAAATTCACCAAAGCCATATATTGATGTTTTAAATAAAAATAGAGCAAAACCATAGTTTAGCTATTGTAACTAATTAGAATACAAGATTTTTTTTTTTTCAAGATTCTTTATTTGTAACGTAAACATATATACATGTTTCTGGTTACATGATCCAATGAATTATATATACAAATAACAATAGCAAAACATTTATAAGTTATACAAGTATATATATACAATTTACATGTGATGCAATTCAAACACGAAATTAGTTAACATAAGATATACTGCAAATTCAAGATATCTTATTATTAGGAAGGACTAAAATTAACAGGTGGCAGTTACATTAATTAACATTATTAATAATATTTTTTCTAATAACAAATGCTTCATATACAAACTTACATAGTCTATACAAAATACCAAAATTTTCATTTCTCATTAACTCAATAAATTTTTCTACATTTGGTTTACCATAAAAGTATACAACGTCATGTAATCTGGTTTACCACCTAAGGACAATTTTATCAAACTCTGACAGAAACTGACATATACTTTGTTTGTTGTTGTTGTTGTTTTTCATTCAGTGGGGGTATCAAGAAGGCCGAGATCAATGTGAGTTTTGACTGTTATTGTCCACAGTACAAGAAAGGTAATTTCAATAGATTTTGTATAAATCTAAAACATTGTAGAACAACTGATGTGCTCAAATATCAAACTTTTACTGATTTATATTGAAAATCAATATTTTATACTTACCATTTCGTATCAAATTAATCTGCCAACTTATATTTTGGTAAAAGACATAATCACAATCAACCGAACAAAAATCATGCAACTAATCAAGTCATTTTTAATAAGCTAAAATGTAGCAGTCAGATTATTGAAATATTTATATATATTATCTTTAAAGGTGCACATGGTAGAAAATTAATTTACCGATGATTTTTTGTTGAAAAAATCAAAGTGCTGAGAGTACTGTCAGGAACAAAGTTTAAATGTTTTAGATAAAACCTTCCTTAAAGAATTAAAGGCCTGTCCCTGTCGAGAATTTGATGAATACTTCACGAAACGTTCATGAGCTTATTCATGATTAGTTCATGGATTTATTCATGACCAATAAAATGGACAATTTGGTTCACGAACTTTGTCCCGATGAAGTCCATGAACAAATGTTCATGAACTAAATCAGGAACCTTAGTCAGTCTTTACCAAATATGCGTTTTTCATTAGGTTCATGAACTATTGATGAATTATTTTTATGAACCTTTGATGAAATTTCATGACCTATTCATGAAACTTCATGAACTTGTCATGAACTGATGATATTCATGTACAGTTCGTGAATGTCATGAATTATTTACAGCCTTCAGTTGATGAACAGTTCATGAAACACTTAGGTTCATGAACTATTGATGAATTATATCGATGAACCTTTGATGAACTATTCATGAAACTTCATGAACTGTTCATGAACATCATCAGTTCGAAAACAGATTCTCAACAGGGAATTATCATCATCATGAATTAGAATCTGAAGGTCAAGTATATAGACTTGACAAAATGTATATCTTTAAGCCAATTAACCACAATTATCAAGGAAAAGCTACATGCTAAAATAAAAGACATGACATACAGTGAGAAATTACTAGCTACTGCACATTCAGTACCTTCAACGCTTTGTTTGTATACACATTGAACTGTATAAACTGTCTGTTGTACTATATACTGAACTTCCAACCATGTGTCATTATACTGAGAGACTATGGAGTATTGCGGCACTACTTTTGTGAATGAAATCATTTCCAGTATGTAGTAAATCTTGTCACCTGAATACTTTAATATTATACTTGTTAGTTTTACAGTTTAAATTGCCAAAATATTCCCCATGCTTTTAAATTCAACAGAATCCTGCAATATATCGTCAACTTTTATCAAAACTGTAAAGTTTGCAATGTATACTTTTACAACAAGTGGTACTATTTTTCTATGATAATGAGAAGTGTCACTGTTTTGTAACTACAGAAAGGGGTGTATAACTATAGAAACTTCCTTCCTAAAAACATGATGATCATTTGTTTTATCATCCTTTAAATTTGCACTGACCTCTTAGAGTAGCCAGTTTTTCAAAGATTGCAGGGAAAAAGGTCCATTTCAATGAAAATTAAAGGTAAAAAGATGCAAAAACACAATATCAATCTAATTTATAAAGGAAAAATATAGGTTACCATGCAATATCTACAAAAAAAATTCAACAAGGGAAACAACGTTTTAAGAATGTATGGTAAAACAAATTATCTAGTATCTAGGGCAAATATCCAAGAAATAACAATAATTGCTTTAAACTTTTATTGAACATTAACAATTTTGTGTAGCATAATTAAATATTTCAGACAAGTACAGCATCATTGATATAATACCTTAAACTTTAAAACGATGGGTTTTATACATTAATAATTTATATACATGCAGTATCCATAATAGTAGTAATATAATAATTATGGCCCATCAGCTAGAGCATTTAGTACTGGGGCCAGAAGTACCAGGGGAGGTGAGGGTACGCTAATAGTTTCAACTGTTATGGTAAGTAAAACTATATTAACTCAATAACTTATCCTCACCCCTTGTCAGATAAAATCTAAAATTACCCCCCCCCCCCACACACACACACAGTGGTTTCCTATGAGCCTGTAGTCTATCAAAGTTATCCTATGAGCCTGTAGTCTATCAAAGTTAGTCATTTCAAATCCTAGACACTATATATATGTGGTCTTTAAAGGTTCAGTTATGAATCATTGTGTCTAATGCAATTCATCCTTGGCAACTGATTATTTTCATGGTGAATGTGGCAGTTATGAGAGGTAAACAAGACTAGTAACCTACGGTATATTATATGATGAGGCTAGTACATGGGGTTTTCCAAAAAAGAGTAAAAAAAGTAGGAAGTAGATTCTACTTGTATAGAATCCAAGAAAATTTAAAATGCAGTTACAAATAGGTATTTTAAGTGAACTACTATTCAAACACACATGTATTGCAATTGTGACCTTTATTACATTAAATGTCAACTATGTAATTAATGGCAGGCATATTAATATACACTGACTAAGCGATCTGTATATAAGATGAGAAGTTATTCAAAATCAATTCAAACTACACACAAATAAATAATATACAATGTAATATAATCAATCAATATTTAATTTCTTTGAAAAGTGTTGCTGACATCATTTTAAACATCAGTACTAGTAAATGAATCGGCAAAAAGGTTTCCCTATAATATGATACTGTCAGACTTTGTACTAATCTTATGATATCAGCTACCAGTATATATACTTAAAGGTATAGATGAAACTATGATATTTTACTCTGACCTTTTAAAATTTATTACACACCACAAAGTACAACTTGCTAATTATTCAGCCAAAAATATCTTGCAAGTAGGACGAAATAATTGTTAATGAATAATTCAGTACTAGAAATAAAAAATGTGTGCTCTGTAACTTAATGATTTATTTAAGGATTACCCGCCCTTAAACAAGCATTCATTCTGGATCATTAACCTTGCTGATATTGTTGTTGTTTTCTTTGAATAAGTAGAATGAATCATTTATAAAATCATTCACCACAAGCCTTTTCAGAATTGTGTAATTTGTAAACATGAAATTAAAGATTATAAAATGCTATATAATCAAAGAAAAGGGAGAGCACTAGTTAGTAATATTACCTCCCTTTATGACATTAGGTCCAATCATTATAACTGACCCAGGTCCAACATTTCAAAATGTTGTATGGTTAAAAGTCAATATTTAATCAATTATGTTGGAATGTCACAATTTATAAGGATCAGTAACATGTACCGCTAACTTTTGTTCATAGTCATTAAGTTTGTACAGACAACTCAATATAAAAGTAACTCATGTTTACCTCATTTTATTGCACATGAATATAAAGTACCACATTATTCATCAGAATTCAGATAAGTTGGATGTTAAACTCAACAATCCAATGGTTTTATATCATTTCAAGCATACTTGATACAGTTTCAGGTGTTAATACAGATTCCTTTAAGTACAAAATGTATTATACAATCACATTATATCTTGAGCAGCTGCTACAGAATGTTTCATGAGTTTGATCTATAAAAATGAAACAAATACAGCATAAAATGTAATAATATCAAAACAGTTTTTATTAAATCACAGGCATCCTAAAAATCGAGGGTTCAATGCAACAGTGTCGTAACTCATATTGAAATGAGAACAAGTTACTACAGTGTTGCGCTGAGCCCTTGAAATGTAGGTTTGCTACCCAAACTTTAAGTTTAAGAGTATTGAAGTAGGTTGTCATTGGTTTGTTAAAATTGTTTGCACTGAAAACGAAAAGATGGAATAAAAAAAATAGAAGAACAAATTGTTGAAATTGCGAAAAAAATTTGGGTCATGGAATTTTTAAATTAAGTGAAACTGCAAACTGACAATTATAAAATTCATGTTGTTGTTTTTTTCAACATGTGTAGAAATTATCTATTGAATTACCATTACTTTAAATGTCTGTGTAACTTATAAATCAAGTTGAAAAAGAAATCACAGTTGTTTCCCTTGAATATAACGTTTTACTTAACATGTGATAATAAAGTGTGTGAATGTGAAATGTGCATTGAGAGTTTTAGTAGAGCACAATGCATGTTACAATCTCCAACATCCACACAAAAAAATTAATACTGCTGACTGAAACAATACACAGGGCAGGTATTTTATAACTAGCAGAAATGTTTATTATATGTTCAACAAATATACACATGTACCAGGCATTCAACCATTCAACAAAACAATCAATAAAATTCAAATATGTGATTATTTTATTAGGCCTAAACAAATGTATGTTTCTGATTGCATGCTCATTAAAAATAGGGTAGATAGGTAGGGACTTCTTTTGCTCTTGAAAGCGTGTGTAAAGATAACAAGAACAACTATAACAAAACGTTATAGTTAGACGAATTACAAGAAGCATTGGTTTAAGTTTTTCGTATGAAGTTGCTTTTATTCATTCCTCCATTATGGAGAGTATAACATATTTACAAGTTATAGATAATACACATATTTTGACAATCATGAGTATTTGACAAATGAATACATTCATGTATAGTTCATATGTACATGGTATTACCATACCATACATCAATGGAATAAAGTACACCCTAAATACTACCAAATCCACCATAGTCTGATATGATAAAATCACATTAAACTTGCATCTAATGATGTTCCAATATTATGCCACGTTAACATCATAGAACAATGCCTACATTTTCAACAACAGAGCAGACGAACAGATTCAGTCAAACAGGACAGGTAACGCCATTAGCCAATCAAATGGCCAGGATTAGCCAAACTAGTAATAGACAATACAGTAACTACTCGCAAACAGCTATAATAAACAAATACTCGTAGGTATAATTTGTCTAGAAAAAATTGAGAAAATAGATGCAAATAAGAAGTCTATGGTCACAGGGGGAAATTAGGGTAGGTCGGCAAACCAGAAATAAACAATTTCTTTTTAACGCCTTGATATATCATCAACAGAAATGAAACAACAGCATGGAAAACAGAATCACACTTATTTAAATGATTTTAAGTTCCAGATCAATTTTTGAGCTTATAATTAAGTCCAAGAAGAAATATTTCAGCAGAATCTTTTCGACTTGCATCAGGTTTCACTACTTTGGCTGTCTCAAACATCCGTCTCATCACAGATAAAATGTTCTTCATATCACAACCTGACCAAAGTTTACACACAACATGTCCACCTGGACATAGGACACCAGATGAGAATTTGAGCACTGAAAGACAAAGCTTACAAATCACTTGATGGTCGTTCTCTTTATTTCCTGATGCTGATGGGGCCATATCACTGATAACAACATTAGCAAGCTGATTCCCAAGGATAGAAAGAATTCTTTGCTGTGTTTCTGGACTTGTAAAATCACTTCTAGGAAGTATTGATACTCCTTCAATGGGTTCAATGTCTTTCAAATCAACTGCAATAACGGTTCCTGATTTTCTGTGTTTATCTGAAAAGATAGAGTAGCATATAGAGTCTGTACTTTCTTAGTATTACAACTGGGTGCAGGACGTTATAAATGATTATCTAAATGTACCAGTGCCTTTATGCACCATTTCAAGCCTTAATGTACCACACATACATTATTTTACGTGTATATTGTCTGTGTCTATTGTTCAAATGGGACAGTACCTCAAAAGGTGATAAATTAAGTGTTAACAATAACATCACATAGTAACTTGACTTAGCAGCTTAAATTCAATACTTCAGCTAAAACATTCATAACAAATTAATTAATGAGACTTAAAACATAATACTTTAATTTCTATTTCAAAGTATTGTGCTAAAATCAATGGATTATATCAAGTAAAATAACTACATGTAATTAATCAATTTATACAATAATTATTACTTGATAAGCATTCACAGTTGAAATAAAGTTTCTCCTAGATGTATGCTTTATATGCCTTGAGTCGTGGGCAGTTCTAAAGATAGATTAGTGGCGCGTGATGACGTCACAGGTACAAGCATGGAAATTACCTCTTATCTACACTAATATCAACTTTCATGTCTGTCTTAATGCCATATACCAATATTTAAAGTCATTATTCATTAGTACCTCTTTAAATCCTGCTTTTCCTTGAGTTGTGGGTTTTAAATATCTCAAAAGTGTAGTGTATACAAAACACATTTAGTCTCACTAAACTATTAAAAATCACTGAAACAAGTTGTCAAACAATATACATAGATAGTAACCTCTTTAATGCTAATTAACTGGAAAATATTAAAATATTTCACACTGAACAGCCTTAAGCGGTATTGTGGACTAAAAAAGTCTTCCCACAATCCTTACTGATGAACTGAACTTTAAATGGCATATATCAATTAATTTGTGTACTTAAATATTACATTCTCTACACTTTATTTAGTTTCTATTGGCATGAATATTAAAAATGAATAAAAGCCAAAACAAGAAAGAAAGAAATTTATTTAAATCATTGTTTTTTGTGATTAATTTCATTAAACGACGATCGTTCATGTAAGTGCAAGTAGCCGATAGCGCAACATTGGTTTTTAATCAGTCGACTACTGATAGTTTTGTGAGATCAATATTTTATCCAGAATTATGTCGCGCATGCGCAACAAACCGTAAACAATCAGTCTGTCATTGTCGGTGCAAGAAATATAAATAAAATAAGAAAACCCTCTCAAAGAAGAATGACAAATATTGAATTTTTTAAGTATATGCAGATAATTTTCTGTTTCATACGCATTTCGTCACTGAATCGTGAACATGATGTTTCTTGACAAATTTACGGATAGAACGTTTCTGAGTGCGATCGTTCTATGCACGTCTCAAGGAAAAGCAACCATAGTTATCACATGTATGTGTATCATTTAGGTGGTACATTACATCATTACTACATCAAGTCCTAATACATTAAGACAGTCTTCAAATTCGGCCATCTGTCCAAAGACCAAGTCGGCCTAAACCATTACCAGTTTGCAGGGTGCTCTGACAGTAAGTTTGTGGCCAACAGGCCTAAAAGCTAGACAAACAGTCCTGCTAGGGGGGGTCCAGGCATTTTCTAGCAATATTTTATAAACTTTTGAGATACATATACATACACATTCTTAATCCTATTCCTAGGTGGATAAATTGGCCTGCAGCCTGCTGTTATTGAGAACCCTGAGTTTGGTGAAAATTGACGGATCATCAGGGGCGGCGGGCATACACGGGACTTCAGACAGAAGACCATTTCCAACAGACGGGAATTTGATTAACTTGACAGGGCCCTCATTTGACTTTTTTGGGGCCGAAATTCAACCCCATTCCCCTCCTAAAATAATATACTTTTTCCCCTATTTTTTTTATAAAAATTCCCCTTAAATTTTTTTTTTTTCGCTTAAATTTATGGTTGTTGACATTAAGTTATTAACCAATGATTAATCGTATATTAATGATATTTTTAAATACAGAGCTATTTTAAGCTAAAACTGTTTATTGCAATTTTATAAGGCAGTTGAAAAAATCCCCTGAAATTTCCCTTTTTCCTCAAAATGACGGGAAATTCCCCTACCTGAGGGCCCCAGGCCCCTTCCCCTAAAGTGCAGCTAGGGCCCTGCATGATGACTCTGGGTCCTGGGAAAGAGACTTAATTTGGCCTGGTTTAGTAACTTTTACATCCATGTCGCATTTGATACACCAAGAAGGCTCTAGGGTGGGGATTTAGACAAATAAGGTTGTCTCTTGGATGGATGGGAATTAGATATCAAATTTTAGAAATGTCAAATTCCCTTGGGTCGGCCCGCCACCCCTGCCCCTGTGCGGGCAAAATATTGACAGGTACGTTAGGGCAGCCTGTTGCCATACCTTGCCCTGAAAATGTCCTTTTTGCAGCAACCTGACTCCAAGAGCCAGGGGCTGCACCACAATCAATGACAGTATCACCGCCTTTCATGATTTTGAATCTATCATCGATTTCCATTAATTTGAAGGCACTGCGACATCGTAAGTTTTCTTGTTGAGCACGCTTCACGAACGGATCATTAATTTGTCGAGTCAACCATTCTCGTGATGATTTCTTTCCAGTGAAATTGTTTAATGATTTAGTAAGAGTTTCTGAAGAACTTATCAAACGGACGCCGTTGACCTTATTATAAACACAGCGATGCAACTTTTTCATGGAGGCCGCCATTGTTGTCAATTCATTCAAAGCTAGCTCCTGGATGTCATTTTTTTAATTACCTTAAACGTTTAATTAAATTCTTATATGCTTCATGTGCAAAATAATTAAATCATATTACAATGAAATTGTTTATATATGCTGTCAGATCGTTTTTCACCAATGAATGAATTATATAGCCGTATTTTCGCATAAGTCGTATTGTGGACTGGTTCCTGTTAACTTGTTAGAACTACAAGGCCTTAGTGTCCTTCCATATGGAAAGGAAACCAGTTCATTGGAAGGCGCTTTTGGCACGTGTAAATTATGACTGGCCCCAGCACTGAACAAAATCAAATTAAAGATAAATCCTCAGCTTTCGGGAAATGTAAACTATTCAATATCTTATCATAAAACATGTGTTTTAGAACTAGGCCCTATCAAGGACTTATATGTATATAAGTCCTTGGCCCTATATATGTGTCCCTAGTGAACTTTCAAAATTTCAATAAAAAAGGCCGCTTATTTTGTGGCCCTAAAATGAGTTAATTTTAATGTTGACTGCTAAAGCATTTGCGTGATGTATACTTTTTCTTTTTCAGAATATAATATTATTGTTGCAGTCAAAGACCCATACTATACTGTAAAGTATAGGTCTTTGTTGCAGTGTACATCCATGGCTTCAGGGACTTATATACGTGTATATAAGTCCTTGATGGCTTTAACGGATAATTAATCCATAATTATTGATGCACAGTTAACTTTTAAAGTTGTGTGTGAAGATCAAACTTGGCCGGAATAACATAATTCTGGATGTGATTTCGGCTTTGTGTTATTTCTAATACTATCCAGTCTCTTTATGAATGATTTAGCAAATCCAGGAGGCGGCCGTGAAGAGTATATAAATGTCTTTGCTTTGACGAAATTGGATATAAAACGACCTGATTTATGTTCTCATGTTAATGTGGATTTAACAACAAAACACTAACGAAGTTTCGGCGTAACCGCCTTAAATTTATCAAGGCGTGACAATGAAATGATAAAACAGCGGACGAATTACGTAATAATTTCATATTTATCTTTTTTAAGTTTCTTATGTTAGCAGACAACTTGCATGATATGACAAGTGTTGATGAAGCGGTATTGAATCCATAACGCCAAATCAATTACATTGCCATTTTTGTAGATTAACTGATACAAAATTGTTTTAAGTCTAATGCTGTGTAGAAATGTATTGCGAAATCTTTAAGAAGTTAGCACACAAGACAATGTTGTGTAATAATTAAGATGCCATATATGAATATTTTATTCGATAATGTCAAATCAAGATGAACGTACTTGAAAATACTGTGTTTTTTGCGTGAATTAATTATCATATGAAAAGTCCACAAAGCAATGAAGACATGCTAGCGTAATTTATCTAGGATCGGCAAATAAACACCATTATCCTAGTCGAAGGTCTTTGACAATGATGCGTATGCATTTACATTGCAGTTAATCGTCAAAGCCGATGGTGTGTGTCCTTTTCTCAATGGACACTCCTAGTTTGTGTTTTTTCCAAGGACTTATATACTTATATAAGTCTTTGGTTTTTTCTGCAATGTAGCTTAACACACTATCAATTTCAGAAGTTATTTCGAAGATTCATGCTTACCACGTACGTGCTGCACGTGCAAATTAACTTTTTTATAAATATAGAGACGTAACGGGATTAAACTCAATAAATGCATTTTTTTTGTTAGAGTTATGTATCTACATAGTGGCTTGTTATAAATGTGGACAGAAAAGAGCTCAGAATATCACAATAATGCATGATCGGTGAAAGAGAATTACGAAAATAGAAATTAAAGTCAGCTTGTCAATACTGTGTAATACCAACTTGAATTCTGATATATTAAATTGGTCCCAGATGATACGTATACATACATGCTTTAAAATACGGTTAGTATTCACCGAGAGACAGTTTTTGATAGTTTATGCCCGATGAGAGCGATGATTTAGACAATTCTGCAAATAATAAAAAGAAATTCACCGTGTGTTAGTAATAATATAAAACAAGACAAAGATGTATACACCACGCCTTCACCCAAAATAGTTTCATTAACTCATAAATATCTGGTACCAATAAATTGGCCCCAGTAAGTATACATTTTATATAAATATCGAGTACCGACAAATAACAATCAATTTTGCATGTGTACAACCATGCGCCAATATACAAATGTAAAAATGGTGTGAAATATCTAACTCTACTCAACTTTACGATAATCGTTGAAAATAGGATTTGGAATTTCATTTCGGTAAAAAGCTCATTTCGATAAATTTTCCAAAATGAAGTTCATTTCTGTAACTAACACACAATTATATTCCGGTTCCGTTAGCACTTGCGCAGTTGTTAAATAAATTGATTTGACAGTATTAGCGAAAATTATTAATTATAAATGCTCAAGCACTTCCTGAAGAACTTGGCTTATTGTCTATTTCCGTGTAGTCACGATTAATTAACGATACAGTTTTATTTCTGAAAGACTAATGGTGAAATTTCATGAGCCATGTAAAGTGTAAACAGATCGATAAGTCACATTCGTGAGGTTTGTTTACAACCGGGGAGCTCATGTCTCTGAACACTGAGCCCAAATCCCCAGGACCTGGATCTCCTAAGCCTTATGATTGTCTGCTAAAGTTCCTGCTTGTTGGTGATAGTGATGTTGGCAAGGAGGAACTGTTGAGTGGTATGGATAATGGCTCCTCAGAATCTCCTTACAGTGCATCGAGTTGTGGTACATATTTCATAAATCATTGATTTTCTTTGCTTCATTTTAATTAACCATTAGAACCAAAAACTGACAGTATCTTTTTATGCAATTTTTGTAATGTTTCTATGAGTATAAAATGAATCAACATTCATGTCTATGTCTTAGATTGTGTATAGTACTATAACATAAACATAGGCATTCCGTGATTTTAATACCAGTAGACCTAAATTATTATTTAATTAAACTCATCAAACAATGCAAATCTGTACAAAGGAAATCTTCCGCTATTGAGCGTATAAAAAACATCAGGGTAGTTAACTCCCCATCTTTCGATTGACAGAAGTCACGATATTCACCAAAAAGCATGGGTTCCAACTTTCCTTCTTCAATCATCAATGCGTCACCGTGCATTTTTTCAGGAATATCGATTTCAATGTAGTGTGCCAAATAACTATATTGCATAAATATGTAACACCAAGTGCTTTAAAATTGTTAATAGCAATTCAGACTCATTTAAACATTCATTTTTTCTGCGAAATATTATTGATTGGAACCGGCTTGAGGACATTATTGTTGTGAGTGTAGACTCATTAAACGGCTTCAGGAGTGCCGTTCACAAGTGGGACTAAATCTTCCCAGCTCTCTCCCGTTGCATCTGATGCTATAATTATAGCCCTGCAACATACTTAATAACTTATCCAGATCCAGAATAGCAGATCTATATTTGTATGGGTTATAATATCTGGGAATATAATTATATGCAAAAATGACTAATAATTACAGTAATTTCTATTCACTAGTGGCCATTGTATTTTAGTTTTTACAGATTTAAATTTTCTATGCATAGTGTTTCACACAATATAAAATCTGCATGACAAATTTAATTAAAAGCAATCATATCAAAATTCAAATAACTGAATATACTCTCTAATGTAAACAAATTGTCAATGAATATTATTTGTTTATAAATACTTAAATGTATGATATGTAGGAGTAGGACTAAGGTGGAAAAATCTATTAGAAAAGATCATACTGATACAATTCAGTCCTGCTTATGTTCTGTATCATAATTGGTAGCATATTAGAATTTAATATACATCTGTGATGTGTGAAAATTATAACTGGATCAAGCCGGGTAAAGTGCCGGTCCCAACCCGCCTTAAGTGTGTGTTGTCTACTTGCAAAATCGTGGGCAAAACTTGGCGATCCGTACATGCTGAGTACAGCCTAGGCACGAATTTGGATGCATGCAGACACGACATAGCACTTTTAGTGCACGAGGAACTTTCACTGCGTTTGGCCTGCGGACGGGCTACGGATTTACAGTTTAAATTTACTCTGGGCAGTACTCACGTTCATCATACTTGCAGACACTTACTACGTACGAGTGAGAAAGGACATGGTTCGCAAACAGCACGTGCAGATACTGCCTTCGTACGATAATGTGGCATTAGCACAATGATAGTACGTTGTAAGCACCTGTAACTCGCCATGTGTGCAACATGCAATGCGCACAACTGCTAATGGCAGGTGTGGTGTGCGGGTCACATACATACACCTTGCGCAACCGTGCGAGTGACATGCCTATACATAATTCTTCCCTGCTCTTGCAACACCTTTCCCACATTGTCTGAAAAACGTGGCGGCCGTGGCCTCCCCAATAAACGTACTGACTTAACACAGTGTGGGTTGTGACCTGGCCTTAAGTGTGCTACTGAAAAAAACAATATATAGATATTTGCTAAATTACTGCTATCTTTGATACCTGTTCCTTTATACTTTTAGGTATTGAGTATAAGACAACCACAATTCTGTTGGATGGACGTAGAGTGAAGTTAATGCTATGGTAAATTTTTTTGCACAGTTCAGTGATTTGCACACTTCCATACAATTTTCATTACGTAACTTAACAATATAAGTTATAACAATTGTCATAAGAAGAAAGTGATGTATTTAAGAGTTATGTACATGTATTTATTTTACTGCTTCAATCGTAATACATAATTTGAAAAAAATAAGAATCGTCATTACTACATTAGTACATCTTCTTATTTATTTTTATTATTATTATAGGGACACATCTGGTCAGGGTAGATTTTGTACGATATTTCGTTCATATTCTAGAGGAGCGCAGGTGAGGAAGTGCATTTTTATTGATTGAGCTTGTATATTTCTCATAACTTAATTGATATTTTAATTGAGTTTGTCATTAATCTGAGAAGAAAAAATAGTGTATAAAATTGATCAAATTATCATTAAAGGTCATTTTCAAATCAGTTATAAATGATTGGTGTTTGAGTGAAAACAGTACCAAGGTAAACTGGATAAATTAGTTTTTACAGGGTTCATCAAACAGTCCTATTGTCAACTTTGTATAAATAAATGTTTATCACTATGGAATCATTTCTCCAATTTTTTTTCTGTCTTTAACAGGACTTGTATTTTCCTTCCCTACATCAGTACATGCATCATTGTTATTTTACAGGGTATTCTCTTGGTTTATGATATCACAAATAAATGGTCATTTGATGGCATTGATAGATGGATCAAGGAAATTGATGAAGTGAGTTTCATTTTTTTGACTATTTGTGTAGACTTACTAGACTATTTCTCGGTATAAATTTATTTCGTAAGTATTCAAGCACAATGTCGTGAATCCATTTCTCTTAATTGTGTGCATTTGTAATGTACAGCTGGATTGCAAAAGTTCAGAACCATTTGTCAGTCAAGCTGAATTTCCTTCTATTTCAATATGGATTTGATATGAAAGTTTGAAGTGCAAAACACAGACTTGGGGGAAAATAGTCTAGGTCAGGGACCAGGAACATGTATTTTTATAGCTGTAGAGAAGGTAGCTCAGTGGTGATGCACTAAGCTCTCAATCCAGAGGTCCCAGGTTTGTTTCCCAGCCTGGGTCATGCAGATTTAAGAAATTCTATTCATAGTATTTCCCGCTATATCTGACCATGTGGACTGTATAAATACTGGTTAAAGGTGCAAGGAAGCTGTGTATCGGTGCTATACACCGGGCACATTAAAGAATCAGACTGTCTATTCAAAATAAGAGCTAGTCGCATCCCGCGCCAGTCATGCCTGTGTCTAATATCTTCCTCTCCCTTCTAGGGGCTTCCTTTAAGTCTGTCCCTCTGATCAGATCATGCTGTATCTGCACTTGTAGTGGATGCATCTGCGCCTTCGTGGCTGCAACATATTAATGTAAAGCGCCTTTGAACGTATGAACAGTACGAAAAGGGCACTATATAAATCTGGAATCTATAGAAACACACAACCTTTTTCCAACTATTTTACTCTATAAACCAGATATTCTTTTGATTTCAATACTATTACTACATTTATGATTGCAGCATGCCCCAGGAGTGCCAAAAATACTTGTTGGTAATCGCTTACATCTTGCCTACAAAAGGCAGGTCAGTGAAGGTGAAGCGGAGGCTTATGCTGTAAAGAATGAAATGGCTTTCTTTGAAGTCAGTCCATTGTGTGATTTCAATGTAACAGAATCCTTTGCTGAATTATCTCGTGTTGCCATAAAAAGAAACGGAATGTCAAGATCTTGGGGCGGTTACAAAGGTGTGTATGTAAAAATAAAAACTAGAAATACCTGATTAATTACATTGACTATTCACTACATTCACATAGTGTCAGTGGTATTGTATTTTCTCTTCAGAGATCAATCTTATTTTTGTACTTTGATAAACATTTATTTGTGGTAATGTAAATACCGGTATTCTACACAGACGTTACATAGTTTGGTCTGGTAGTGTTGGGTAAATATTCATCATTTTATAATTCAAATCGTTCATTTGGCTATCATACCTTCAATACCTGGAAAGTAGGGTTATAAGAGTATAATTATGTCATTTACATGTCTGTGTACGTTCAAAGTTGAGCTTTAAGTGTTATAATCAGGAGTGACAATATATCTGAAATTCCAGATTTATCTGTCCTGAAAGAACTATGACTTTTTAGCAAATTGAAAGGTATTTGATGAAAATATCTTATGGAAAGGCAAAGTTATGGTCAATTTAATCTGCTCAGAAGACAGTTTGAGTTAAATATGGAAACAATGTGGTTGAAGGCCTCTTTTTGGCAAAAACAGTTGCCAGGCCGCACATGATTTTCAGGATTTTTAATTTTGCTCTTTTGACATCCCTGTATTATACAATGTTTGATTGGACATTATCTTCAAAGAGAGTTTTCTTGTAGTATTCAATTCTGATGTATCTGAATTAAAGAATAATGTCTGTATGTCATATATATTTTAATTCAAGTCTGCCAAAATAAAGCTCGCATGCACAATGTTGCATATTGAACTAGTCAGATTTGATGATTAATACAATGTAATTTAATGATAATCATTTACGTATTCTTTTCAGTATTAAGTCTTCAAGAATTGGCATGTAGAACTATTGTATCTACTACCACTATCTATGGAATAGACCAGTTACCATTACCAACTACTCTGAAAAATCATCTCAAATCATATGCTCTCACAAACAAGACTCGTGCACGGATGCTCAGTTTTATCCATAGGGACACTAAAGATAAACATAAGAAAACAAAGTATCTCAATCCTACAGACTCACCACCTTCCCATTGCAGAAAAAGTTGTGTGATTAGCTAGTACTTGCTGTAGTGCATTAACTTGAACTGCATGGGTAAATGCTGAAGCATTCCAAATGAATAAAAATCTCATACAGTTGGAATACCTTGGTACTTTTGGTGCAGTGCAAGCAGAATTATCGGATTATGTGCTAATACAGTAGTGTTTGCTGTGCTGCTTGATTCTTTCTCTTATTTCTTTATTAATCGAGGACCAGCAAGATTGATTCATCCAGTTGTGCCCTGATTTCATCTAGAAACATACTGATTGATTCCTTCACTTCGGTTCCCGACTCATGCTAAACATGTGGAAGGATTCCTTGATTGAAGTCCCAAATTTGCTTATGATCACATGATTACATGTTAGCTTCAAGTTGGGCTCAAGTATCATGTTCTGTATTGTCAGGTTATAAATTGTTTGCTTATTTTCAATTTTTCTTTTCGATACAATCTGTACACCAATTTGATTACATTATAAATGTGTACTCTTCACGGTCATTTAAAATCATTCTAACACAATGATCTCAAGATACTAATATTTTGAATCATGATTGTGATGCATCATTTCATTATGTACATTTCATCCATTCATTTTATTGAAAACTTCATTAAATCTCGATATTCACTGAATTCATGGTAGCGACAAATTTAGATGCTCAAAAAATGTATTGGACATGAATCATTTTTTTGGTATATTGGTTCAAAGTGGGATGTCACCTCGTGTAAAATTCCTTTTTTGTGTCACGCTGTCTTGAAGTGAGGTCCTTGAGTATGATCTACCATGTGTGCTGATTGTAAGAAGTGAGTGTACCAATGAATGTTAATAATTCTATACAATAGTTGCTATTTATTTATAAACTTCTGCCAATGTATATAGTGTTCCTGTTACTGAAGTGTTAGAATATATTTGCAAAGGTTTTATTTTCATTTAATTTGCTTGTATACCTTAGTCATACCTCAAAGTTGTTGCTATAGTGCAGTACATATGTATTTGGTCCTGTATCATGACTGTGTATGAAATGTGTATGAAACAGTGGTTGCATGAAAAATATGACAAATAGTGCTTGTTTACTTTACTGCACCACATTTTTATGTATGATACTGAAAATAAAAAGGTTTATACTACTTGCGTGCGGTACCCTTTGCTCAAAATTTATATGTATTGTCAACTTTCTGTTAGATATCGAGGGTTCAACGCAACAGTGTCATAACTCATATTGAAATAAGAACAAGTTATGACAGTGTTGCGCTTAGCCCTCGATTATATACTTAAATTACATATTTAAATTAATACTCAGAGTCACTAGGATGCTAGCTTAAAACAGTACAAGTGACACCATAACGGTATTAGATTTTGGAATGAGTGAAAGAATTTTAAAACAGATAATGAAGTTTGGATGAGCTTGAAGATGGATGTACTCGACCTCAGACTTGCCGTAAATGACTGTTTAAATATAGGTCAGTATTAGCCTGACTATCCTGGTTAATAAATTCTAATTGTGAAATGTTTGTATTTACTATTCAAATTCTTTTTGTGACTATATATTCTGCATATCATTTTAATATCATAATGAATTATTCATTTTATTGGAAGAAAAATAGTTTCTGCTAATGCAACATCATATCATACTGCTATAGTGCATACAGCTACATGCAGGGTTCTCAATAACAACTGGCCACAGGCCAATTTAGCCGCTTAGAAACGATTGAGGGCCGGTTAGAAATCTCAAAAGTTTAAAAATAGTTCTGGAAAAATGCCTGGACTCCCCCTATCAGGCTTTTAGTCCAGCTTTTGGGCCTGTTGGTCACAAACTTATTGAGAACCCTGTACATGGTACACCAAACTCACTTCATTGTATTCTAGATTATAGTACATGGAGTAGAACCACCATTGCTCATACACATGTTTTGCTTACCTAGATTTTACCAGTATTGCTCTAGAGTCGAACACGTGTTCACACAATGTTGGTTTATAATATAAATAATATGTGTCCTACATCAGATTAGTGTTATTCAAAAATGCTAAATATTTATAATCATGTATATTATTTGGTATTAACTATTATATAATTTCATTAGTATGTTGTAATTCCTTGATAGTGGGTCAATCCAGATTATTTCATTTTTAATGACGACTAAGTGAATTTATGTATAAGTGTATTCTGAGCAATTTAAATGATCTGAAGTAAATTCCTTATTGCAAGATTACTTTTTGAACCTGGGCATTATTATAGAATCAGTGCATTAATTTAACATTTTTGGTTGAATATTTAAATTGTTGGGATTTTTATATTAGCTTGTTTATGCTTGATGTATTGATAGATAAATAAGTATGTTCTTATTTCAAGATGTGTTTAATCAAAATGATACAGATTTAACAGCGCTACGAGTTATGTACGATATTTTATATTATTTATTGTTGTATTATCGCGTACGATGTACTGATCATACCATTTATCTGTCTCATTGTATTGTATCATTAAAGGGGCATACCCTACAACTTGATGCATTTAGAATTAAGGCAAACTGGTGATAAATTAGAAGCTTGTAAAGAAAAAAGCCGACAAAGAAAGTTTCAGCCAAAAATTCATCCAATTAAAAATAAAATCATAAAAATATGTATTTGTGACACATACATTTAGTCATGGAAATTTTTGGGTGGAAGTGATTTATTATTCATAGTTATGTTTTTTGCGGCTAGTGCATAAACTAGTCATTTTATGACCCATATTCTTCCTGCAATTATCCATTATATATTGTTTTACATATACATCTAGCACATTTTTACACTTTCACAGAATGTTTGTCAGTTGTAGGGTATGCCCCTTTAATACATTGATATATATATATATATGATGTATTCATTGTCATATTATAAGTCATGGAGAGTCTTTAAAGTTCATGAAAATTTCTTTAGATTATGTATTCCTTAAAGAAGTAATTTAATTATCATTTTTTACTAAAAAAAGCACAAAAAATATTGGTTTAATTTTTAAGATTTTCATTTTAATCACTAACTGTGCGTTTGGATTTTTTATTATCAATAAGCTGAAAGTATTGTTCGGTAGGCTGCTCAAGTCTTCAATATTCATTGTACAAAATCCCTGGAGTTGTAAACAGATATAGTCCTTCTAGTGTTTGTTATATGTTGTCTGATAATTGTTGTACTTATATCAATTTTCCTAGTATTTACTGACAGTTTTGTTCGCTCCGTAAACTCCCCTATGTAAATTTTCTAACCTTATCTCTTGTCTACTATTGATGCGTTTAAATGATTTCTGGGAGACTTGATACTCTGAGTTATCTATGTCATTAATGATTGTTAAGATTTTTCTGATGTTTAACATGCTTGCTACCTAAGTTAGACTAACATTCAAGACGTCTGATAAGTTCGTTAAATTACAATACCTTAATGTTACTGTTACTATATATTCTGGTTAAAAATTGTTGATGTGGTCTCTTGTTTGTAATATTGCAGTATTTGATGGTTGTTAAAAACAATGTTAACCTTATTTTTACCTTAAGTTCAATTAATTGATGTCCCAGCCAATTTTCTTTAAGCCAAAAACAATATAGTGATAAATATGTGTTGTTACGCACAAATATTGATTAAACTTCAACTATCATGTATATAGCTCAACACTGTAGAATAAGAATTCAGTGTTGTAATCTATTAAAGCATTTGTTGATAAATCAAATTCAGTCATAATGCATAATGTACATCATGTCATGATCATGGTGTACTGTTTCAAATTTGTTTGATTAATAAATTTTACACGTCATCATTCCACACTTTCTTTGTGGAATTTACACAAAATATGCTGAACTCCAATAGTGCTTTATAGTTTATTTCGTTCATTCACTTAAATGACTGACTGATGTATCCATGTGCTTCTGGTGCTGTCTTATCATGTTGACCTTTTATTAGAAAACCACTGAATCAATCAGTACAAATACAAATCAATAAGTTATGTAGTGACAATGTATCATATGTAATGATCCATCACAATTACCGGGCTTAATTTATATTTATTTTACTGCTGTGTAATTTTCCATTTGTTAATCTGTTTAGTTCTTAGCTTATTCAGAGACTAAATTGTAGGTTGTACATTTTGAATACCGACTTTAATACTTTGGCTACTTTAGAATATTAATAGTGTCTTAATTCAGATCAGGTGTTCATTTCTTGAAATAGGTACAATTAAATCTGTGTTAGTGGCCACCTCCAAAATAAAGGCCATTTAATTTGAATTTTTGGGTGGAATTGACATTAAAATGAAGGCCATTCTTTTGATAACTGATATTGATTATTTAGAACAAAATGACCTCTGAATAAAGGCCACATGTCAATATAGACTTGATTATGCTTTTCCTGAGGGGGGTCTTTGTTTACAAGTTTGACTGTACTTATTTGCCTTATACTTGTAAGTAAAATATAAAAAATACATCCATGATATAGGCTGGAATAATTTATGTTTGTTTATTTTGAAATGGTGCCGTTTGCAATTATCAGTATCCAGAGTTATGTATGATTTGCTATCTTAGAATCTCATTTGATCTCAAATTTTCATATTTTCTTTCTTTTGTAAATAAGCTTCCGTTATTTTGTTATTTTTTGCTGTGATGTAAGTTAATAGACCAGTGTTCTGATGAATATCTGTCACAGTCCCTTCATGGGAGTCTGCATTCTCAACATTACGATTCAGGGATTTGAATTTGAAATGCTCCGAGTCGTCATTTCTGTGAAACGTGTAAGGCGACCCCCAAACCTTTCGCCGATATATTCGAGTCCTTCAGCTTCAAGCTCACTCACATCCCTGAAGTTGTCTACATCGGCACACTTAAAGGGTATTATCATGAGAAATCTAATGAGACATTCTGAAGTTGCTTCTTCAAAAGTTTACTCTGAATGTCTTCTCTTTTTTTCCTTCCTGATATTTTTATTTTAATTTTTTTTTCAAAATAACTGAAATTTTTTGTTTGTCTGCAAAAATATTCAGCTTTTAATTTATTCCATGAATTTTATTGTTAACTGAAATGTAACTGTCTTCAATTTTTATTTCTGTTCATTACCTTGGTTATAACATGGAGACAATTAACTATCCCATTGATTTAATGATCAACGCCTTCTTTATCTGCTTTATATCATTTATACATTTCATTTCATTTTGCTAGTCGGTGTTTAGCCAGTAGTAGGAAAAAGATGTATATTTATATAACTTCTGTAAAAAAGATTGACTTGATAGCACATGTATACAATATCAGGATTTATTGTAGAGCTCTGTCTAATAAGCCTCATTTTAGTGTTATTTTAATCTATGCTTGAATCGTGTACATTTTGTAGTGTTGATACATTGCACAGCTATTTTAGACTGTAGTGACATGAACTCATTGTATGTCAGTGTATCGCTACATTAACTGCTTCATCAGAGCTAGTACAAGGCAGCGTTTTTGTAGATACCTTTGTTTCGATAAGCCATGAAAAAAATGTTTTTGGTTACCTTCTTTTTAAAAATAAGGGAGGTAGGTACAGATTATTTTTTGAGTTTTTTTAAAAAATATTCTTTAAAGCATGTAGAGAGGTTAAGAAGTAAGACATTGGATTAGAAATTTATATCATGGGTCAAGGGTAAAATTAAGAAAGACCAGGTTTCCAGAACAGCAAATGTTTTTATTTTACACATGAATGCATATTTCTCTTGTGAGGTTAAACACTTAGATGTTCATTTATTTGGTTTATATTTTATAATGTTGTTTCATGAAACCTAAATTATTGTAAGTATAGTCCAACCTGTGTTTGGAGCCACCTCTGAGTAAGGTCACCCTGTTGAAAATCTTTCATTGATTATTTGAAACAAACAGACCTCTGAAAAACAGTTTACCTGTCAATAAAGGCCACATTTTGTCTTTTCCAAAGGGGATCTTTGTTCACATATTTATCTATACATGTATACATACATATAGTAACCCCTGGTCTTGTACTTATATATATCATTTTATCTTGGCCTATTTTGATTCATGCAGATATGCTATGGTGTTTGTCTTTTTGATAGGTTAACATTCATAAACATTAAGTGGGAAAGCATTCTGACTAATTTTTTATTTGATACCAATTTGCTCTTTTGTTATTAAATTACAAAATATACTTAGGTAACATTTTTCAAATAAAGAAGTATTTCCTATAATAGATATGCGATTGATTGAATTTTGAGCACCATTTATTTTTGTTTTACAACATTTGCAGTACATTTCATGACAATGAAAACTCTGTAGAAATATCAGATTACCAGTACATGTAGTTTATAACAGACAAACGTTTATATAGTATGTAGTTTGATTCCAATGCGAGCGCTACTATTATGAACATTAAGAGAATAAATCTGGTACAGTGAGTTATACATGAGTATAGCTTTTACTTTTCCTGTGTGATGTAAATTCACTGTTGAAAAGCTTGTATATAGAATGATGTAAATATGTATATAGATAATTTGTATAAAATGTTTGTTGTTTTGTGATAATGGTCACCATTTCTATTTGAAAGAAAGGTGGAATAAAACTTTAAAAACATATATTCATTATTTTCTCTCTCTCTCTCTCTCTCTCTCTCTCTCTCTCACTGAATATGTAAACTGAACTGAAGAAAGTGATGCTAAGTGTGTATTATCTACAACAACTGTCTGAAAGAAGCTCAAATAGCTGTTCTATTAACACCAATACCAATGTTAAGCTGGTTCCCATTCCATATTGCATTGTACGTTTATGTACGGACAGAGTCATCAGGGAATCAGATGTTACTTATGTACACTTCTTATTAAACTGGTCCCCATTCTATGGTGCAGTGCAGTGTGGTGCAGCCTGAGTCAAAGGGACCTAGGTTACTCTAGATGTCACATTTTGTTCATCATTGTTGTGAGGGATGTACTATGTTATATTCTCATAGATTAGGCATCAGAATTAACAGAAAATCAACAGAAAAATCTGACATCTGAACAGACAAGATTGACAAAAGTCGGTAGACTTAATATCAGATACAAGCATTGTTGACTAGCTCACCTTTGTGTATGTTGATTAAAAATTATAAAATCAAACTTGTGGATTTCAATCGAAATCTAACAGTTCTAATAAAAACCTATGCTATATACATATACTCTGCACTGCCTTCACAAGACAGAGATTGGACACCCCCTGAAACTTTGTTTCCTCTCATATGGCGTTTGCACGTGCGAACGTTTGTATTCAGTTCTAAATGTGGTCAAATATAAATGGTTTAAAGTAGCTTACTTCGTATTGAAAGGTTTCACATGCATACACCATTCGCGAGTTAACACTTGTTTCAAAAATCGTGATGCAACATCCAAGTTGAAATGAATGTGTCAGACTTGAAACTGCGAAACGTGTTACTGCAATCAAAACCAAGGTTATTGTTTGTTGATCTGAATTGATTTCACTCGATATAAGGTCTGGAAAAACATTCAAGTTGATCTAAAGAAAGAAGCAACATCGTTCGCCAGTGGTTGTTTTAACCGTTGAAATAGAATCCTAACTCTGCTAATGGAATATCGAGTTCTAAGCTTGTAAACAAACTGACGGGTATTTTCTAAATGCTATAGACCATATTAAACGCAGCGATATCTGTTATGATAACTAAGTGTTTACCGATGTATACAACAACAATATTGGAATTGCGTCTCATTGTCATTGTATCACCACAATGTGGGTGATCAATTTATGGACAACTGCCTCTGTGACTATCAAGCTTATTTAAACATCATTAGAACACCGACCTGGTTGTATTCTTTTACTGTACCTATTTTTCATTTGTCAAGTTTACACCAAAGTACGAACATGGACATTCTATGTGTAACTCTTTGGTTTATTCTTCAAGGTAACTCAACTTTGTTTACTTCATTTTGCTACTGTTAATTCGCACCTTTTATCACTTGTCAATTATCGTGTGATATTTCCTCGTTAGAATGCCTACAAATATATCATGGTCTTGTTGAATTGTTAAACTGAACGATAGTTCAGCCTTCCATGGCCGTCACTCTCTCGGATTTTGATAAGGAACAATGTACGACGTTTTCACATCCGTCATGCAATTGTGTAACTGGATTACGCTCCATGTTGAAGTGCAAGTCTGAGTAAGTTCAGTATCCATGAGTACTTACAGTACTTTGTATATTGTAGTTAGCTACGTGGAAAGCGACCATGGCGAACGACAAGGTGTGTTGTTGTTTATGGAAGCAGGGAGCGCAATCTCGTTCAGCGATCTATGGAATGATAAAAGTCTCTCAGATACCACAAACCTGGACCGCCACCAAAATACAAAATATCAATTCTTCCAGAACATAACATTTTTCAGAAGTCCTCTTATAGATCGCCTGGGCGAATTGAACGTTACAATGGTATGTATTAAATTTGTCCACATATAATTATGAAATCAATATCTTGCGCGTTAAATTAAAGTCGGATGAATGGCCACTCCGCGCACATATTTCTCATTCTGTAAATGAATGTGTTTGCTGAATCAGTCAACGATGAACGCTTCGTAGAGGAAAAAAACGTCGTAGGCCTACTTATGGATCACGTGTTTAACGCCGTTTATAGCAACCATGTTTCTGTTATACATAGCGACCATTCACCTAACCACTTTTCCTGGAATGCATTATAATCAATACTATATAACTCACCCTTCCATAAGAAGTCGGCATTAACTTAATTCTCTAAACATGGAAGAAAATGAAGGGTTATAAGTCCATTGCACTAACGACTGGGCCATGGCCGAGGTCTCAGGGACCTCGTGACACTATAGTACGTGCACATGTGCTTTAGATTCGTATCGAATGACTCAATCTTGAATCAATGTGTTCCTAAAAACAACCATTTGGTATAATGTGAAAGTTAACTGTCTATTCAGTGGTTTAAGTTGATATGTTAAGTCATGCTTGTGAACAAAGGCCACCCGTTTTGGAAATACCCACAGAATGGTACCTTTATTCATTTTGGGGATCTTCACACGCCGGTAGCCTATGCCTTTATTTTTATTGACTGATGGCACTTATAGTTCGGGGTTTCTAAATAGTCAATAACGTTTTTTCTTTAAAATGACATTTATTCAGAGGGTGGTCTTTATTCAAGATGGCCGCTAATACAGACTTGACTGTATGCATTTACATATAATTAACTGAACTGGGCGTTATTCTATCGGCTTCCAGTTAGAGATGCTCATCTTGAACGCGGAGGGCGGATACATGGGTTCATACATATTCACAGGGATGAAAGACGCAAACTTCCTGGATTCAGACTTTATGTTCAGTTTTGAAAATGACGAGGATATCATCTCTGATTAGTAAGTATATACATCAGAATCACGATTATCCGGCATTGAAGAGTCCGAAATATAAGTTCGAAAAGTCTGTGCTTTCGTATAAGCCAAGGTTTGGTTAATCTTAATGTGTTTGTATTCGTTAAGACTATGAAAACATCGAGCCCAAACTTTTATTTCGTGGGTTTTCGGTCCTATATATAGTAACCCATTGTCGGAAAATAGGGGTTCTATTGAATTGTACAATTAAACAAACCCGGTTAGATAAACAAATAACATTATTATTGTCTTGGGGTCATGGGTACAGCACCCAATCGGTACTAGTACGTCCCTCCATGATACCTCTATTGATGTTTTCCTTTGCCGTTCATCCTTAATGTAACCATTATGTGAATACGTTGTCAGTTACCTATAGATACGTTCATTATATCAATATTACGTGAAAATTGTACAGCTCTGAACATTCAGATGTCAGCCTTACACAATGAAATCTTTTTCTCTGGGATTTAACGTCGCACCAACAGCCAGCTTAATTTGGCGACTTTCCAGCTGAAACCGAGGGCCAGAGTAAAAACACAGACTTGTGAAATTGTCCCGTCCCGGTGGAACCGGGTTCGAACCCACAGCTGTGAGAGGCCCGGCCTTGATTATTAGTCTGTGACCATAACCAGTCGACCAGGGAGTAATAGAAGATAGAGCAACTACTAGAAATGGCTTAAAAAGACACAAACAAGCAATAACTTAATATTTTCAGCCCGGACGGTCCATTTGTGAACATCTACAGCTCACAGCACCATGACTTATTTTCGTTCATGTCTATCCACATGAAATCAGGACTAGCAGACCTTCATGGGGAACAGTTTATTGTCAGTACTAATGACACATTCGGTGGTCTAGCGAGTGCAGGTAGCTTCCATTTTTATCTTAATACGTCAAAAATAGAATTTCCTGAGGCGTAACATGTTTTTTGTAGATGATATACTGTGGAATCATTAATTTTCGTTGGGGATTTAATTTCGTGGATTTCGTGGGTCGACTCATCCACGAAATCAAATCGCCACGAATTCAAATGCAGAGATAAGGCATTTCTTTTCAAAATTCAAATTCCACGAATTTATGTCCACACGAAATAGCCATTTTAGTAAAAACCACGAAAATTGAACCCAACGAAAATTAATGATTTCACAGTACATGTACGTACCAAATCGTTTGTAACATGCGAATTTCTTTACTACAGTTCCTTACATTATTATTGCGATCGTATGTTTTTAGAATATGACGATTGCTATATGGTATCAAGTGGCATGGACTACATAGTTGTGACGTCAGTGTATGAATGCACGTTGCATTGTCTTACAGTAACAGGATGCAACCATACGGGCATTTACACGGTTCATATAACCACACAGAACTCAGTAAGTTTTATTTGACAGAAACCATAGACAAGAAGCTATCAATGTTTGTATGATTATGTTATTATAGCATTTTTGTACACATGTTACCATAAGAGTGCACATTTGGGTGTTCTTCGTACATGGTGCGATAGAGACTGCATGTTTTTTATTACGAAGTACACCCAAATCAGGAGCGTAGCTTGCTCTATAATAATGTGTAGGCACCTATCTAAGAGGGTCCGGGGCATCATTTCACCGTAGATTGCCGGTGACGCATTCAGTAGCATAACTAAATTCTGAAATTCGATATTTTTTCTGTTTGTATAGCCTATTTAGATATAACTCTATATAAATGTAAAATTAATAACATTTTAAGACAAAGAATCTAAGAAATATTGAAGAAATTATTTTCGGATTACGGAGAATTTTGCATATAATTACCATACCACTACGTTCAAATTATCTCCCTTATTAAAAACCACAAAATGTGATTCTGACTTTATTTTCCTGTTTTTCTGCCTCAAATCCTTAATTTAACATCCTTGCTACTATCCCTATGTAACAGTCAAACAATTATTTAGCTGATTATAATGACAAAAACGATATTATGTAAAGATGTGTCTGAGGACCGTGGGAAAATTTATTTTGGATTCAAAAGTCAGTTCGAGTTGCTTCCCGTAGATATTAAGGTATTGGGAACAAGAACAAGAAATGTTTGTCCGCGAACACTACACACTATATTGGGTAATTTATCTCTAATTATTGGAGTTAATTTTTTGAAGATTATTATTTATGTAGAAGTATATTTTGTGAGAAACTGCGTCTAATGTACTTGAATATTCCGAACACATAAATGTCTATAAGGTATCAAATTTACATATTTCTTCCTTTATATAAGCATGACTACCTATTGTTTGTGTCTGTTAAGTCTACAACAAAAACATGTTTTTATAAATTATGTCTTTGACTGTCAGGGGCGTAGCTTGTCCTATAATAATGTGTAGGCATCTTTCTCAGGGGACATCTTTTCATCATGGATTGTCCGGATACGCATTCTGCAGCATTTTCTGGTGTGCTATAGCCTAAAATATTATAATATGAAGTTCTTGCAGTTCTGCATGTACGTTGTTTAAGCTCTGTTTACTCTGATGGTTCATTCTTCCGAACTCTAACCATTGGTTTTTATTGCTTTTAAACTTTTTCGGATTGCTATTTCTTTTTGTTAGGCACATGCCTACAGTACCTTAAGGAAGCTACGCCAGTGCAAATATGCATTCTACCCGCCTTAATCAATAACTGCTAACTAACACGGGCGTTTCCGTAACTGAGAAATACGCATTCTAGTTTGGACAAACGATTGCGCCTTCGTACTCCTCGTGCATATCGTGTACTAATTAGTTCTTTGAAACTATGAAGTTAGATCGCCGGTATTATATTCTAAAATATTATTAAAAGCAGTCCTTGTCACTGACTATAGAATGTGAATCGGTGATAAATGGACTTTTCTTATATGAGATTTATAGACACTTGGTTGCATATTTATTTAAGCTGATATACTAACTCGGTTATACATGCTTTGTTTTATAATTATTATAATATTTCATGCATTATTTGATATGATCCTGTCAGAATTTTCTTTCACTTTTTCCCAGTACAATCAATCAGCAATGCTCGTTTTTAAGGATAAAATACTATTTATTTGGACTAAAAACACTTAGGCCAAAAAGAATTGTTAGTTTATGGTTACATGCTCATCCGAAATAGGGTAAATAGGTCGGGGCTTTGTTGACTCATGAAAGCGAGTGAAAAGGTAAAAAAAGTGAGAAAGTGCATGTACCCTTCCTCAGGGCCTAATAAAAAGTATAAGATCGAGGGTTAAAATCCGGATAGGTCAAGTAACCGGAAACAAAGAATTCCCTACAAAACTATGGTATCATATTACTGCTTACACTTTGCGAGTAAATATGAACGAAAGCTTTCTAAGTTTCGTGAAAAAATATTTTACCTTCATGAAAAAATCTTAATCGTCCATTTATGCCGCCATTTTTACGTCCTTTTTAAATGTCCCCGCTTGAATGTACGTATGGTCATGTTCCAGTGGACGTTTTTTTTTATTATTATTCTAGAGTATTAAAGAAATCAGGTGTGTGGTGTTTACTTCTGTAACTGTCCCTACAACAACGTCAGCTCTGTGTGGTGACACCACGTGTCCGGACGGGAACATTTGCGGGGAATTTATCGCAAGTCCGATCCCCAGTGATATAAGCGTCAATGTGTACTCGGTCGGTAAGTAACTTATACAAATTGTAAGACTACGTAACGTACGTACGTAATAAGTCCGTAGCAAAATTCAAAACTACAATTCTGTGAATTAGTTCATTAGATACTAAGTATTGTTGATAGATATCATTTCTCGGTACCCCTTTTTTTTTAAAATCTTCTGCTGATTTTTTACAAGTTCATATCATTTTATGATATATATATCAATTCCATTCATGAATGGTAATTTTTATAATACTTTTTTACATTCAAATTCTGTTGCTTATCCATGTACATTGTATACATAATTATACATTTGTACCATTTTGCTAATGTCAAATCATGCATACCAATGGAAATAGCCTAGAAATATTCATTAGATTTACAGTAATGAAAAATATTGGTTTAAATCTAACTAATGTTCGGTTCCATAATTGCATTGTTTCATTTCTCGATCTGAATTTAACATTAATCTTAATACTAGAATTCTTCTGATAAAATGATTTATAAACCGCGGGCGTGACCCAGTCGTTAGTGTTCTGGGTGTGTAACCCGGCGATCTGTTTCCATGAAAATTGGACAACACTGTTGATTTTCCACCACACGTGGAGAAGTTGCCGGTTTCTTGTGGATAGGTTAGTTGGTACTGGTTAGAGTACATTCCACTTGTTAGATGAATAGGCCGCCGACATAACTGAAAAATTGTTGACAAAAGGTGTTAAGCCCAAATTTATACGGGATTTACAAATGAGCAATCTGCATGCTAACATGGAATGGTTTTACATGTAGTTTAATCAATCATTCTTAGCCTTGCAGTTAGAACAAGAACTGCAAGATATGAAGCCAAATGTCAATAGTCTATCTACTACTAAAATCACGAAGCTTATAAGTATCGATTTAACCGTAAGTATCGTAATGTTCAGTGTTAGTCCATTTATATGTCTAGAATACTCCTGAGTGTACATTATGTTACTTTTTCAAATACATATCGCTATGAAAAATATAAAAAAGGTCAAACGGTTCCGTTACAGGTTTTTACAATTTTAAATAAGTATAGAATACAGTAGATCTATGCAAAATAAACTTGAAATAAATTAATAGATTTGATGAAGCACCATACTGTAGGGTCTGTATATAACACCTGTAAACATAGAACACGCGACTGACCATACTTGTTTAAAGAGAACATACAATGGACAGTCGTCAGTTTTCTCGTATTCATGTTTTTGTATTAATGTCAAGCAAACTGTTAGCAAACATTCGGAATAACTTGTCACTTCCGTACTAACATCAAAGCACGGATGTAGTCTGGTTCCCGATTTTGCTGATTACAAAGCAAACACGTAGTGTAAGGGGCAGGTAATCCAGGCTAAGCACGGATGTACTTGCTGGTTTGATATTACGTCTACGCCTTACATTTGTTATACAACTGCCGATTTATTTCACTCAGTATATATTTACTTCTAACTAGTATTCTTTGCTTTCCATTTTATAGATCAACATGGAGGATCCAATATTTATTAATGGATTCTCGGTGGTAGGAGGTAAAGGACTGTTTCAGGTCGCTACATGGATTGACGACTGTAATGGAGTTTTAACTGATCCTTTATTCCACGAGGACACTGATTATTATCTCACAGATGCTGGGGGTGAAATCAGGGTAAATATCGCCTAATCATCTAGTTTTTGACGTCTTCCGCTGTTTGGTTTTCAAATAATCCATAGTAAATAAAATATTTCTGAGAGCGGATATTATATAGCATAGTTCCACCACAGGCTACCGGCATGTGACAATAGCAAAATAAATTATTTTTTTTTCACCATATATCTATTATAGAGTAAAGGTATAGAACTCCTGGGCTCAGAAATCACACCGGTTATGTTTATCAAGGTCCTGTTGTAACAATTCTGAACCGATTCTTAAAAGCCTGGTCTTATTCGACGCAGAAATAATTTCTCTTTAACCACCATCCACTCTTATATCCATACATTGCTCTGAACTGGAGCAATAAGCCCTTCAACTTACAAAAGTACCACTAGGTACAAACTTAGGTCACATCGATGGCGAGTAGTACTTTTTGTAGATAGAAGGGCTTGTTGCTCCTGTTCAGAGCAATATATGGTTTTAAGAGTGGATGGTAGCTAAAGAGAAATTATTTCTGCGTTGAATAAGACCAGGCTTTTAAGAATCGGTTCAGAATTGTTACAACAGGACCTTGATGAAGATGACCGGTGTGATTTCTGAGCCCAGGAGTTCTATACCTTTACTCTATAATATATAATTTATATGCTGAAAAAAAAAATTTTTTTTTTGAAAATTTATTTTGCTGTTATCACATGCCGGTAGCCTGTGAGTTCCACGTGCTGAAATTCGGTTTCTTTGCCAGCTTGTTTCGACAGGGATTTAATGACGTATATCAAATACATGTACCTAACCAGAGCCCTTGCATTACCTACCAGTACTTTATAATCAGAGCTCCCTACTAACTAGTGCTCCTGCGTTACATATCAGTACTTTATAACCAGACCTCCTTACTAACTAGTGCTCCTGCGTTACATATCAGTACTTTATAACCAGAGCTCCTTACTAACTAGTGCTCCTGCGTTACATATCAGTACTTTATAATCAGAGCTCCTTACTAACTAGTGCTCCTGCGTTACATATCAGTACTTTATAACCAGAGCTCCTTACTAACTAGTGCTCCTGCGTTACATACCAGTACTTTATAACCAGAGCTCCTTACTAACTAGTGCTCCTGCGTTACATATCAGTACTTTATAATCAGACCTCCTTACTAACTAGTGCTCCTGCGTTACATATCAGTACTTTATAATCAGAGCTCCTTACTAACTAGTGCTCCTGCGTTACATATCAGTACTTTATAACCAGAGCTCCTTACTAACTAGTGCTCCTGCGTTACATATCAGTACTTTATAACCAGAGCTCCTTACTAACTAGTGCTCCTGCGTTACATATCAGTACTTTATAACCAGACCTCCTTACTAGCTAGTGCTCCTGCGTTACATATCAGTACTTTATAACCAGACCTCCTTACTAGCTAGTGCTCCTGCGTTACATATCAGTACTTTATAATCAGAGCTCCTTACTAACTAGTGCTCCTGCGTTACATATCAGTACTTTATAACCAGAGCTCCTTACTAACTAGTGCTCCTGCGTTACATATCAGAACTTTATAACCAGAGCTCCTTACTAACTAGTGCTCCTGCGTTACATATCAGTACTTTATAATCAGAACTCCTTACTAACTAGTGCTCCTGCGTTACATACCAGTACTTTATAATCAGAACTCCTTACTAACTAGTGCTCCTGCGTTACATATCAGAACTTTATAATCAGAGCTCCTTACTAACTAGTGCTCCTGCGTTACATACCAGTACTTTATAATAATCAGAGCTCCTTACTAACTAGTGCTCCTGCGTTACATACCAGTACTTTATAATCAGAGCTCCTTACTAACTAGTGCTCCTGCGTTACATATCAGTACTTTATAATCAGAGCTCCTTACTAACTAGTGCTCCTGCGTTACATATCAGTACTTTATAACCAGAGCTCCTTACTAACTAGTGCTCCTGCGTTACATATCAGAACTTTATAACCAGAGCTCCTTACTAACTAGTGCTCCTGCGTTACATATCAGTACTTTATAATCAGAACTCCTTACTAACTAGTGCTCCTGCGTTACATACCAGTACTTTATAATCAGAACTCCTTACTAACTAGTGCTCCTGCGTTACATATCAGAACTTTATAATCAGAGCTCCTTACTAACTAGTGCTCCTGCGTTACATACCAGTACTTTATAATCAGAGCTCCTTACTAACTAGTGCTCCTGCGTTACATATCAGTACTTTATAATCAGAGCTCCTTACTAACTAGTGCTCCTGCGTTACATATCAGTACTTTATAATCAGAGCTCCTTACTAACTAGTGCTCCTGCGTTACATATCAGTACTTTATAACCAGACCTCCTTACTAACTAGTGCTCCTGCGTTACATATCAGTACTTTATAATCAGAGCTCCTTACTAACTAGTGCTCCTGCGTTACATATCAGTACTTTATAATCAGAGCTCCTTACTAACTAGTGCTCCTGCGTTACATATCAGTACTTTATAATCAGAGCTCCTTACTAACTAGTGCTCCTGCGTTACATATCAGTACTTTATAACCAGACCTCCTTACTAACTAGTGCTCCTGCGTTACATATCAGTACTTTATAATCAGAGCTCCTTACTAACTAGTGCTCCTGCGTTACATATCAGTACTTTATAATCAGAGCTCCTTACTAACTAGTGCTCCTGCGTTACATATCAGTACTTTATAACCAGACCTCCTTACTAACTAGTGCTCCTGCGTTACATATCAGTACTTTATAATCAGAGCTCCTTACTAACTAGTGCTCCTGCGTTACATATCAGTACTTTATAATCAGAGCTCCTTACTAACTAGTGCTCCTGCGTTACATATCAGTACTTTATAATCAGAGCTCCTTACTAACTAGTGCTCCTGCGTTACATATCAGTACTTTATAATCAGAGCTCCTTACTAACTAGTGCTCCTGCGTTACATATCAGTACTTTATAATCAGAGCTCCTTACTAACTAGTGCTCCTGCGTTACATATCAGTACTTTATAATCAGAGCTCCTTACTAACTAGTGCTCCTGCGTTACATATCAGTACTTTATAACCAGACCTCCTTACTAACTAGTGCTCCTGCGTTACATATCAGTACTTTATAATCAGAGCTCCTTACTAACTAGTGCTCCTGCGTTACATATCAGTACTTTATAATCAGAGCTCCTTACTAACTAGTGCTCCTGCGTTACATATCAGTACTTTATAACCAGACCTCCTTACTAGCTAGTGCTCCTGCGTTACATATCAGTACTTTATAATCAGAGCTCCTTACTAACTAGTGCTCCTGCGTTACATATCAGTACTTTATAACCAGAGCTCCTTACTAACTAGTGCTCCTGCGTTACATATCAGTACTTTATAACCAGAGCTCCTTACTAACTAGTGCTCCTGCGTTACATATCAGTACTTTATAATCAGAGCTCCTTACTAACTAGTGCTCCTGCGTTACATATCAGTACTTTATAATCAGAGCTCCTTACTAACTAGTGCTCCTGCATTACATATCAGTACTTTATAATCAGAGCTCCTTACTAACTAGTGCTCCTGCATTACATATCAGTACTTTATAACCAGAGCTCCTTACTAACTAGTGCTCCTGCGTTACATATCAGTACTTTATAACCAGAGCTCCTTACTAACTAGTGCTCCTGCGTTACATATCAGTACTTTATAATCAGAGCTCCTTACTAACTAGTGCTCCTGCGTTACATATCAGTACTTTATAATCAGAGCTCCTTACTAACTAGTGCTCCTGCGTTACATATCAGTACTTTATAATCAGAGCTCCTTACTAACTAGTGCTCCTGCGTTACATATCAGTACTTTATAATCAGAGCTCCTTACTAACTAGTGCTCCTGCATTACATATCAGTACTTTATAATCAGACCTCCTTACTAACTAGTGCTCCTGCGTTACATATCAGTACTTTATAATCAGAACTCCTTACTAACTAGTGCTCCTGCGTTACATATCAGTACTTTATAATCAGAACTCCTTACTAACTAGTGCTCCTGCGTTACATATCAGTACTTTATAATCAGAGCTCCTTACTAACTAGTGCTCCTGTGTTACATATCAGTACTTTATAACCAGATCTCCTTACTAACTAGTGCTCCTGCGTTACATACCAGTACTTTATAATCAGAGCTCCTTACTAACTAGTGCTCCTGCGATACATATCAGTACTTTATAATCAGAACTCCTTACTAACTAGTGCTCCTGCGTTACATACCAGTACTTTATAATCAGAGCTCCTTACTAACTAGTGCTCCTGCGTTACATATCAGTACTTTATAATCAGAGCTCCTTACTAACTAGTGCTCCTGCGTTACATACCAGTACTTTATAATCAGAACTCCTTACTAACTAGTGCTCCTGCGTTACATATCAGTACTTTATAATCAGAACTCCTTACTAACTAGTGCTCCTGCGTTACATATCAGTACTTTATAATCAGAACTCCTTACTAACTAGTGCTCCTGCGTTACATACCAGTACTTTATAATCAGAACTCCTTACTAACTAGTGCTCCTGCGTTACATACCAGTACTTTATAATCAGAGCTCCTTACTAACTAGTGCTCCTGCGTTACATACCAGTACTTTATAATCAGAACTCCTTACTAACTAGTGCTCCTGCGTTACATATCAGTACTTTATAATCAGAGCTCCTTACTAACTAGTGCTCCTGCGTTACATACCAGTACTTTATAATCAGAACTCCTTACTAACTAGTGCTCCTGCGTTACATATCAGTACTTTATAATCAGAACTCCTTACTAACTAGTGCTCCTGCGTTACATATCAGTACTTTATAATCAGAACTCCTTACTAACTAGTGCTCCTGCGTTACATACCAGTACTTTATAATCAGAACTCCTTACTAACTAGTGCTCCTGCGTTACATATCAGTACTTTATAATCAGACCTCCTTACTAACTAGTGCTCCTGCTTTACATATCAGAACTTTATAATCAGAGCTCCTTACTAACTAGTGCTCCTGCGTTACATAATTTTATCAGTACTTTATAATCAGAACTCCTTACTAACTAGTGCTCCTGCGTTACATATCAGTACTTTATCATCAGAGCTCCTTACTAACTAGTGCTCCTGCGTTACATATCAGTACTTTATCATCAGAGCTCCTTACTAACTAGTGCTCCTGCGTTACATATCAGTACTTTATAACCAGAACTCCTTACTAACTAGTGCTCCTGCGTTACATATCAGTACTTTATAATCAGAGCTCCTTACTAACTAGTGCTCCTGCGTTATATATCAGTACTTTATAATCAGACCTCCTTACTAACTAGTGCTCCTGCGTTACATATCAGAACTTTATAATCAGAACTCCTTACTAACTAGTGCTCCTGCATTACATATCAGTACTTTATAACCAGAGCTCCTTACTAACTAGTGCTCCTGTGTTACATATCAGTACTTTATAACCAGAGCTCCTTACTAACTAGTGCTCCTGCGTTACATATCAGTACTTTATAATCAGAGCTCCTTACTAACTAGTGCTCCTGCATTACATATCAGTACTTTATAACCAGAGCTCCTTACTAACTAGTGCTCCTGCATTACATATCAGTACTTTATAACCAGAGCTCCTTACTAACTAGTGCTCCTGTGTTACATATCAGTACTTTATAACCAGAGCTCCTTACTAACTAGTGCTCCTGCGTTACATATCAGTACTTTATAATCAGAGCTCCTTACTAACTAGTGCTCCTGCGTTACATACCAGTACTTTATAACCAGAACTCCTTACTAACTAGTGCTCCTGCGTTACATATCAGTACTTTATAACCAGAGCTCCTTACTAACTAGTGCTCCTGCGTTACATATCAGTACTTTATAACCAGAGCTCCTTACTAACTAGTGCTCCTGCATTACATATCAGTACTTTATAACCAGAGCTCCTTACTAACTAGTGCTCCTGCATTACATATCAGTACTTTATAACCAGAGCTCCTTACTAACTAGTGCTCCTGCGTTACATATCAGTACTTTATAATCAGAGCTCCTTACTAACTAGTGCTCCTGCATTACATATCAGTACTTTATAACCAGAGCTCCTTACTAACTAGTGCTCCTGCATTACATATCAGTACTTTATAACCAGAGCTCCTTACTAACTAGTGCTCCTGTGTTACATATCAGTACTTTATAACCAGAGCTCCTTACTAACTAGTGCTCCTGCGTTACATATCAGTACTTTATAACCAGAGCTCCTTACTAACTAGTGCTCCTGCGTTACATATCAGTACTTTATAATCAGACCTCCTTACTAACTAGTGCTCCTGCGTTACATATCAGTACTTTATAATCAGAGCTCCTTACTAACTAGTGCTCCTGCGTTACATATCAGTACTTTATAACCAGAGCTCCTTACTAACTAGTGCTCCTGCGTTACATATCAGTACTTTATAATCAGAGCTCCTTACTAACTAGTGCTCCTGCGTTACATATCAGTACTTTATAATCAGAGCTCCTTACTAACTAGTGCTCCTGTGTTACATATCAGTACTTTATAACCAGAGCTCCTTACTAACTAGTGCTCCTGTGTTACATATCAGTACTTTATAATCAGAGCTCCTTACTAACTAGTGCTCCTGCGTTACATATCAGTACTTTATAATCAGAGCTCCTTACTAACTAGTGCTCCTGTGTTACATATCAGTACTTTATAACCAGAGCTCCTTACTAACTAGTGCTCCTGCGTTACATATCAGTACTTTATAATCAGAGCTCCTTACTAACTAGTGCTCCTGCGTTACATATCAGTACTTTATAATCAGAACTCCTTACTAACTAGTGCTCCTGCGTTACATATCAGTACTTTATAACCAGAGCTCCTTACTAACTAGTGCTCCTGCATTACATATCAGTACTTTATAATCAGAACTCCTTACTAACTAGTGCTCCTGCATTACATACCAGTACTTTATCATCAGAGCTCCTTACTAACTAGTGCTCCTGCGTTACATATCAGTACTAACCATATCAGTACTAACCAGAGCTCTTGCATTACCAACCTGTAATTTATTTTAGCTGTTTTTGCAAGATCAATACATATAATCAACATTGATCTTCACGAAAATCGAATGTATGGAATATGGTTTAAAATCAAACTTGAATCAACTGTCCATTTGTTAATAGAGAATGGCATGATAATACCAAATGAAGTGTTTTCATTTACACACGACTTATATCTTTCAGACATTCGATAGTGCCAACTACATCAGTCCGATTTCTCCTACCAAATTTCGCTGCATGTATTTTAATAGTTCGGGTAGTTTTTACGACTTAACAGTGAACTTTCATGTAGTGACAAGTGAGTGTGCAATAATTTGATTTAAGGTACAGTACAACCTCTCCAGGGCGGTCCTCTCTTGAGAAACAACTTCTCTTCAACAACAGCAAGATTGTTCCCACAACACGAACTAACTATTAATTTAACCTTTCTAGAGCAACAACCTCTCAACACCAACATAATTTTGCTAATTTCCAAAGGGTGTTGCTTTGGAGAGTCTGCACTGTACCAGTATACGAATTATCAACAACGCATATACGAGGGCGTCCCAGAATTACATGGACATTTATTCTATTACTTTTATCTTCTTAAAAAATTGATGAAAATTGACAGAAATTAAACCATGTATCTGAGATCTTATGTCTGATTGAACTACATTTGTATTTAATAATCAATGAAATGCATTTACCTTGTGTCACTGTAGTAACCAATCATTTCCAGGTCGAATATTTTTTTGTACATGTTATTGATAGTTCGTTTGTTTGCGCAGGACTTGTAGACCGACGATCTGGGTTCGAAACCCGACCACAGCAGGTCTTAATTGTCGATTTCTTCCTTATATGGAGATGTTGCCGGTTGCCTTGTTGATAAGTTAGTACTGGTTAGAATAGTCCAAGAAAACTGGTCCAAGGTGAACATGACGCCATATATAATTGAAATATCATTGAAAATACTACTGAAACTCCCAAATCCTAAATATAACAATAAATGGAATCGCCTTTTGCTAAGTTTAAAATGAAACAGCTGTCCATGTTGTATTGTAGAATGAAATAACAGTCGATTACCAATTTGTTGGCATAAGCAATGAGGCAATATGTAATACATAATTATGGTCATATTTTCATAAATGTTATCAATCTATTCTTATTTATATTCAATTAAAGTATTCTCCGATTTATAGGAATAATGGGATAATGGGGTCTAATTAAGTGGTCCATTGGTTATTGTCTCTGACTTGTTATCATCTGTTCCTCATCACTGTTAGTTCGAATCCCATCCGGGACCAGAAAAAACACATGTGAGGAAGCTGTCCAGCTGAATAACGGAAGGTCGGTAGTTCTACCCAGTACATCCGGGGGCCTTCCTCCACTGTGAGTGCTGTAAAGTCACAAAAATGACCCTGCATGACTGTTGATGCGACGTTATACCCCTGAGAGAGAAAAATATTAAATAAATACTAAATAATAAATATATACTTGTATACCTGATAGCTGTCAGTAAATATGCCCATAAAATCATCAAAGGAAATTTTCTTGGTCTATAGTACAATCAAGTCAATGATAATAATTAATCTGTTTTTAAATGTTTTCAGATGAATTTCAGCTAGCACAATACGTTGCCATACTAGGTGTATGGAGAAATGGTAAATGCTTTTGTTTGAGTTTTTACTTATAGATTATATTGTTTTGCTCCTATAAACATATTGTATTTGTATATGAGTTTTAATGTGGCCATCGATATAAATTTTAATTATTCTTAGTAAAGATATATAAAAACTTTTACTATGTACTTTGTATGAAAATAGACTTATTATTACATGTGGAATAGAAAAAAAAAATGTGAAACCATATATTAAATATTATACGTGTAATTAAATACATGTATATTGTGATAATTTATTACAGAGGAATGCAACTTGACAGATATAATGACCAGGTCGGATATCATTCAGGACTCGTCCATTAGTTTAGACGTAGACACGGTGGACTTCGATTTCTCTTACTCTAAACGGATTGCAACACCTTTGGAATACAAACTTGTTATTGACCTTTTCCCGATTGCACCTTTGGACACTTCAATTGAAAATATTTTGATAAAGACGTCGGAAGACGTACGCATGATCATGACAATAGTTACGGCCGATCTGTATGAGACACAGATCAAGGAGGCTACGATCTCTGGAAATCTCGGATTGCATGATGAGACGTTTCTGTCAGCCGTACACGCAGAGAATGTAACAATAAAACTGTCGGCTCTCTCAATAGAACCATATTCAACTATAAAAACGTTTGATATCGGTCTTGAAGTGATCGGATGTACTGCAAACATTACTACAAGTATAAGTTCGTGACTTTTTATTGCTCAAAATTAATTATCTTCAGAACTAAAACAAATTATATTGTAATAAAACTAAAGCATCTTAGACAAATCTGTAAATAAAGACTTTTCAAACATGAGAAAAAATGTTCAGATGTTGATTTGGCCCGTTTATGTGCTGAAAAGTGGTCGTAAAATCAGGTTTGGTGCAGTGCACGTGATACTCAATGATGTTTTTTTTGCAAGTTTGACTGGTCATACATTTGTGTATATATAAACACGTTTTCATTCGTGTACCCTTTGTGGCGTATAATACCCTTTGTATCGTTCTAGACATAGCGTGGCGTCAGCGCATATAGCGCTACCGTAGTGTACACATTGCTCTTTGTATAGATTAATACACAGAGGAAATTAATGATTTGGAGGGATCTGAGCGCTCAAAAGATATAGGTGTCTCATAAGCCAATTAAAGCCCTTTTAATATAGGGGTAACACTACAACAAACCTTTCGTACAAACTTCTTAACTTCTAGACTGAAACCAGCAGGTCGCAATAAACTTGAATGATAAAGCAGTGCTAATGTTAATGTACTGGTGGATGTATAGATGGAAAGTATCGGCTACATCCGAATAAAGGCCACCAGTTAATGAAGGTCATTGTATTGATCGATCATTATACAGCAAAATGATCTCCATATAAAGACCACTTGTCAATAAAAGTCACAGTTTGTCCTTCCAAAACTTGGCCTTTATTCACAGGCTTGACTGTATATATTTTCATAATAATTATACACAATAAAACATGAAGTTATAAGACGCTTACGTCTATAGAATCAATAATAAATAATGAAGACATAAAACCCAACTATTGCTTGAAGATTTATGTTGTCAGAATGTCAATGTATATAAATATTCTTACAGATGGACAATGCATTAAACAAAACATGCTAGACAAAGAAGGCCTCATACTTGTAAAAGCTAAGAGAGCGTTAAGAAAGTCTGTTGCTTATGAAGTACTTGGACCACATGGTACTGGTTTGTCCATCATTGACTCGAATACTATAACCATCAGAATCCCATTTCATTTGATGATTCAGATTACTCATGTTATCATAAGCGGTAAGTTACTTATAAATACAATTCTACATATGTATATACATGTATAATGTAATAACAGTACAACCTCTCCAAAGCGGCCATATCTTGAGCAACAACCTCCTTTCAACAACAGCATGATGTTTTCCCTAATGTTAATTTTAACTATTAATTCAAACATCTCTTTTAAAAGCAACAACCTCTCAACAACAACATAATTTTGCTACTCTCAAAGGGTGTTGCTTTGGAGAGGTTGCATTTTTTTTTTTTTTTTTTTTTTTTTTTCTTTTTTGGTGAAACCGCATTGTTTCGTTTATTTTATATTATAGAGGTTGCATTGTACAGTACGCATAAAATGTTTGTGTAACCCGACCCTCATTTTGCCAAGCGGCCTAAGACTTTTTATCAAGTCCGAAGAATGGTACATCCACTTTCTTATTTTATTTTAACCTATCCAAACGCTTTCAAGAGCCAAAAACCGCGAACTACCTGCCTTATTTCCATTGAGCTTGTATTCAGAAACAAACATTGCTTAGGAATGGAAAGAGTAAATATGCATTAACTTGATGTGCAACATTTATTTTCTTTAGCAAAAACCATCAGTATCAAATACACTTCATTATCATTTATTTAATCGGATTTTGACATCAGTATATATCTACATGTACCTTTACAAATAAAAATTCACAACTGAATTATTTTTTCAGGAGAATTTAAGTCAGCTGTGGTTGAGATAGACAATGTTCCTAAAGGTGGAACACTCGACATGGAAGCCGGCACAATAGAATACCGTTTCGATCGTGTTGTTGGTTATTATGTGTACATTGAAAATGTAACGCGCCCATCCGGAGCCAGCTATATCTTTCCAAAGATAACCGTCAAGATACTTGCCTGTAAGTTATGCTTTTTAACTTTCCTTACTTCACATCGGTATAATGAGGCAAGTTTTTCAAACTTATATAGATCATTCTGGGCGTACGCTTTCTGGCCAGAAAACATCCTTAATGCTCTGTAATTGATTGTTACATGTACTAAATTGTATATACATAGCAACCTCGTCAAAGCAATATCCTTTGAGAGTAGCAAAATTATGTTGTTGTTGTTGATGATGATGATGTTGTTGTTGTTGATGTTGTTGTTAAGAGGTTGTTACTCTTGAGAGGTTAAATAAAAAGTAAATTTGTGCAGTGGGAAAACATTGTGTTGCAGGGAGGTTAATTGTTGCTCAAGAGAGGGATACATTATAGAGGTTGTACTGTATGCGTGACAATAATGATACCTCTCTTACAATGTAACAAGGTACAAACTACCGAATCCAGATTATCTACATCGTATAAATAATCAGTAATTAGTCCTCGAGGTTCTCTAAGTGTTTGTTACCATATGCTTGACAATAATAACATCTCTCTTACAATGCTACTTGGTAGAAACAACCAAGATCAGAGCTTATCTGCGACATGCACGTTTGAGGCCCATGATTGTCAAACATTCTCAATTCGTTCCGTAGTTAATTGAGATACAGCGTGATATCTTAAGTTCGTATAGCAGAAAACATTTCGTCGGATTAATGCCAGAAGGTACTAACCGACATTTTTGGTGATGAATGTAGTTTTATAGAGTCTGTGTAAATATCAAACCTATATTCCAAATATTGACCTGGTTATGATACAAAGTTCAAAGGTACAAACTGACTATTCCAGAATGTACCATGCGCTAGTCTGCAATTGCAAGATGGTACCAAGTAGTCATTTGGTACCATATGACAATACATGTATTTGTATTTCATATTATGAACAAAATCAAAGCCAGAATGAAACAAATGCCACTTGGTACCTTATAGCAATTTTAATTTATACAAAATACAAGGAGTTAGTACCACTTAAGTGTTTATTTGGTACCATGTGAACCTGTACTAAAACAACTGCCTACACAAGCAAAACAAAAAAAATGATACACATTGCCTACACAGCAATGCGAGGAGGTGAACATTATGATGCAACGGGGATTGTTGGTGCATGTGAGGCAAATAGTGCGGATGAATTGGAAAATGCTGATAGTACAACACCCGTAACTGATGATGTATGAACTGCAGACCATAAAGATAATTTGAGAAATGGAAAGAGTAACACCTATCCATCTGATAATGTGTATGACACTCAATCAACACCCCACAAACGTGCAGCTTATAAAAGCCTTGAGATACAAGTATCCAGTCAGAACATAAAGCACAGTTAAGATAAGATCTATGAGAAAAGAACATTTGCAAAAGAAACAAAACACAATGATACAACTGGAAAAGTTAAGGCTACTAAGCGTGTAAAAACCAATAACTGTGAAAAGTTCAGATTTAAATGTGGACATACATTTGATGATGAGCAACGACAATACTTTTTACATTCTATTACAATGCACATCATGGACAGTTTTATCAAATTCAATACTCTACTTTTAGTTTTTAAGAGCTCTCAAAGAATGTTAACATTTAGAATATTCAATATTGTTTTATATGCAGTTTGATGTATATAAGTACAACTACAAACATAATGTTCAATTCTGCAAGAATGCGGCCCAACATTCAGTGGTACGACAGTCGCCTTATACGACGACAAATGGATACAGGTTTCAAGAAAACTGTTTTTCCTGGTCGAGTCGACCACGTTTGCAGTACTTCACTTGAATGTAGTTTTCAGTCTTTCAACACAGTTGTTTGACAAATTTATTCAAATATATTGAATTTTGTATTGTAATTGTGATAAAGATACTTCATTTTTTGCCGTATTGTTTCAAAAATGTAAAATCTTACCGGTCCACATGTCGTCTCTTGTAATATAATAATTATAATGCTTCTTGCATATCCTATAACAGTGTGTGTTGTTGTTCTTTTGTGTGTGTGTTTTAAGATAATAGTTAGAACCAGGGATGCTATGTGTAATATATACTCAGCAAAAAAAAGAAACTTTTCATTATTCATGTATTGATATTTCAATGCTCATTAAAGAAATACCAAGGACAGACATCGTGACATTTTAACTGTCCATCCCGTTGAAGAATTCGAGGGAAAACAACTCAGAATTACTGAACGGAAAGGGGAATAACTGATTTCTTTAAAACAACATTATGGGTATTCAAACTATCCGTTCATGGGCTGTTTGAATGTTTTAAATCAATACACGTATTGTTGTAAAGAAAAACAAGTTTGATACTGAAAATGTCTAACCCTGATGAATGCAGTTTGAGTCAAACATTGATATGTTTCAAATTACCTCCCTTTGATATAGAATAAGAGCATATTTACTGTTGCATTTTTGGTCAACTGTTTGCATAAACTGTTAATTTCTTGAACGAACTGTGTCGGCTCTAGTCCACTGCATATCATACCACTAATTTTATCAATACACGGGACCTTTAGGTGAATACACAGTCAACTAAAGTTGCGTCAATGGAAAGCTTACCTAAAATATGTAGAGTTTCTTTTTTTGTTGAGTATAGTATCCCTGTTTGAACTTAGTATGAATATGTCAGTATTGAGACTCTTTTTGTATTTTTCAGGTGAAGTACCAACAATGTCACCTGTAAAAACCGACCAGATGGCGTCGACGATTTACAACTCGAACAGTATGTATTAGTTCCACTGAACAGGCATTATACATTTGATGACCTAAATCTGACTATCACCCTGATCTATAACATATAAAATTCAACAGTGCAGTTAATTTACAGGCACAAAGACTATAAAACTTGAGGACAGTCTCCGAGCGCTCAAATCTCATGTATTATGATTGAAAAGGGAGAACTTATCATTGCTTAAATACATATTCAGACCAATTATGGTGTCAGACTTATGTATCAATACTATCATAATTGTCTGATCATAATTATCTTAGAAACATTAAAAGTCAATGTATGAGATTTGAGCTCGGAGACCGATCTCAAGTTTTATAACCTCGAACGCAGGTTCAATGAGACAAGAGCCAGTTACTCTTTTTTTTCAGATAATTCGTCAATAAATGTGAAAGTTCCATAGAAGAAGCTTCGTACTGGTGTTTTAGTTGTTCAATGATAGATTCTGAATGCATCCATATAAATAACAGTCTTTAACCTATTGGCCTGAACGAAATATTAAATATTTATTTAATGTTTTTCTTCATGTACCGATCAGCTAGTCGTGAATGTTTTATTATAGAAATTTGAAACGAGACATCGCGTGATTATTTCTTCAGAATAACTAACCCATGGCGAAGTGTTTTAATTGGTTTTGTTGTTACAGGTCCATCAATCGGGATATCACCGTCGGTGTCAGTGTCTGCATTCAATTCAGAAGAGAAAACATTTTCAAGTTTAGGTTTGTCTTCAGATATGTTATCCTCATCTTCAGTCACAATAGAGTCATCATTTATCTTGTCACCAGTTTCTTCGTTAATGAGCACAGATGTTCTCATAAGTCCTGGACCTACTGAACCAGTAACAATGCCCATCACGCCAACATTGTCCTCGTCGATGGCCTTGTCGATGGTTACAGCTTCGCCAACAATGGCGCCACATTCGAGTAATATTGTAGCATCTAGTCCAAGTGCAATGTTTTCATCGTCTTTTTCAACAAATGCACATGACATGGGCATCACAAAACAACCTCCACCTGTATGTTTATGTGGAAATATCAATCTCTTCAATACAACCGATGAGTTGGAGGAGTTTGTGAAGAAAATTCAAAAGAAGTTGTCAGTACCTCCAAAATCTACAGCTGCATTTAAAAGAACAAAAGTCTCAGCGCCAGACGAACGTACCTCCTCCAAAGTGATTGGCGCAGTAGGTGTAGCAAGCATGACATTGGTTGGTGTAATGATGATAGCGATGGATGCCGGTCACATCATTAATGCCTTCCATTTCATCAAAGCTTTACTGCCTCTGTAAATTACAGGGTAGGGAGCCAAAAAACACGCGTGTTGAAACAGATTCTCTATTTAATCCCCTGAACTGTCTGGCTCGATTATATATGCTGTTGATTACGTAAAAGGTTGAAACTGGCCTTTATCTACACACCATGTACTCAAATATGTGATGTTAAGGTTAATAACGGGACCATGTTTCCATGTTGATATTCATTGTGTTTCTTAAGTACTAGTACCATAATTGTATCTAGTCAAATGAATGTTGAAACAATTCTAAGTTATAATTGTTCTCTCTTCTAGAGTAAAGTGTACAAATACTATCTACGTGTGTGTTTTATGCGGATACATTGACAGGTCGTTTTTTCTAAATGTTTCAACTGCATAGGGTGTCGTTTTGAAACAATCCGTCCGCCACATGGTAACACATGGCGTAACAAATGTGTTTGTTTAAAGCATCATGTTTAAGTGTGTCTTTCTAATAAACTATACTTGACTGATCCTATTGTTTATCATGTTTAATTACAACAAAGTACTCGTTACGTTGATATAAATACTAAACACACTTTACCACAAACATTACGTTCAACAGACTATTGAAGAAAATAATTTGAAGAAGATGAAATCGATAAATCTTATTTGCAAACAACGTTGAGTAAATAAGTATCGTTCCGTGGTCCACCTTTATGTGACATGGTCAAAGAGTGACTTTCAATGACTTATATCAAGGCATTACAACCCTATGATACTGTACTTTTCTTATGTATCAATACTACACGCAATTGTTAACATCACAAGTATTGCCCAATTATTATATACATGTAGTTAACTCGGAGACTTACATCTGTTTTGCGACACATATTTAACTCTTGTAAGAATTGTTGCCCTGGTAGAAAAAATAGAAAAATAATAATTTCTGTAGATATTGCACGGTGACCAATTTTGTTTTGTTGTAACCAATTACCACGTGTTTTCATTGAAATGGATGTTCTTTTTCTTTAAAGGGGCATACGCTACAACTGACAAACATTCTGTGAAAGTGTAAAAATGTGTTAGATGTATATGTAAAACAATATATAATGGATAATTGCAAGAAGAACGTGGGTCATAAAATGACTAGTTTAGGTACTAGCCGCAAAAATCATAGCTATGAATAATAAATCACTTCCACCCAAAAATTGTACAACAAATTCCAAAGAGTTTCCGATCTTTTATGGAAACTAATATTTTTTGTGATTTTATTTTTATTGGATGCATTTTTGGCTGAAACTTTCTTCGTTGGTTGTTTTCTTTACAAGCTTCTAATTTACCATCACTTTGCCTTGATTCTAGATGCACCAAGTTGTAGGGTATGCACCTTTAATCTTAGAAATAGGAGTTACTACCATGGACTTCAATGCAAATTAAAACGGAAAATAACTTATAGGAATGTCATCGTGTTTGAAAAATCTCTTATTACATCAATTTCCATTGTAAAACATGTTAGGATGCTAATACCTTAGGGGCGAAATATTTCATTTTCAAAGAACGATCATTTAAATCGATATCGGTTATTGGATTTTTTTGTTTATCCAGTTATTTTTCAGAATCAATTAAATATATCTAGTGCTATATTTTTTGTCAGTCGTATTGTATTTGAAACGCATACTTATGACTTTGGTACACTGTGTCGCATTTCTAAACGCCGACCATATAAAACTCGATTCTTGAAAGAATCAAAATAAATGACTTGATTCATACGTTTCACCATATTTCCATATATACGATTTAGCATTCTATATGTATTTTGGATTGAATATGTTTATTTGTAAGTCCATCTGATAATCAACCTAGTGTGTTTAACGATTTTCATCCACTGCTATGAAAATACAAGACAAATTCGGACAGCGCTGGCTTCATAACCATGAGAACATGCAGGTGATGAATCATGCCTCATTGGTCAGTATGGTATGACTATACACAGTTCCCACATCTACAATATTTACCTCCCTTGGCGGCCATCTTTGTTGGCAAATTCAATAAGCATTGATAGAAGATATTTATGTTTTTGTTTTGATAATTCTAAATACAGGATATTTATATGTGACAACTACTGATGTGCTTATGGCCTTAACAAACTTCGTTATTAAGTTATCTTTTATAAATTTAGTTGTTTAATAACCAATTTTCTTATTTTTTCTATTAAGCATAAAAGAAATTTGCCAACTAAGATGGCTGCCAAGGGAGGTAAATATTGTAGATATGGGAACTATGTATTAACAAATGCTTTAAAGAAGGTTTATTCAATTGTTCGATCAAAACTTAGACAAATTGTGTGTTGTACGACACTTAGCGGATCTACACTGACTAACTTCATATCACGTAGCCAAACTAATAACTCAGTTCAAAGGATGTAAACAAAGTATCATGGTCCATCGGTTTGACAGTAAACAGATTGTTTAATTGTTCCAATACTCGTCACGTGACACTGAACAGTGTTTGTTTAATATTGATGTCAAGTGATGTCCATTACATTCGGCCTCGCACCAAGATTGACTCTGTCAATTAACTTCTGGACATGAATGTCATAACGAAGCGATTTATGTGTTCCTAAGTACTACAAATATGGTTAGAGTAAATGTTAAGATTGACATTGTTTGATTAGATGCTCCCATGAGAAAATACGAATTTCCGATAGACTTTCAACCAAATGGTATAAAATTTCACAAAATCACATAAAGCGCAATACAGAACAAAGCGCCCGCTCCAACAGCTAGGTCAGACTTATTATACTTTACTGGGATATAGAATGGAAATAAAATATGCCATATTGGGAGACACAGTTCCATAGATGGACCAAACGGATGCATTTTACAAGATGTTGTTCTAAATCGCGAGTGGATCCAACACAAACTATGAGTGGAGTTGAGACAAAGGTACCCGTTACGCTTGTGAAAGTCAGAGAAAACTCAGAGTCTGGGGATCAGCAAGAAGACAGTTTTCAAGCCGGCCTAAAACCCTTTTTAATTTGTCTAAAACTCGCCGGACTTCATGATTTTAAATGCAGCGGCACCAACCGAAAGGCTTTTCGACTCGGTGCCACATACCGCATATCTCTTCTGATAATGCTTCTGTTCAATTTGCTGTTCTCAATGGGAGAATACATGAACATATCGGGTTTTGATGGAATTTTGTTAAATAATATCATTACCACGGTATGGTTTCTGCAAGTTCTGATTTTTGTGCTGAACAATTACTTCCGTTCGTGGAGATGGGAACGATTTTATACACACTGGAATGAATACAAAACGTGTTACAGTCTTGAAACAAAGAGCGTCAGAATGATAGGGATCGTTGCAGTCGTCTGCTACTTTTGTTGGCTCGCAGCAGCGTTTGCCTTTATTGGATTTAGCCTGAGTGTCTCACGTCCACCGTCTGGATTCTGGTTATACATCCCGGAACATTTCGTGCATCTTGTTAATGCTATCAATGTCGTGGCTTACTTCTATTTTGTAACATCGTGGTTCCTGCTCACAACACAATTTATAATCATGTGCGTTGTTCTATACCGCCTCTTTCAAGATTTATATAGAAAGGTGAGTCGTTGCTTAGAAACCAAAGAAACGTTTTCTCAGGAAGTAGAAAGCTTAAGACAACAGCATGATAAGATTTGCGCCATGACTTCTGAAGCAGACAATATCGTATCCATGTTTGTAATGACGGCTGTCAGCTCGACTATTCCATTGATTGTGTTGACGCTGTACTATGTGCTGTTTGTCTCGACTGGACATACGTTCTCATTAGTTGCAACATGGTGGTCTATTTCTCTTGGTACTGTACAGCTTACAGTCATATTTATATTCGGAGGAGCGGTCAACTTCGTGGTATGTAACTAAACACAATACATTGTTAAATAGCGTTAATCAAATACATTCATCAGACAATAACAGTTTACCTTTGTTTTGAATACTATAAAATTTTCAGTGCTTACGTTAAATCTTTTACCATCAAAGTGTATATTTGCAATATCAAACAAAACTTTCATCAGAATTAGCATCATTATACAAATTTCCATCTGGTATGATAAATTATTTCTTTCCTTAATTCACACCAAGAGGAGCAAATATTAACCTTTACACTGTTCTTGTTATAATTCATAACATAGGTAACCATACATTTTAATAACTAAAAATATTAAGCATTTCATGATTGTCCTTAAAAGTTCGACCGCTTCTCGAAGCGTCAAAATCAAATGCAGTTTTAACTGATGTATACACATGCGATCTTTTAAGCCAATCAAATGGCTCCAATTTTCATTTTTTTCGTATTTCTAACCAATAAAGAACGCATAGATCTGAATTATTGGCGAAGAATTTTCTTCAATATAAAGTAGACCCAATGTGCCTCTTTACACTCGAGAGTTGTTTGTTAGTAATTGAAGTGTTAAGGAGCGCTTGGCGGAACCACAGACGCTTGTTTAGAAAAAATTACCCCACCCACCACGTTCGCTCTTATGACTACCAATATACATACTATAGTTGTATGTATATTGGTAGTCATAAGAGCGAACGTGGTGGGTGGGGTAATTTTTTCTAAACAAGCGTCTGTGGGCGGAACAACATTAAGAGGGTTGGAATTTATTTTATTTAGAATATTCTTCGGGATTACGTGACAACCTATATACTTCCTGTTATCAAATTTTGACGAATAGATAATTGAAGCCAAGAATTGAACCATCATTGAAGTCAGCATTTATATGATAATGGTCAAATAAATTTGTTATATTTTGTATATTTAAAGGCACATAAACCGACGAGTCTCATGCATCGGGTGGACTTGAGTAATTTTGCACACAACAATATTGCACAGGTAGGTTATTAATATACCCAATTGTCAATACTCGACAATAACGACCATGCAGCAGTAGCAAGGGACGTGCGAGGGTAACGTTAATTGTAACAAATTATAATTATAACACATGTATCAAAACTTTATCCAAAATTACCGTAGATGAAGTGTCACGTGATCATACTACGTACACGTGTATAATTTTATTTATCAATTGAACGGGGTCGTATTCGGGGATATTCGTTTTTCATGAACGGTATTTGGGTTTAAATTGGGTGTTTAATATAGAATTTATGACAAATTCTCCGTCTACTACCTGTGATCTTAAGTACATTTACAGATGAACTAAATATTCGTTCGATCGACTAGAGATGTAATACACGTGGTTTATGTTTAGGATTCGAACGTCAGGGAGGTGTTTCCCCTAGTAATTTTGAGTAATATATCTACAATTTACATTGCAAGAACAGGGCTGTTTGCAATTCTTTTCTTTTTCAGCTGAGTGTATTTCTGAACCGTTTGACCAGTCAACCAATAGGACTGACGGCTTGTGGCTTGTTCGTTCTTGATAAACCGACCATAATAACTGTACGTATTTTGTATTATAATAATATACATTTTACTTTCGCCGTAACGTTTGTTTTCATTTATCAACATTTGATCAATCTTGATCACGCATCTGTTTCAATGATACAAACTAAATATACATGGATACAATAATAGACCCTGTATAAATATGAAATATAAACAATCAATACATGCACAATTGTAATGGAAACTATTCCATTCATACATTAGGGTATTATGCCTAAAATGTCCAGTCATCTACAAATGGAATAGAAAGATCTCAGACACCTGTTGAAGTTTTATAGGTTTCCATGATAGAAAGCGATTAAGTGATATTGTTAAAAAACATAATGACAATCCTTTGAGTTGCCATCCGTTTAAATTTGTATTTAAGTCTATGGAAATAGCCCATTTTTCAAACATTAAAGAAAAAGAGGAACCACTTCAATAAAAACGGTAAAATTATTAAAACGCAGTATAAAACTTTAATGAAGAAAAAATACAGGTCAATGTGCAATATCTGCAGAAACTGCTATTTTTCTCAATAAGTATTATTCGGGGAAATTAAGGGCAACAACTCTTGAAATATTTTAAGATGCTTTGCAAATAAAGTGTCAAGGGCGACTATTACAATTAATTAGCAGTAGTATTTTTATTTAATAACAGTTTGAGAAGCAATAAGCAGATACGTCACAGTACAAAGTAGATCAATAATAGGGTTGTTGTACCTTGTACACTAACCATTGATTTATTCAACACATTTGTATACATAGTTCCCACATCTGCAATATTTACCTACCTTGGCGGCCATCTAGTTTGGCAAATTTCTTATTAAAATTGGTTATTAAACAACTCATTTTTATGAAAGATGATTTAATCATGAATTTGTTAAGGCCATTAGCACGCCAGGTTTAAGAAAATGTAGTTGTCAATTATGAATATCCTATATTTAGAATCATCAAAACAAAAATATAAATATCTTCTATCAATGCTTGTTGAATTTGCCAACCAAGACGACTGCCAAGGGGGGTAAATATTGTAGTTGTTGGAACTATGTATTAAAAACTGGTAGCTCCTTATTCTAAGTTTGATATACAAGTATCTATATAAATGTTTTTGCATTTCAGTTTGTCGGAAGTATTGCAACGTACGCTATAGTGATGATACAGTTTAATCCAGGACAAAATACATGTCCAGTGGTCACATGTAACTGTACATCAATTATGTAGAGCTAACCGTATATGTATGTTCCTTGAATCTGAACGATACAACGTCTGATGGATATTTATCAACAACTGGATGAGGTTGTTATATACGAGGGTTGGTTAAATGGGTTCCATAGTTTCTTTCCATGCTTTCTAGATACCACTTGGGACACCACTGTTGTAATTTAGTGTCCCTGACACCAGGAACAAGCATATTTATCAAACAATGCTATTGTTACCCTACAAGTTGTATACATTATAGTTAACAGAAAATGATGGCACACATGTTTGGAACTTAAAGATATTTTTATCATGAAATTGTTCAGCCCTTATTCTTATGCGGAAAGAATATATAGATCAAGTACACTAACTTTTGTATCAACCCTCGTATAATTGGTGTCAACTATTAGCGCATGAACGTAATTTATCAGTGTCTTAAAGGATTACATACTGACAGCAAATCTAAACATTTGTTTGAGTTCAGAAAGGTTGAATACACATTTACATGTATTTGTCTTTACAAAGGATACTTGCTGTTGATTCGTTCAGCCAAGTCACGAGCTGATTTAATATTTTTCGTCATTAGGTCAGAAGTAATACATTCAAAATATATGTATTTATAAATGGTACTTGGTAAGATAGTTACCGAACTACTTACTGACCCGATATGATGGGATGCACGGTCAGAAAATCAATACTGGCCTGGAGTTGTCAGTCCCACAGACGATGCGACACTGTATGGGGTCTGTAAGAAGCTAGTAACATGTTTTAACGTCATGCTAGGAGATACTTATGTTACAATTACTTCAATGTACACATGTAAGACTGACATTATAATTTTAGCAAATTTTCATCCAACTTTGGTTACTCATTTTATTGCTGGTAAGATATATGACTATGATGGTAAATACTGTATGGGTCAGATTGGAATTTTTTGATTTTCTGGTTCCATAAGAATCTTAAAGTGGTTTATTCCTTGAGATTTTAACACTACACGGGCCACCGTGGTCAAGTGGTCCTGGTCTCTGACTAGTAATCACTAACCCCTCATCAAGTTTAAATCCCATCCGAGACCAGACAATTTCACAGGACTTAGTGAAGAAGCTGACAAACTAGCTTATAGAAGGTCATGGTTCTAACCAGGTGTATTCCTGGGGACTTCCTCCTTCACCAAGGCTGGAAGTCACCAAATGATCCTGGCTACTGGTGAGACTTTAAACCCCAGAGAAAACAAATTATTTCACAAGAAATCACTGCAAATGAGTAATTCCCCTAAATAAACAATAACTTCACATTTGATACATTGTAGTTTTAAGATGACATACACACATACACAAGTAAATAATTATAAATTTTATTTATAACTCAACGGAAATGTCATAAACACAGAACAGTCTTACATAATTAGTACAATTAACAATGCTTATGTAAATTCCATATTCTGAAAGAACATAAAACACACAGACTTCATTGTCTCACAAACATGAAGTAAAGTCTTACAAACATTTATCGAAATTTCACAGATAGTGTTTTAATATATTATACACAATAAGTCGCAGTTTAATCATTATTTTCCTTATTTATTTTCTCTTGCCACCACCTCCAGCAAGAATCATTGCTATTCTCATGAAGATGTTCAGTGTGTCGGCATAAATTCCCAATGATCTTAAATAGAATAAAAAATTATTCCACAATTATTTTTTGAATACAACATAAGGCACAAATGTCAATTAATAAACTTGGCAAAAAGATAGGAAACACTTAACTTCATTATCACAAACATTCAGTAAAGAAAGAATGTATATTAAAGTGAAAGTTAAATCATGCAAACATATTAAGAAGACTGTAATTACAAGAATTGTAGTTATCAAAGGCATCATGTTTGTATTATGCCAGTATCAGTTATAACAATATTAAAATAGATGGTACAGTACAAACTCTGTAGAGCAACACCCTGTGGGAGCTGCAAATATTGGTTGTTGTTTAGAGGTTGTTGCTCTACAGAGGTTAAATTTAAAGTAAATATCAGCTTAGGGAAATTTTAAATGTGTTGCTATAGAGAGGTTGTTGCTCTACAAAGGGCCGCTCTGGAGAGGTTGTACTGTAGTTTGAAAGAGATGAGAAAGTAACCAAGTGCACATCCACTAAATGAATTAAATTACCATTTAATCCAACCATACATTGCTATAATAGTATAGGATTTTTTACACAATTGAAACAGTAATACATGGCAGTTTAAAACATCACATTATTAACAAGTTGAAAAACAATAATATTGTGGAGATGGACCAATGTGTTCAAGCGATTTTTGTCTATGAGTTCACTTAGAAAATAAGAATCTCACCTTTGAGCAAATTTTACGAGTAAACGGTCCAACTAGCTTACAGAAGGTTGGTCATGTAGCCAGATATAAGACTGTGGTCTTAGCTCTGGATAGTCGTCAAAAGACCTTGCCTGTTGGCACAATGTTGAACTCCACTAATAAAAAAAAATACTTACGCATTTACTGGATCGTACGGTACAGCAGAATAAGGAGAATGGTTTTCTGCTCTTTTCATAATCTTCTGTGTGTCATATAACAAAAATACTCCAAACAATACAAGACCACCATAAACACTGATAGAGTACAAACCAGCACCAAGTGCTGTCGTTGGAGGTAAGAAAGCTCCGGCTAAAACAAAATCATACACTGTCAAACTTCAAAGTAAGTGGGTGTTGTTTTATTTCAAACGTGTAGTTAGATGTATTAATAGGATGGACATACAGAACTTAGTTATTGCAGTTCTGATAATCTTAACTATCTTTGAAAATAAGTTGAAATGAATTATGAACCAAAGAGAAAATACCATATTGTAACGAAAAAAAAAAACAGGTAAAATTGTACCAACAAATCCAAAGCCTCATTAAAAAGAATGTAAGATTGTGAGTTAATAAATACATTATTTATGTTCTTGAATGTCTTAGTATTATGTACAAACAATAACAAATGGGTATAATCACAAAAGAAGAATATTTACCAATACTAGAAGCAAACACAAGACCAAAACCACAAGCAAGAGGACCTCCAATATTCAAGAATTGTTCATTTGGTGCACAAACAGCAATAGCCGACAGACCTGAAAACATTATAAGAACAAAATGAACCATATAACATATGCAAACTAATTTCACAGCCAAAAGAAATCCTTGCGGTTTAACACAGACAGTTATAATAAAAACGAATGACTTAAATGAGTCAAATTCTTAATGTCTTGAAAGAACCCAACTCTGCAAATTGTTACATTGTACAATACTTAACATTAATATACACTTAGAAATGGAGTGTGTTGGATGTTAGTATCAAAATGGGAAAAAAGAAAACATAACTCAAAGTTGATTATATTATAGATAATGATTAAAGGTATCATAATTCTACCTGGTACTCAACCATAGACATTCAATGCTTTTTTCATGTGTTAAAAAATGCAAGGTGGATATTTGGAAAATTCAATTAATAGAAACTATTTCCATACACTTTATATAGAAAGTATAAAACTTGTATTGTTACCTCCAACAACACCAGCAGTCATCCAAGCTGCTCTGATCAATAGAGGACCTCCAAGGAAAGTCAGTGGGGCAACAACAGCACCAAGGACTCCAGCATGTGCTAACCAGGCAAGCTGCTTGGCTCCAAACCCTTTCTTGTACGGGATAGAGTGGCACATGACATTAGTTCCAATTATAGCCGCAATTGTTCCACCTATGGCCTGATATAAATAGAAACACAGGGTACAGATAGGACACACACAACAAATACCTGGCAACCACCTAGGACCGTATTTCACATTTGAATAAACTGTCCAGCTAGCTTACAGAAGATCAAAGTTTCTACCCAGCTTTCCTCCACAGTTAATCAAAGATTTTCCCCAGCTTTCCTCCACAGTTAATCAAAGATTCTCCCCAGCTTTCCTCCACAGTTAATCAAAGATTCTACACAGCTTTCCTCCACAGTTAATCAAAGATTCTACCCAGCTTTCCTCCACAGTTAAAACTATGGTAAAGTTAGCAAAATAATAATCTTAGACTGTTAATGCAACATCAATTCATAATAAAACAGCGAAAGCTCGTCAAAATTACATTCCTTTTAGATAGTTATTTATATGTATTTGTGCATTTGTGTTTTTTAATACTGTAACTTCTGATGATGTTTATAATTCATAATTAACAATAAAGCAACTAAAAAACAAGAAGAACTAAGCTGCAATACTTTCTGGCAAACTCATTAGCTTGAGTAAGATGTTCTTTTGATCAATGAAGGAAAAGACAACATAAAACGTGAACTTACAAGAAGTGAATTCTTGGTCATCAGATTCATCAGTTTAGCATTTCTACTAACAGCTAATGCTGAAGCTGCTGTCACGCCAATACCTCCTCCAAAATACAAGTATGTGTCCCTCACACGAGCTCTAACATAATCAGGCCATACACTGCAAAATAAATTAATTGGATTACCTATTACTTGAATTTCCTTTTTTTTAACATACATTGTAAATGATAAAGTCACATTTATAACCACTAGAATTTAGAAGAAACATATTAATTCATACCTGGTAGGTATCAACATCAACTGAAGTAAAATTACAGATTTTTTTTTGTTTAAAGGAGTTTTCAGCAAAGAACATAATTATGATACTTACATAGCAATATGTAGAATATGTGGTGAATTTTTTTAAACTCAGGGCTTGACACTAACTTTTTCAAGAGGTAGTCAGCAGGACTACCAGCGTAGAAAATGAGGAAATCCTTGCAAATTATTGGTAGTCCTCATTTTAATACACAAAAACGTGTTTGTCATTTTATTACAATGTCTATCCAGTGTAATATTAGAATACATGCAAGACAAGTATAAATGTCAGATTTTCACAAATGTATTGAACAAAGTTATACAGGTTACATCACATCAGATCTAACAAAAGTTTGTAAGCCTTATTATTTAGTTTACTTAAATTTATAGAATTCAGATCATTCAAATTTCAGATAGCCCGATTGGATACCTATCTTGGAAACATAGGTAGTCCTTGGAGAAAATACATAGCCTCGGGCTAACGGACCACTGTTAGTGTCGAGCCCTGCAAACTAATAACAACATATTTTTTATATAGCTACATAATGCTCATCATCATGATTCCGACTGTTAACCCATACTTACGCAGATCTCTCCAGCGTACCGGCTTCATTTGACAAACCAAGACCATAGAAGCAAAGCGCTGCAATACCTACGCCAGAAGCTGCAGCCACCAAACCACGCCCTGCAGTAAATGCTGAAATGTATAATGAATAAGTACATTTGTACTCAATTACTTTTCCTGAAACTTGGAAAAATTATAAATAAATTATAAATAAAATAATAACAACTGAAAGCAATAAATTAATTAACAATTTTTTTTAAAAATTATCAGATGTTTGAATGACTGAACTCTCAAGACAAGTACACATACCTCCTTCACCAGCAGGGGCCATAATTCTTTCCTTGATAGTTTTTGTCTCCTGAGCCTGCTGTCGCCTCATGAATCTTGAAGCTTTTGGTTTAGTGGCATACATTTGTACTCTTGTTGTGTTATACACTTGTATGAGAGATTTGACAGACTGGGGCTTGGCACCCACATTTGATACAAATGCAGTCAGAGGAACACATTGTGACAGACGAGCTGCAAACATCTGAAATTATTATAAGGTACAAAACTATCATTATAAGCACACAAAGAACAGATACTAGTTCAATTTTCGGTATACAGATGAATATCAAACCGTGTTCGGCCAAAATCCCCTTCAGACAAAATCCCCTTCATGCCTTATTGAGAAAACGGACAAAATCCCCTTCATGCTTTTTTCAGGCTGGACAAAATCCCCTTCATGCTTTCTTCAGGCCGGACATAATCCCCTTCAGATAGAAAAAAATTAGTGAAGGGGACTTTGTCAGCCCTGGAAAAACTATGATTCTTTGAAGGGGATTTTGTTCAGGTGCGTGAACGGGATTTTGTCCCAGGGGGATTATGGCCTACAATCCAAATGTCCAATTATGTCCAAAACACATCACCATCCAGATGAAATAATAATTTTAGTAATTTACTACGGCTGAAAAACAACAAATAAGTTTGTTTGGAGTGCTCCAGACCCAGAATTTTAGCACTGGGTAGGTAGGAACCTTTGATTAGTTATTAATAATCAAAGTACTGAAAGTACTGTCGGAATTTGATTTTTTTCATATGAGACAAGTCACTGGTGTTGCTGGCAACACAACAATGACTGTTAGGAGAAATCCTAAATTAGGAACTGTACAGTTGATGGATATTCATGCTTAGGAATTAACATACACCATCTCAATATTCTGATATTCATGTGCTAAATTCCATCAACCTAGCATGATGGTTATCTAAGTTATCAGATGTTTCGAGTTTTTTATGTAGCCCATTATCCAGCCTATATTTTTCGAATCCATCGGTACCAAAATAAGCATTGTTGCTGTCGTATTTACTGATTTAATGCATACCGAAAAGCTCTTCAAAACGCTCCATTTTAATAATTATATCTTGATTATGACCACATATCACTTTAAATGCACACTACAGTGTTAGAAACGAATTAAAATCGACCTATATAATTCTTTTAGTGATAATTTGGTTTTGAAGAGTTTTTCGATTTTACATGTTTTTACAGTTCCAAACTTGGAACAAAACTGACATAAACCACTATCGATTGATTAATCGTGGTTTAAGATTTTTTTCAGAAAATATATGCAATTGGTATGTGAATTATATTCAAACTTAATATCATTATGTTGGACTATATGACAGGTTTTGAAGTGGAAGTAAAAGTTTATTGTAAAAAAATATAGCTATTCGGAAACGATGCCGATCTCGCTACAGAATATACCGACATCGCATGATTTCATCAGTTCCATTACGATCCTTCTGTCTTAACATCAAAATACCCTTCACACACTGTGAACCAACATAATAATTGCAAACTTCACAATAACTGTTATTTCTTCGCAAATGTATGTGTACTGCCGTTCTAGAAGTTCTCTGCACTTCGACGGGAAAACCCCACATTCTATTTTTAGAATTTATCCAACTATATATAGCTCTAGCCGATAGTATCGATCGATACGCGTTGTGGATATAAACCTTAACACTGATTTACATATCATGTCAAAAAGTCACATATAAGACATACATCAATAGTAGATTAATGTAATTACATGCATACTTCTGTAGAGAAATTACTGACCTACTGAACGAAAAGCCAAAAGTAGAACTATTTTATGCTAAACTAGTTGGTTTCCGTCCCCAATCTTACAGCACACAATAGAGTGAGAGTGGGAACGGAAACCATGACAGTTATGGAGCTCACGGCATTTTTGTAAGTCAATGATAGCAAAGGAATTATCAAATTCCAAAAAGGCTGCAGACAAATTATACAGTATCATTTGCTATGATTTTCATAAGTAGGTCCAGGGCTCCAGATAAGGGACGTATTTGCGTAAATATGCATTAGTTTTCCCTAAATATGCATAAAAAATATTTCAATTAACAGGGCTTGACACTAACTTTTTCAGGAGGTAGTCAGCATGAATACCATCAAAGAAAATGAGGTAGTCCTTGCAAAATATGATTAGTCCTCATTCTAATCAATAGAAACATGTTTGTCATTTTATTTCAATTCCTATCAAGTGTACTTTATCAGAATACAAGACAGACCTATGAAACTATTGAAAGTCAGATTTTCACGAATGTATTGAACAAAGTTATACAGGTTACATCACATCTAATCTTTATAATCTAATTTACTTGAAGTTATAGAATTCAAGTCACCCAAATATCAGGTAGCCTGACAGGATACCCAGCTTGGAAACCTAGGTAGTCCTTGGAGAAAATAGGTAGCCTCTGGCTAACAGACCACTAAAATTGTTAGTCACTAGTCGAGCCCTGCTTAAAATCCCGGGTACTCGTTTTACTCAATTAAAATGCGTATTTGTGACTAAAGGGATTTATTAAACATATTGAATTAGGCAAAGGTATTGTATATAAGCTACTTGAACATTCTTCACTGGATGCAAAACAATTTCATGAGAATGATTTACACATTAAATATCATATAGAGGAACACAATACAACAAAGTACATTTAAAGGTAAGTTTGTATTTATAAGTGAATGACCTTTAGAGTGGTTCCATGATTGTCATTACCCTTTAACAAATTGAAATACTCCCACAAAAAATTAAGGCGTAAAATACCCCCTGCTAAAAATTAAAAGAATGCAGCCCTGGGGTAAAATGCCCCTTGACCAAATATTTATCTGGAGCCCTGAGTAGGTCACAACACTCCAATTTCCAAACTTTTATTTGCAGCATTAATATCAATAAATTATCAATATCAATAAAAAGGCTCCATAGGCTATATTAGTCAGTCATACGTTTATGAACGTAGCTACTATTCTAGCCTCTACTCTAGCCCTAGGTCGAATCGGCTAAGGACGACAACAAAAGTCAACATCTAACGAGTGAATACACAAGGCAGAAACTTAAACACGCCAGAATTAATAGCATGCAGCAAATCAGTGAAATCTTACCTTTGAATCAAATATTGTACAGAAATATGCGAAAAACAGTAAGATACTGTTACACGATTGTACGACTGATCTTATTGCGTAAGAAAACGTTCTACTAGAAATTTCTTTACTGTAAGATTTGTCTCCCTTTGTCTATAGATTGAACTGGCCTGGTTCCCGTTCGGTAAGAGGCCTACTTGATACCGAAAACAACTTTTTACCGAAAACAACTTATATTGTTGTTATTAATAATGTTATGCTTATTTTGATGAATTATATCTATAAAGGGGCGTTTATTCAAACTATATACAAAATTTCGAGTTTAAATATTGTTTTTAAGTAAGTAATGACAAGGACTTATATACATACATGTATGTATATAAGTCCTTGGTAATGATGATTTGTAAAGTATTCACGTATAACTTATTAAATTATTGCTTTCCCTTCATACCGGAAACAAGTAAGTTAATTAGGGCGCTTTTGGTTTCAGTTTAGGTTATAGGTTTAGTCACATGTTGGACTATAAACTAAAACTGGTTTCGATTTAAACTGAGTGGCGAGCAAACGAACAGTTTGAAGTATGTTCTTGTTATTAACAAAAACCTGTACATTACATCAAGGACTTATCTTTGATAGGATCACACGGTTGTCAAAAAAATAATAAAAAAATAATGAAATTATTATCTCTTTTGTTATTCCCTGATTAGGATGTCATTTCTTTGTAAATTTTGTTGATATATTCATTATTGAATAGACCGGGTATATGGTTGAAATTGCTCTCAGAACAACAACTTATGGTAAAAAATCCTTTAAGTACGCTATAGCTGCTCCAACACTGTGGAACTCCCTTCCAGAACACTTCAGAAAGTGAGGATCCCCCATAGCAATTTTTTAGCAACGTCATTATTCGCAAGCGGAAATAATTAAATTGCTTGCTCATGTAAATTGATACTTCGGGATTTAATTATGCTTGTTTTCAACGGTATTTAAAATTCAGTGTGTTAAAACCACATATAACTGTTACGTACAACTCGTTGCATAAAGAGCCACCTCCAGTTCAGAGTTCTGTCACTATATGGGCCTTCTAGTTTTTACTTTTCTTGTCCAAACCACTAGACAGTGTTGTGAAAATTAGCGTTATTTTTACAAGAATTAACATTTTAGAAATTGACTAAACTACTTATTAACCCACTCACACCATGGAGGCTAAAAGCAATGTGGCAGCACAAATGTTTTGATGTATGTAAATATACTTAGTGTTTAAGTTTATACCATGTAAATTATTGACACTATACCAGAATCCTATCTGGTTATCTATGGACGAACCCACAGTTAGGCAGTTGCTTACAGAGTATGGGAGTCTAGCTAGTACTGGTTCATCCCATGCTTAAGTAAACTGTCCGCCTCATATGACTGTTGAAAAGGGGCGTAAAACCTGATTTATCTATGCTCCAATGTTGTATTTTTCAACTGAATGTATAATCATTTTAATGTACAATAAATAGTACATGTTTGTTTGACAAACTGGTTTGTTCTTTGTTTTATTATGCCATGAGTTAAAGCTGAATAATGTATGTATGATGTCTATTTCAAAGCTTTGCAAACAGCATAATTACATTTCAATTATCAAATTATTCTGTAACAACTGCAGAGAATGAATTTTACACTAAATAGCAACGTTCAACAACTCATAGATACAACATAATCATGTTTATTTACTACCAAGATATTATTAAGCGCAAAAATCACACTAACTGATGATAATGAGATTCAAACATCAACAATAATACAAAATTATTGAGTCCTCAACTGCAAGCAACAGTGGCTACCTAACCACAAAAACCCTTTGAAGGGAAATATGGAGGTAAGGGCTCCAGGCTAAACAGTATAGTGGCCTTCAACACTTTGACTCATCATTGTTTTAATAGTTAATTAGATCTTCAATTAGTCCTGTGTAATGAATGATCACATTTCTTTTTATTTTCTGTAGACTGAGGAACACATTAAAGTTGATAATTTATTTATTGTTGTATTAGTAGACAGGTCATCCTTGGCTAATTTACTGCTTAATTCAATTCCACTGGGTATCAGATCAGCTTGATGAATGCCTCTTTACATGTTCATTTCTGCTGGTGGTGCAAACATGCAAACAGTGAATGGTTGCAGTACTCTGAAAACATATGTAAATAGTATTTATAATCCCAGAGATGTGAAATGGACAATATAAATAAACTTAGAATAGAATTAAGTCATAGCTATCTACAAATACAAGCTCTGATCATGGTCATTTAATATCAAGCTATTTTCCTTGTAGCGAAGTCCATGTAAATATGATCAAACCTGTTTATATAAAGAAAACTGGTCATAGATTTTTAGGGCCTAATCAGATGTCCTGGTATGCATCAACTGAAATTAAATGTCCATATTCCAATAGGAATGTAACTGTGCAAGAGGCTAACAGTGCACATGAAAGTGAGGAATTAGTGTTTTGTACTTACAATATTGAGAACATTTAATTTTTACAAAATGCAATGTCAGCTGTCAAATTTGTGTCATCAGTCATAGTATTCTTGATACAGACATTGTTTTGTTTATAAGATCAAATCTGAAGAGATATAATGGCAAGTATTTACTGAAGAATGTGATATACTTAATACTGATGGCTTCAAGACCTTACTTACCATGATATTGATGTTCCCTGAGCCACTTCTTCTGTAGTACAACATTGGCCGTTTTCCTCGTTTCTAAAACAAAAATTGACAAATAATTAACTGTCGAAAAATAGAATTAGTGTTGACAGACATGTTTTTCGTCAAACAAGTGAAGCAAAATTCATCCACATGGTAATTACCACTAAACCAACATAACTGAAAGAAAACATTCTAAGGAATTTTTATGTTTGCTATACGTCTTTGAATTTTGACCAAGGTCAGATCAAAAGTAGCAGAAATGACATATTTTTAAATGGCCAATTTCCGTATGTACATAATCTATTTTTCCACCTCATTATATACATTACATGCCAATGGGAAGGCAAATAAATCAGTGTTCCTGGATTTTCATTGGTACTTATAAACCTTGTTCTCAACAAGTAACAATAAACTTCTCTCTACATGAACCACTCAAATCCGAGGTGGTGTAGAAATAGCTTTAGATACATGGTCCTCAACAAACTTGTCCCAGAGAACATGGGCCATGGCATTCTGAGGGTTTTAACTCCTAAACCTAATGTTTTGTACTGTATCCAGAATTGATAGAGTATATTTGTACCTTGTTGTAATAAATTATTAGTACCCAAGATGAATTAGGTCTCAAGTTGTACTAGTTGGAAGTTTCTTCATACTTTCATTTTCTGCTGATGGTGCTAACATCTCCAGTGACAGTATACTAAGAACTAAAATTAAAAAAGGAGACGAAAATGCAACATCTTTCACAAGAATGGTTTAAAAAGAGGATGTTTTCATTACAAGGGGTATTTTTGTCCAAAGGTTTACCACTGAAAAGATTAAATGGAATTTATACATAACAAGCTCTTAAGGCAGAGGCAGGCTTAATACACTACAAATGTGTGGAATAAGATTTTTCTAGTTATTTACAAAGACTAAATATTATTCATTAATACCAAGCAACAAAACATTCTAATCAAAATCGCAAAAATAGTGTTTTACTGCGATAAACACAGAACAGAAACAGAACAGAACATAGTTTATTCAGTAACTTGTAAACAAATTTATAGGTACATGGTTACATAACATACAATATACGTAATATACATTTTATAAGTCACAAACTAAATAAAGACAAAACATGAGACATTTTATAAATGCTATGAAATTCGATGCGATTTATCTTAATTTAGTAACTTAATTATTACCAATACAAAATATATAATGTATTAAGTACTTTTTAGAGAGGAGAATGTACTCTACTGTATATGCATAATATTGGATGTATCTTACTAAAATATTACAGATATGTTACTTATAAGGAACTAATGGCGGAAATCGACAATGTGAACAAAGCACCCCATTGACTACTTTATTATCGTCAACCATCTCTAACGTGTTGCGCATTGTGCTGGAATGACATGATACCATGTAATTTGTTAATGACAATAATTTATTAAATCCCTTACTAGTTGAACCATTAACATTTACAATTTTGATTGGCCGTCAAAATTGAAAGGGATGCATCAATTAATCAAAAAGCATTGCTTTCATTATAGACAGTGGGCTCATTTAAGTATATAATTATGGTTTAGTTTCTAAATCTATATATTGGTGAAACTTGATACAACCATTCAGCCAATACCAATACCTTTATTCTGTCCACAAGAAGTCTAAATCATATTTACCATGATATTCTTCTTCTTCTTAATCTTCTTCATCTTCTTCTCAGTTGTCCTTGCAAGAAATAAAACTGAAAGCAGTTAGTGTGTGACCTTATGGAAAAAAACAAGCAAATAAACAAATTATATCAAATTTAAAGGGGGTATGTGTTCACATTATTACTTAAAGGACCATAAAGAAGAAAATAAGTAACCCACTTTATCATAAGCTGATCCACAGGCGATGATATCTTCTTCTAAATCTTCTTCTTCTCAGTTGTCCTTACAAAAAATAAATCTGAAAGCAGTTAGTGTGTGATCATATGGAAAAAAACAGGCAAATAAACAAATTCTATCAAATTTAAAGGGGGTATGTGTTCACATTATTACTTAAAGGACCATAAAGAAGAAACAAAGTAACCCACTTTATCATAAGCCGATCCACATGCGATGACATCTTCTTCATCTTCTTTTGAATCTTCTTCTTCTCAGTTGTCCTTGCAAAAAATAAAACTGAAAGCAATTAGTGTGTGATCATATGGAAAAAAACAGGCAAATAAACAAATTCTATCAAATTTAAAGGGAGTTTGTACATGTGTTCACATTATTACTTAAAGGACCATAAAGGAGAAACAAAGTAACCCACTTTATCATAAGCCGATCCACAGGCGAAAACATCTTCTTCTTCTTCTTCTCAGTTGTCCTTGCAAAAAATAAAACTGAAAGCAATTAGTGTGTGATCATATGGAAAAAACATGCAAATAAACAAATTCTATAAAATTTAAAGGGAGTTTGTACATGTGTTCACATTATTACTTAAAGGACCATAAAGAAGAAACAAAGTAACCCACTTTATCATAAGCTGATCCACAGGCGATGACATCTTCTTCATCTTCTTTTGAATCTTCTTCTTCTCAGTTGTCCTTGCAAAAAATAAAACTGAAAGCAGTTAGTGTTTGATCATATGGAAAAAAAACAGGCAAATAAACAAATTCTATCAAATTTAAAGGGGGTATGTGTTCACATTATTACTTAAAGGACCATAAAGAAGAAACAAAGTAACCCACTTTATCATAAGCCGATCCACAGACGAAAACATCTTCTTCTTCTTCTTCTCAGTTGTCCTTGCAAAAAATAAAACTGAAAGCAATTAGTGTGTGATCATATGGGAAAAAAAACAGGCAAATAAACAAATTCTATCAAATTTAAAGGGAGTTTGTACATGTGTTCACATTATTACTTAAAGGACCATAAAGAAGAAACAAAGTAACCCACTTTATCATAAGCTGATCCACAGGCGATGACATCTTCTTCATCTTCTTCTGAATCTTCTTCTTCTCAGTTGTCCTTGCAAAAAATAAAACTGAAAGCAGTTAGTGTGTGATCATATGGAAAAAAACAGGCAAATAAACAAATTCTATCGAATTTAAAGGGGGTATGTGTTCACATTATTACTTAAAGGACCATAAAGGAGAAACAAAGTAACCCACTTTATCATAAGCCGATTCACAGGCGATGACATCTTCTTCTTCTTCTTCTTCTCAGTTGTCCTTGCAAAAATAAAACTGAAAGCAATTAGTGTGTGATCATATGGAAAAAAAAGGCAAATAAACAATTTCTATAAAATTTAAAGGGAGTTTGTACATGTGTTCACATTATTACTTAAAGGACCATAAAGAAGAAACAAAGTAACCCACTTTATCATAAGCCGATCCACAGGCGATGGCATCTTCTTCATCTTCTTTTGAATCTTCTTCTTCTCAGTTGTCCTTGCAAAAAATAAAACTGAAAGCAATTAGTGTGTGATCATATGGAAAAAAACAGGCAAATAAACAAATTCTATCAAATTTAAAGGGAGTTTGTACATGTGTTCACATTATTACTTAAAGGACCATAAAGAAGAAACAAAGTAACCCACTTTATCATAAGCCGATCCACAGACGAAAACATCTTCTTCTCAGTTGTCCTTGCAAAAAATAAAACTGAAAGCAATTAGTGTGTGATCATATGGAAAAAAACAGGCAAATAAACAAATTCTATCAAATTTAAAGGGAGTTTGTACATGTGTTCACATTATTACTTAAAGGACCATAAAGAAGAAACAAAGTAACCCACTTTATCATAAGCCGATCCACATGCGATGACATCTTCTTTTGAATCTTCTTCTTCTCAGTTGTCCTTGCAAAAAATAAAACTGAAAGCAATTAGTGTGTGATCATATGGAAAAAAACAGGCAAATAAACAAATTCTATCGAATTTAAAGGGGGTATGTGTTCACATTATTACTTAAAGGACCATAAAGAAGAAACAAAGTAACCCACTTTATCATAAGCCGATCCACAGGCGAAAACATCTTCTTCTTCTCAGTTGTCCTTGCAAAAAATAAAACTGAAAGCAATTAGTGTGTGATCATATGGGAAAAAAAACAGGCAAATAAACAAATTCTATCAAATTTAAAGGGAGTTTGTACATGTGTTCACATTATTACTTAAAGGACCATAAAGAAGAAACAAAGTAACCCACTTTATCATAAGCTGATCCACAGGCGATGACATCTTCTTTATCTTCTTCTGAATCTTCTTCTTCTCAGTTGTCCTTGCAAAAAATAAAACTGAAAGCAGTTAGTGTGTGATCATATGGAAAAAAACAGGCAAATAAACAAATTCTATCGAATTTAAAGGGGGTATGTGTTCACATTATTACTTAAAGGACCATAAAGGAGAAACAAAGTAACCCACTTTATCATAAGCCGATTCACAGGCGATGACATCTTCTTCTTCTTCTTCTTCTCAGTTGTCCTTGCAAAAATAAAACTGAAAGCAATTAGTGTGTGATCATATGGAAAAAAAAGGCAAATAAACAATTTCTATAAAATTTAAAGGGAGTTTGTACATGTGTTCACATTATTACTTAAAGGACCATAAAGAAGAAACAAAGTAACCCACTTTATCATAAGCCGATCCACAGGCGATGGCATCTTCTTCATCTTCTTTTGAATCTTCTTCTTCTCAGTTGTCCTTGCAAAAAATAAAACTGAAAGCAATTAGTGTGTGATCATATGGAAAAAAAACAGGCAAATAAACAAATTCTATCAAATTTAAAGGAAGTTTGTACATGTGTTCACATTATTACTTAAAGGACCATAAAGAAGAAACAAAGTAACCCACTTTATCATAAGCCGATCCACATGCGATGACATCTTCTTCATCTTCTTTTGAATCTTCTTCTTCTCAGTTGTCCTTGCAAAAAATAAAACTGAAAGCAATTAGTGTGTGATCATATGGAAAAAAACAGGCAAATAAACAAATTCTATCGAATTTAAAGGGGGTATGTGTTCACATTATTACTTAAAGGACCATAAAGAAGAAACAAAGTAACCCACTTTATCATAAGCCGATCCACAGGCGAAAACATCTTCTTCTTCTTCTTCTCAGTTGTCCTTGCAAAAAATAAAACTGAAAGCAATTAGTGTGTGATCATATGGAAAAAACATGCAAATAAACAAATTCTATAAAATTTAAAGGGGGTATGTGTTCACATTATTACTTAAAGGACCATAAAGAAGAAACAAAGTAACCCACTTTATCATAAGCTGATCCACAGGCGATGACATCTTCTTCATCTTCTTTTGAATCTTCTTCTTCTCAGTTGTCCTTGCAAAAAATAAAACTGAAAGCAATTAGTGTGTGATCATATGGAAAAAAACAGGCAAATAAACAAATTCTATCAAATTTAAAGGGAGTTTGTACATGTGTTCACATTATTACTTAAAGGACCATAAAGGAGAAACAAAGTAACCCACTTTATCATAAGCCGATCCACAGGCGAAAACATCTTCTTCTTCTCAGTAGTCCTTGCAAAAAATAAAACTGAAAGCAATTAGTGTGTGATCATATGGAAAAAACATGCAAATAAACAAATTCTATAAAATTTAAAGGGGGTATGTGTTCACATTATTACTTAAAGGACCATAAAGAAGAAACAAAGTAACCCACTTTATCATAAGCCGATCCACAGGCGATGGCATCTTCTTCATCTTCTTTTGAATCTTCTTCTTCTCAGTTGTCCTTGCAAAAAATAAAACTGAAAGCAATTAGTGTGTGATCATATGGAAAAAAACAGGCAAATAAACAAATTCTATCAAATTTAAAGGGAGTTTGTACATGTGTTCACATTATTACTTAAAGGACCATAAAGGAGAAACAAAGTAACCCACTTTATCATAAGCCGATCCACAGGCGAAAACATCTTCTTCTTCTTCTTCTCAGTTGTCCTTGCAAAAAATAAAACTGAAAGCAATTAGTGTGTGATCATATGGAAAAAAAACAGGCAAATAAACAAATTCTATCAAATTTAAAGGGAGTTTGTACATGTGTTCACATTATTACTTAAAGGACCATAAAGAAGAAACAAAGTAACCCACTTTATCATAAGCCGATCCACAGACGAAAACATCTTCTTCTTCTCAGTTGTCCTTGCAAAAAATAAAACTGAAAGCAATTAGTGTGTGATCATATGGAAAAAAACAGGCAAATAAACAAATTCTATCAAATTTAAAGGGAGTTTGTACATGTGTTCACATTATTACTTAAAGGACCATAAAGAAGAAACAAAGTAACCCACTTTATCATAAGCTGATCCACAGGCGATGACATCTTCTTCATCTTCTTTTGAATCTTCTTCTTCTCAGTTGTCCTTGCAAAAAATAAAACTGAAAGCAATTAGTGTGTGATCATATGGAAAAAAACAGGCAAATAAACAAATTCTATCAAATTTAAAGGGAGTTTGTACATGTGTTCACATTATTACTTAAAGGACCATAAAGAAGAAACAAAGTAACCCACTTTATCATAAGCTGATCCACAGGCGATGACATCTTCTTCATCTTCTTTTGAATCTTCTTCTTCTCAGTTGTCCTTGCAAAAAATAAAACTGAAAACAATTAGTGTGTGATCATATGGAAAAACAGGCAATTAAACAAATTCTATCAAATTTAAAGGGAGTTTGTACATGTGTTCACATTATTACTTAAAGGACCATAAAGAAGAAACAAAGTAACCCACTTTATCATAAGCCGATCCACAGACGAAAACATCTTCTTCTTCTTCTCACAAAGTTTAAAAAGTTAAAAGCATACAAGATTACATGTTAAATAAGTTACAAGCATACAATATTAAAGTTAAAAGTATACAAGATTAAATGTTTAAAAAGTTAAAAGCATGAAATATTAAATTTTAAAAAGTTATAAGCGTACAAGAATAAATGTTAAAAAAGTTACAAGCATAAAATATTAATGTTTAGCAAAAAATATTAAAGTTCAAAAATTTAAAAGCATACAAGATTATATGTATAAAAAGTTATGTTTAAAAAAATCATACAAGATTAACTATTTCAAAAGTTCAAAGCATACAAGATTAGATGTTTAAAAAGCTGCAATCATAAAATATTGAAAACATACACAATTAAATGTTTAAAAATCAATGGGCATACAATATCGAAGTTTAAAAAGTTAAAAGCATACAATATTAAATGTTTAAAAAGTTAAAAGCATAAAATATTGAAGTTTACAATAGTTAGAAGCTTACAAGATTACATGTTTAAACATTAAAAGCATACAAGATTAAATGTTGAAAAAGATAAAAGCATACAAGATTAAATGTTTGAAAAGTTAAAAGCTAAAAGCATGTAATATTAAAGTTTAAAAAGTTAAAATCATACAAGATTACGTGTTAAAAAAGTCACAAGCATAAAAAAATAAAGTTTAAAAAGTTAAAAGCATACAAGATTGCGTGTTAAAAACGTTACAAGCATAAAATATTAAAAGTTAAAAAGTTAAAAGCATACAAGATTAGATGTTTAAGAAGCTACAATCATAAAATATTGAAAGCATACACAATTAAATGTTTAAAAATCAATGGGCATACAATATTGAAATTTAAACAGTTAAAAGCATACAATATTAAATGTTTAAAAAGTTAAAAGCATACAAGAATAAATGTTAAAAAAAGTTACAAGCATAAAATATTAATGTTTAGCATAAAATATTAAAATTTAAAAAGTTGAAAGCATACAAGATTATATGTTTAAAAATTTATGTTTAAAAAGTTAAAAGCATACAAGATTAGATGTTTAAAAAGCTACAATCATAAAATATTGAAAGCATATGGGAGAGTGCGCAAAATGTTTAGTCACACAAATTAATAGAATTCTTTAATGACTGTAAAGCGGTAGAGTTCACTTGTATGCCACTGAGTTTATTCTAATCGAGCACTGTTCTCACAAAGAAGGAGTTCTTATAGGTTAGTCGTTGCAGCCGTCGTCGTTCTTAAAGGCTGGGGAGTTTGAGCTGGTGCAGCATAGTGGATACACTTCCAGGGTGTCTCGATGTATAGTTGTTGGAAATAATTCTAGCTGCTTGTCTCTGCATACAAGATTGAATGTTTAAAATGTTAAAAGCATAAAATATTAAAGCAAATATTAGTGAAGTTTAAGAGTGTAAAATTATGAATAAACTTCAATAGGAGTTAACCAGATATTTAGTGCGTCATATATGCATACAATACAAAAGACCCCCTGAAACAAGGAGAAACAAATACAAGTTACATAAATATTGTTAGAAAAGTACAGATCTCTATCCAAAAAGCATTAATCCCTCTATCAGAAAAAGGTAAAATGTACCATTGCAGATGCATTTATTAGGAAAGATTCGGTAACTACCAAAGACGGCAATTTACAGCATATCATTAAATAGAATGTAAACTATCAAGCAACTCACCATTTTTGTCATCTATCTCTTCAACAGATGGAACTACTTCAGTCAACTGTTTGTCTATTTTTTGCTTGAACTATTTCTATTAACAAGTTCCTTCTCTGGGTGGAATTATTTCTGTCATCTGCTTCTACATCAGGTGGAATAAGTGAGGTCTTGAACCATAAAAATCTGTGAGTGAAAGGTTATAGGGCATGAATACATCACAAATATACAGAGTAACATTATACAACAATACAAGGAGAAATTAGTGACATCTTATAATCTTTCATTTATTAAATAGCCTTACATAGAAGTAATTAATAAAAGAAAGCACAACTATATTAACAAATATGACAATGCCTGGAAACAATAAGTCTACAAAATTGAGCTAGAAGAAAAAAATGTATTGTTCAAAATGGAAGATTTCTCACACTAAATATCAATCCAAGCATTATCAGATAACTGCTAAATACTCAGTAAAAAAATAATTAAACAAGTAGTGTTTATAGACATATGCAAAAAAGCGCAATTCAAAAATATCCTCAGAGAATGACAAAAACCTGACAAATGTTGTGTATCCATCAGATATCAAGATGTACATTTCAAGCAACTGAAAAAAATGAACAGAAATTAAGCGTAAACTGTAGTACATAACACAGGTCCGGTTCTGATGTCAGTCAGCAATTAAGACTAAAGGCTCCAAGTAAACATAACAATTCACATCATATGCATCTGCCTGCATGAGTACCCCGCCCACTAACAAATACGTATACATGTATCATATTTTAAACAACTGACACCTGTCTTTTAAAATGCATTGCAAATCACTACAAGCATGGTTTCGAATCATTTAAATGATAAATAAAATATTGTCTGAAATTTTCAACAAAGATTGCTCTGAAATCAGTCTCTGAAATTCTTGTAGTGAAAACTATCGCATTACCACCACTGAAGACCCAGGTAATTATTCCCACAGTAAGGCCCATAGTAAGCCTGATTAAACTGACAATTACTTTATTCTTTATCCCGTACATATACAAATTATTTAGTGTGCTAAGCTGTACATCAACAAAACATACCATAAACAACATACATTTACTTATTAAAAAGAAAACAACAATTTTACCTGAGATAAATTGACATGTTTCCTTCTTGAATACCAACTATTTTGTGCGGTCTTTTGCGCGCGACGTTACGGTTCAATGAGCTGAACTCGCTGGTACTCGTCCCTTCATAATTCATTCAATACAGTGAGCGGAAAACAAATAATATGACTCTTTCAAAGACTGGTTCTCATTCCGTCACGGGGAACGAAATCACTCGCTAAAATTCGTGCAACATGCCTGAAATGTATTGTGCCTGCAGGCTAAAATATGTGTTGTCTTTTTACACAATATATTTTAGGCTGTTAAAAGCTTCAACTGAAATTCAATAAAACAAAATACTGTACATAGATGTTTTTAAATTAGAGTTGTATCAGAAATCTTCCTGAATACCTTTGTGGCAGAATTTAATGAACATCTACCATCAATTATTATTACAGCATGTCCATTTTTATTCAACACAAACTAAGGGTAATTTACTCAGTATGCAAACAATCATTCAATGATATTGTTATAACATTATTATATATAGTCATTGGGGTGTCCGGGGTGTTTTTACTCACTTGATATTTTTAAATTCACATTGTTTATAACCATCAGTCTATGTGTTTTTACACTGTATACATGTTTTATTATACCTCTGTGTTATTCAAAAATAGTGAATCATGAAATTCTCATGATTTCTCTCCCCAAAAGGGTACATATACGAGTGTATTTCTATAACGCAGGGGCGTAGCCTGCCCTAAAATAATGTGTAGGTGTAGCATAAAAGTTAGACCCGTGGTAAAAAAAAATATCCAAGTGGTCATTTTTCAGCGGATTATTGATTAATTTTCAGCCTTGGAAATTGACGCATAAATCAAATAATGATACCATTACGCGTGACTAAAATTTGACCTTCATGATCAGCTTTACTTTCAGTGTTGAAAACCACCCCTTACAGTAAATGATTAAGTAATGTAAGTCATTATTTTCATGACTTCTATTTATATAACTTTACAGGTAATTTGTATTTTATATTTACACCATTTGTAAAGAGGTTCTTTCACTGTGTATTAATAGGGTCTGCCACCGATATATTTTTATTTTGTTTGAAATGATGATAAATTGCTCAAAACATGGAAAAAGCATCATCCAAAGCTGAAACAAATTAAGAGTTCTGCATATATAGAGAGCGCATGCTTGGTGCCAAGATTGAGAAAGTTTTCTGGTGAGGCTTAGAAAGCTATAGCTAAAGATGGGCAAGCTTCCGGATAAGTTTCTCCGTCTTGGCACCATCCATAATTATATGCATTCGATTTATTCTGTTTCAACAGCAAAATAAGTTCCAAAACTCAATTTACTTGGATTTAAAGAATGTAGTGTCTCGTGACGCGACAGTAAAATAATCCCATGCAATTGTCATGATATTTGGAAAAAGAAGTTAATAAGATACGTTGAAACTTGGTATATAACATCAAGGACTTATATACATACGTGTATATAAGTCCTTGATAACAAAGTCGCAGAAAAAAAGAATCGAGCGAACTACGACGCATTGGAAGATAAAGCTACGAAAATAAAACAAATTATGTGACCTACTTACAGGATATAGCCAAGTTTATCTTATGTCTACAAATTGATTTTAAAAAAGTAAGAATTAAGTTATGACTTAAAGTATCTTCCACTTAGGCAATAAAGCGATATGCACATTGAACAATTGGATGTTTTATATTAAGGATCACAGAACATAATATTCATTTCACGCGGTTCGATAGTATAGCGTGAAATATTTGTCTTTCCGCGTTGCATATTATTAAGGGTGTATTATACAGAAGTGCACGAAAATCTCGTGCGCGTAATGTTTAAAACTGTGGAATGATGTGTAATTGGTCATTCTACCGGATAGCTCTTCACAAGTATTCGAAATTTAGATGTCAGAAATAATTTCGGTTATCATGATTGTGTATATTTTTGTATAATTACTATACTGTCGAACTTGCACATCGCATTTGTAAAGAGTGTGGCCCCATATGCTCTGCAATCTGAAATTTGACATGGGGTACAGGTTTCCAGAGAAATCTTTCCCTACAGGGTTTTGATCTCTGGTTGTTCCTGTGCGATTCAGTTTGCACACTAAGGTTTTTCAATGATACGACTGTGTTATGTACTCGTATAGCATGATTGATACCATTGTACATGTACAAACATTCTATGTTCAATTCATTTGCTGCTTTCGTGGTCGCCAAATAAACACCGCACAGTCCGGTATTGCAAATAAGTGAAGTTGTTTGTGTTTGTTTGTAATATACAAGTAATGGTAAAGCAAAGACTTATTCCTTATAAACCATATAATATATATATATATATATATATGCTATATAATCATAGAAAAGGCAGAGTACTAGTAAGTGACATTACCACTGTGTGGTAGCACTGTACGCAAAAAATCAACGGTGTTTACAAGATGGCGGACGGATAAATGTTGTGAGGTAGGTGTCGTTTGTTTTTGGTTCAAACTTTTTAAATACGACGTCCTCTACACAATAGTATACATCAAATGAAAGAACTTTAAAACGGCAATCGGCGGCTAATAATCGTTTTTTATCAAACCACGCCGTTTTCACAAAATCAGTGTCTGAACATCTCGTGTTGAGTTTTTTGAAAAACGAAGCGAGGAAACTGAACAAAACCGACGATTATTCCGTTAAAATGAATGAATCGACAAAAATACTTGTCCACGTGTATGGAGAATGTAAAGCTCCTCACGTATATCCATTATTTCCTCATCAAAATCCCTTGTAGTAGATGTTTTAAAGCTTTTAAATTTTACATACTGTACGCCACGGTGCTAAGTGTAAACATTGTACTGTACGCAACGGAGAAAACAATTTCTGTACGCAACGGAGCAACAATTTTAGTCAAAAATCTGTACGCAACGGAGCAGTCAATGAATAGCTTGTTTCTGTGTGTTTAAAAACGTGTCTTCTATACTTTGATTTCAATTTAAAGTGCATTGTTAAAGAAGAATGCACGCTTCGGGTTCAAAAGCGCAGTAATATGATTACTAACGCAGGCAAGCCTGAGTGAGTAATTACAAACTTTCGAACGATAAAACGTGCATTATGTTACTACAATGCTGGACAAAATGAGATATTGTTTTCATTCTTACATGCTAAAAAAGTGAATTGATTAAACTATGATAATTACAATGAGCGGATAAGCAATTTTCATGATTTTGATGTCATTTGGTCAATTGACGTTTCTGACGTCAAGGGGCAAATAAACATTCCTTTTTTACAGTGAATATCGTAGACCTCGTTAGGTCTTCAGTGAGTATATAACATTTGATGTTTCAGTATAAACTCACATTATATGTGTTTCACCTTCCATAAAAAAAATATCTTCATAAGTTAGTTTTTTTTCTTACGTTATATTTTATCAAATTTCAGAATCTATATGAAAATAACTAATGAAAAATATAAACAGTATTCAGCGGAAAACCTATGCTAATATCTTGTCTTTGTTCCATATCTTTAAAATATCATTTTAATTTAGAAAAATACACGCAGCACCTGAGATTCGAACCTACCTGTCACCATCCGACATCCGTTTAAAGTCATTGCTAGTAGACTGCTCGACCAGCGAAGATGACTTATTTAACCTAATTACAAATACAAATTTAGCCGAATTGTTATGGACAACTAATTCTGAAATCGTAATCCACAAAAAGCCATTCACTTAGTAAATTCATGAATGTCAATTATTATAGATAATACTGAGCCAAAACTGGTATCGTTATTGATGTTTATGCGTGCATTCTTCTATAACAATGTATAGAAGACATGTTTTTAAACACACAGAAACAAGCTATTCATTGACTGCTCCGTTGCGTACAGATTTTTGACTAAAATTGTTGCTCCGTTGCGTACAGAAATTGTTTTCTCCGTTGCGTACAGTACAATGTTTACACTTAGCACCGTGGCGTACAGTATGTAAAATTTAAAAGCTTTAAAACATCTACTACAAGGGATTTTGATGAGGAAATAATGGATATACGTGAGGAGCTTTACATTCTCCATACACGTGGACAAGTATTTTTGTCGATTCATTCATTTTAACGGAATAGTCGTCGGTTTTGTTCAGTTTCCTCGCTTCGTTTTCCAAAAAACTCAACACGAGATGTTCAGACACTGATTTTGTGAAAACGGCGTGGTTTGATAAAAAACGATTATTAGCCGCCGATTGCCGTTTTAAAGTTCTTTCATTTGATGTATACTATTGTGTAGAGGACGTCGTATTTAAAAAGTTTGAACCAAAAACAAACGACACCTACCTCACAACATTTATCCGTCCGCCATCTTGTAAACACCGTTGATTTTTTGCGTACAGTGCTACCACACAGTGATTACTTCCCTTTATGATACAAAGTCAAATAAGTGAAATAACCCAGGTCGAACAATTTTCAAATGTTGTGTGATTGGAAATTGGCTTTTAATCGATTATGTTTGAATGTCAAAATTTATAAGGATAATGTACCTCCAACTTTTGTTCATAGAAATTTAAAGTTTGTATTATGGTCCGTTATCCCTAATTTTAATTTTTAATTTAATATCAACAAATCTCTCATTTACAGAAGTATGAAACAATCGATATGATATCTCAAACAGACAAGAACAAAAGGGCGCTTATGGAAACGAAATACATCTAGACTGTGTTAAACAGTGTTTTACGAGAGCTACGCTCCTGCAGTACTAATGCTGTTATTTATACAGTCGATCTCTGTCGTTTATCTAGGTTTTAGTTAAAATTGACATCAAGATTGATAAAAAACATACTTTCTTGATCAAAATTCAACGTTGAAAAAAAACCTGCCAGGGTCGATTTTAAACGTTGAGAAATGACTCTTGGTATCATTTATTTTTCAACGGGATCAAAATTGTAATGCTTCATAGGCACCTTTCTAGGGGGGGGGGGGGGGGTCCGGGACATGCCCCGAAAAAAAACATGGTAGGTCGCCGAAGACGCATTCTGGGGCACAGATAATTCATTCTCGGTACTCGGATCTTCTATTCTCATGGCCTTTAAATTTACCCCTTCATTTTATGGCGTTTTTGTCATTTTTATATTTTCTTATTTGTCAGAAAAAAGTGTAGACGCGTGTCTACTGTGCCTAAAGGATGCTACGCCAGGGTATATTTACAGTTTCTATCAATAAATAATCTCAATGCAGCTGTTGTAGTATAATTATAATAACAGAAGAACGTAACATACTTTAAGTAAGGTATACATACATGTATCTTGTTACAAACATAATTTTTATATGTATAATATTTTTAGTACTGCGGTAACTTATGCATATAACGTCCGACGTAAAAGGTCATCGAATATGCATTTATGACGTCTTTTGGGTTATTGGTAGTAAATGTTAGATTTTTTCAGATAGTTATAGTGTTCAGAAACAGCCAACATGTCCATTTGGAGCAAGCCTACCTGTCTGAGGCTTTTCCATTTCTTGCAGAACTAAAATGTTATGTGATATTGGTCGTATGGCGATGATATATGCATTCGTGTGTGAAACAGACGAACAAGCACTTGACCATAATGTTGATTGCATGCGTAAATCAAGTACATGTATTCTTTTATGTTGCCTTTTTATTACCAAAAACAAGCTTCAGAAGTTCTCGAATGACGAGTACTAGTGGGTTTTTTTGTTACAAACTATTTTCTGAATTGTAAACAAGAATCTGTATTTATATAAGTCCTTGTCAGATTCTTGTATGTTGACAGTAAACTGATGCTGTATTTAGATTATTCAGTATATATATAGAATCAAAGTACTGTAAGCATTACTGGTTGTATATACATTGTACTATAAAACAAAGATTTAAGTGTCATTTGCCTTTAGGGAAAAAACTTTCAATCTCAAAATTCAAAGGTAATGGGGAAAACACATTAATTAATAAATCATAATTATTTAAATTTATTATAAAAAAATAAATAATAATTAAATTCACACATTATTTATTATATAGCGCATACATGTATACAGTCTCATTTATACAAACAATTCAGTAAAAAGATAACATTTTTATGTTGATCTGTCAAAAATATTTTTGAATAAAAACTGTAAATACAATAATCCATAGACACAACTTTTGCATACACTTTCATCTTGTCTACAGACCTATCCGTCCTGGACAAGTCTTGAGGCGGCTAAAAAATTTACACCTTCTGATCGGTTGTAAATGTGTAAATGAGTTGTCTTAGAATCCAAATGACACTTGATGCCATTGGTTGTGTTTCAAATGTTACAACTAGTTCACTTGAACCCACATAACTAGTATCTTGTTTAAATCTCTTATAGCAATTATAGGTTGATGTACAAGAAACTGAATTCTCAATGTACCTATAGGTAGATATGATTTAAACTGTTCTACGTAACTATGAATGGAGTTTCATGTTTGTAATTGCTTGACGATCATAGTACATTAACTGTATGATTAGACATTTTGTTGTCAAACTTAAAAAGCTATTTTATATATATATTTTGTGTTACATGATTTAATTTAGAGATTTCATGTGTATTAATAAATGGGGAAAATAACTACACCAAAGAAGAACACAGGATTAACACGGACGATGAAAATTGCTAACTTCAAGTAAGGTGTACAGTCAAATAAAAACTAACCTTAAGCTTGTTTGAGCCGATTGACTTAAGGCATGTCATCATCACTATAATCATCACTTGGATTGCTGTTGTATTGGTGTCATACTTATATAAACACTAGAGCATTATTTTATAGCATTTATTTATATAATGCATTATAAGTACTACAATAAATAGATGGGGTCAAGAAGTGTCGGTCATTTACATCATTCTTGTTGGAAGTTTGATTTCAAAAACATTTCATATTGCTTGTGTCATGTTGTTATCTGACTGAAATCAACAAATTCAGTCCCCGAAAACTAAACAACATGAAATATAATCCACATTGAAAACTGATGTGATCCAAGTTTACAATGTTATACACACAAAAGTAAAATATATTATATATATACATGTATGTTTGGAAATTTTAGTACTTCAATTTTGATCATTCTCATTGTAGTTCATAGTATTGTACGCGTCGGAATGTAAAAATTAAAAAAATACATCAGCAAAGATTACTTCATGAGAGCATATGATATTTTATGAAAACGGAGTTAATTAATGTTTGCATACAACATCAATTTATTTTTAATCTCGACCCCTTAGTGAAAAAAAACAAAAAAAGGATTTTCTTGACTTATTTAGTGATTTTGTTTTTCAACTTACATCTTTGTTACTCATAATATTAAATTACCACAAACTTTTGGCATTTCTTGTATTTTTACTGTTGGCGTTTTAATGGTATTTGATTAATGAAAAATAATATGTCATAATTATATATTAAATCCGATGGCATGACACGAACATTGGTGCAACAAAATCATGCAATCATCGAAAGTCAAGAGTCTTGGTTGGCATATTTCTTATGCACTTATTTGAAAAAATCAGAAAATTGGTTATATTAATTAAACAACTCATTTTATAAAATATAACGTAATCATGAAGCTGTTAAGACCATAAGCACATAATTGAGGTTTAAGAAAATGTAGTTGTCATATATGAATATCCTATATATATTTAGAAATTATCAAAACAAAAATATAAATATCTTCTACCAATGCTTGTTGAATTTGCCAACCAAGATGGCCATCAATGGGGGGGAAAATTATAGATGTGGGAATAAACTGGTTCCCGTTCCATGTACACACAAGTCAACGGGAACCAGTTTAATGTGGGAACTATGTATAGTTATCATAATGACACACATGATATTGAACAAACAAATGATTTTCTAACTTCGACCTTAAATTGTTCTATTAAAACTATTAATTTTCTGGTAAAAAACTAGTGACGTATTAAATTATAATTGGAGATGATCGAGCTTTTCAAAAATGTTTATCGGTCACATATGAGCTCACCCCCCCCCCCCCGCCCCCAATATGGCGGGTAGGTCTAAAAAACTTCATGATAACTTCTACCGATAATGTACATACTAGTATTTAGAAGTGCGTTTCGTCCTTAATATTCATGCAATTAGTATTTTGTAGGTAGAAATTTGAGAGTCGGGGCAAAAATATCGTTAAAAATGGATCTATATATACAAATGTATGTGCATGGCGGTAAATAATTATATTATGTGCGGTATGTATTAAATATGTCAAGTAAATATTAGATAGGACATGGTTTGTATGGCCTAGTTATGATGACTAAAACTGCTGTTTCTTTTCAACTTGTTCGCGTCAGGTCTTATTTGACTGATCCAGGGCACATGTACCTTGTCCTTAAATGAAAAATTATCATTTAGTGCTCTCACGCCTTAGTTAAACTATGTGGCACAATGTCGGAGATATTCCGAAAATAAATCATTCATGAGTGGAATCATTTGATTGGTTGTCACTGGAGCGATAGGGTCATGCCAAGCCAATCACAAAGCTATTCTATCGCCTTTTTAGGCACGATGTTCAAAATGGCTGTCAGTATAAAAACAAAACTCGTCCTGAGCAGGTCACTTAAGGAAAATGGTGGAAATTTTGTCGAGTCTTTGTTGTCATCTAAAATAAAAGCATTTGCCTTGTTGATCATTTCCGTTGCCACTTTTTCCGAAATTTTGATGATGAATCTTCGGTGATTAGGAAAATAAACAGTGTTTCAACTGTTTGTTGGTGAACTTAAAAGCTTTTCCGTCTGGACACAGTTGACCAAAAGCTAATACGTACCTGTTGACAAATGACAACACGGTAAGCACAGTATTATGAATTCATCGTCTCATATAATTGATTTCAATGCCATTTAAGGACCGCTTATCATCTAAGTGGTCTCATCTACTCACATATCATAAACATAGCAAAGAATTTGTATCTTTTTCTGACATACTGTGCAATAATATTATATTACTTGCTCTGCTGGTACTCTTAACTAACATATTGAAGAAGTACCAGTTATTTTAGTGCAGACACTTCCAACTCTCAAGTCCTTTCTACCTATCTTGTAAGCATTTGTAAATACTCAACTGATTTAATAATTAATAGTCATTTATTTGTTGTTTATACGGCCCATTCAGACCGCCCCAGAGAAAGAGAGGGGATACAGGAATGAGGATACAGGAGAGCCAATCATTTATATGCTTACTCTTCGAATAGTTTTTCGTGGTGCTTTATCGTGCCAAGCATCGAAATTAAGCATTGCGATCCTGAGTGTCCCGATAGTATATGAATCGATAGTAAAAGTCTCAATTCAATAGTTATCGCCGATAGTTAGCTCAGCTTTCGATAGTTTCAATCTTTTCCTTCTTATAACGTTTATTATTGATTTAAAACAACTTCCATTACATCTTAATATAATATAAGAATAATTGTAAATAACCCCATGCATCAAACTGCCACAAAGGACCAATTACACAATCGTTAAATAAACCAATTTTATTAATCTATTTCTTGTCCAATTCATTTTAAATCATTTCCACAAAAATTTTAGTATGTATTTAAAGCAATGTTATTTCTTACACTGTGCAAATTTGCATTTACAAACTTGTTAATCTCTGTGGTTTTCAAATTTTGGCAATAACTATTGCAATACTATTGAAAATTATAGCAATAGTATCGCAATAGTACTTTCAGGAATAGAAACAGTATTGCAATAGTCAAAACTGGATGCAATAGTCAACCCTGTAAAGCACTGATATACACCTCATCCTTTTTCTGTGATTTTCTAGACACAGTAAATGGCTCGGTAGTTGGGATGGGGACACTGAGAAAGTCCTTGATGAATTTGAAATGCGGAGCCAAGAATCAAACCTACAACCTTAAGTTCAGTAGCTAATCCAGCAAGTTAATACTAGTATCACGCAGTCACCCAGGCCTTTTCATGCTATTTTTGGGCCCAGATTTGTCCCCATTCCCCAAATAAAAAAGTATATATTTTTCCTACTGAGAGAAAAAATTCCCCATGATTAAAAAATGTTGTTACAGATATTATCTTAAGAAAGTATGTCAGTCTTTAAGATTCCCCAATTTGGTGTTTCATAGCGCAAATTTCCCCTATCAAAGGGACCTGATACCTGTTCCCAAAAAAAAATTTAAAAAGGCTGCATGCACAATGTATATATTATTTGGACTTAACTGAAACTTGCTTTTACAGACTTGACAGGCTATTTCTTTTGCTGGAGACTGGTTCAACACCATTAATCAGGAAATCTGCAGCAGAGCAACTTGGAGATGTTCAAAAATTACATCCATATGAACTCAACAACCTTCTTAAAAAGGTAGGTATACTGTTAAGGGTAATAGCTTTGAATTTGCTACTCCTTCAGCAACACTTTCTGCAATTTTTTAAATTTGACCCTTAAGGCTTAGAAAATGTTAGTTTCTGACAATCTCCTTTAAAGGGGCATACCCTACAACTTGGTGCATTTAGAATTAAGGCAAAATGATGATAAATTAGAAGCTTGTAAAGAAAAAAGCCGACGAAGAAAGTTTTAGCCAAAAATTTAATTCAATTAAAAATAAAATCATAAAAAATATGTATTTGTGACACATACATTTAGTCATGGAAATTTTTGGGTGGAAGTGATTTATTATTCATAGCTATGTTTTTTGCGGCTAGTACCTAAACTAGTCATTTTATGACCCATGTTCTTCCTGCAATTATCCATTAAATATTGTTTTACATATACATCTAGTACATTTTTACACTTTCACAGAATGTTTGTCAGATGTAGGGTATGCCCCTTTTAATATTGATATCAATTATAAAGAACAATATGTGACACAGTTATAAATTTTTAAGCATGATAAGTATTACATTGAAGTTGAGCAAGTGTTTTCATCATTCAGTAAAATAAATATTAAGTGTACAATTTGCTTAGGTACATGGCTATTTGAAAAGCTCAAACTGGGACACCAGGATCGCTGCTGCTCAAGCTGTTCAAGCTATTGCCAAGAATGTTCCGCAATGGGAACCAAGAGGTGCACCTAAGTTAGGTAATGCTGTTACTATCTTCTTTTAACTGTTTTGTATTGTACTATTTCGTATGCATTCTGTGTCACATTTCTATTGAACAATTTAGAAATAAGTAATTGTTGAACCAAAGTTTGCTGTTTAATGTGTAGGATGGATTTTGTCATTGAACTTTGTATTCATATTACATTAATCATTGAAAGAAAAATGTCAGCTACGATGTCATTCATGGGTCTCTATAGAAATTAGGATTATATTTTCCCTTCTTTCTGTCATTCTTTGTGCAGATAGGTCTACTAAGAATTTTTTGGAAATGTGTTACATTTTTCTGCCAATTTTTTTCTGTATCATTAACCATGCTACTTATATTATTAAAACTAAAACCGACTGGCTGCTTGTATGGTATTCACTGGTTGCATGCTTATTGTTCTTCAATGACCCTGCATTATATTGTGAATGATAAAGAATAGATTGATTATGTAATGCTTGTATCATATACATCATGATTTGGTCTGTTTTTAGTAAGTGTATGATAAATTGAATTTTATTTTTCTCTCTTGACATTTTAGAATCTGGCGAGACTTTAAAAACAGATGGAAAATTGTTGTTTTCTAAATTTGATCTGCAGAAGGTGTTACAGAATGGGGCTTCTCTTCTTGGGTCAGAAGGAGTCCAGTTCAATGAAGAGGAAAAGATGTCTGGTACCATACAGTACTGTACAGTGTTCTTCAGAAGCCTTGTCAGCTGGCGACATCGCCTTCTACTTGAAAACCTAGCTCTGGCTACTTTTTGTCGATTAAAAAGAATTTACTATAAAAATTAATAATCAGTGAATAGAACCCACTACAATTTAAATTTAGCCTGTTAGTCTGAATCTTCTGAAGATCACTGATACAGGATGGCTTTACTGGTTTTCATAGTATTAACAAAACATTGGCAGATTTTACAAAAGTGACAAATTACTGTATCATTATTATTACCTGATCATGGCTTATTTTTTGCCAAGATAGGCAAGTTAACAAAATTGTTAGGCAATCATTCTGTTTAAAAATTTCTGGAATAATGTGCATGTGCAAATGGAAATGGTGCAATACATAAAATACCACGAAAAGTTGTCACACATCAAAACCGGTTACTGTACTCAACAATTTTAAGTCAACTAACTCTATTGCATACCTTGTTTTATGGAAACGTTATTTAATCTTAACAAGCCACTGAAGCCAGACATCCTGCATAATGCATATTTTCTGCAAAATGTGTTCTGCACTATTCCATTTTTGCAATATATCAATGAATGACAGCTATGATTTGGTAGTTGTAATACGATATGTTAGTTTTTATGCTCAGCTAGTATATCATGCTCATTGTAACAGCAAATCTCTACCACCTAATTATTAGTGTATAAGGAGCATAATTATGTCAGCTCTAGTAAAGGAAACTTTGAAGTATCAGTTGTAATCAAGATTGTGCACATATACTTTGAAACTGGAAGTTTTACATTCTGAAGAAATATTAATCAGTGATTAAGGCCTAGTATACACTGGAATACTAATTGAGACTTGCTAATACGTTACATATAATATTGTCAGGTCTTGATGAGCGTGAGAAACTTTTCCAACAGAGGCAAATGTTGAACAGACGTTTAGGTTTAGATATGGCAGGAAATCTCAAATTAGGAATTGACAAGGATCTTTTCTCAGATGAAGATTTACTGACTGGAATGAAGAATGAACACGAAGTAGAACCATTCTCAGTAAGCTGATTTTTATTTTCTCTTTTTGTAATATGATTCGTGTATATTATGTACGAAGCTTTTAATAATAAAAAAAGCATTTGTGTTTTATTTCAATGGATTCTAAGGATGCTTACTAGATTTTGAGGTCCAAAAATGACCCTCAGCTGATAATTATCTTAAGGGTCATCAAAATTTCCTACTAATGAAATTTGACCATTTAGTATAAATTCTCAATGTAAAAAGCCAATTTGGTGTTGTCCTATTTATTATTCATTCATTCATTCAATCTTATAAATAATGTGATTAAATGATTTATTTTAACTTTTACTTAGACAGAACAGAAACCTCTAGCTGACCTTGTGCATCAACAACTTGGCACAGTTCTCAGCTCAAGGGAGAAAACTCTTGCAAAGCGGAAAGCACGACTGCTCAGTAAACAGTCCTCCAGGGATTCACCTGTGTATGATATTTTTTATTTTCGACATATACAGTCAAACTTATGATCAAAGACAACCCTTCGGAAAGACATAATGGGGCTTTTATTTACCAGTGGCCTTTATTAAGGGGGACATTTTGTTCTTAAATATCAGTGATGGTTTTTAAAAGAAAGCCTTAATACAGGGTGGCATTTTTAGATTGTACATAAAACTTAAATGATATAAATTGTGAATTTTGTGCTTTGAGCAAGAGTTAGTTGTGGAGTATGTAACAAGTCTATTCATTCAACTTATGAATTATTTTTCCAATATGAAATTAGCTTTAGATTCCACATATTCATATAAATTTCCTTTTTCTTTTTTCCAGCCCAGACTCAGACTCAGAACCTCCTCTGAAGAAAAGCAAGTCTGACTTGGGCTCAGACTCTGACAATCTTGCAGGAGATGCTATTGAGGAGGTAATAGTCCTGAGCACAAAGAAGTCATTTTTTCCCATGAACTGATTAATTTTAATATACTTCATTCATTCTTGAGATGATATGTTTTCAACACAAATCATTTATTTTTAATGCCTTATCTTTTTTTCCGCTTCAATCACTCAGTTATTTTGTTGTAACATGTTGTACAAAGGAAAGATGTAAAATATGTTTCAGTGGGTTTAACAGTTTTTTTTCATCAATATTTTAAAAAATGGGGACTTCTCTATGTAAGGAAGAAACTGGACATTTTGTAGAAGGGTATGACCTGTTGCGACCAGGATTCAGGTTGCAAGTTTAGCATGGCTGTACCAAAGGGGTTTGTCACGAAAAAAAAAATCATTTTACGACAGTGTGTCGTTTTGTAAAATTTGACCATTTTTCGAGTGAAAAATCTTCAATAGCGAGTTTAGAATATCTTTAAAGGTAGTAAAAGTATACATTTTCTGTTAGCGTGTTGAGTTGCCCATACGTTGCACTATATATGAGTTAAATATTTTGTACTGCACTGCAATAACATTGAAGTTTATAACACGCATTGGAAAATTCGAATTGTCGAAGTTCTTTCCCTTCTATATACAGTAAATCTTGCTCATGCGACCACGTGTGCTAAGCGACCTTTTTCTTAAGCGACCACTTCAAAATCCCCCCGAGCGTTTTTGCACTATGTTTTTAATGTATTAAGCGACCTTTGCTCAACGCGACCAGCGACCGCCAATATGTCGACAAAATCCGCAAGATCTTTTCGTTAAGCGACCGTTTGACACGTCAAACCGTTAATTCCCATAGATTGTGAATTGTAAACACAGACATAATTAACACCTGACGAACGTGTGAAAAACATGACCGTCATCACTCGTGTATGCGTAGAGCACTAGAGTGTAGGACTTAGGTAAAATACATGTTGTATCATTTGAAATCCTTGGGAAAATTATTGTTATGAATGTAGAAAAATAAGAGTTCTTAGCAAAATATATGACGAAAGACATTGAAGAAAACCGCGCCATTTTTTGTTTACAGTAACTTTGCGTTACGTAAGTTTTACGAAAGCGTGATAATGACTTTTCTATCAAAACACCATCTAATTTCTCAACCCAAGTATTCATACTTTTCAACATCACGAGGGTATCGTAATTAACGGCACGATCAGCAACATTTGTTGTTGATGTTCAAACTCGCGTCCACTACAGACGTCTTCGACAAAGAAATCCACGAAAAACACGGAATCGTACGGGTTTTTATACCATCGCTATGAAAAACGATTTATTTCCCTAGTTTCACGTTTGACAAATTTCTTCTCCGGTAAAAAAATAGATTTAATTTGTCTGTATTGTTTTGTCACGGATAAAATGAACCGATCTTTGCACCATGTATAAGACAGACACGATTTTCGATTTGAAATGAAACAAGGCTTTGACTTTAGGTATAGTTCAATTATCGGAAACTATAGGTTTTTGTATTAAGAGACCGTTGTGTTAAGAGACCACTTTTGGTCTTTCCCTTGGGCGGTCGCTTAATACAAGATTGACTGTATATATGGGTTACATGGAAAAAAAATATTTTTGATATTTTTTGCGTGACAAACCCCATTGGGCTGTACAATATGTAATGATGCGCTGTATGTAATGAAGTACAATATGTAATGATTTATTTTAAATAATGATGTACAATTTATATGTATTAACAGGAAGATTGGCCGTTTGATTGTTTCTGTGAATGTTTAATGGCGGATCTGTTTCATAGTCAGTGGGAAACTAGACATGGTGCAGCCACTGGACTCAGAGAAGTTGTTAAACTGCATGGTAGAGGTGCAGGCAAATCACAAGACACACCTGCTGATCAGGTATGAAAACAAGTGATACTGGCTGGATACTGAACTTTTTTTCAGCTATTTACCTTTAAATGCTGACAGTAGGTTGCCGAGCTATCCATAGGATAAAGAACTTTTATTTGATAATATAAGGTTGTTAGATTTTTATGTTAATGGATTACTATCACAGCTGAGATATATCTTTGAAACAGGTCAATAAAACACTAAATAAACCTATTAAAATCTAAAACAATGAATTTAATCCAAGCTTTGAGCTGTAACAAATTCTATGAATCTATGAATTATTCATTAGTAAAGTATTCTGATTTATTTGAAGCTTTCAGTGCTTCCTTTTGTTTGATTTAATTTGTTTCAAAATTTGTAGCCTTACTCTTTGTCGAGGGTCCTGTAGTTAGTATTTTGTTTAAGGTGGATCGCGGGTTTCCTCCAGAAAAAATGGTATTTTTTAGACGTCAACGCACGATAAAGAAATTTTGTATTAACATCCTTTAAGGTATTGGCTAATGCAGACATGATATATTCAAATGATATTTCCATGGAAACCGAAGAAAATGGCCACCTAGCGGACCGGTATGTTTTTCGTTGATTTTCGCGTTGTTTTCTGTATTGCTTCGGTTATTTTGTATTTTAAGGTATGCAATTTATTTAACTGCAATGCTGAATCATTTACAAATCCGAAAAAGTCAATAATATTTCATTTCGCCGTCATTAAATCTTAAAAGATGTCGAGCGAACTCTGCAGGGGTGGCAATTTACAATGCCAAAAAATGAGACAAATTGCCACACCTACAGAGTTCGCTCGACGTCTTTTGATATTTAATGGCAGCAAAATGTAACATTACTGACTTCTTCGGATTTGTAAATGATCCAGCATTGCAGTTATGTAAATTGCATAACTTAATACACAATTTTATCGGAGCAGTACAGGAAATAATGCGAAAATCAACGAAAAACATATCGCTACACTAGGTGGCGCTTTTGAGCGGTTTCCATGGAAATATCATTTAAATATATAATTTCTGCGTTAGCCAATACATTAAAAGTTGTTCATGCAAAATTTCTTTATTGTACGTTGACCTCTAAAAAAGTGGCCATTTTTCTGGAGGAAACCCGCGATCCACCTTAAATGCAAAGATGAACAATACCCTGTTATTTTCTTGTATCTTTACATACAGATGTCTGCTGTAAATCATGTCTGGTTATTAGATCTTAGCTTGAGGTTGTTATCTGTTATATCATTGGACAGATTTGGTGACTTTGTCTCTGATGAGGTATGTGATCAACTCTTCAATACTAAGTTAAAATATTAGCACAAAATTACTATATGATTATGATGTGCATGCATTGTTATTGATCTGAATTTATTATCTTTCAGCTGACGTTGCAATGCTAAGTGAATGTTTTAGAAAAGAGTAAATGATTATGAATCATTATAAATGACATTAATTAGGGTTGATATTACTTTACAGATTTTTTTTATCTGAAATCATTATGTACAGTCATGGTGTGATAAAAGTCTCTTAACTAGTAATCACTAGGTCCTGACCACTGTAAGTTTAAATCTTACATAACATTGGTGGTTCTACCCATGTGAAAGCCTTGTGTATTCATTAATTGGTTAAATGACACTGTCTGTAAATGAGATATTAAACCAAAGTCAGGGCCCTCATTTCACCCTAAAAATGGCATTTTGGCTTTTATACCAAAGGGTAGAATTTACTATTACATATTAAGTAGGAAATTGTGTTGACCCTTTAAAGACATTTTCGGTAGTTTGCTACATTTTTCACATAGACATAGAGGAAAAATTAAAACTGATCAATGATTTTTTTTTAAACTTTGCATGATCGTAGCATATGATAACAGAAACATTTTAAGGGGAAAATAATGGGGGGTCACTGATCTCGTTTTTGAGTTATCTGCCCTTGAATTTGGATTTTTTGCTTATTTTAGGTCATTTCAAGGGCAGATATTTCACCATAATGAAAAGCAAGCCTTATCTATTTTCATTTTTATGTTGCCGACTTCTTTTCATGTCACCGTGAAATATTTAATGAATTATTAGGAGTGTATATTTTAATTTTTTCTTTCTTTACCTAAACCAATGCCAATTTTCTTAAAAAATTGCCTAATTTTGAAGAATTTTCAGTCTCTTAACTTCAACTGAGAAATAACAATGTAAATATTTAATCGAGTTGAAATTTTGTTCTTAGACCAAGAATGAAATGAAAATCATTAACCAAACGTAAAACCATGGTATTTGAGATTTATGTGTGAGTTATCTGCCCTTGAAATGACACAAAATAAGCAAAAATCCAAATTCAAGGGCAGATAACTCACAAACGAGATCAGTGACCCCCAATTTTTTTTCGCTTAAAATGTTTCTGTTATCATATGCTACGATCATGCAATGTTTAAAAAGAATTCATTGATCAGTTTTAATTTTTCCTCTATGTCTATGTGAAAAATGTAGGGAACTACCGAAAATGTCTTTAAATAATTATCAGCAAGCGGTAATTTTTTACCCTCGACCTTTGACATTTAGAAAGCATCCTCCCCTGTTAAAAATGTGTAGTCAGTCACACATTTTGTTTCTCACCAGGTTGTAGCTCCTGTTAGAGAGTCATGTGCTCAAACACTGGGTGTAACTATGAAATACCTGGAGGAGGATGGTATTCAAAGTGTATTGTGCACCTTGATTCAACTATTGATGCAAAGACAATGGGAGGTTAGGCATGGTGGATTATTAGGAATCAAATATTTACTGGCAGTACGAAAGGTGAGGTTCAGCTTCTGTTGATGTTGATTCTATCAGATTCTATACATTAAACTTTTTCTTCTTTCAGCTACTTTGTATTTTATGTAGGGAAATGGAAGAATCTATATTTAGAAATTTGTAACCATCAGCTTATAGCTAGAGTTGCCCAAATTATCAGTTTACGTCACTTCTCTACACATTTAAAGTAATCTTTGACACTCTTATTATGCCCCCCTTTGAAGAAGAGGGGGTATATTGTTTTGCTAGCCTGTCGGTCTGTCTGTCGGTAGACCAGTTAGTTTCCGATCGATAACTCGTCAACAGATTGACTGATGGGCCTGATACTTCGCAGGTACATTGGCCTTGGACAGTAGATGACCCCTATTGAAACTGGGGTCACTAGGTCAAAGGTCACTGACATTGAGTGTGAAAATCGTTTCCGATCGATAACTCGTCAACGGATTGACCGATGGGCCTGATACTTTGCAGGTGCATTAGCGTTGGACAGTAGATGACCCCTTTTGAAATTTGGGTCACTAGGTCAAAGGTCAAGGTCGCTGTGTCATGGAGTGTGAAAATGGTTTGAGCCATAACTCTGTGTCAAGGCCCTGTTTGGGGGGCTTATGTCTCCGACCGCGGAGCTCTTGTTCTTGTTGAAATCCTTTTTTACCAGTGTAAAATGCTTTAGGCAAGTTGGTTTATTTAAAAAAAGGTTCACAGTACCAGTGATTGAGACAAAATGAATAATACAAAAATGGTTATTTTTAAGTACTTAATGCAGTATCGTTCGTCTTACTCCAGGATATGACAGCTCATCTTTTACCCAAAGTATTACCATTTATTGTACATGGTTTACAAGATGTTGATGATGATGTGAGGGCTGTTGCTGCTAGTGCTCTAGTTCCTGTTGCTGACAATCTTGTGCACGTTCTACCTGATCAGGTAAGCTTGGTAGTGTTGGACCTTGATATAATCATTTACTCTACTCTTTAATACATAATGCTTTGTTTCTATGGAGATATTAGTATCAATATCATCATCGTTATGGTTGGGTGGTTTTAATCTCTGACAGGTTATCACTAGTTACTCACGGCTTTGAGTTTGAATCCCATGCTGGACAAGAAGGAAGAATTTGCCTAGTTAACTTATGGTTCAGGTTCTACTCACACCACAACTTACTCACATGTGGGATCGTCCACCACTGTTGAAGCTGGAAAAGTCATCAAATGACATTGATTTTTGGTTCAACAAAAATGAATAAAACGTGACTCCTTATTGAGAACCATTATTTGTTACTATGCTTGATTTTATTAAATTGGTTGAAATAAACTTCTATTATAAATTGTAAATTCTATTATAATAATTGGTCTTACAAGTCAGCTTTGCTGTCATGATCTTAGAATCTTGTAAATGCTAATATTGTGTTCATCTCAAATTTTACTATTAAAATGTGATAAAGTCAAGCATATACATTGAGAAAATCTTTTTAATGTAATTAATGTGATCATGATGTGGCAAATGTCATCTGTATTACATAGTTGTTGATGATATACGAGGGGTGTCCCAGAATTATGTGGACTTTTGCTACATTTCATTCAGCTTTTAACAGAAATTGATGAAAAATGGCAGAAATAAAGTCATATCTAATAACTTTTGTTTGCTAGTAAAAAAATTATAATAAATGAAATATAAACATATGTAATGGGTCGCTATAGTAACCAATCATCGCTAGGGCGGGGCAGGTCAAACTTTTGTTATGTATTGTATTCATTTAATGTCCATATCTTCAAACAAAACCATCTGATAATGGCGCGATGTTATACATGTGACAATGGACATCATGTCTGCAAATTGACCAAATATTGATGTCATATCCTTCAAACTCATTGTTCTGTGATACAAATCATCCGAATGGTCGTCAAAGAAATTTGTTAAAAATGACGTCAATTTAATATTTGAAACATCGCACAATTATATAATATTGTGTCATTCTCGGTAAAACACCAACGCAGACCAGAGATATGTTACAAGAAGAAGAAGTAAAACCAGTCTTGTGCAGATCACTGATATTAAAGTGGCATAAACGATTTAAAGACAGGACATCAAAGACGAAAAGGGTCATGTGCTGAAGGCGACACTAGCTATCGCAGCAGTGCAAAAATTCAAGGACGCTGTAGATCAAGATTGCAGATTCACAGTGGTTATTAGTGGCATCACAGGCATTTGTTTCTCTCCTTGACAAGAACTGGTACAGGGAGACATTAAATCAGTGGATAGTCAGACATGAGAAATGTTTTATGTGGTGACTATATTGAGAAATATGAAACAAATATGTTAAGATATTCACTACTGACGTCGTAACGTCACGATGACCTGCCCCGCCTACAGTGCACTAGAGTACTTCGGACGACCGTCATGTCTACACCAATTTGTGTAAACAACTGAAATTGTGCTTACTTTTTAAGTAAACATGTGTCAAGATGCCAGTAAAGTTTAGTGTCATTATTACTGACCGTTTTCAAGTTACAGCAAAAGTCCACGTAATTCTGGGACACCCCTCGTATGTACATTAAAGGATTGTTTCTCCAAGTCAGCATACTTTGCATTGTTCATTCTAGGTTCCTGCCATTGTTCAGTGTTTGTGGGAGATATTGTTAGATTTAGATGATCTTACAGCATCAACAAGTAGTATTATGACTCTGTTATCTACCCTCCTTGCACATCCTCAGACTTGCCATATAAATATGTAAGTTTATGTAAAGCATGATTTAGTGGCCTCTGTTTTTGAAGTGGCTATGGTCTCTTTATAGTTATCGCTGTCATCTCGCCGCCTACAGAGACAAACTTTTCACATGTAAGGAGCTTAAAGAAAGTCAATGGTTCTATCTAGGTGTATACATGGGGTCTTACTTCACTGTTAAAACTGGAAGCGATCCTTACTGTTTGTGCGACCATTACAATATTTTCTTTTTTTTTGGGACTATATCATTGCCCATTTATTTCAAATACACAATACATAATTTGATACTAACTTTAACAAAAAGCAGCTTACTGACAGAAAATATTGGCCTTTCAAAATATGAGTAATTCTACAGAATAGTGTGTGTTCTTTCAGGATGTCCAAACCATTAAATGAGTTAGTACCCAGACTTTTACCATTCCTTAGACACAATATACCTTGTGTCAGACAATCAGCATTGAAAACATTAAACACGTTGCTGAATATGCAATCTACTGAGGTTTGTATTTATAGTTTTACTTTTATATACTGTGAAATCATTAATTTTCGTTGGGATCAATTTTCATGGTTTTCACTAAAATGGCTATTTCATGGGGACATAAATTCGTGGATTTTGATTTTTGAAAAGAAATGCCTTATCTCCGCATTTAAATTCGTGGGGATTTGATTTCGTGGATGAGCCGACCCACGAAATCCACGAAATTAAATCCCCATCGAAAATTTATGATTCCACAGTAATTAGAAAAATAAGTGTTCTATCTTGTTGATTAGCTTCTTGATTTCTTCTAAAGAAAATACAAAAATGTCCTTTTCCACCATATTTGGAAAAGTTACCAGTTCCTTGTGGAAGGGTAAGTTAGTACTGATTAGAATACAGTCACTGGTTGGGTGAATCGGACGTCATATATAACAGAAAAATTGTTTTAAAAATGGCATTAAACTCAATGAAACTCTGAAAAAATGACAAATTTGTGTACATATGCTAATGACTTTGTTTTTGTTGTTGTTTTCAGCACCCAGTTGCCGTTTGGTTGCCGTGCCTGCTGCAGCCATTACTTTGTCATATATATCAAAGATCCTTACTTGAAGTCAGCTCAAATGTTCTGTCAGCTGTCACTGATGTTTGGTCTTCATTATTAGTCCAGTCAACCTCAGATAACCTTGTGATTGCAGCCACACCATGGATGGGTGTGTGGCTGTCTCTTGCTATGCAACCTTCAAAAATACCATATGATCGCAGCTTCCTGGTTGAAGCTAAACACCCTGGCAGGGTATTAACTTTTGTGGCTTATAAACATGAATATGAGATAAACCAAATAAAATACACACAAACCTTAAAAAAAAACTAAAAAAAAACTTGTGGCTTATATAATTAAGTCATATCTATTCCACACATGTGCATAAATTGTTTTTAAAAAAATCGAATAAAACTATTTTACCTTACGCTTAACTAGGATTTGTTTGTTTCTGGTTACATACTCATTAGAAATAGAGTAGGTAGGTTCTTTAAAGCGTACAAAAAGGTAAAAAAGTTAGAAAATTTATTTATGGTATTTGGACCTAATTAAAAGTCTTTGTGTCGAAGGAAAAATAAGGGTAGATTGGGTGACAAGAAACAAGTGTTTTATGCCTTACCAGACAGTACAAAAGCTTCCATATATTAAACCAAATATTATGATCATTCATTTTTTTTCTAGATTAAATTTGAAAAATATAAAATGAATTTCTTTTCATAACAAGTGAATGTATTATTGAGGTTTATGTTAAGAAATGGTTCTATTATCTAGTAGTCACATAGCAAATATTGATTGACTAGCACATTTTATTAATAATTTTATTCAATCTATTTACAGTCAGTTGAATCTGTAGCTAACAGAGGAAGACAGCATCAAGATAATGATGAGTGTAATGCTTCGGATACCACCATTCGTTCCGAGTATATCGCTGGATATGAATCCATCAATTCTTCTGTTCAGGACCGAGATGTTCTTGTGATGAGAGCTAGAATCACCGCTAGTCAGTTAGTACAAATAGTATACATATATATATATATGCATACAGTAACTGTATGTTACAGATGATATGAGGGCATTTTTATATTATCAGTGTATATGTCAAGATATATTGGTATATGTACATGTTTAGATTTTAAATTACATAGATGTAAGCAAGGTCATAGGTCAGGCAAGATGACCTTACAATGTTTGGTTACTGATGACTCACAGACTTTTTCTTGATATTCAGTTACGATAGTTTTCATGGAAGTTCTAATTTATTGGGCCGGGTATTTTTTACTGGGTAAGTACAATCAAGCCTGTGAACAAATGCCAACCTTTGGAAAGACAAAAAGTGGCCTTAATAGATGGGTGGCCTTTAAGTAGAGGTCATTTTGTTCTAAAGAATCAGTGAGGTGGCCTTTATTTGGAGGTGGCCATTTACACAGGTTTGACTGTATTTATCAGGACCATTTTTCTATTTCAGAATGTTAGGGAGATTATGCAACAAACTTACCCAGCCAATAAAAAGTCTTCCACCAAATTATGAAAAACCATCTGATTGTTTAGCTAAACTGCTTGTCTTCCATCTTAATACTAAATCTGCTGTACAGAGGATTGTCATTGCTGAAGTTGTTCATGCTTGGGCATCTACTGATGTGAGTGTCTAGTTGTTCATAGAAACATCTATGGAATTGTGATTGAAATTTACGTGTTTGGATTTTTATGACACCTGTTACCAATCAGCTGCAATCTCATTTTAGATTTTGTACATGTAGTATTAAGTCAGTATTTATATTCTCATTTGGTATTGAATACATAGCCAGGCAATCATAATATTGGCTTTACTTAGTAGGGAGTGTTGTGGCAATAGACCTTAGGTTTGTAAGTTCAAACATGTTCTCTAGTTGAAGACATTATGTGGAGTCTGCTCACCGTCCACTGTTAATATTTTATGTGGAGAAGTTGGCAGTACCTTGCTGAGAACATAGTTAGTACTGGCGCACAAGTCAGAATGCTGCCTGTACGCGTATGATTGATATAATGCTGAAAACAGACCCAAAACCCAATATATCATTATTTTATTGTTATATCAATAAAACTGGCTTGATTTAAGATTAAATGTCTCTTAGTCATAATGATTTTAATTTGAATTATATGGCTGGTTACTTATATAAGTTAAGTTTTAAGATATGATATACCTGTGTTGTTTATTCATAAACTGGCTCTTGTAGCTGATATTTTCTCTTTTCTTCCTCCGCAGTGTGCTTTTTTCCCTGATGATGTTAAATCTAAGTTATTAGAGACATTGAGTGAATGTATATATTATGATGAGATAGCCATTGGATTTACACGTCTCCAGACTGATTGTAGGGACTTTATTGCTTGTCTGAAACAACAAGGGATTAACATGGACCAGATTATATCACCAGGGTAAAAGAATTTGTTGCTTTTTTACTAACTGTTTTCATGTCATTTCTGAACACCTGAAATATTATGCTTACTTGTGTAGTAATTGTTAAGGGTCCCTGTTAATTGAACACTGGTTGGTTTTTAACTTGCTTAGATCATTTATATTTAATATAAGTTATAGTATAAATGCAACAGTTATTCTGGCAATTTTGCAGTAATTAGCACTTCTTATTCTTTAACTAATTAGTTAACTAATTATCTTTGGCCCTGAGTTCATATCCTACCTTAGACCAAGTTTCACACACGAGGAAGCTTTCCAGCTAGCTAATGGAAGCTCAGTGGTTCTACCTAGTTGTATGACTGGGGTCATCTTCCCACATTAAAACATGAAAATCCCTTCAAATAAACCTGGCCATTGGCAGGTCCTTTAACCCCATTCAATGAAAAAACTATATTATCTCCGTATGTAAATTGTGTTGTATATTTTCAGATCAATCTTGTCGTTAGATCAGTCCCAGTTGCTCGTTACCCAGGTATTCGAGCAGGTAAAACCAGCAATAAAGCCACGAAGTTTATCAACATTAGAAGATAGAAGATCTCAATTACAGAACTCAGTTCATCAGATAACATGTGATCAACAAATACTGGCTACCAGGTGATATGTGTTCAATGTTGTAATTCTCAATGAAGAATCTCTGCTTACTGTAGAATCATTAATTTTCGTTGGGGATTTAATTTCGTGGTTCGACTCATCCACGAAATCAAATCCCCACAAATTCAAATGCGGAGATAAGGCATTTCTTTTCAAAAATCAAAATCCACGAATTTATGTCCCCACGAAATAGCCTTTTTAGAAAAAAACACGAAAATTGAACCCAACGAAAATTTATGATTCCACAGTATTTAGTTGTGTGACAAGTTTAATTTCTTTACTGGAATAGACGCAACATATCATCCTTATTCTCATTCATCAGGGGCTAGATTACACTAAATACACATAGCTACAACCATAATTATGTGTGATAAGATTTTTTGTTTTGTTTTTATTTTCAAATTGGTGGACGGGGATAAAGTGTTACCCCCGTGTGCCCGCCCGTCTGTTCAAATTTTAGTTTCTGAGTGATAACTCAAGAATTTCATGGATTGGCATCATATTTTACATAAAGGTTTATGATAATAAAATGCAGGTCAACTTCGATTTCGATTAAAAAAATTAAAATCAAAACATTTTTACAGGAGTTATGGCCCCTTTTTGACTTAGCTCTCAGTGACGGCATTTGTGTTATCTGGATGCTTTTCTAGGTCTATATGGGAAAAACTTCAATTTGGTACTCTTTGGAGAGGGTACTGGATACCAATTTTGACCCTAAAATTCAGCAAACAAGGGTCCTGTATATGTTACTGTACTAACATTTGTCTATTTGTATTAAACAGAGTTCAGTCAAGTTTAGCTAAAGCTGTAGTATCATTAAATGCTGTTCCAGAGAAACTGAATCCAGTCATAAGACCACTTATGGATAGTGTTAAAAAGGAAGATAATGCTCATATACAGGTATTTAGTACTTAACAAAACTTCATTATATCTGAAGGCTGAAATATCTCTTTAAAATTGTTTCAATAATACCAGTATAAGGATGAAGTTCTTTGTTAAAAATTGGTTCATGGATGTGTTTTAATCAGAAGAAATACTGGTACATGCATTATTAAGTGTAATCATGATTATACATATGCTCTTATGTTTTAGATTATGCACACACGAGGGCCTCATTGTCTTTAAGCATAATAGGCATTATTCTGATGAACTGTCATATCAGAACTAATTTATTACTATGTTACTGGTGACGTCATGAATTTATAATAAACTTGTTACATGGAGATAATGACAGCCATGGAAATACAGTAAAACCTTGATTATCTGAACTCGAATTATCTGGAAACACTGTGTTATCCAAATTGAATTTTCGATCCCGATTTCTCCAAATAAATTTCAAAGTGAAGTAACATCGATTATGCGATTTGTGTTATGTGAAACCATGGATTATCCGAAATACTATTTTGGTCCTGTTGATTTCGGATAATCGAAGTTTTACTGTATCACCATATCCTATCTTAACTTGAGATATCAAAACAAATTGGATGAGAAAAACTTAAGGACCGTTGATAGCATTAATTTGTAGGAATGCATGTGAATTGAAGTATAACAGATGTCGGTTATATTGATACTGATTATTAATTGCAGTCGACATGGGATGGAATTATTGAGCTCTTCCTTCAGTCAGGCTTTAAAAACTGTCTGGCAAAAATGATATTAGTGTTAATTTTGTTTTTTAATCATATCCCATGTAAACAATGAATCCAGGAGTTAAATAGTATAAGTGGATATAATTGCATGTGAAAAATTCGCTTAATTTAACTCATGATATCATGCACAGATAAGCATTGATGAAAATGATTTTACTTCAGTAGGAAAATAATGAAAAACAAAACACCCCTAATGTGCTTGTAGAAATGTTTGCAAAAAATTGGTCATTTGTGAAAAACTTATTCATAACCACTTATAGAGTATATCTAGTTCAAAAGTGTGGTTATCATTGGATGACTTTTTCAGAGAGAATCAAGTCGATGTATGTCTGGTCTGTTGAGGAAATGTTTGTCTCGTGAACCTTGTCCTAATGTTAAAGTGTTGAAGAATTTGTGTTCATTCCTGTGCTGTGATCCATCTGTCACCCCGGTGATTGCGCAACATAATAACAATATGAATTCAGGTACGTACAGTATACACTGCATAGGTAGGAATATATTTGAAAACTTAATCTGAATGTAATACTTGGTTGCTGATGTATAAATACAAGTCATAGTTTACACTGTTAGTTTATGTTAGTTACTTGTAATGATTTCTAATGGATCATTACATGCCTCTAGAGTGAGGTAATCATTTTTACTCCCTCACCACTCTTGAGTTAGAAACCCAACTGAGACCACATTTTACATGTAAGGAAGCTGCTCTACTAGTTAACAGAAAGTTTGTGGTTCTATCCAGGTGTATCTGGGGTATTGTCAAAGCTGGAAGTTCCCAAGTGACCCTGACTGTTGGTACGACATTAAGCCCTATCGATAAAAAAACATTTTACTGTACATGGAAATATGTATTCTTTTTGAGTTTATACACTTTGAATTGGATATAGTTGCTGTATATGTGTCTGTTATAGTGGAGAGTTTTTTGTATGAAAATTGTTTCATTAATTTTAATTTCTATTGTGCATCTGTTTCAGAATTTGCTTTTCAAAGTTTCCACATTTTTTTGAATGCATATAAAGGCAAGGAAATATATAATTTTATGTTCATTCTTTTTCAGAGCCAACCTGTGATATCTATAAGGGTAATTTGACTCTTACAAAGATGAGTAAAGTAAGCTTTTTTTAAATTCCAATCAACTTTTCAAACAATATTTTTTCCGTTTTCTTGTAAGCTTAAAAGATGATATGTACTATGGTGTTTTTTTAACGATGTCTCAGTTGCGATTTCTTTGGCATTTGTTTTTGATATTCAAACTAATGTCTGTATTCAACAAAATCAGGAAAAGTATGGACATTATGAAAGATTTAATTCCCTTAGTTGCTTCATTACTCCATTTGATAGATAAACATTCAGTCCATTTTTAGTCATTGATCGAGTTCTACACCTATGTATAAGTGGGTAATTTTTAGGCACAATTTTGGATGTAACAGCATGCATTTTATACATGAGCGATCATGGTATGTTCTTTAAACATGATTGCCCTGAAAATCACTTTGTCAATGAAGTTGCTTCTAACATTGATATTGTACTTTTCAGGTCCCTGGAAATGAGAAGAAAAGAGGACAGAAACCTGTGAAAGCTGATGCAGGTGTAACACAGGAAATGTTGAAAGATGAGGAACAGGTTAGTACATTTGTATACAGTCAAACCAGTGTTAATGACCACCTCTGAATAAAAGCCACCTGTCAGTAAAAGCCACATTTAGTCTTTCCATGGGTGGCCTTTGTTCACAGGTTTGACTATGTTTTGATTTTTTATATTTAATTTATTTTTGGGAATGATGTTTTTTTTTAAGAATTGTTAAAAAATAATTTACACAAATTCTACATTATTTTGTAATTTGAATGTTTAATTTTTATAATAATTACATTTATATTTCTTATATTTATCTCTCATATAAATGTATTCACTCTCTCTTAATAGAACCATTGTTTACTACAGAATCAGAAAATGTTATCAATTCAAAGAAGAGGAGGGGATGTAACTCTTAATACTCTTACCTCAGAATTTGGAGAAAAATTACCTCAAGAGTTACCTGGCTTGTGGGAAACTGTCACAAAATGTTTTGCCGAAGGACAAGGTTCTATTTCATAGTTACTCATTCACATTATATGTATTCATATATGAATTTTCTTACGCTTGAAACTAAAAAGGGTTTATTTTTTCCTTACAATTATTTTAATGAGAAATTGATATCGTTTGTAACGGGACGCTTTAAAAATATCACATACAGTGAAACCAGTACTAGCGGCCACCTCCGAATAAAGGCTCCCCTGTGAATAAGACCATTCTTTAAAAAAACTGTTACTAATTACTTAGAACAAAATGACCACCAAATAAAAGTTACCTGCCACATTATGTCTTTCCCAAGGGTGGCCTTTGATCACAGGCTTGACTGTATGTAATTCTTAGACATGAACTTCGTAGGGAGTGATCTTATCTCTTCTCTGAATTCAATAGTCTACATTTTTCCATTAATATCACTACTTCTATGATTAATGCATAAATATGTATACAGATAGTTTTCCATCTATTAAGTCTATCTGTACTATAACTTACAGATTATGATGATATGAATGAAACAGTTGCTCAAGAAACAATCCATAGTTTACAAGTTCTAGAAGCCATTGGACCTTCTTTACATAGCTCCCATCTCTCTAAGGTAATATTTGCAATGATATCACTTCCTAAGTAATTATATGCTATTGTGTGGCCTCCGTGGTCAAGTTGTTATGGTATTTGACTAGTAATCGTAAGCTCCTCTGCTATGAGTTAAAGTCCTACCTAGGACCAAAGTTCCTTCATGAGGTAGCTTTCCAGTTAGCATACAAAAGATCATTGCTGCATGCATGGGGTCATTTTTCACTGTAAAAGGGGTCTTAATGACCCTGGCCATTGTTCAGTTGCAACATAAAATCTTGAAAAAACAAACTTTGCTTTTAAAACTATTTGCTATTGAAATATTAGTTCATTTGTTTGATATGTTTCCCTTCAATGTTTATTCTTAAACTGAAGTAATATACATGAGCTATTACAAATATTCCTTTTTGTGATTTAGAATTGTATGTTTGACATTTGCACAATGTATTGATTGCTTGAAATAAAGGTTGCATCATTTAATAAAAAAACAATGCTGTGTGGATTTATAATTAGACTAGATTATTACACTATAAAGTCTGATTGTTTACCACTAAAGAAATGGATGTTATGTGAGAAATAAATAATTTATGTAGCATCTGCATGAATTTATTCTTACAGTTTTTGGACAGCTTGCCATGTCTGAAATGTTACTTACAAAGTAAGTACACAGGTCTACGCCACATGTCAGCTCGATGTATCGGCATGATATCGCAACTTTCCACTCAAGATATCATGATTTTCATCATAGAAATTGTGCTGCCAATGTTTGAAGCCTCTGATAATGATGTACAAAGACAAGGAGCATCAGAAGCTATAGCTAGTATCCTTTCAGAGTGATCAACCAATTAACCATTGTATTTCAATATATTCTCAATTAAGTGGGGTTCTCAGAAAGTGTTTGATTTTGTTGAATTTTAATTTCTGAGTTATCCCTCTTTCATCTCTATTTATAGTTGCTTATCAAAATTTACATGTTTCTTCCAATACTCATTATTTAAACTTAGGTACTTCGGTGTGATTCTTATCACATGCAAACAATTATTTTGCCAATAATAGGACTGTCAGATATAGCTTCATACACTTAATAAGCTTCCTTGTTTACTATAAAACTATTTCACTGCAGGAATGAATAGTGAAGAATATTGTTGTTACAGTTGTCACTTTTGGTTCAAATAAACTGATGTTATCGCTGCCCTTCAAATAAGGGCCACCCTTGGAATAAGGGTCATTCTAATTAAAAACAATCAATGATTATTTAGAACAAAATGACCTGTAAATAAAGGTCATGGTCACCTGTCAATCAAGGCCACATAATGTTTTTCCTAAGGTTGACTTTTGTTTACAGGTTTGACTGTATAAATAATTGACAAATAAAAATTATTGTATGGTTCTTGCAAAGTTAAGTTCAAGATTGTTTTTTCATTGATGGTTTAAAGTCCCATAAGCTTATAAATTTGTCGGTCGTAACAGTTTCTATTTGTCCTATAACAGAGGAATCCTGTCTGTTTTCCTACCGTACATACTTTATAGCAGAAACAATGTTTCCGAAACCACTATCATATTTTTTTCAATATCATTAAAAAGAATACTTTTTATAGAACAGTGTTTTCCAGAAGTCATGTTATGCATACGTTACAAAGTGACGTCACACGCTCAATATATTTCAAGTTTACAAAAGCAAAATTCACAGCGAAATGAGTGTTTTTTAAAAGAAAAAGGACTCGTTTCGTCAGTAATTATTATCTTTGGATTATATCAGCAATTGCTTGTTTTTTGCATATATTTGTATAGCAAAAAGCTAATGGGACTTGGAATGGTAGGATTGAAAAACTTCCTACGTTATTCTTTAACTAAGATGTAGATGTTATTGATAAAATGGGTATGGATATTATACCATACATTGTGTTGCTGATTGTACCAGTTCTAGGTAGAATGACCGACCAACATGTAGATGTTCGAACTCTTGCCACTCACTGCTTTGCTACCCTCATACGTCTTTTACCATTAGAGGTATGTTCCTAGTCAGTAAATTATTATACCACCTTCAAAGAAGTTGGGTTATATTGCTTTGCACATGTTGTTCCATTCTTCTGTCATGCTTCCATATAAACCAACAACTGTCCAACCCAAAACTAGGTAACAGATTGTCTTTGACAATCACCTATAGTTGAAAATCTAGTTGTTTTACTTATGTAGGTAAAGTTGAAATTCCAGTTTGCAATACTGCTGATCACCACTTGTGTAGCTTTGTAGACAGTTGGATTCTTATCTTGTACTGAAAGGCAAGGGGATAATATTATGGTCATGGTCTCTGACCGTTCATCTGAGCATCCGTCCATGTGTTCATGCAGAACGTTTGTCCAGAAAATATCTCCAAAACCATTTAAGATATTTATTGGAAACTTGAAATAAAGTAAGAGGGCAATGAGGAGAATTTCAGAGCACAGGAACCATAACTCTTCTTATCTATTTCTGTGATAATCACCCTTTGCTTAATTTGATAAAATAGCGATAATTTTTTTTCTTGAGCATAACTCAACAAATTCAGCTGGGGAATTTGCCTTGATATTGGTGGTATTATAAGCCATATTGGGTTTTTCTTATGGATCTTTCTACCTTCATGATTGTACGACTTTAAACTTGTTATATAAAAATAAAGAAATTGAACATGTGTTGTTGTTAAAACTGTATTTTATTAAGCTTGTGATTTATTACTAGGCTGGTGTACCTGATCCTCCAGATATGAAACAGAGTCTGGTAGAAAAGAAGGTACATGAGAGGTCGTTCCTAGAACAACTTATGGATGGATCTAAACTAGAAAATTATAACATTGATGTTCCTATTAAAGCAGAACTCAGGAAATACCAACAGGTAACTAAGATACTATGTGACAGTTTAGTATAGGAATGTTTTTATTAACACATGTATGAATACCCTGATTCTATTAGTGGCTTAAACCAGTACAGTCAAAACATTGTTAACAGCCACCTTTGAATAAAGGCCATTCATTAAATATAAAAACGTCTGATTATTTGGAACAAAATGAAAACCAAAACCCTAGGGTGGCTTTTGTTCACAGGTTTAACTGTATTTGATGAATGTCAATTAGTTCCATTTAGTAATTCAATTGACTTCACTATACATGTACCTTTTATGATTTCCTGACTATTTTGTTAACTGTTCCTTTAAATCATTTCTGCACTTGTTTTGCTGATGATTCTTGATACTGATTAAAAGAGTTTTGTTCTATCTGAGATAGTGTTGTGTTTTCTGTGGTTTAGCACAAATCAGCCATTAGGGTAGGTCGAGAAACCGAAAAAAAAAACATTTTACGTCTTAGTTAAATGTGTGGTACTATATACTTATAGGATGGTGTTAATTGGTTGGGATTTCTAAACAAGTATAAACTTCATGGTATACTTTGTGATGATATGGGACTAGGTAAAACTTTACAGTCAATATGTATCATGGCAACAGATCATTACAGGAGAGCACAGAAACATGAGGTAAGTAGTATATCAATACAATAGATTGCCGATGGATAAATGTATTTATGACTGTTCATATTTAACACCATGTGGTTTCTTGGGGATGGGTTAGGCTGATGCTCAGTTTTGGTCTCCTTTAGTGACAAAATATACCTGAAATCTCTGCAGACTTTTTTTAAAGCTTTCATCCCTGCTGTTTTACTATCTCATGAACAGAGCACATTCATCAAAATGATGAGTTATTTGCCTTCTTAAAGTGTATAAAGATATCAGGTGAAAAGGGTCGTATTCTGTTATTCAGTTAATCCTACACATCAGTAATTGTAATTTTATTTTTCTTATCAGAAAGAGATCATGTTTATCCTATTTTACTTGTTTGATTTCTGTTAATTTGAGTATTACGCTCCTTTTCAATAGTCAGAGTCATATGAAGCAGACAGTTCATCTAAGCATGGTTCCTGGGAAGAACCAGTACTAGACTCAATCCTCCGTAAGCAACTGCCTACTTTTTGTCCTCCGAGGTTTCTGAACTGTACATCACTAACATCTAATGTGTTATTATGTCTTTCTTATTATCAGAGAGATTGTGTTTATTCTATTATTACTACTTAATCTTTTTTATTCAGTCCACTGAGGGTCCGGACTGTAAATCGCTACCATCTATTGTGGTATGTCCTCCGACACTGATTGGACACTGGGTGTATGAAGTTAATAAATTTGTAGATAAAGAATATTTGAATCCTCTCATGTATGCTGGACCTCCAGCTGAAAGAATCAAGTGAGTAAAACAATTCACATGAATAGAACTGGTTAAAACTCAAACATACAAAAATTGATATAATACCTAATATGTAATGTATCATTCTTTTTTCTTTATGGAGTATTACTTATTTGAAGTCTTTATCAAATTCTTAAAAAAGCAAACTCACACATTATACCAATCGAGGGCTCAGCGCAACACTGTCGTAACTTGTTCTTATTTCCATATGAGTTACGACACTGTTGCGTTGAATCCTCACAATGTTTACTTTTATGTTTCAAATACACTGGTAACTGTTCAACTTGAAAGTTATTCTTTTTTTTTTCGACGATATTTTCTGATAATCCGTAAGGAGTTAATTTACTACTCAGGTAGTTCGAACAACTTTATACTTCCTTAGCTGGAATAATTAGTTTCCCTTAATTACTGTATCACAGGTTACAGAAAAAGGCCAAGAATCACAATATGATAGTTGCATCATATGATGTTGTAAGAAATGATATTGAATTCTTTGGGTAAGTGCATGCTTTTGATTATTAGCTAATGTGGAATCATTAATTTTCGTTGGGGATTTAATTTCGTGGGTCGGCTCATCCACGAAATCAAATCCCAGCGAATTTAAATGCAGAGATAATGCATTTCTTTTCAAAAATCAAAATCCACGAATTTATGTCCCCACGAAATAGCCTTTTTAGTAAAAGCCACGAAAATTGAGCCCAACGAAAATAAATGAAAATACAGTATTCATTAGCCAACATACAGATTGATGATTGAATGTTCATTATTCCATTAGCTGATTTGTCTCAGAATAGAATTTACCCTTATATTTTACAAAATCATTAAATATTATGATATTATAATCTCATTGACATTCTCACCAGCTATATTTATACTCTTCATAGTGTATGATTATTTGATAAGATGAACAAGTTGATATTTTGATGACAATTGTTTTTATTTCTATGACTATGTATCAAATACATGTCTGAAACAATGTCTGTCTCTGTTCTGTTCTATTAAGTTCAAACTTATATATGCTTTTAGTAGTTAATTCCAAATGTTTCCTCAAAACAGATGCATTGTTGTGCTTTATCATACAGTTCAAATTAACTATATTGATGAAAATCATTGCCCAACTTGTGTGAATGTCACTTCTGTTAACCAGCATGCTGTGCATTTATACTCACTATTCATTTATTAATGCTCTCCTATCATGTATATTACAGTTCTATCAATTGGAATTTTTGTGTTCTTGATGAAGGTCATATCATTAAAAATGGAAAAACAAAGGTAAGGGACATCTATAATTTCCCTTATTTGTCATTAAGAATTACTGAAATAGAATATGAAAACTATTGAAAATTGACACATGATTAACTTCTGATTAATCTTACTTCTTGTGTACTGGTCTTACTTGGTTACCAGTTCTGGCGAGGAATTTGAATTTTTTTGTCTTGGTTTTTCAGATATCAAAAGCAGTGAAACAGTTAAACTGTAATCAGCGATTAATTCTATCTGGTACCCCAATCCAGAACAATGTCCTTGACCTTTGGTCCCTCTTTGATTTCCTGGTACCTGGTTTCTTGGGGACTGAGAAACAGTTCCAGGCTAGATATGGGAAACCAATTCTTGCCAGTCGGGAAGCTAAAAGCTCCTCAAAGGAGCAGGAAGCTGGTAAGTACAAACTTAAACAGCAAATGATCGACAGATAAAATTACTTTTTTTGGCTGGGGTTTAAAGGGGTAACTCTCGCTGGTATACCAGCGAGTATTTGTGGGTTGGGCAATGTAAACTGATGTCCCTAATACTACCTGTCAATTAAACTCTCTGTTGTTTAAAATAGCACAAGAATGGATGAGTCATCAACTGACCACTGGTTAGTAAAGTATTCCTGTTATATAGAAAGCATCGGCTGCTCAACCTTGCCACGTGCCTCTGTTTACAAACAGAGAGTTTATCAGCAAGTAGCCACACCTTCCGGGGAAATTCAAATTCAAATTTTCTGTTGGACAGGTTTAAACATTTTCTCAAAGTAACACTTAGAATTAATATATTACAAAGATTTTTGGATGAAATGTTTTGACATGGAATAATTTACCATTGTGAGAATTTTCAAAGAATATTTTTCTGTAGTTTATTCAAAAATTCAAAAGAGGGCTCTCTGATATGAAACATGCATAAAAATTTACAAAAACCCGCCCCAGCGCCATCTAGTGGTTTATATAGTCCAGTTACCCCTTTAACCTCTTCAACAGTCAAGGTAATTTTGCGACTTTTCCAGCTTCAGTGGTTTAGGCATACCTCAGGCATACACCTGGGTACTGCTGACCTTCTGTAAACTGGCTGGACTGCTTCCACTTACATGAAATATCTTGTCCAGGTTTGGATTCCAACTCATTTTGTTGACCATAACAACTTGACCACAGAGGCCCCGATAAATTACTTCTACAGTTCAATGTTTATTACAAGTTGCCATGATCCCATTGTCTTAAGTGAATTTTGTAGATTTTGACAAGAACAAGGTTTTAGTTTTTAGATGTCGATCAGACTTATGTTCTATAGTTGTGAAGAAATGTCTGTAACTAGTAAGCATTGTCAGTCCTGATTATTATACCCCCACACAGTTTTGAGGGGGTATATTGGAGTCACCTTGTCTGTGCGTGCATCCGTCTGTCCGCACGCATGCGAGGGTGGTTGTGGGGTTAGGGTTAGTACATTTAGGTCTTGTTGGGTTCAGATACGTACAAACTGGACTTGTGGGGATAATTTTGACTTGTGGGGTGCGTCTTGTGGGGTTAAAAACACCGAAAAGATCAAAGGGATCACCCCACAACATACGTCTCATGAGAACGTCCGTCCAAATCTATTACTCGTTGGTACAATCATGATATTTTTATCATGGTAAAGTGAAATGAAACGGAAGCATCAATGTTGTATTTAATTACCTTTACAGGTGCTCTAGCTATGGAGACATTACATCGACAAGTTCTTCCATTTATTCTTCGTCGATTAAAGGAAGATGTGCTCAAAGACCTACCTCCTAAAATCATACAGGATTATTATTGTGATCTCAGTCAACTACAAGTATGTTTCATTATGTTATCCTAATACTGATATTTAAAACAATATACAGTACAACCTCTGTAGAGAATACCCCATGGGAGCTGCAAATATTGACCCTTGTTTAGAGGTTGTTTCTCTACAGAGGTTAAATTTTTAGTAAATATCAGCTTAGGGAAATTTTGAAGGTGTTGTTTTTGAGGTTGTTACTCTAAAGGGGGTCCCTCTGAAGAGGTTTCACTGTATTCATGCCAATGATTGAAATATTTTTAGCAGCAGTTAAGATACAAATGTATTTGAATGCTATATATGCCTAATTTGTGATTTCCAGCATGAGGAGTAAAATTTTCCATTTTAATTTTGTTTGCACATTCATACAGCATAATTATTTTTCATTAAGAAAACCTTTAATTTTCTTACATATATAATTTTCTTACATATATAATTTTCTGACATTAGAATGAAATTCAGGGGGAAATGAAATAATGCCACCAGCATCATAAATCATTATAAATGATAAATGACATCACAATTAAATTGGTTTCCCAAGAATGATGTTATTTTTTAGAAGAGGTTGGAATTTGCTCTTTGGCATTCATTTATTCTTTTGTTTAGGTTTTGGGAGATTTACCTGCTTAATTGTTGTTACCATAGTGATCATGGTAAAATAATACTGTTACATTGTTTGTGTTGGTGGAATGTTTTATTACTGTTTTTATCTACCAGTAGGAATCTTTCTTATCCATATTCAACTATAATTTGTAATTATTCTGTGAACTTGCAACTGTTTATTGATTGGTTGTTTTTTTATTTCAGATGAAACTTTATGAAGATTTTGCCAAGTCTCAGGCACAGAAAGGTATTGAAGATTGTGTCAGCTCTTCTAAAGTTGAACCAAAGAAAGGTTCTACTCATGTCTTTCAGGTAATTTTATTTCAAGTCTTGTATGTAATTTGACTTGTGAGTTATCTTTGTGGCAAGAATTGCTTTGTAACACTTTGGCTGATTATGAACCTCCATTTTACCTTTGAAGTACTTGATATCTTGATGTGTGTTTCTGCCTTACATTTGTAACGTGGGTGCCAATTTACTGCTTAGGAAATAATTATTACCTCTAAACAACTGAAGTCTTAAATGGTGTCTGTCTAAAACTGTCAAACGTTTTTATTACGGAATAATCCTTCAGGTCGTGAAATATATTGCTTTCTAGAGTACATAGAATACTACAATAATGACAGGTGTTTCTGTCATGGAGGTTGCCGTATGTGTCAGTTTTGCATCTTGGAAATTTCAAGTAGTTGGCCTATAATCACATGGTATACGAATTTGTTCCCTTTAGTACCACAGCTTCTAACTGTCCATTTAAAATTTTTCTGCAGGGTCTTAAGATAAACTATATCAGTAACACTGCTAATTTTGGTATTAATGGATTTGGAAAATTGTTAGCTGGAACTTGGGTTACATGAAAAAATCGAAACATTTAAACTTTCAACGAAAGAAGATGAAAAATATGATTTACCTTCGAACTCCTGGGCGCCGCCATTGTAACGCGACCAAAACAATATACCACATGATTATAGGCCTTGTGGGTACAGCCAGTTGACTGTGTCTGTTAGAGATATGTTGATAAACACAGTGATAAACTCCAGTAAAAAAAAGATAAACCTGATAACTATATTGAGATCTTTTTTATAAGGTGGACATATCTTGTGCATGAATACTTTCATACAGTTGTAAAAATGTTAAATGTACTTTAACCTTTGTCATTTAATATTTTCAGGCTTTACAATATCTACGTAAAGTGTGTAACCATCCAGCATTAGTTCTGAATACTAGCCATCCGAAATATTCTGAAGTAATAACCATGATGAAAACACAAGGCTCAAATTTACATGATCTTTCACATGCTCCAAAACTTACTGCTCTCAAGTGAGTATTATACTTTCTCAATGAACTTGATAGAGACTTTTTATGCCCTGGCATCAAATGATGCGGGGGCACATAGTGAATGCCTTGTCTGTCCGTCCATATGAGGTTAAGTCAAGCTGTCACAGGGACATTACTGTTGTTATACCCCACTAAAATAGTGGGAGCTATAGTGGAGTCACTTTGACTGTATGTCTGTCCCCAATAGTGTCTGCTCTGTAACTTAGTCATTCATTGTAGGATTTGTTATTAAGATTGTTATTCTAAAGAGAAAAGCAATAACTGAACTGTGAAGATGGTGGAATTAATACTGTGGAATCATTAATTTTCGTTGGGGATTTAATTTCGTGGATTTCGTGGGTCGGCTCATCCACGAAATCAAATCCCCACGAATTTAAATGTAGAGATAAGGCATTTCTTTTCAAAAATGAAAATCCACAAATTTATGTCCCCACAAAATAGCTATTTTAATAAAAACCACGAAAATTGAGCCCAACGAAAATAAATGAAAATACAGTAGATTGTTACTGATCATGAGAGATGTTGATGTATTGTTTTGTTTTTTTAAGTTGAATACTATCTTGAACTCTCAATCATTTATTTATTTTAAAGTTCATCCATGGAAGTTTAGTGCAATTATTTAAGAAATTATAACTTTTGATTTACTTGTTATTTAAAACACTCACCATGTGTGTTTTTATGTATATTTATACTATGTATTAAAAAAAATATTTAAGTTTGTATAAAATAAAATTCTGCTCTTATCTGTCCTGTTCTAAAAAGAGATGAGATTATATTAAGATATATATATAAGTTAATTCCTGTACTTTCAGACAATTATTATTAGACTGTGGTATTGGTGTTGAGGAGAGTGGTGGACAACCTGGTTCAGACACACCTGTAGTCAATCAACATCGGGTTCTTCTATTTTGTCAACTCAAAGGAATGCTTGATATTGTGGAAAAAGATTTACTTAAGTATGTGAAATATTAACTCCATTAGTTAATCTTGTCAGATCTTCTGTTTTGTATCCTAAGTTTGTCCATTTTTTTCTTTAGTATTTAAGTAATTGTATCAAATATAAGTCATGACAGTTTCTGGTGTATTATTTGACAAAACATTTAATTATGTAATCAGATGGAACTGTAATCAGATGGAACATCCAATATAATGTTTTGTCGAAATTTCAGAGTATTCTGACTTAGGCCTGATTTTTGGCCTATGTGAATCTACCACTTACATGTATCATGTTTTTTATAATTTTCAACTTTCACCTTAATATCTCAGTAGAAATATGTTATTTAGCTAGAAAGAAAACCTTATTCAGCTAATGATCTAAGGTACCAATTTATCTTTATTTCTAGAACTCAGATGCCAACTGTTACATTTCTACGTCTTGATGGAAGTGTTCCTGCTGGCTCTAGGCATGATCTTGTTAACAGGTGAGATTTATATTATATGTCAATATATACTTGATACAATATAAATGATCTGTATTAATGTTAGTCTGGTTCCCGGACGTGCTCTACAATTACGTCAGGCAAAGCTCAATAATGGCGGCCTTCAGTGGTAATGCACAGGCAAAGGAATATATTTATTTTGACTGACAATTTGTGATGTTATGCCTAGTTTTAATTGTTTATGTACTAATATTGTGACAGCGGTGAGATATTCTAATGATCATTCATATTTGTGATATATATACTTTCATGAAGTGTCTATAATTTCAGACGTGACTCGTCGTGAGTCTTTATAGTTTCCAAAAAAATCTTTTGTGATCATCTAAAAAACGGACATCTGTGATATATATTATATAAATAGGATTCATTCCCAACCCTCGTAAACACTTGATCACTTGATATAAGAAAATACTCATACTTTAGAATGTACTGTGGACGCCACCATTATTGCGCTTTGCCTGACCCGATAACATAGTGTAAGGGGAAGGAACTCCAGACTATATTAATATTAGCTATTGTGCATGTCATTAAGTATAGAAAATTGTGCTTTTTATTTGCAGCTAGTGATGTTGCATTTTTGTGATTGGTTTAAAACTTTAAGTAAAACAATCATGAACATAGAACTTATGTGCATCAATTATATGAAATAGATGACCTTTTAAAACCAACTCATTAGTATTGTGTATTTAGATTCATCTCATTTGAAATGTTACACTTGTAGCATCATACAATGCTTAATACCAGGAAGTTTTGGTGACTTTTCCAGCTATAATGGTGGAGAAATTTTAAGACCTCAGGCTTATTTCTTTGTAAAAGCACCAACCTTCCAAAAGCTGAAATACTTCCTCACATGTGAAATTTCATCCTTGATGAAATTCGAACTCACGCTGGCAAGTGACTAGTGATAACTATCAAGTGACTGTTACCACTCGACTATGGAAGCACATCATACAATGTACAGTACAACCTATGTAGAGCAACACACTGTGTGAGCTGCAAATATTGGCTTTTGTTTAGAGTTTGTTGCTCTATAGAGGTTAAATTTATAGTAAATATCAGCTTAGGGAAATTTTGAAGATGTTGTCATAGAGAGGTTGTTGCTCTACAGATGGCTGCTCTGGAGAGGTTGTACTTTATATGTCTTGTGTGTGCTTACTTGTCATTTTGTTCTTAGTATTTTATTTTGTGTTTCAGATTCAATAATGATCCTTCTATAGATCTGTTGCTATTGACAACCCATGTTGGTGGATTAGGTCTCAATCTTACAGGAGCTGACACTGTGATATTTGTGGAACATGACTGGAATCCTATGAAAGATCTACAAGCTATGGACCGTGCTCATAGAATCGGACAGAAAAAAGTAGTCAATGTTTATAGGTTGATTACACGAGGAACTCTGGAAGAGAAAATCATGGGGTTTGTACTTATTTACTGGGGTTTAACGTCCCACCAACAGACAGGGTTCGTTGGTAAGGTGAAGGACTGTGAAGGAAAAACTTTGGGTGTGCATCAGGGAAGAACCACCAACCTGTAAGCTAGCTGGAAAGCTTCCTTGTATGGGATATTTGTCTTGTCTTGGATGGGATTTACACTGACAGTACGAGGGCTCAGCGCAACACTGTCGTAACTTGTTCTTATTTCAATATGAGTTACGACACTGTTGCGCTGAACCCTCGCAGTCTGTAGTGAGGAGCTATTGACTTCTTGTCACAGACCGAAACCAGTGTTCCCTGTACTTTCAACAGTCCTGATAATGGATATCAGATTTTTTAGCCCACCCCCAACTCTTTAGAGTGCTACATAATTTCATTCCTTTAAAAATTGAACATCAATTTACCTTTAAACGTTTTATTGAAGTTTTGAATATATGCAGTCTTTAAACAATAGTTTCAGGTGAATTAATTCTATATTTAGTAACTTTGAAAAATTGAACAGTTTCTGAATGGCTTGATGTTACTGCTAGCGTTTGTGTGTTAGTGTCATAGCAACAATTGTGTGACCTTGACCTATGACCTCTCTGCAGCAATGTTTCCATAGTCTGTCTGTGTGGTGGTATCCAGTAGAAACATGAGTTAGAAATGACATAAATGTTGTTCTTACTGTCCACTGTAACACCAAGTGGTTGTTTTATCTTGTGTTTAAAAAGTCCATCACCCGTTATTGTATTAAAGCCTTGAACACTTTCTCCTTGTTTATCTGTTACGAATATTTCTCCATGCCTTGGGGATCCTGATACAAATACTTTACCATGAAATAAAGTCTGTCCTGTTTCATCATTGAACAAGATTTTCAAAACTTTTCCTTCGAGTGTCATTATATGGACTTGGTATTGTTTTGTGTGAACATTTTTAGAAAATGTCACGCCGACAACTAATCCATGACATGATGCTGATGCTCTGCAGACTGCTATACTGTCGCAATATCCATCAGTTGTGATGATTTCTTTATGTCTAAGTTTTCTTCCCAGACAGAGATAGGGAAATGTTACATGTAACACATATATTTGACATTTGTTTTCTACTGTAACAAAGACGTCTGTACCATGATTACATATATCACACGGATTGTTGCCGTCTAGTTTAATATAAGATTTACATTTTAACTTGCTATCAAAGAGTTTTACTTGCTCATTAAGATAGTCTGCTACAACAATATATCCGCCAGGAACAAAGGTGCAAGCAGTAATCACTCCTGCAGATTGTGTAATCAGACGTTTCGGCCAACACATTCCAGTAACCACTGGCAACAAATATCTGTGTCTTTCATGTTCCGGTCCATCTGTGTGATTCCAATGACTTTCTCCATGTGTCTCGACATAGTGGAGGTCTGCCCTGGTATCAAAATTTACAAGCAATAGAGCTTGTTTATATTCTTGTTGTTTAACCCAGGCTGGCACTGAAGGTTTAGGAATTGGTAATGTGGATACGGGAACCAGACCATGTGATTTTGTATTTTGTTCATTGGAATGGTTCCATGCGCAAAGGTTGCAAATATAATGCTTACAATCATCACACCACCAGCTCACTACTTTTCTCTGTCCATCTATACCACACTGAGCGCATATGTCAGGCTTTAATATCAATGAATGTCCAGGCTGGTACCTGGCTCCATCTGTAGGCTCTACATAGCTGGTTCCACAACAGCAACCCATATCTAAATGATTTCTACTTTCTTAGAAACAATGATCTCTTTATGCGAATCAGATTATTGCCATTCACTTGATTTGATTTCGTTCCTTAGTCACTTTTAATTATCAATATATCATCCGGTTATGTCCTCAAAGTGTACTCTATGGATTTGGTTATAACTTTTTCGTTGTCTCTAATAAGCTAATAGACATGTAGATATTTTATGATAAGCACATGTTTACATATCATCCTTAATAATCCTTTGCTTATGTTTAGTTGTGTACACTATGTTTTATGAAAATTCTGTCCCTAATCACAAATACTATTACCTTATAACTTGCCTAAATTCTCCATTTTCTCTTAATTACCATGCAAAATCACAATCATTAAATTTTATAAATGATTTTACTGATTCACTGTGGCATATCACAGATTTCACTGTAGTCGTTCTACTTCATTAACTCTAAGTGTATCATATTTCCTTTCCATTTGAAAAAAATCTTTTATTCATTATATTCATATGTATGCTTCAAGTCTGATAAGATTTTACAGGCTTTAAGTTTACAAGTTTTCTTTCAAACATAAATCAAGAAAAGGCACATAGTCAAAATTTTATGACTGAATAAAATTTTCCCCTCTTTATTTCCATGTCGTACTGAGAGTTGTTTGAATACTCTTAAAGGATTAACTTTATGATGTTGGAAAAATAATTGATACTGGTGTAGAATTGGACAACTGATACTGATCTAGAACCAGTTTTATGGACTAATCTTAGTTAAAAATTCAAATCTGGCTTCCCCTTATTTGTGATAAAAAAATATTTATCATTTTGATTGTCTTGGGGATCTATTGTCAGTGGTTTTAATAAGGTAATTTTCTGAAATTTGTGACATTAGAAAGATTTTCAAATTAAAAGAAGTGCTAAGATAGCCCCTAGAGGTAATGTCTGTTTATGCTATAACTTTCTTTCCCTGGTAAGATATGTCTATGAACATGTCCATGAAAGCGAAGTCTGCTTTACTTTATACAATACGCTATAACTAAATATTTGATTGTTACAAATAAATTGATTTCATTTTTTTATGCCCCCGTATCGATAGATCGGGTGCATATTGTTTTTGGCCTCTCTGTTTGTCTATTTGTCTGTTTGTACCAAACTTTAACCATGCCTATAAAATCAAAACGCCTGCACCTACATCCATCAAACTTCACATGTAGGTTCCTCATGAGAACCTCTACAGGACCTGTGCATTTTCAGGTCAGTAGGTCAAGGTCACAGGGTCATTGTGTTTAAAAAAAATTCCAACATTTTTTTAGGATACTACTCCTACAATTTTCATGGGATTTTGACGAAACTTTCACAGACTTGTTGTTGCCAAGAACCCCCTCACATATTTTCCGGGTTTTGTGATTCGATCATTTTTTATGGAATTATGGCCCTTTGTTTATTTTGTGTGATTGTAACAGCAAAATACTCTTGTTTCCTTGTTTTCTCAAGGAATTTTGATAAAACTTTCATGGAACTATTGTTATCGAGATACCCAATGTATGTTTTAATGGTTTTATGATTTGATAAATTTTAACGGAATTATGGCCCTTTGTTTATTTGGTGCATATATATGTAATATACAGAGAAATCATTTCTTTTAGGATACTACTCCTACATTTTTCATGAGATTTTGACAAAACTTTCACAGACTTGTTGTTACCAAGAACCCCCTCACATATTTTCCGGGTTTTGTGATTCGATCATTTTTTACGGAATTATGGCCCTTTGTTTATTTTGTGTGATTGTAACAGCGAAATACTCTTGTTTCCTTGTTTTCTCAAGGGATTTTAATAAAACTTTCATGGAACTATTGTTATCGAGATACCCAATGCATGTTTTAAATGTTTTATGATTCAATGAATTTTGACGGAATTATGGCCCTTTGTTTATTTTGTGCTTATGTAATATATACAGAAATACTCTTTTGTTTGCAACTACTTCTGTATTTCTCAAGGGATTTTTACCAAACTTTGATAGAACTATTGTCACCATGTTTACCAGCACATGTTGTTAGGGTTTTGTGATTCGATCATTTTTAGCAGATTTACGGCCCTTTGTTTGCCTGTACCGAAATTTAACCTTGCCTATTAAATCAAAACGCTACCACCTGCAATCATCAAACTTCATAATTTATCTTGGTTCATCATGACAATCTCTCTGTGCATTTTCCAAAAGGGCAACCGGAGGGGGCATGGTGTTTATAAAACACATCTTGTTCTTTTTTTTTTCAGATTGCAGAAGTTCAAGATGACTATTGCTAACACTGTGATTAGTCAGGATAACTCTGGTTTGAACACTATGGGTACTGATCAGTTGTTGGACTTGTTTACTCTGGAAGACAAGAAGAAAGGAGAAAATATCGCCGGGAGTGACGGAGGACCAAATACCGAGAAGAAAGAGACTGTAAGATCTATACTGGAAGGATTAGGTGATCTGTGGGAAGATGACCAGTATGAATCAGAGTACGACATAAAAACATTCATGAAATCATTGGCTTGAGCTGTTTGTGTATAATGATACGAGTTTGGCTCCTTGGAAATGATGTTTACATTTTTAGAATGAAAACAAGTAGTACGATTTGAGATATGCTGGTGTTAAACGCAGACTTGTTTGCATCAGAAAATCAATGCAATTAGTTTTGTTTTTGTTGATTATCATGGAATTGTTGTCTCTAATGTTGAGACCATTTACTGTATTGGTGTAATTATTTTCTGGTGTTTAATGTTGCACCAAAAACCAGGGTCGTTAAGCAACTCTCTCAGCATTAACTGTGGATGGAGAGGTACCACATGACCTTCCATAAGCTAGCTGGTCTAATGCGTTATGTGTGAAGTTTGGTTTCGGGTGGAATTTGAACTCACAGCTACTAGTCAGAGAACATTACCACACAGTCTTCGAGGCTTCCTGTAATTATATTGTATATTCAATGATGCTCAAAAGTGCACTTGCTGGCTGTATGAAAGAAAGGAATATTTGTTGAAACAATATGTTCATGATGGAGTAATAGATTTGTTTATGTATTTTTTTTTATTTGTTATTGTAAATCATTACATTCTTTGTGTTTGAGTCTTGAATTGTAAATATTGGCTGTGCATGTTTAGATTTGTAAGGAGAGGCAAGCGTTTTATTTTCGTTCTTTATTTGGTGAGACCTTAGTTTCTGTCCTGTCTTAACAAACTAGAAATAGTGTATTCAGGTTAATGGTAAATTATCTACTGTAAAACCTCGATTATCCAAAATCAACGGGACCAAAATATTATTTTGGATAATCCATGGATAACACAATTCGGATAATCAAGTTTATTTTACATTGAAATATATAAGGAGAAATCGGGACCGAAAAGTCATTTCGGATAACACCAGGTTTTTGGATAATCTGAGTTTGGATAATCAAGGTTTCACTGTATTTTTTATAATACACTTAATAGTTTGGGCTAGTGCTTTAAAAAAACTATTTCGAACCCTGAGATGATGCTCAAACTCCCTCACTAAAATATTTCAGCCCTTAATCGGCTTCAAATTTTATCACATCTCCGTTATTAGTCAAATCAAATACGGTTCTCAGGTCTATGAAATCCTGTACGTTCAGTGAAATAACCTATGCATTAGTTTGCCAGGCTGAAAACAGTTACAATATAGTCCTGTTTGTTGTTGTTGTTTTTATGGTGTGACATTGCATATTAGACGTTCATTCATTGTTCATTCATACCGTGCGTGTTTGTCACTGCCCTCATGTCTGCTGAGTGTGAAAAAAAGATTGTTTGATTCTGGTTAGCCGATTTACCCAATAATTTCTCCCCAAACCTTGACTTTTTATTCGGCCTGAAAGGAACATCTTTCTCAATTTCTTACTTTTCTGTATGCTTTTAGGAATAGTAATAAAAAAAATCCCAACCTAACTTCCCTATCTTTAATGAGCTTGTAACCAGAAACATACAATATTTTCTGATCCTTAGTCAGTGAGACTATGAATTCTATACATCTATCACAATATGTGTGTTTTATGTTTTTCAATGTGTCCTATAAGTGCTATGCATTTTAAATGAATTGTTCGTGTATAAGAATTTATTGTATGAACGGTAAGAAAAAATGTCTATTGTTGATATACGAAAACTTTCCATTTATTATAATAAATAATCTGAATTCAGTTTGTTGAATATATTATTTTTCTGTAAGTAAAATGTGCCAATAAGAAATCTTTATATCTCTTCCTCTTGTTTTTGTCAAAAAATGAATTTTAAACATAAATTGATAATCAACGATTTATTTAAATGTACGTGTATACACAATGTATGCTTAATAAATGTATTCAATATGATTACCCTTATCAATTACAATAAATGTACAACACTCGATGTATTTGTTCTTACTTGAAAATGTTTGACATTATGATGGGTTTAAAGCTTAAAGGAATGTATTCCAATTGTTGTTGTGGTCATTTGTCTCAGCAAGTGCTCCTTGGTCACTGACCAGTATCAACATTACTTCGTCTTCAAGGGTTAAAGCTTTCTGGACTGTTTCGAAATTCCGTTTTTCTCAGGCTCAGAATACACTGGCTTTTATTGTTTCCACAGCACTCAAGTTAAGATTTTCGGTTTTTCGTAATTTACAACTTTCACCCAAGGAAGTTCGAAACCAAAGGATTGGGAAAATGGTGTTCTCTTATCAGTCCAAGAATGTCATAATGGTATCTCGGAAAGTTTGAACATAGATTATCTAGGATCAAAATTAGGTCACCAGGTCAAATCACAGAAAAACCTTGTTGACACTAGAGGTCACAGTTTTGATTGGATCTTCACTAAAACCTGTCAGAATGTTTGTCGTAATGATATCTTGGACAGTTTCGAACATGGGTCATCTAGGGTAAAAAAATAGATCACAAGGTCAAAGCCTAGTTGCCATGAGAATATCACACAAACAAGTAAACAATGCAGAACTGCAGTAAAATAATTTATTCAGATAGAAAAATGTCAATAAATTTCTTGATTGCAAATAGAATGTAAGATATGTATATGATTGTAAGTTAAAGAATAAAAATCATGGTCTATGTATAACAGACAAAGCTTGATAGATTGAAAGCAATGGGATTTACAGCTCAGACATATTAAACTAAAAAAAACTCAATATGTCTGCATTGTCTTCACTGTAAATATTTAATAATATAAGCATAGCCACAATGGAATGTTCAATCAAAAATGGTGCATTTATTCTTATATGAGATTTTATTGAGGTTTGGTTAAAGAACAAGTATTGGTCATATCAATTTCATACTAAAAATCTAAATTTTAAACACATCTAAGCAACAAAACATAGACTATTAGATCTACTAATTAGTACCAAACTTCTATAAAACACAAATTGTCACAGAGCACAGACGGGGCATAATAAGTCCAGTTAGCAACAATAAATTTCTAGCCATCAAGTCCTGTTAGCAAAAATAAGTTTTCTGTTATAAACAACAGCAATAAATTTCCAGCCATTAAGCCCAGTTTGCAACAAAATATGTAATGCCATTAAGTCAAGTTAGCAACAATAGATTTTTTGCTATTAAGCCCTGTTAGCAACAAAAAGAATTAAATCTGATTAATTTTGTATGACTTTAAAATATAGGAAACTAGACCAAACCCTACAATAACCAGAACCAACATTTACCAACACTATTTTCTTCTACATTAAAATGCACAACATTTCTACAATAAGACCTACAAATTGAATAATATCAAAATTCATCAATGTGTTAGCACTGTTGCTATGAGTAAATCTGGATGTTCAAAACTATGATATAGCCCATCTTCATATCCAATATCCCCTGGGGCTTGCATGTTAAAGGGATGGTGTATAATGGTGAATAAAGACATAAAATGGCAATTGTTAAACACCATCCCTTCAATGCGCCAGCCCCAAATGCTAATATCAAGTGACAGATCAAAACTTATTCAAAACAACAGAGTTAAATCCTATATAAAAAATAAAAGTTTAAAATCCTACAATCAAATATGCACACAATACCTCTGACATATCAATTCAGCAACACAGAAAGAACAGATTATAATCTACTAAACATCTAGAGACTTATAAAGCACAATGAGACAGCTACATTGACTAAACACAAATAAAAACAAACAGAAAATTCAGCACAATACTAAACAATAACAACAAAATACACAACAAACTAAATGGTAGAGCAGTTATAAGGTATTAGGATGAAATACTGCATAAGTGGTTAAGTTTGTTTTATGGAAATGTTCGTGTTTTTGCAAACAGCCTATTTTCTTGAACATATCAATTAGCAAAAATGCTGACCACCTTTGCTAATTACAGTAAATTCAAAAGGTGATGTCATATAAAAACAGAGCTAACAATCAATTTGGGAATTTCACGGTGTGTAGATATTACGTCTGTCAGAAAATAGTTTTTAATGAATATTTATGAGTTACAGATTTGCAAATATTTCAACACATGATGATAATTATGATATCCACTTATACAGTAGACATACACAAATACCACAAATGATGACACTGTAGTATGAGGTGAATAGCATAATGAGGAAAATGAAGTTTTGATATCAATACTAATTATGTATGAACAAAAAGGAATGAATTTGCTGAATAGCTGAAAATTATGGCCTGCCATATTGAATATGCAAAATAAATGAGAAACTGATATGCATACCTAACAATACAAGGCAATAGAGTGATTTATGAAACAGTAATAGAATAAAGTAATGGTTGTTTTTAGTAACACTTATAAATGCTGCAAATTGGGTCAAAACTTAAAACCAATATTAGAATGGTACAAGAATATAATTATTATTACCGGGTACCTTAAAGCAATGAGTAGACAGAAATTATCAATTCTTTCAATGTAATTAGTGGAATTGATAGTACATTTAAATATACTTAGACCAGAAAAAATAGCTGTGATTCCATATTAAATGTTAGCGGATGAATATCTCTTCAAAGGTATGAAAGATATGACTTGGGGAAATACAGTTATGGGACTTATCAACACTACTCTTTTGATCAAGTACATGAAAACATGATTTCCTTTTCTGGCCTTTATATGTCTGTGTTCTTTTGTAATCAGAGTTCAACCTACAACAATTTTGAAATAAACATATATTTACCCTTAAAATATTTAAAACATCAAATAGATTTATGAACTTTAAAATCTTACAAAAATTAGTAATATATTGAATACATTGGAACCCTGCTTGAAGAGTGACACAATTTCTATAATAATGTACATTACATGTATGTACTTAATACGTCAATATGTATCAAATTGAGACAACACAATTTGACTTTATCATATTTAAAGCAAAAGTCCAAAAATGGACAAAAAGTAAACTTACCACTAATTTGAGAAAAAACATGTGGGGAATAGAAACTATGAAAAAACAAAAAGAGATTTAATCACAACACCATACATATCAGTTCCTATTATATCATAGTCCGGTACTCATATACAAAAACAAAGTTTTAAAAATATGTAATATTGCCAACATAGATAAACTCATTAAACAAGAATATGACAGCCAATGAAATTTTGTTCAATTAATTTTAAGACAGCCTAATAAAACTTAGAAGCAGATACTGCATAATAATTATAAACAGATTTGTAAGTAAATATGTACATAATGGAAAGGTAATTATAAAACAGTAACAAACACTGTATTAGCAGACTAATTTATCAAATCTAATTGGATAAAAGAGTGATAGGAAAAGTTATTCATGAGTTTAGTCAATATGCAATATAGGATGTCAATATATCAGTATCGTACAGACAGTAATATAACCAATAATTATTCAACCAAGTAATTGATGCACATTGTACTACTATAGTTATACACACTGTACATGTATAGACAAGGTACTGATGGATATTTAGGCTGATATTTGTCTCTCGGGGAATAATGTTGCACCAGACGCTATGGTCATTTTGCGACTTGTCCAGCCTAAATATGGATGAAGACCCCTGACGTACTCCTAGGTAGAACACCTGACATGTTGTAAGCTTTCTCATATAATTGTGAAACATGTCTGCATGGTCCTATGTCGGATTCAAAATCACAGTAGTGAGGGACAAGTGATAACTAGTCACAGACTATAACCACTAGACCATGGAGGTCACTGAATTTAGGCCATTAGTAGAAATATGAAAATGAAATAAGCATATGAGTAATATCTATACATTAAATTGCACTCTCTCAAAAACTTCCAATTTTGATTCAAGTTGATAATGAATTCGTGTAAAAATGCCTGATAAATTGCTTACATTGATGCATGGCAATATATTGCAAAATTGAAATAAGCAGTAGCTGACAAAATGTTACGCTCATGTACATATGAATGAGAATTTTTGAAAGTATTATATATATAATCACATAAATACGAATGAATAGTGAAATAACTGGTTTAAAGCTAGTGTAATTTACCGGTATATATAAAAAAGTAATGCTTACATATAATCAATACAGCACATAATGAATAATGTAGGAATGGAAATGTATGTATAAATCATACAGTAAATGTGTGATGGGATGCTTGTAAATGCGACAAAACTAAAAATTAGTTCAAAATATATCAATAACTATCATTGATGACATGTAAATGGACAAGATGTGTTTATTAAATATTTACTAGGAATTTAAGCAAAATACAAATGATGACCAAAATACTGATTACAATCTATAGCCAAACCTGTGAAAAAGACCACCCTTAGGAAGCCTTTATTAACATGTGGCCCTTATTTGGAGGTTCTTTTTGTCTTAATAATCCATGACAATTATTAAAATAACAGCCTTCACTCACAGAGGTGGCTGCTAACACAGGATGACTGTATATGTTTCAACAAAGACATTTAGGACATAATCTTTGTCGATATTTTATTTTATTCTATTTTATGTCATAGGCCTTCCTTCTTTATCTGTTTAAAAAATAGTATAAATTCTGTAGCATTATTAGTTAAACTAAATATCTTAATAAGCATTATAAAAATAAAACGAAATGCTTCCTGGTTATACTCAAGGGAATGTATTTCACCCAGCACATCTACAACACTACATGACATATTCCTATATATATATACATTCACAATACATGTAAATATCTATTGACAGCTAAAAAGTAAACGTTCACTGATATGTAAACAGGCAGATCACAGCTCCTAAAATGGTTCCTTAAAATCAATATGGTACCATCATAACACAACACGTTGCACCATCGATCAAATGAACCTGCAATCTAATTCATCATTTGGATTGATAAAAACTTTGTTATCTCCCTTATGTTATTTTCAACATTTCAGTATTCTAAAGAAAATATCATCATCATCATTATTGAAACATTTCAAATAAGTAATATAAGAATAAACTTAAAGCACTTTTTAAATTAAAAACTTCTAAAATAAGTGCACTTTATGGTTACATCATCAGCACTTAATTTTTTTTTAACTGCAGACACACCCACATCAAGCGTTTTCACAGAATCCAAGTGTAAGTATAGAATCATCTTACAAGTTTTAATCTTGAAGAATGCTGACAATCCAAAATGAATGTTTGAATTTTATGATATCTGCATCACACAAGCAACAAGTCTGCATATGAACAATTCTACACACATACAACCACATGTCACATGATACACTGCTACTCATACTTCAACAGGCTCTGTAGCATCATTGAGATTAAATGGGAAACCATCTCCATCATTATCTTCCCCATCATCTTCTTCTTCTACAACTCTGTCTACAGCTTCCTCATCACTAGTACTAAAATAATCAAATTGTATTTCATAGTTATCATTATGTGTTATGGAAATAAGACCTGTCTCTTTGTGTGTGTAATCCATGGTCATGGGTCTCATTTCAAATTACTGTTATTTTATATTTTAAATTTTTGCACTATATGCAACTGCTTGTGTCTTACAGTCTTAGTAACTACATGTATTTATGTTAAACATATGTTGCATGTAACTATTTATTAATGTATGTTGTGAACCATTATGTGTTAACTACGCCAAAATAAATCCTAATCTAATATAATACTATGTTTTCAGCCTACTCATGTGTTTTTGTGTGTGTTTTTTTTGCTCTAAATATCTACGAAATACAGCTATGCAATTAAACCATCACCTAAGGCTAGTTTTGAACTACATGCATCAAATTGATAAGTTTAATAGCATGACGATACTAAAATCACCTGTGAATCCATTCACATTCATTACAGAATACATGATAAATTTCAAACGGTACATTTAAAGTCCCATAAGTTTATAAATGTATTGGTCCTAATAGTTTCTGTTTGTTCTATAACAGAGGAATCCGGTGTGTTTTCCTCCCGTGCATACTTTATAGCAAGAAAAAATGTTTACGAAACCACTTTCGTATTTTTTTCGATATCATTGAATTAAATACTATTTATAGAACACCTGTGTTTTCCCACAGTCATGCTATGCACACATAGTTAAGTGATGTCATGCGCCCCACATATTTCAAGTTTACAAAAGCAAAATCACAGTGAAATGAGTGTTTTCAGACAAAAAAGGGCTTGTTTCCTCGGTAATAATTATCTTGGGATGATATCAGCAATTAAATGTTTTTGCATATATTTTTCTACAGCAAAAAGCTAATGGGGCTTTAACATGACCATTTTATGATGAACAAATGGATAGACATAAATTAGAAACATAGAGAACCATAATCCTGTCTGTCATTTGAATGTAAAGAACATTTTTAATTCTGATCATGTAAACTATCAATGGAAAGAAAATTCAGTATACTTTCTTAAAATGTAATTTACTTACTTTCATTAGGATATGCCTAGTATAACTGAGTAAAATAAGATATCTTCAACTTTAACCAATTCCCTAAACATGCTTATTCATCATGTTGGCAAACATGTACAGATTTGTGCAGACAGGTAAACCATCTTATTAGCAGCAAAAGGTTCATGTAATATTGGCTTATCAGTGGTTGGTATTATTTTCTTTCCTAGTGCATGTATTTCTAATTTGTGTCAACAAATGTTGACAACAATCTATTATCCACAACCATACTGTTTGGGACTATCAACGTACACACAGTAATCAAATAAGTTGAAATAACACAGCCAACACCAGACAGATAAAAGTCAAAAATAATATACAAGTCATGAAATGTTGATAACAATGTAACAATAGCACTTAGATGTAGAAAATTGTTTCCGGTTACATACAAATTAAAAAAAGAGTAGGTTGGTAGGACATTTTTTGGCGGGATCGTTCTTTCCATGCAGAAAGGTAAAAATATAACACAGCGAATGCACCATTTCTCAAGCCTAATTAAAGTCTAGGGTAGCTGGGAATTATCAGGGTAGGTCGGGAAATCTGAAAAAAGCTTTTTTATTAAGCCTTATTATATTTTTCAATAAAAGTCATTAATAAACTTTGTTTAACTGTTTGATTGTTACTAAGTTATCAACATAACAGAAAGAATGAAGGGTATGTTGTATACATACTTAGTGACTGTAGATGATTGGGAGAAGGATTGATTGCGAGGTATGCCGCCAGCAAATGTGGAGAAAATGGGAGGATTACTTCTATCACTGTAAGAACTAACTGGAGCGTAAATCTCAGGTTTTTTCTCCTTCTTTACACTCTGTTGTCTTGGTGACGGGTCATAAAATCTTCCATTAGCAAAATATCCCATAGTCAGATCTGACCCCGAGCAATTCAAAGTGGAAAAACTATCACTGACTTTTCTCAAGTCCCAAGGAATCTCATATCGCCGTTTCAGTTTCTCTTTGGTCGTAGATTTCATCGTGTTGTTTTGTGACACGGAAACGTGGTTCACAGCAGAACTGTCCATGTCTACTGGCACCGGTACACTACTGTAGTAACTTGCATTGGATAAATTAGATACATTGGACATGTTGAGGGTAGAGTTACGTTTATTGAGGGTAGCATAAGGGTTAGGTTTCTTAACGACAGGGGTGGCATAGGGATTACTGTTGCGGGTGGACGGAGGCACTTCAATGTATGAAATCTTGTTTACTGGATTTGATTCTAAAGAATCTTCTGTCTGAAATAAAAAGTAATACATCAAAATGAACAAACCATTCCAAGTATCAACTAAAGTCAATGTTATGTGCTAAAATCTTCTAGTGTCACTTTTGATCATATCATAAACATAATGTCATGTATGAATCATTAGTAAAACAAGATGCTGCCTTAAATAAATGCATATGCCCACGGTGGAGGCTTGACTTTACCTTGCACAGATGGACAGACAGAGAGCCGTACAAACAAGGCATTCGAACTATACCCCGCATCATTTGATGCTTGGGGCATAAAAAGTATATCAAGGGGCTACACAGGTCATACAAAGTATACTGTCAATATAAAGTTAAAGTCATTTAATGGATTATAATATAATATATAAGAATATACAGTAGAACCTTAATTGATTCTTCGAAATTGTGCGGACAAGGTTTTCGGACAATCCATAGAAAAATAATTGAGATTTTATTGCTTTTCATTCAGCTCGATTGTAAACTAGAAAAATAATGAATTGGTGTAAAACATAACAATATGGATAGAACTAACTTTTTTTAGATGAAATATTGTCAAACTTACAGGTTCTACATCAAGTTGTTTGTCTTCTATCATCTGATGAGCCCATTCCATGAGACCTAGAGCATCAGATGGTATACTAGCACCAGGGTCTGTCTTGTGTATCAATACTAACACTCTACATAGTTGATGTATAACTCCTCTGTAGACAAGAAACACAATATTTACATTCAGCTACCAGCAGTATTATATTTCAATGGATTATTCAATTATTATTTTCATTGACAAAATTGCCAATTATTCAGAGAACCTGTCCGTCATTATTAGAATGAATGAGTATAATAAGTGTCACTACTTGATATCTATGCAATGTAAGTCTAAAATAAATGAAAACAAACATTTTAAAGCACACTCATTATCTTAAAGCTGGAGTTGCCAAATGACTTGTTGTTGGTACATAACTAAACCCCAGTGAAAGAAAAGAAGACTTACTTGTAAGTAGGTACTCTGGGATCAGATTTGTCCATGGCTCTTAGCTTGTTTCGTATTTCATTGAGCATAGTGAGCAAGGTTTGAGCATGTGGCTTTAAACGTTCCAACTCATTCAGGTAAACATCACGGTCTATTAGGTTATGAACCAATGATGGTTCATTATCACGATCTGATAAATAGATGCGTAAATAATAGTTATCTATGAACAAGATCAATTCTGTGCCATGTTAACATATCAAGAATGAAAAATATACCACAACAACGAAACAGAAAATCAGAATTGCAGTAACTAGAATTCCATTCAAAAGAAGCTGTGAACAAGGATCTACTTGACTAGATGACAGCACTTTCATTACAGTCAATACTATATATAGGTAAGAATTTCATTTCAATATAGATATAAAAGATTTCTGAAAAAAAAACATCACAAAACATTCTACATTCCCCATTTTAGTATTATCCAAAAATGTCAATTTTCCTCAATAAGTGGAAAAATTGCCAGCTCGGTGCAGAAGGTAAATTAGTTCTGATTAAAACTACCAATACTGAAACTGAAAAACATCTAGAAACTCAACTCACCAAATCCCTTGTTATCATACATGGGAACCTTCTTTACATTTCCTGCCTGCATATTGCCCACAGCATAATGTGTCTCATTAAGGTTGACATTGCGTCTGCAACATGATACACAACATAAATGTAACATTGTGTTAAATTTCTTAATACAAGTGTCCAGTCATTCAATGACAACAATACGTCTTCATATAATTCATTGATTTGTCAATTACTACACTAATACGTCAAGTTCATGCAGAATAAAGCATTGTACGGATTTCATTGACTTTCGATCTTCCGATCTAACTAATTTTCACATTTGATTGGTGTGTCTTGTTATTCACTGACTTAAAGGATTGGAGAGGATCTGGATTATTGTTATTGCTACAGTAATTATCTGCTTATTCAAACTGGGCAGGTAGGGATTTTTAAGTGTTCTTGAAAGCGTTCAGATAAAAAAGTGAGAAAGTGGATGTACCGTTTCCCGGACCTAATAAAAGGTCTAGTATGACCACTAGGTAAAATTAAAGTAGGTCAGGTAACCAGAAACAAACTTAATATTTTAAACCTGATCAGGAGTTTATCACCATATTGTAGGTAAGAAGTTATATCACTTTTTTTTCAAAACAGTATCCATATGTCTAGATATGAATTCTACAAGTCTACTTCAATTTGAATTTTATCTTTTATTCACAAAATCAACATAAACATTTTCTTATGTCAGTATCACTTTACTTTGAACTCAGAGACAACTTAATAGTCTTTTTTTTCTTAAAAAAAAAGTTTTTTGTCTCATAGTTCAACCATAAGAGTAAATTAATTATACAAGGTCAAATGTCCAACTATGAAAACGCTTCTCCATTCATAATTCTTTCACTATTTATATCCATATGACCACATAATGAAGATTTAATTGTTTGTCATTCTCATTAACAAACATACTAAAATGGCAATACTGCTAACTCAGACCTATATTTATATTCCCGTAACTGTCAACAAATGAGTATCTAATTATCATGAAAACAAACAAGTCTCATAAATTATTTACTTATATCCTATATGACTGTATAGTCCTATAGAGTCCCATAAGTTCAAACTGCCAATATATACCCTCCAGCACTTTGATATTATCATCAGTATATAAGAGACAGCTTACATAATACACAGATCACCTCAGTGGTGACCCGAAACTTAGATCATTATAAGGATCAAAGCTGTCTTTATATCTGTCTTAGTATTCACTTAAATACCATCGGGGTATTTATATATAATTTTATATATTCATTATTTAGGCAATAACTGTGTGTTTATTGCCTAAAGCAATTTTGTATTCATTAAAATGGACAATGAACTCCTGGAGGAATAGAATTAAACACCTCTGAGATTTCACAGGGCAAAATTTACTCAGCTAAAATGTCTATAAAAAATATAGATTGTTGTAATTTATTTATTATGTCAGTGTACTGACCTCGTCCTGCGGTAGTATATACACAGGATAACTAGACCCATAATACATAGTAGAAGAGCTGCTGACACTCCAGCGATTATGCCAATCACAACATCAGTACTTAATCCATCCTCATCACTTCCTGAAATATAAATTACTAACCACTGTAATAAATGTTTAGTTGGGTTTAATGCTGTTTTTCAACAGTTTTTCTGTTATACACGGTGGCCGATTCACCTATTAACCAATTTTATTAAATAACTATTTATTATCAGCCTTGTAACTTGTTTACTGCCTGGCATAATAATACAGTGGCATTTCCAATAAGCGGGCCAATATCTATATCACTTTCCGGCAATATAAATATTGGCCCGCATTTTAAGCAATTTGATTGGCTGCTAGAGCAGGGCCAAAAAGTGATATAGATTCTAGCTGAAATGGTGGCCATCTTGTATAAGTAATTTGCTATTCATGTAGTTTCAAAAAAATTAGAATGAAACTGATTCAGATAATAAAGTTATTTAATAAAATTGTTAATAAATAAGTGATTTGATATAGGCCCTGTTATTTGTCCTCGGGACAGTCGTATTTTGCCCTCGGCCTTCAGCCTTGGGCCAATACGACTGATCTCTGACAAATAACAGGGCCTATATCAATTCACTGATTTATTAACATATACTCCTGGACTGTACTAAACACCCTTCCACAGGGAGTTGGCAACTTCTCAACATACGGGCGAAAATCAACATTTTTGTCAATTTTCAAAGAAGGGTATGACCTGCTGCGACTGGGAATCAAACCCGGATCATATGGTTACAAATCCAGAACACTAACCACTGGACCACGGCTGCAGCGTACGGTAATAAATGATAAATATTTTTTCACAAGCAATAACAGAGTACAGGTAATAATCAAAAGGTAGATGTCAAATTAAGTCTATGAAGTTGAAAGTTTTAGAATTTTAAGCGATACAGCAAAGTCTATGAATTTTTCTAAAAATAATTGTATACAATAATACTGGTAATAAATTATTCTTAATAAAGGAATAATTCTCCATTTAAATATTAAAACATGATTATTACAAGGTCATGATGTTACACAGGTATCCACACAACTAATGAAAGTATGAGAACCATACATGCTAAATAGGATTCTATGTGACCCATACATTCAGGTAAGGCATAAAAAAATATTTCTTTCTGGTTACCCGTCCTACCCTTATTTTTCCATGTGACTTTATTTATAGGCCCAGGACGTTACATCCATCTTCTTACCTTTTTACCTTTCTATATGCCTTAAAGAGCAGAAAAAAATCATAACCTTCCCTATTTTTAATGAGCATGTAACCAGAAATAAACAATGTCCTTCATGTCTAAGTATTAATTAAATAGGAAGATAAATGCTGTATATAGTGACAATGAATTTGAACAGGTTTGGTCAGGCAAGGTAAGACTATCATGAGCAATCAATAATTACTGGTACATTTTGAATTCATTAAAGAATAAGCACACTTTTATCAAATCAAGTCCTGATCTCCTAAAATGTTTCTTTAATGAATTGTAACCACTATCTCATTCAATTAAGATAACATGAATGTTGAAAACTTTCATTTTTCTATGCTTTTATTTTTTTTTTACTTCCAACTATGCAAAAATTAATAAATGAGTACTAAATGATGACAGCTATGGAAGAATATCTTGTTCAGGCTATTTATTTAGTGTATCAGGTCATTACCCTATACTGGTTTAATGAACAAGATATGTCAGATAAATATAACTCAGTAAGGTACTTATCTCGCTCCCATGGGCTAATGGTAACATTTAATGACATATAATGTGCAATAAGCTGATGCACAACAAAAGGTGACAGAACTAACAAAGTGATATAAGTAGCTGGTACACTAGTGTAATGAATTAAGGACCTTCAGTGATAGGTACTAGTGTATAGCTATATAGCTAGCAGCTACACTGGTGAAAAAATGAATTACAGTTATTAAGATACATTGGATAACACCTACCTGAACTAATGGTTGGAGACACACATTTATGTGTTGTTCCACCTGACCAGGTAATTATATATAGGCGTCAAGAAATGTTAACTTTAGTCATGTTTCAGCAAATAACACATGCAAGAACCTACTGTAACTGTGGTATCATAAACTTTGTAGATTGCTTGGTGAAATTATTCACACATGCAAATACTTATGAATTAAGATGTTTTTGTAAAATCATCAAAAAATGCATGTTCAATCATCTACAATTTTACATACCAACAAAATAACAAATCTAAGCAAATCTGCAAAATTTGGTACCAATGAAATTAAATGCAACCACAATATCAAAAACAAATTATGCAGCTAAACTAAATAAAGGCCACTAAACAGACTGATGATATTTGACCTTTATACACAACTAGTCTTTATTCAGGGTTAATTGGTCTGTTACACTAACTGATGTTGGTAATATCAATATCTCCATATTTGATGTTTAAAATAAAGGAAAAAATCAATACAAATAGGATCCACAAACTACCAGGGTGAACCACTAAACAAATTCATTCTAAGTAAATGCTTAAAAAACAAAATAAACAGAGGCATTTCTCATTCACTGCATTTTATGGGAGACAGGCAAAACTCATTTCAGTGATTTTTTCTGAACTTAACAAAAATCATGTGACAATTTTTCATGTACATGTATACTGGTTCACAACGGGTTCATTATATCATGAAGTACAGTCAAACCTGTGAACAAAGGCCAGCTATGGGAAACACATAATGTGGCCTTTATTGACAGGTGGCCTTTATTCGAGGTCATTTTGTTCTAAATGACATATGAGAGTTTTTAAAACAATGGCCTTTATTCACAGTGTGACCTTTATTCAGAGGTAGCCATTAACACATGGTTGATTGTATATAGATAATTAAACTTACCTTCCATACATATAGGTCCTCTTTCCTTTTTATCATAAGTTGTATGTGAATGACATTCCAGCAAGCATTGAGTTCTACCCTCATTTAGATAATGAACACATTTAGAACATAAACCTTCAGTTTCACATTCTAAACAATCAAATATCTTACAGGTGTCATCTGTAAAAAAAAAAAAAAAAATCGATAACTTCTAAACATTTATACTGAGTCAAATTTCTAAATGTCCATCTTGTACCTCATAGCACTGGAAGGATAAATCATTGACCACACTTGGTAAATTATCAGGTTGACCTTTAATGTTCCATCCAAAAAATACTTTGAATACTCAATATTTTTATGTGTATCAATGGTTAAGTATTGTAGAGCATATATAAATAATTTCACTTATTTGGGTTCTATAAAGAATCAAGGTTATCAAGGTATATATTCAGAAAATTGACTCAATTCAACAAAAAGTGGTTAAAAAGAAAATTGAGGTAATGGAAAATAATAGGTAACACTTTATCAGTCTCAAACCATTTGTTCAATTGTTATGTTTAAAAGTAACTTAAAGTTAAAAAAAATCATAATCTGGCAAAAACAAAGCTACCATGATTATTACATATCTTCAAAACTTCCTTTGAAAGGGGAAATGACTTGATAAGCTTGAGTTCCTCAAAAATTGTACACCAATGGTTATCAAGATAAATATGACATAATATATTTATATACATACTTTGCTGACAATCTCTTCCATTGCTGTGTAACTTATAGCCACTCGGACAGGTACAACTACTATTTATACATTCTGATTTGTGTCCTATACAAGATCCATTGTCCTCACAACAATCTATGCAATGTAAAAAAATACGACATCACACCAATTATCAATAGATTAGAAAACATAACAAGCCTTTGATGTATAGGCTGATGTCATTCTAAAATAAGTAACTGAACATGACCGAGAAGACTTACAAGTGTTAAACATTGTCAGCATATTCTTCAATGAGAAAGTCATCTCAATCTAGTAATGATTCTTCAGTATTCTACCCTAATAGACGTGTGTCTAAATATCTCTTTTTTATTTTGTGTTTAACATCACAACCACACACAGGTAACTGTATCATGAATAGATTATAAAAATATGAAGAAAAAAAATATTTTTTTTTTTATATTTTTTTTTCATATTTTTATAATCTATTCATGATACAGTTACCTGTGCAACCACAGTCACTGTCAGGGCCATTTGGCAACTTTTCCAGCTTTTACAGTTAGGGAAGATCCGAAGCGTACACCGGGTAGAGTCGCCCCATCAATAAGCTAGTTGCGGACAACTTTCACACAATGCGAAATTTGGCCCTTGGTGGGATTTGAACCCACAATGATAAGGGCTTGAGGTGATGACAAGTCAGAGACCATAAACATATGGCCACAACTTTGAAAGGCCCCTAATGCTTGTCAAATATTGAAAGAAAATTAAATGGTCTGTTCAGAAATATAATTTATTGTTTTATTTATATGGTATTCAGTAAGGGGTACATTTTATAGAAATTTTCAAGAGTATTAAGTTCAAACAAATCATAGATTTCTAAGGGAAAACCTAAATTATATTGTGATAAAAAGCTGAGTAAATGATGACTTAGTGACAGAGGTTATCAATTAGGAGATGAATACTTATTTACAATTTATATTATGCAACTTTCGCGTAAGGTGTGCTGCAATTAGTCTATGCATTGATATTTAACCTTCTCATTTCCTTCTGAGCTACCCTATTATGTATTACATGTGTAATTAATTAAGGTGGATACCTCACCTGGTAGTAAAAAAGTACCAGTACATAAATGACTGAGCAGATGATTTAGAATAGTGATTGTGACCAAGTAATCCAAGGAATGTGTGTGAGTTTCATATTATACAATTTAACGGAAAATCTGCTGTAAATATGTGGATAAGCTTTTCATATAAGAAATGGTTTTCCGTAACAATTTATCTTCAAAATTTGAACTAGAATGATAATCCTAACAAAAATTGTTTACAAGTAAACATTTCAAGATATCTGTATACATTTATACAAGGATATAAAAGCAGCAACTTTATAATTACAATCTACCTGAACACAGAAGTATGTTGACATGAAGTGTATGTTGACAGTAATCAGGATAATGTTTTGCCATTAAAACATCCTACACTTACCATGTCTATATTCATATTGTGTTGCTTTCGATTACTTTGCAATATCTTTACATTAAATGAACATCACCAGTTAACATAAAAGTTTAATTTATAAGGCGCTTTCACATCATTGTTGAATACATGAAAAACTCATTTTATAAAAATCCTATTGTAAGAATTTTATCCAAAAAATTTGACATTAAAATTTTCAACATTCCAATGAAGTTTTTGTCCATTTCATCACCACTATGAGAAATTGATATAAAACGTAGTCTTATCAACATGTGGGCAATACAATAAACCAGTAAAACCAATCTTATTAAAGGAATGTTATATAAACTGATTGTAATACATTTCATATATCTCTTTGGTGGTGGTGGCAAGGTCTTAATTAATATGACACAAGATACCATTTACCGGTATATACATTTTATAGTTACATGTACAGTTTTAAACTCATAGTTACCATACTTGTAGGACACCATCAAAGAGACGTGCTGCTGGACAAGTAGGTGTGGATTATAATGACTGACATGCATAGCTAGGAGTATTAACTGATTTTATGAAGCACATACAGCACTAATAATTTCAAGAAATAAAATAATAAGACTTAAATTATTACAGGTTGCCCTTATTGTGTCATCAATTACTACATGACCCAAAAATCAAACTGGTAATAGTTACACTGGGTTTAACACCATTTTCACAATATTAAGGTTATATTATAATACAGCAGTTAATTGGTTCCCCAAACCAGTTTTCCTAGACTGTAACTGGAGGAAAATCAACACTGGTCATTTTTCATAGAAGGGTATGTTCTGCTGATATCAGGAATCACAAACGGTTTACAAGTCCACCTGACTGGACCATGACCATGGCCCAAAATAATATTAGTAGCCATTCAATTAATTACTATACTTAAATAGTATATAACACTTACCTGAAACTATAACATTTAGTACCAGAACATTCAATATAATCCAGGAATGTCTAATTAAAGATCCCATTTTCATCACGAGGAAAACATGTTCAAATCATCACCTGAAATGAATACTGTTTATCTTCATGACTTGTACATTATTTTACTGTGTATGTATGTGCATAAACCACACATTACAAGAACAATCAGTGAACTCTGTTTGATTATCATGCAATCCTATTGATATAAATGAGAAATATCTTTCACCAGGATTTTATATTTATGATATAATGTACTACTAGTATATGATTAATCGTTTCATTTAAATATGTTCTTAACATTTCAGTGATCATGAATTTTAAATACAAAATAATCTCCCTTAACTATTATATCTATCTAATCAACTATACATAGATAAATGTAATCACCATCAATACAGATATTTTCCTCATTTCATGTTCAAACTAACCCACAGTATGTATTTCCTAGCTAATAGCTTTAAAATATAAGATTACCTGTTTCAAATACACGTCATGTGAACTAATTTCTTTCAAGCAATTAAAAATACATTAAGTTCTTTGATAACGAGAATGACTTATTAGTATGCAATATAAACAAACAGCTGTTGACTAAATGTACAGTACAACCTCTCCAGAGCAGCCATCTTTTGAGCACCAACCTCCCTTCAACAACAGCATGGTTTTTCCCCACTGCATGATTTAACTATCAGTATTAAACCTCTCTAGAGCAACAACCTCTCAACAACAACATAATTTTGCAGCTCCCAAAGGGTGTTGCTTTGGAGGGGTTGCACTGTATGTAAATTGAGTACACACCATATGTCAGAATACACTGTTAATTTGTTTTATTGGGAAAAAAACATTTGTATTACTAAATTATATTAAACAAACAAGTGAATTATTTATATGAATTTACCAACTGAAATAATAATTGTTTTATAACATTTATGCACTACATCAAATAAAAAAACAATTCCATATATTCCTATTTGTTTAATTGTTTGGGTTAAATATTGTGCACCATTAACACAGTCATTTCATTATAGTAAGTGTTTAATGTTCAACTGATATAAAATATATTATCCTTATATGATTATGAAAACAATTGTCTGAGGTATATTAATTGTTATATATGCTTGTCTGAGGTAATATTTATTTACTCCTTCTAGAAGTCAGGCGAATCAGGCTATGTCAATGAGGAATCATAATAACTAATTAATTACACTATAAATTAGACTATGGTGAATTTGAAATATAGATCTATCTTAGTTTTTAGTCGGTTGTACAAGCTCGTATGAGCTTATGTTTATGTTACTTATCTTGCCGACTTTAAATAAAACTTATCTCATCTTATGAAATACTTGCATATATCATAAAATGAAATAATAAAGATTTTTTTTTAAATGTGATGCTAAATTAATCAACCATTTTTAAGGAAGTCCAGCTACTGGTAGATGTATAATTAAATTGGTCAAGCTTATTTATAATCAGCTAAAGTAATACTGTAACTGCCATGTAGTTATCAAAAAAAAGAAAAAAATATAAGTTACACACTACAAGACTCAGATGCAACCTGTTACCAGTCCTTGCATATAAACATCTGGCATATAAACAAAATATTAAAACAATTACTAAAAAATTTCAATGAATCATGAAAATACATAATAGAATTTATTCATTGTGGCAACAACTTTTGTTCCAATTAAGAGCAATAATCAGGGCTCTCATTTGACCTTAAGTTTAAAATGGCATTTTGATTCTTGAAATTAGAAAAATAAAAATTCTGGGCAACTAGAGAATTTGGGTAAAATTTATAATTACATTAGTGGGAAAATTTGCTGACTCTTCAAATTATTATCAATCAAGGGTCACTTTTGACCCCTAACTGTCGCAGTCGAGTGAACATATTGATAATGGCAAAAAGGAATATTCAACAAGCATATTTTTTTTATAAAAGACAACCATGTGTAAAGCGTATAAACATATTGTCATGCAAAAATTAAATTAAAGGATATTGGTAGATAACACTAACCATCATAATTTTGTTTGGTGAAGTTATTTTGTGCGTAATTTACTGAAAAAATACATGCAATACACTAAGGTACAAGCAAACAAAGGTACGGTAAATAGCAAAAATATATCCAATCTACCTGAACACTAATTAACACCCAGGTAGGCTATCAACATAAAAAAGCAATCCATGAATATAGTCAGTAATCCACATATTGATTACTCTACACATATATGTAAGAAATACATGAACAATCCCCTTACCCACGCTGTCACGTTGAAGTCGAAGAGCAAAAACAATACACACCCTACTTGCCTTTTGTTTTGTTGACTTTTCTCATTGATGTAGGCTGTTCTATTTTATGGTCGCACTAAAACGATATCCTAGTAAAGTAAACTGTGGGCTTTAAATTTGAAGAAATGTGAATGGAATCACGATGTATTTGATTTAAAATGAGAGAAACGTAAGCAGCGTTGTCTCTAAGGGATCAGAAGTTGAATGCTTTAGTTCGTTCATTACATTTACCTCCCTACGACAATCACTTGTGACTAAACAGGAAGTGCTAATATTCGCCATTTTATCACTCGGCCAGTATTTTACTGTGAGTGCTTACAATATTTTTGCTGGTATTTTATATCGTCTAATGTCCCTTTTGAAAATCAGATGAACTTTTTTTAATAATAGAATGTTTTTCTATTTTCACGAATAAATCACGTGTCTTGATACACTCATTTGAGAGTTTGTAACAGTATTTATTTTCGTCTGTATTTCGAAATCAGTGGGTGGGGTAACAATACATTGAAATGTTCATGTTATTATGTGTTTTGTGTATAACCACTTCATGATACTTTATTTTACTTTGATAATCATATACGGTGAGTGAGTAGAATGCGATTTATTCGTCGGCTGTTTTCTTTTACAATTTATTTACCTATATTATATTTTTCGTTAATTTTATTTGTTTCAATTGTCAATGTGCTGGTGATAGCATGAGTCACAGATCATTCAGATTATGAATGGAATATTTAATTGACTGTAATTAAGGGTCAGCTAAGAAATCTTTGTTTATTCAAGATTACATTGAGCTTATTAATTATAGCTTGTGTTATAATATTGATTGATCAGAAAATCTTACATACATGTATGATGTAGCACTTGTAGCTCAGTTGTGCTTTTGTGATCTTATTATATTTCATGAATGGTATTCCATTGTGTATTGTCTGTATACCAAGTGGTGTATTTTAGTTTATAAAAAATACTGATGACATTATTATCAGATGTTACACTATATATTTTAGTACAGAAAAATGAGAGATATTTTACTCTGTACCATATTACAAAATTAAATTAATGACATTAAATTAATTAGTCAATTTCATTTATTTCTTTACAACTTCAATTGAAGTAACCTTTGTTCCTGAATATTGTTATCCATTATTAAATTTTAATGTCTTTAAAAATATTATGTTTTTGGTGGTACATGACTGTGAGGTAAGGTCTTTGGTGTGTGTTATATTATACCTCCTAAAACTGCCATGAGCATCAAAATCAAATAAGTTTTAACTTCAATAATTCATAAAAAATGTGTCATACTCATCTATATATAGGCTCTTTTGATCAGTTTGAAGGTCTGTTTCGGTTTGTTATTTGTTCATCTAATTGATGCCATCATGATGATAATTTTATATAATATAGATATCTAAATGTGCATACAATAAATCATTCATATGTAGCTGGCCAGCTGCTTTAATGTTACTGTACAAGAAACTGACAACTTGAACTTCATCATGACACACTTCTGTACCAAGTTAATCAAGCATGGCTATTTATGCTACATACCTTATAGTACATAATTTTATAGTATATAGTAAGTCCTATCTAAAAATGCTTTGCTATTTGGGTAATGTGTTTAATATAGTAATAAATATTCATATCATACTTCCTTGTGCTTTGTAAGTTTGTTAACACATTTTTTTATTAATTTAGTTTCCTGGTTTGTGTACTGACAGTTGTATTCCTGAGTCCTGACTCAGATTAGCAGGCAAAATTTAAATTGCAACAGCTAGGTTTTAACTTTTATTCACAAATGAGTCATTTTTTGGTGTAAATTTCATTTGGATTGACAAAAAGTAGGTTTTTTAGTAGATGGCGATATTGCCCACCGGGGCTTCTGCAATACACTGTCATGGTGATTTTTCTGCAGATTGGAAGATTTCTGAAGTTTTGATCATCCTCAGACCCACTGGGGTTGCTAGAAGCGCTCAAGAAATTTTAATTTCCTTATTTTTTTCCCTAGCCACATAATTATTATCACACTCTTGATAATCAGTCATGTCTTTTTTTACTTCAGGTCTCTATTTTACTTAACAGAAGTTTGACCATGAATTAACTTCTTCAACCTAAGTTGCAAACTTGGACATAGTGTTACATACTGATACATACTTGAGTTGGACGCTTGGAAGTGCTTCAAAATGCCTATGAGAAGAACTTTGAAAAATGTAGTGAAGAACTACACTGAGGCCCAGGTTAAAGTTCGAGAAGCTACATCCAATGACCCCTGGGGGCCATCTAGCACCCTGATGACAGAGATTGCTGATCTTACATATAATGTTGTGGCATTTACAGAAATTATGCAAATGTTGTGGAAGCGATTGAATGACCATGGAAAGAATTGGAGACATGTTTATAAATGTCTTGTTGTGCTGGATTACATCATTAAAACAGGAAGTGAAAAAGTGGCTCAACAATGTAAAGAAAATATATTCGCGATTCAAACATTGAAAGACTTTCAGTATACAGAAAATAATAAAGACCAAGGCATGAATGTGAGAGAAAAAGCAAAACAGTTAGTTGGGTTACTGAAAGATGACGAAAGATTACGAAATGAGAGAGCTAAAGCACTGAAAGCTAAGGAAAGATTTGCACAGAGTTCTCAAGGTGTTGGAAGTCAGCCAGTAAGTTTACAAGATCTATATGATGATCCATTAATAAAAGCATATTGTTATAAAATCTGATTGAATTGGTTTCGACCAAGGTTATGCAACTTGATGATGGTTTCTGACCTCAAATCTCAGTCCCATTTTCCAAGTATGGCTGAAAGCTGAAACAATAGAAACATCAAAAGACTAGGTACGAAGGAGATTTGAGCTTTTAAATTGATCTCAAGTTTTATAATCAAGGGGTCTGGAGTTGAAAGTTCTAAAACTCTGGTCTAAATTCTCTAACCATAAGCATTTCTTCAGATCCTATAAATATTTACTTTATGAAATAATTCTTTCCCTTGGTAGGTTTATAATAATAATAATGAGATAAATGACTGGGGTAACTGTAAAATAAATTCACTCATTCTCTGACTGTTAATCATGTATAATTTGACCTTGTTATAAATATGTCACATAGGTTACAGGGGAATGTTATTCATACTAATTGTGTGTTTGTATACATATGTGTATATATATACACCAACAATAGCACAACAGCTTGGTATATATGTAAGTATGATCAGACTCAACAAATCCACTCGTCCGCTCATAATTACGGCTAGAAATCTACTTAGGACAAGTTGAAATTGCTGTAGAACTGGTTACACTTCTAAGTTAGTCATGGTCTGCTGGATAATCATGAGTAGCCTAAAAATAAATTGTCTAGCCCTGATCATGATATATACTTGCAGCCCTTTTTTATAACAAATTTGGAGCCAATTATCGGTCCCATTCCCCAAGCTGAATAGTAAGTATTTTTTCCCCCAAATTTGAAAAGAAATTCCCCAAACTTTTTACATTGTGCTTGTTTACTAAGTAATTTTTCCCCAATTTGTCTATTTTTTACGCAAAATACCCCTCGAAAAAGGCCCTGCCACCCTTCCCCAAAACCTTAAAAAAAGGGCTGTTACTGCGTTACTTCTATTTATAAGATTCCTTTCAGACCATTGATTCTTTAATATTTACTTTGATGCTGAATAATGCAAGGTATACATATATAGCCTACTTCTTATACTTTACTGGCTATAATCACATTAAGGTATTGAATTTGTTAAGTTGTATACATATTTGATGAGAATACACCCTATAGTATACCATTTTTGTCAAGCAATACCTTTATCATACACGTTGCAGAATGAACCTTAATCCATATTGATATTTTTGGTGAAATGTGTAATTTATTCTATATCTGTTTATAATTTGATTTGATGTTGTGATTGTTGATTTATTTTAGTTTATTTTATGTGTTATTTCCTTGGATGGAAGATTTTGTGTCAAAAATTGATGAATAACTATATTGAAATGTAAATTTTTACTGGTCGTTTTATTGCAGCATTTCTGAAAATTTCTGATCTAAAAGTAAAGTTTGTACATCAAATAGTACTTGTAAATCATAGTTCCGACAGATCTGTTCTAATATAAATGCATTAGGGAATACATGATAATTTAAACTAAATTTTATAGTGCAACAAAATGTAACTGACCATTTAAAACTGGTTTGCCTCTGGGCTCAAGCACCAATATTGAATTTGAATAGACACCAAACATTAACTTTAAATATTGCTGATGTCATGTATTAGACAGCTTTGTAGGAGTGCATACTGTTATACAAAGTTTCATGGTGTTTTAGTATGTGTATTACTGTATATTGCATCTATTTGACAAGTGGTCCAATAATGTATTACACTATGTTACAACTTAGTAATCTTGTTTTCACTACATGTCTCAGACACCTATTAGACAATATTAACAGATAAGTATACCAATATTTCATTTATTGGCTTGCCAACCTTTTTCTTTGTTCGTTTATTACATTGACCAACATTGTATTAAGTTTAAAGTCAAAATACATTTTAGTTGTCATTTATATTTTGGACTTTTTCTACATTTTTGGAACCACACTGAATTTTTGTCAGAAATTGGGAATTAATTCACAAATATGCTATAAAAGAATGTAAATCAGCCCTTTAAAATCAAACTTCAAAGTGTTTGAATTATATATAACTTTCATGAAGGATTGCAAAAATTTATTTAGATTGTAAACAGGCATTTTTTATCAGAATGCTGGAGTTAATTAAGTAAAATTGCGAATGTAATATTTGAAAATTTCAATTGAAAAATTAGTTTTTTGTCAGGGAATTTTTATTTGAAAATTGGATGAAAGTTATTCTGAAATACATAAAAAATGAGAGGTGTCTTTTTGTATTTTTTGTTTAAATTTTATTGATATCTATAAGAAATTGTTAAGCCCTGGCTGAGCATTGAACATAAAACTGATGGGGTAATGTTTTTTGCTGTGCAGGTTTATCTAATGGCTTTATAGCTACACATTCTTTTCTCACCTCTGACCTAAGCAATAATTTTAACACCTTGAAATTCCATTCATTCATAGGTGAAGAAATATGTTAATAACTGCATCTTTATCTTCAGTGTTATTGTTAAGATTATTTTGTTGATTTCTAATTGAAGTATTTAATGTATGTTAATTGCCACGGGTATATTGAAAACATGGTTGTTATCTTAATTTCATCTTATATCAATTGATACATTTATGGTTTAATTATCATGTTGTTACAGTATACCTGATAAGGTTACAGTGATACTATTAAAGTTCTTTGTGTCTTTGTTTGGTAATGATGCAGATGTTTATGTATTGGTGTAATGCAGTCAGCTGTGACATTTAGTATTGGCTGATATTTTGGTGACTCTTTGTTGACTAACTGGCTTTTACACAAAGAACATTGAAGCTGTTAAGTTTATTTGGTAGAAATTTCTGAAAGTAATCTACTGTATGTTTCTATGCAGTACATTTTGTCTGACAAAAGAATATTTTAAAGCTGTAACATTTTATGAGAAGTGTTTGTTTGTGTTGATAACTAACTTCTGTGAAAGGAATTATTGCTTTAATACTTCAAGTTTTTTTAATTTGGATCCGTAAGTTAAACAATAAAAATGCAATTTCTGAATAAGAAAACTCAGAAATTTGTTGAGGAAAGAATTCCATGGGAAAAAAACGTTCCCTATTCCAAGTACTCTTCACCGAAGTCATCAAAGGTATTTACTGTTGTTGTTATAGTTTGTTGTACATTGTGTCATGTGACAGATACTAGTAATCAATCTTATCATTATTCATTTATTGATGTAAAAAGGTTTTTATTAACAAGAGTAAACTCTTTTTTTATCTGGTTTATGTCAGGTCTACTTTTTCAGTTTTCATGAGTCTAAAAATATAATTGTGACAATTTTATTAATTGATTTTTTTCACATAATTTTGATAATGTCAGTTTTATTTTGGGGTATTGTATATAATTATTGAACTATTCCTAATCATACAAAAGTCCTGTAGTTAAAAGGTATAATTGGAAACATTTTGCTATTATTTATGTTTGAAGGTTGATGAAATACCTTAATTAGAGTCGACCCTTTTCATAAAAACGTAAAAATTCAAGCTATGGTATTTGTTAAGATTAGTCTGATTGACTTCCTACAATATAGAATTATGCGTTAGAATCTTACACTACTCTCTGTTTCTCTTCCTCTTTCTTACAAGTGGTTTATAATGATCTATTATATTATTTCAGTCACGAAGTGCGAGTGCGGAGAGTCCTACATTCGGAGCTGGTTCTGGTGGGTATTCAGATTCATATGGAGGTTTAGACGGTTATGATTCTGGAAGTAAGATTCTAAGTAATATTTTAAATAGATGACGGATGATAACATTATTTATGGCCCTGTGACATGGGTCTGATACTGTGTTTATTGTGTACTGTCTGCAATATCTAGCTTGTTGCTATGATTGTGTGTAATTCTATTTCGGATCAAACTTTGATCTACCTAGATGCATTTAGTCCGCTAACACAAAGTTGTTGTTGTTACTGTTAGATTTGTATACATTCAATCTAAAATCTGATCTCTTTATTATGTAATTGTTTGATGTTAAAAAAGCATTTGATTCTGATAGCCATGTAAAAACTGAAATCTGTCTGCTTATGTCTGAAAATACAAAAACTGTCAAGATTCGTTACAAAGTATAATAACAGTCAAACCTGTGAACAAAAAGCCACCCTTTGGAAAGACATAATATGCCCTCTATTAAGACTAAGTCTTTATTTGGAGGTGATTTTGTTTTTAACAATCATAATTAACGATAGGTTTTCAAAGAATGGCCCTTATTCACAGGGTGGCCTTTATACAAAAGTGGCTGCTAACGCAGGTTTAACTGTATATTACAATACAATCTCATTTTCTGGAACTTTGAATATACATATTTAAACACATCATATTTTTTTGGTTTAATTATTCAATGAAAGTGGTACTTTCACCTGTTAAATTTTGTGAGCAGCAACAGCTTTGTTTATAAATGACAGAGTGCTTATCTTTTGCATGTCTTTGTACATCTTTGTTCCAACATAGCCTCTCTAACATTGTTATAGACTGAACAATTGTGGTATAATGACAGGCATTTAGTGTACAATACATTTATGTGTAACAGTATCTGCCGATTAAAACAATACTGTATGGATATCCTTCTTCGATGTGGCTTAGAAGCTTTCAAATCCTGTCAGTTGCTCAAGAGCTTCTAACTTTTGTACATACTGATCACTCATAGTTGTAAACTTGCATGTAGCAACTGGCATAAAAAGATTGAATATTGTATGATTGACCTGATTTCTCAGAGCCTCATACAACTCTTTCAACTAAAATTTATACTTGCAATTTTTACCTCATCTTTGCAACCTTGAATTTATTTATGCCTTATTTGATATTTTCAGACTGATACACTATTTCCCTATATACATGATTGTATGTCAGTTCTTATAGGTGAAAGATTTCCATCATTTTCCCATGCCATTCTGTTTATAGAGTGGACTGTTTCTTACTGTTTCTGTGGCACCAAGCTTATATTTTCATGATTCTTCAAAATTTTGTACTTAGCTTCTCTATTTTCTATGCCAGAGTTCTTAACCCGGAATGGTTGTTTAATAGTAGTACATAGATCTGCCTTTAAATAATATCTTCTCAGTGCAGTGTAACACAAGCATGGCTTGTTCTCTAGCTACTATTCTATTTCTTTCTCCCTTTTACATTGTGTGTGTCATGTAAAACTTCATCTATAATAAAGTATCACTTCACATTGTAGATTCACCAGTACGTCGACGTCGTCAATCAACTGAGCTTGAAACAGTACGACCAGCTTCCATTGGTGAAGAAGAACTTCAGTTACAGTTAGCTCTGGCTATGAGTCGTGAAGAACACGAGGAGGAACTGCGAAAACAAAAATCTGATGATATTAAACTTCAATTAGCGATAGATGAAAGTAGAAAGATGCAGGAAGATGAGGTTTGTATATTTGTAAGCATTTGTCTGGCATTACTAGGGTTCACATCTTTGAACATTATAAAAATACATGTGTTAAGTGCTGATGGAGTAAAAAAAGGGCTAGATTTTTATATTTTGTTAGATTGAATGCTACTGTATTTGTTTCTAGTTGTACTGTTCTAATAGAAGTAACTTATTCAAGTTATTGTATGTGTTACTTTTAGTCATTGGCATTGGCTATTTTTGCTTGGAGGTTTAGTTGGTTCGTAATTTTGTTTTAGCAAATAATAGTGTATTTGATTTAGAGCAATTACATGGTAATGATATGAAGTTATATAATTATGTAAGCTTTAGTAATTAATTATGTTACTAATTTTCACAAATCTTACGATATTTTTATCTTAAATGTTTTTAAATTTTTTTTTGCCTATTTACATATTCAATGTTAAGATTGTATTAACTTTTTTCATAGATATGTGGAATGCAAATTAATTGTTACGTTTTTCTCTGATTTGTCCAATTTTCTGTAGGCAAGGAGACGTGTAAGGATTGATTTCTCTGTTACACCGGATCAATTATAGAAGCTTGTTTCATTCTGTTTTCCCATTGTTACGATTGTATAGTATCCTCGTTACATTGTTAAACCTTGCCCCCATTCTCCTGTATCAGTCTATCGTTTCGTGTTATTTTACTCCTTACATATGGAAGCAGTAAGCTTTGAAGAACTGAGACATTGTATGCAATCATTTCTTGTGCATATATTATAAGTTCTGCTGACTTAACTATTTTGCAATACTTGCTAATTTTCTTTGACTTATTGCAGTGTAGATTTGTTTTTCTTTACAAGAGTATGGTGTATTAGGTTTTCTGTTGAAATGATTTACTGCGAATAGATATATAGTATAAACAAACTTAATCATGCTCCAACTTCAGAATATTGATGATAGCTTAACAGCATATTATGATTTTAGTGCAGATATTTGCTACCTAGTAAGGAATGAGCATAGACTTTATCCCATCACAGACTTACCTCCTGGAGGATTTTAAACGTTTTTACAGCACTACAGCATGTTGAAACATTCTTCATATTTCATGCTAAAGAACTGGAAGTTGCTGCAATTTTATATGATTGAATTTGTGTTCATCTAAACCTATTGAAAAAAGTTGTGGCATGAAGTGTTTTAAGACTGAATCTGCTTCATTACTACTTGCTCAATGCTGTAAAAGCCACTACAATCCTTTAACCTAAATACCGTAAACACTTGTGTATATGTCACACTTTTTTACATCCAAAATCAAGACCAAAACTTGGGTGCGACCAATACAAGGATGTAGAACTCAATTCCAAGTTTTCTACGACTCAAACAAAAAGTCAAAATGGATTCTTAAGTATTTTTTTCACACTTACCTAATGTTGGTAAAACATAAAATCCACAACAATCCTATGAAATGTATGTAGTATGTATGTTACTCACATGTTTCCACCAATGACTCTAGTAGAAATGTGAGTATGTAACAGTGACTATATAATATTTTCAGTGAAGGAAAACAATTTTGTTCGCTTTACACTGTGTATATATAAGTCCATTGTTGCTTGTTCCAGAGTGCTATAAACCTGTCCTTTAAACTCCTTGTGATATATTTTGGTCTTCCGAATCTGTCTTGTCTTTTTATGATTCATGCTAGTCATACAGTGTGTGTGTGTACTGTTTTTGTAATCTCTGTCTAACATTTAATTATTTATATGTACTGCAAAACAACATAAAGATAGCAAACGTCAAAAGTTGAGGGTATAAAAATTTTGCTGATTATCATTTGCAGAGTCAATGAAATTTCCTTCTAATGTTTTAGTGAATTTGACCCTTGCAAATTTTAAGAGTTAAAGGCTTATTTTATTAATGTCAGTAGTCAAAATGCCATTTTAAGAGTCAAATAGTTATATACCTTGTGTAGTATATACAAATGTAGTACAGTATTTCTGCTATTTGCAAAGATGTTTCTTTCTTTGTACTTACATGGCATCTGCTTCAAAATATCATACTTAAAATTTCCTGATGCTAGCATTTGATACAGGTCTATTAATGCTTTGTATGTCTCTTTGTCCTTCTATTTCTGTTTAAGTATTTTGACAGTTGATTGAGGTATGAATTCTTATGAATTCTTGTCTCTCTTTGCAGGCACATGTTTTGCTATGTACCTCATACATTTGATCCATACATTCAGTTTAATATCTTAATACATGAATGCATGAATTATTGATAACATGCATCTGTCATAAATTTTACTAAGTCTCGTATGTAATATAACCAGATTGAGAAGTTTCAGATAGAAGTATTTATTGGGATTATCATGACCTTGGGTCTTCGCGGTTATAGAGCTCGAGAAGTGGAGAGTGATCTATAAGTTTAAATCTCATATTTTGGATTTTAATGATACATGTACAAAGTAAATTTGAAACAATAATGATATTAATTACATTTTTTTTTCACCTGTATAATAGATCTGAATAATGGTTTTAACATTGAACTGAGATATAATTATATGAAGTTATCTACCAGAATACTTTGAGAATGAAATTTAGATTTAAGTTTGGGACTATTTACATTTTTTTTACTTCAGTGCATGTCATGAATTATTTTATGGTTATACATTTTCACAAAATATACAGTTCTATACACAATTTTAAAGAGATGTTTGACATGTGTTATGGACTGGTTCTATACTTGGTTATTTCTTACTGTCACTTGGCTATGATATATACTGTATAAGTGAATATTATCGTGTGTCGAAATGATAATAAAATACTAACTTGATGCGATTTTCTGACAGACTTTATAAAGAGTTCCTTTTCAGCATTGACTTAATTATTTTTTCATTTTACATTTATGTATTCTGTTGTAATCCAAAAAACACACAAAAAGTGCCAAACATTGTTGAAGATAAAGAACAAAACAGTTTGTGTGTTCAGACATTTTCATTAGCTATTTTTGAAAATAGACCATTCACATTTCAATGATGCAAACATAACCACTAATGCAGTACATGTATATATATACTTCCTTACTGCCTGTTCTTAAATGGTGGTTCTTAATGTAGTTGATAATGTAGACATTTTTTTACCTGATTTTGCAGCCACAACAAACCCTTGCAGGCCTTGCTGATCAGTCAAGACAGAAACAGCAGACGGACCCCTGGGGAACCCCTAACAGTAAACCAGCCAATGATGCATGGGGATCTGCATTACCTGCTCCACCTGGTGAGTGATAATTGTTGGCTGGGCGTTGCCTGGCATTATACGGCTGTTTTTAACAGTATTTTTCCATAGTACAGCAATTTTATATCAGCCTTTCTTTGATAATTTTTATTGGATTGTTTCCCTTTAGTCAACAGCTGTAAGTGGTAAAGATTGTTTCCCTTTAGTCAACAACTGTAAGTGGTAAAGCTACATCTTCAGTGAATTATCTGTGTAAGCATAGGTCATCAGCTGACTTAAATTCAACAAAGAAGTAAATAAAGTTTGGGTGTTCCAATATTCAATGCATTTATTGTACAGCAGTAAAATAAAGGGATTTATGAAAATTTTTATAGGTTTTTGTCATTTTTCATTTGCGAATATTGATACATATTGTGATTTTTTTTTCAGGCTCCCATAGAGCCCAACATGTTAGTCATACTGCACAAAATGCCACCCCTCCTACAAATGATCCATGGGCTTCACCAGCACACCAACCAAGCCCGCAACCTCCAGCAGATCCCTGGTCATCCCCTTCAATGTCCAGTCCTGGTCAACCAAGTATGTAACTTACCTAAGTATATAACTCAAGTTACCATGTTGCTAAGTTATATTAAACTGCTTCAATTAAATGTTAATATACTATCACATGTTCATACAATGTATTGAAGATCTTTTATGTTAACTATTAACAATTTCTAGAAAATGCTGATGATATTGGAATTGTATTTTGCATTTCATATGTATAAAATATGGATTATACAGTGATTGATTATTTTCTGAGCCTATATTACCTCTATATCCCAACCTATGTTTTTGTTTGTATGTTTTATTACATTGTTCAAGAACAAAAGTCTTCAGCATATGTTCAGATAAAAAGATCCATTCAAATAATCTGAGTTTATAGCCGATATAAATGTTTACAATTCATCAAGTAGTTTATGTTTGGCAATTCAAATGATTTACAAAATGAAATCAGTATTCATATTTTTTTGCTAAAAATACATGTATCTAATGCACTGTTTGTTCAAGCATGGTATTATATACTTAAATTATATTTATTATTATCTAAATCATGAAAACAGTTATAATAATGTTGTTAAATGCTTGATATAGAATGTGCTGAATTGTAATTCGGATTATATGGTTTTTACATGTCCTTATGACTATTATGTAATTGTATCCCGGCTTGCGCTTTAACCCTGCATCTTTCATCTCCGCTGTAGAGCCACCTACTGATCCTTGGGGTACCCCATCTTCACAACAGCAGTCCCCATGGGGAACCCCCTCAGCAACTGGAGCACAGTCCGGCGGGATGGATCCATTCCTGTCCTCTACGACAAATGGTACTACCAGTGCTGCTGGCAACAATATAGATGATGCATTTGATGTGCTGAGTGCCAGAATGTCTCCTGCCAAGACTTTGGATACAACTGGTCAGAGTTTACTCATGTTCGATCCATTGGCAGGTACCTGGCTCAATGCCCACGCAGTTTGTGCCATGACTTGTGTGTGTGCATAGCTTGGATGCCTAGCTCTCCTATCTCTGATAATCAACTAAAATCTATCACTGCTAGTAAATTAGATATATATGAAAGATTTGCTAATTGCATTGATTTATACTAGTACTTTGGATAGAATTGATATTCGTAAATGCTGATCTACAGTTAATGCAATAAAGTGTTAGTGACTTTAACTCATATATACATATATATACAAAATGTACTTTTTAGATTCTCCATTCAGATTTATTGGAAGTTTTAATATTTGATTATAGTAATGGACTGGTTCAAACATCAATTTCTTTGGTAATAATGATAATGAATGATATGAGTTAATAATATATATCTTTTACTGTGCAAAATATTGATTACCAGTTGTCGTTTCTGTCTGAAAATCGATTGTTGCACTTTGGCTAGATAGTCGTCTTACAAATTAGTTAGAAGCATACTACAGCATGTAATGAACTTATGGAGTTAAAATCATTTTAATAAGATAAAATTCAGGACTACCTGTATATATCTGTATTTTCACTATTTTGATATAAGCAAGATTTTGATGTTAGCACGTTTACGAGTTTCGACTGTACGTGACTTAGATAATATTCGACACTGGCTCTATTCCTAGTGAATGGTGTAAACTTGTCTATACAGGTGTTTAATTGTACTGATTAATCATAATGCATGTATAATAAGAGCATGTTAACCCGGTATACCTAATCTGTAATTCCTTGAAAGTTCCATATTTGTTCAAATACTACATAGTAACATAATTATGTCATGCTTGTTGGTTATTTTAAATCCCTGATACACTATAATTTGTAAGTGTTCTGGATCAATACATAACAATCTATGGCCTCTGGTCAAGTGGTTATGATATCAGACTAATAAATGTTAACCCCTCACCCCTATGGATTTAAATTCTGCCTGGAAACATTCTCATGTGAGGAAGTTATCCAGCTACCTGTACGGTTTAAGCTGGAAATGTCGCTAAATAAGACTTGGTGTTTGTGTGATTTGAAACTCAAGTAAATTAAAAGACTTGACTACATGTATGTGGATTAGTTTGTCTGCTAGTTACATATAGTGTTAGGTAATCTGTTCCATATGTACCCCTTGTAAATTTCAACTATTGTATCTGTTGTTGGTGACTAATATTTCGAGGGTTCAACGCAACAGTGTCATAACTCATATGGAAATAAGAACAAGTTATGACAGTGTTGCGCTGAGCCCTCGATTTGTGGAGAATTTATTGTTCTATAAGATTCTATATAAATCGTTAGGTTTTCAGACACTTCTTGGCATTGATTAGGATCTGTCTACTCGTGGCCTTTATGTGGCAGTCATTTTGTTCTTAATACTGTATTTTCATTTATTTTCGTTGGGCTCAATTTTCATGGTTTTTACTAAAATGGCTGTTTCATGGGGACAAAAATTCGTGGATTTTGATTTTGAAACGAAAATGCTTTATCTCTGCATTTAAATTCGTGGGGATTTGATTTCGTTGATGAGCCGACCCACTAAATCCACGAAATTAAATCCCCAACGAAAATGAATGATTCCACAGTAATCAATGACATTTTTTTGAAGAATGACCTTTATTCATGGGGTGGCCTTTTTCGGAGGTGGCTTTGTTTTCTTTTAAAAAATATAATGTAGTATGTCTGTACCTTTTTTGATCATTAATGATTATAGAATGTGCGATGTCCACTTACTGTGTAGTTGTTTCTTTCCATATTTTGCTGATCAGATGGTATAGAAAAAATAAAATCATCGAGTCTTTTTGTAAATAAACAGTTTTATATTTCCATCAAATATGGGGAAAAATCAGTTTATGTATTGAATATAGTTTACAAAGAAATGTTACATATTTGTTTAGACTGCAGTTTTGCTACCTAAATGTTGGTGTTAACACTAAAAGGAATGTTAAATATTTGTCTTGTAGAAGAAGTTCCTACAGATCCTTGGAATATGTCAGGAATGGAGTCTACTCTGCCAGAACAACCAAAAAGGAACAAGACGCCGCAGGAATTCCTTGGAGCCAATTCGAATCTTGTTAACCTTGATGAACTAGTAAAAACAGATGAAAATAGTAAAAAAGGTTAGGCACAGCCATCTGAGTTAACCATGTCTAGTTTTCTGATTTTCAAACCCACAACCTTTCGTTTAGTAGTCCAGCGCTTTACCACTGGACCATAGATCACCCCTCAAAAATTACAATGATTAAGGAGTTGTCTATTTATTTTTTTATATGAATAAATTTATGATATAGAGTATGTATAGAATATTGACTTAAAGTTTAATTTTATGTCAACAGGACATTTTAGTTCCATTTAAAAACTCATAATGAATAGTTCAAATTATTCATTTTTACTAATACTATAACTTGAGCTGATCATAATGTTTACAGAGATGTAAACTTTAAGTATCAATTGTTTTTATATATTTGTGTATTCTTACATTTCAGCTAATAACCCCTTTGCTCCGGCGCAGTCTACGAATCCGTTTGAACAACCTGCACCAGCACGTGTGCCAATGAGTCAATTACAAGCTAATTCATACAATAGTGGTTTCACTCAAACAAATTCAGCAGGGCTCCTGCCAGCCCCTATCATGCCAATGCAGCCCATGCAGCCCCAACCAAGTTCTAACCCATTTTTATGAGACTAAGCTGAAAGTACAAATCAACTTGTTTTAGAATCTATCTCGACTATTCAATGGAAACAGAACTTGAAATATACTCTGAAAACACTGACAACTATTGATGTCAGTTAGAATTGTGATTCTTACCTTTCATTGACTCTGTATGCTGACTTGACAGGATTTTAACTGTGTGACATTGAAGTCATCAAGTACACATTGGACTAAGAAATCATTGATACTATCATCTTACCTTGCTCCATTTCTGACAGGCTAGAATCATATGAACGTATTTGACTATCAGTGCATTGTTAATTTGGTAATGTATGTATATAGTTATGTGCATTAGCATTATCATTGGGTTTCTTTGCTTGTGTGTACTTATACTGTCAATCTGTGAGAAATTTGATCATACAGGTACTTTAGTTATGTATGTTTAATAACTTGGTATGGAAAATTCTGGTTTTGAATTGCTGGTACGCTAAACATACACTTTCCATTCATCTACGATTATATTTGTCTACCCCCATCAAGTGTGTAACATTTGATTTCATTATTTCATTTGGGTTTTGTGTCAGTAACATCAAAGGATTTAGAAAATTGCATCACCGTGTAATGTGTTCCATTTAGTTGTGTATCATACCTATTGACATGTAGGATTATGAAGTCACAGGTATTTATTTTATTACCTCTATTTGAAGTCTGTTATGCTTTAGGATCTATTACTTCCAGCTAATGTTTCAAGAATCATTAACGAGTGGATGAAAACATTGTCCTGATCCATTTGATTATTATGTATGTGTATTATACAGATAGAATGGTGTGATTTTAATATATTATAAGCTATATATGGTTAAGGTCAATATGTCTGTATACCTGGGAAATGGTCGTCTTATCTGAAGTGAATACCTACCTTGTGTTGACTTATAGGAATTTAGAGAGTGATTTCATAGGCATATCGAAAGTGGTATTTATTGAAAGTAACTATCATACCTATAGACTATAGTATATTTTTCATGTATTTATTTGTAGCAGTTTGCAAAAAAAGAACTTAAAAAATAATTTTTGAGGACCTTCAGCATATAGTCTTTATGGTCTCTGACTAGTAATTACTACCCTTTCCAATCCCAGAAGGGACCAGGCAAATCTCACTTGTGAGGGAGCTGTCCGATAAGCTCACTGAATGTCCACAGTTACACACTAGCATACTTCTGGGGTCTTTCTGGAAAGTTGCCAAATGACCCTGATGGTGCAACATAAATCCCCAGTGAAAGATAATAGAACAATTTTTGCTAGAATCAAGGTTGAATGTGTACTGGTACTTGACTAAAAATGGATGGCATGATGCTTTGAATTCAAGCAGTCCTGAAATATTTCCATGAAATGGCCTGGTGGTTTTAGGTGGACACCAATTATGCTCAGAATTAATTACTTTGTTTAGCTGTATCAATAGAAGTAAATTATATACAGGGATATTATGTATACTGTAAACTTTTGTCTTTTCACTCGGCAGATATTTCTGCATTCTCAGCTGACAATTTATTTATGTTCTATGATATATTTTTAAACCTGTAATATAATGTATAAAATGAATTGTGATATTTTTTACTTACATTGAAGTTGTTTCATATGCAGCACAATTTCAGTGGTTAGAAATGAACTGACATGTTTGCAGTAAAAGTAGTCACTTCTTTAGGTATGCTGTAATATTGTATGAATGTTTTCTAGTGCAGATTGTCCCTGTTCATGCTATCTAGTTACATTGCAAGCAAGTCTTTTCTAACATCTCTGCTGTTTTCATGTTATGAATGTGGCAATATGATTATACACAATTAATCACTAACTCAAACATGGTAAACCTCTATGTTTTATTTTTGAAAAATGTCAGTTGTTGGTCTGTGATACAGAGATTTGATGGTTGAAATTTACAGTATCATAACCAGTATTCGAAATAGTTGACTACATGTGTACTTAATTAAAGGATAGTATTAAGTTGGATATAGGATATGTTAGAATGCTGTAATACAATGGCTATATAACTTGTGAGTTTGTACGTAGGTATAGAAATATTTATTTCAACAAGTAGGAATTTAATTTGATAATTACCATTATTTATTGTCATTATTTTATATTATGAATCAATTAGAGATGTAAAATATGGCACTGCCAGTTGGTTAAATCCCAATTCAACATTTTTTTTAATATTGAACATGGTTCATTTTCTATTGAGTGTACATCACATTGTGTTTTCATCTTTCTCAAGAATATATGAGTTGTCCCCCTCTTGGATTACTTCGAAAGTAACTATTCCTTACAGTGATAATTAACCATTTTAGCTATTCAATGATAGACAACGTTTTTGAATGTGTTATTAATGTATTTTATTTTGTCATTTATGTGTCAGTGTTTTTTTTTTTATTAATCAATTAAAACTTAATTGATTTCTTAATGTATGAAAATGATCAATGGAATACTAGTATAAATATTCTGTGATATATCAGTTGCTATGGACATCTATAGCTATCATCTGATGCTCATTGTATCATTGTACTGGAAGCATTTAGACAAAGTTAGTTTTAAATTATGTTTGATTTAAGGAACAGAACAAATATATTTTTAGTTTTACATCATATTGCCTGAGTTAGTGACAATGTTGTTATATGGACATGTCAAATCATATTGTTTACGAACAATTGTATAAGAGTACAATGACTTATGTACTAATGTATTTTCTTGTGGTATTCCAGTTTTATTTACATATAAAAAGCTCTATTAAAAATTAGTGCAAGTGGTTGTGTAAGAAGTTATTATCATTCAGAGTTATTCTATAAAGCAATATTCAAGTTTCTCTTTCCTCATTCTTTGTTGCGATACCAGGTACATTTACCTTATTATTAAAGGATATGTACATGATTATTGCTAAATCATGTTAAACGTTTGTTTGTGTTCTGTGTTGTCTAATTCTGTTTTAAATCTGTGCTTTTCAAGATCTGAATATTGTCTGATTTCAAGACTGGCTTATTGAATGCTATTTTTTAAAAGTTGCTCATATTTTTGCACTGATGGAGTAAAATACAGGGTATAAAGAATACAGGTATGATGCATATTTTGTTTGAAACAAACGGGTTTGTTGACTTGGTGGCACTGAATTCTGGCTTCGATTTATATGAAAGTTCTAATGATTTAGCTAGTTGTTGATATTTTGTAAAATTTATTTTAGTCAAGTCTCTATAAGATGCTGAGAGCATACCACTTAGTACACACACTAATACATGCAAGCAGAGCTACATAACTGTCTTTCTTATGACATTAATTACATCCAATTATGGTCAGTCTAATGTACCGTAATCTCCTTTTACTCCATATCAGTTACTTTGACTGTATTATAAGCTTTCAAAGTTAGTTTTAATTACTATGTTTTTTAAAAAAGTGTATTTATATTTTAGGCAGATAAAAGTCACCTTCAGTGGATTTTCTTGATGATAAAGACATTTTTTGCATATTCACGCTTGGCTTTTTTCACAGTAATTTAGTATATTGAATGTCATAAAAATTATATCAGTTGTACAGATTCTGTTCCTATTAAAAGAATGTATACTTGTTAAAGAAATATATTTGTTGTATGTAAACTTTAGCTTTTGATGTATTTATTTGAAACATATTTTATTTTTGTACGGTATTATTAACATTGTGTAATATATAAATGAAATGTATGTACAATAGTTAAACTTGGTGATGATAAGTTGAATTTAATTTAATGGTATGATCATTACTGTCTGTTTGTCTGCCCATTGGCTTTTATGTTAAAATCATCAACTATTGAACTTTTCTTAATTTCGTTACATCACTTTCAAATTGTCTCTTTTTATTGATGATTTATCACAAAGCAGTCATGAAATTGTGCCTGTGACACTTTGTTTGCTGTTTGAATGAATGTTCTGTAATTTTTCAACATTTTTTTTACTGTAGGCAACTATAACTATTTTGACACTTATGTCCTTTTCAGCTGGTTGATTCTTACTGGATTTTTTATAAAAATAACTTTATATATTGTCATAGCATATAGAGATGGACATATTTATGATATTCAAATCAGTTATGAATTGAAACATTTTTTTAAATATATGCATATTTGCGATGTGGAGTATTGAGAATTTATTTGAAGAAATATTTAATCTGAATTGAATTCATATGTTATGATACTACTGTATTAACATGGAAGGACATTAAAATTTTTATCAGTGAATTTTACATTAATTACAAGATTTATTGTACTATATATTTAACTATTAACCTGCTGAATTTTCTAAATGGACTTATCCAACTCTCATTTCGAAACAGTCTATTATCAATTTAAGGGATATCAACTTAATATAATCTGGCTTGACTCTATCCTTGTGGCAAACACTTTGCAGTTTCAGTTCCTGTATTGTAAAGGTTAAATATAAACCATTAAAGCATCTCATTTTCAGTAACCTGTAATGCTTGTATTCTGTGATCTTACCATATCTGATCAGTTTACTTGTACATGTATGTGTCACAATGGTAATTATTCATCATCCAATTTTATTGTCGTAATTGAAGGACTAAATAAGTAGTGTTCAGAACCCTGGATTTTAAGATACATGCATTTAGTCACTGCGCAGTAAGACTGATAAAAGGATTGATTAACTCATCTTAAAAGTTTAATAATAAATGTTATTTTCTTAAATACTTCATTTATGTATCATTGAATTAATATCTCTTTGATATATCAGTGAGTTGATATCTCTTTGATATATCATTGAATTAATATCTCCTTTTTACAATAAGATTAATTATAAATCTCTCCCTATAATTCTGGCATAATTTCTGGAGTGTTGGAAGTTCAGAATACTGGTAAACAGTCATATATTGTTCTTTTAGTCAGCTGTTCATAATTGTCTCAGTTTACACTTACTTATGGTATAGCCAAGAGCTTATTTAAAGTTGTAATTTTTCGTAGTGTAAATGTTGGTGTGCTTGTTGAAGTGTCAGATTACGTATACTTGATGAAAATCTTTGCATTCTTCTTCATGGAAACTTGTATCTGCCGAAGTCTTAATAAAATATTACCATATGTTACATCTGTTATACTTATTTATATTCACAAAAATAGTCCAAAATGTTCACTTTGTTTGGTGTTCACAAATCTCTCACTAATTTCTATTTTTATGTCCTCGCCATTCAAAAAGGCTGAAGGGCATAAATATTAGTCTGTCCGTATTTCCATTAAAATCCAAATATTTTCACAGGGGTTATGGCCCCTTTTTGACTTAAGACTCAGTCTTCCTCCTCTGTTAATGCCAGAAAATCAACAAATGGCCTTGGTTGTCAGTGTAAGGTTGAACCCCGGAGAAAATGATAGTACATATGGAGTTTATTTAGTTGGTATACTGTTCATATGGTGCTAAATGTGATGACACCTAACAGCTACATGTGATTATAAGGATTGACACTTGAGCAGAATGACAATCTGGATTTGTCAACTTACAGAATTTAATTTACATATACTATACAAATATGTTTACACTAAAGATCAAGTATAGTTGAGTTTTTAACTACATGTGCTAGTACTAAATATAATGTTATCTTCTGATAGCATTTATCTTACAATACGAGGGCTAAGCGCAACACTGTTGTAACTTGTTCTTATTTCAATATGTTACGACACTGTTGCGTTGAACCCTCAAATATACATCACCTCCAGTATTACTTGGGAGACTAGATGAATATACCAAGTCCTTACATTAGTTACTGTGGAATGGTGTTTTGAGTTTATGTGGAAAACTAAGACACATGAATAGACTTTAACACTTGCTAACAGGTGATACATTGCATTACTTAGATTAGTAACCAATGAAGTGCCAGGGTAATTATTAGAGAGCTGTCAACAAAATAATATCAATAAAAACACAGAAGTATAAATGAACTTTAAACATACATGATGACGGAATTCACCAATTACTTTGCAGATTGACATGGTTACCCAGTGGAAGCTCATGAAACACTTCCTTATGAAACTGGTTCCCATTCCATGTTGCAGAGCACCAAAGGTGTGCAGACAGTGTCAGCAGGAACCCGTTTATTCAAGTTGTACTATGATTTTATGAAGAATTTGTTCCCTAGACTTTTTATTAGGCCCGGGGAAGAATACATCAATTTTATTGCTTTTTTTACCTTTCCACATGCTTATAAGAACTAAAAAAGTACTTAAAAGGCCTTTTAAAATCACTTAGAAGTAAAAATCTGTATAAGACTAAGTTTTCATTATTATGCCCCCAATCGAAGAAGAGGGAGTATATTGCTTTGCTAGATGTCGGTCGGTAGACCAGATGGTTTCTAATTAATAACTGATCAACAGAATGACCTCCTGCCCTCATACTTCACAAGAACATTAAGCTTGGTCAGTAGATGACCTCTAATGATTTTGGGGTCACTCGGTCAAAGGTCAATGTGACCTTGAGTATGAAAATGGATTTCAATCAATAACTTGTCAAGGAATTTTCTTCTGCCCTCGTACTTCACAGGAACATTGGCCTTGGTTTTTGGGGTCACTATGTCAAAGGTCAAGAGTCACTGTAAAATATCAAAATGGTTTCTGATCGATAATTGTCAAGAGATTGGTCTTTGGCCATCATACTTCTATAGCTGTCGAGGGTCTGGAAAGGGCAAGAGAGGGTCGCCGGACACCAGCTAGAACAGAGAAAATTGATTTTTTTACCCAAAAAAGACCTACCTACCCAGAATACTGATTCATGATACATGTATGTACCTTGGACTTGATGTTTATTATGTTTACAATTGTTGTTGTTGTCTTGGTATAAATTAACAAGTTGTACCGGTGAATGTAAAAGTCATACCTATGAAACCGTTACATGTTCATGCTTCGCCAATCTATCAATGATTTTCTACGACTTTTTTTTTTAATGTGTGTGACATGGAATATTTGGAGTGTGAGCATGATCTAGGGCTTCACTGCTTGTGACACATGCCCAATGCGTGTCTTGACAGATATGTACTTCACAGAAACATTGGCCTTCCTCAACAGATGATATAGGTTTCACGACTTCATGTATGTATGAAAAAAGGACGGGCCTTAATTGTCCAAACTGTATCAAGTGCATTGTATAATTTTTGGAATTTGATAATTCCTTTGCTATCATCGACTTACAAAAATGCCGTGAGCTCCATAACTGCCGTGGTTCCCGTTCCCACTTTCACTCTTTTGTGTGCGGTAAGATAGGGTTAGGAAACCAACTAGTTTAGCATAAAATAGTTCTACTTTCGGCTTTCGTTCAGTAGGTCAGTAATTTCTCTACAGAAGTATGCATGTAATAACATTAATCTACTATTGATGTATGTCTTATATGTGACTTTTTGACAAGATATGTAAATCAGTGTTAAGGTTTATATCCACAACACGTATCGATCGATACTATCGGCTAGAGCTATATATAGTTGGATGAATTCTAAAAATAGAATGTGGGGTTTTCCCGTCGAAGTGCATAGAACAGAACGACAGTACCATACATTTGCGAAGAAATAACAGTTATTGTGAAGTTCGCATTTATTATGTTGGTTCACAGTGTGTGAAGGGTATTTTGATGTTAAGACAGAAGGATCATAATGGAACTGATGAAATCGTGCGATGTCGGTATATTCCGTAGCAAGATCGGCAAATGTCGCCGTAAAACGGCTCGTTTCCGAATAGCTATATTTTTTTACAATAAACTTTTACTTTCACTTCAAAACCTGTCATATAGTCCAACATCATGATATTAAGTTTGAATATAATTCACATACCAATAACATATATTTTCTGAAAAAAAATCTTAAACTACGATTAATCAATCGATTGTGGTTTATGTCAGTTTTGTTCCGAGTTAGGAACTAAAACATGGAAAGTCGAAAAATTCTTCAAAACCAAATTATCACTAAAAGAATTATATAGGTCGATTTTAATTCGTTTCTAACACTGTAGTGTGCATTTAAAGTGATATGTGGTCATAATCAAGATATATTATTAAAATGGAGCATTTTGAAGAGCTTTTCGGTATGTATTAAATCAGTAAATACGACAGCAACAATGCTTATTTTGGTACCGATGGATTCGGAAAAATATAGGCTGGATAATGGTCTACATAATAAACTTGAAACATCTGATAACTTAGATAACCATCATGTTAGGTTGATGGAATTTAGCACATGAATATCAGAATATGTACATAAATAGATGGCAATATTGAGATGGTGTATGTTAATTCCTAAGCATGAATATCCATGAACTGTACCTTCTCCTAACTGTCATTGTTGTGTTGCCAGCAACACCATGGCAGTGACTTGTCTCATATGAAAAAAAATCAAATTCCGACAGTACTTTCAGTACTTTGATTTTATATCTAACCAGGGACATAAGTTTATAGATTTTATATATATGTACATTTTTTGTATGTTGTTTATTTTGGTCAAATTTAATAAACAGACTGGGTGGTGTGAATAAATTAACCACCGATTGTTGAATATTTATTTGACAATGTAACAGGTTAATACATTGATACAAGTCCTAAATAGCCCGTGTATTTGCGTATTAAAAGAAATGAAATCACCGATCATGCTATCACCCGTTTGGCGTTATGTAGAAACGGACCGGAGAGGACTGGGTTTTACATGTGTCCCCGGCTTACGCATGCGTATCCGGATGTTTGTTTCCTCCAAAACGAAGCATTTTCTGAAGAAAAACTAGAAAAGAAAGCTTTCTGGAATTCAATGCCGCGTGACAGCGCTTGCATTTAACTAAGTATACATAAACATTAAGACCTAGCTCTGTATGCCTCTGCAACACGAAGAAAGAAATGAGAAATAGTTGATAATTCATGCTCGTTGGCTCCCACCCACTTGCCATGCTGCACAGTTTATTATGTGTGTTATAGCTCGTTAATAGTCGGTTGCTGGTGGAACAAATATCACACTGGCCCTGTAAAGTACTGGATTATCGCGTCTGCTAATGTGCATGAAACTAGTGAATGTTTAAATGATAACGAAACTACGGAGTACTGGGTTAGAATCTGTGTTGCTGCATTTTGTTTAGAATTGGAAGCTTATGGAACTCACTTTAGCTGGCATCATGTGATATATTCTTATTGGAAGTTTGTAATTTGGTAGCATTTATAAAATGAGTGAAGACAATCCACCTCCCCTGCCACCTAGGTCTATTTTAAGGCAGCATATCCCAGGACATACAGAACATGCATCAGCTCTGCAGCAACATGATCTACAACTGTGGCAACAAATTTCTCTTCCCCAGTCACAGCAAGCAGCAGGTGTGGCAATGCCTGTCGGAATTGGATTTGGCAACAGGCCCCAACAGCAAGTTTGGACTGATCATTCATCAGCATTCTCTCAAAGAGGATGGCAACCCTTTCCACAGGCACATACTCAGCAAAGTCCACAAGAACCTCAGGACATGAATACCCAAGTGGTGAGATCACAGCAGCAGAACTGGCCTGGTGAAATGAACCAATTACAACTTCAGCAGTTACAACAATTAATATGGCTGCAGCAGCAACAACAACAGCCACAGCAACAACAAATTCAACTCCAACAACCACATCCTGCTGAACCTAATTTACATCATTTAGACCCAATCGGACATGGACATAGGGATGAGCAAGCCCATGAAAAATTTACAAAGTCCCCATCTCCACAGATAGAAGAAAACAGAAATTCACCAGCTGTTGGCAGACCATTCATGCATAATGTCACTAGCCCGCAACAACAACTATGGCAGCAGCACCCGCAAGTTATGCATCAGTATGACATGCAGCATGGAGAGCCTCAACATTCACAATCTTATCAGCATACCCCTGCATCTCATCATCAGCCTCTGTTTGCCCAGCAACAGTATGTACAACCAGCTGTTTGGCAACATTCTCCTTATAGTCAAGTACAAGTTCAACATCTTAGACAAAGTACACCGCCTATTCAACAACATGTAATTTGGCACCAACAGCAACAACAACAACTTCAGCAACATCAGTTGCAACAACAACAGCATCAACAACAGCAGCATCATCAGCAGCACCATGCTGAGCCACCCCCACCATATTCACCTCCTACCAATAGCTTCCTGGAGAAATCGCCTGTCAGAAAGGAGTTAGAAGTGAGGAATGAAGGTGTCAGTTTATTCAATAATAAATTACCCAATGAACCAACTATGAGTAAAAGTGAGAAAAGGGCAGAAACTAATGTTTCAACTGTGAATACTATTGGACTTGCCCCTTCTGCACCACCCTTTAATCTTAATCCTACCATTAATGATCCTCCAAAACAGATACGGATATTGAGTAAATCAAATCCAAGCAATGAAGACAAAAATGCTTTCAATTGTCAACCAACAAGGACACAGGAGTCTTCTTTTGCTTCTGCTACAACAGCACAAACACACCAGCAGAGGCCCATACAGGGCACTCCAACATCAGGAAATGCTGTAAGACCTCAAAACTTCAACCCGAATCCTCAGATTAATCCATATCAGAATCTTAATCCTCAAAGTGTGATCAACAAAAATCTGCAGGAGCTTTATGGGAGCCAGAATGCTTTGCGAGCTATGAAAGATGGTGCTTATGGTCAAGGACCAAATATGCATCAATTTAGACCAAGATCTCCGGGCTCTATGGTGAGAAACCCTCCACCAAATCAGCATATGGCAAACAATGTCTTCCAGAGAAATGCCCCCATTCCATGTGAGTTTTTAAGCATTCAAACACTTACCTATTTTTAATGTTAAATCTGGAGGCTGGACCTTTTTATTGAATCAAATGCATGCATGTATGATACTGTCACTGGGCAACAAATCTTCAGTTACCAGGGTTTTACCATGGTCTCGGTAAAATGGCCTTCCATGATGACTAACTTTTGGGAAGGCTTATTTAATGTCATAATGTTTGTAATTCAAAATGAATCAGATTTGTAATTTAGCTTATTTGTATCTTAATTTCAGCATCAAATTTCCACCGTGTTGAGAATGTTGAAGTAAATATATTTGTACAAGGGTTAAACCCAAGGACACGATCTGAAAGCATAAGGAACTATATGGAGATAGTTGGACGACCAGCAGCTATAAAGGAACACATGCTTTTCAATTTAGAACATACAGAAGCTTTAGTTATCTACCAACAAAGGCCAGGTAAAGTTTATAACACAGCTCCGAATATATGTTCTTTGGTATTACATTTGTGCACTGATGTATATGTGTACAGGGTATTCATTAAGAACCAATTGCTGATGAAAACCGTTGGTTTAAATAAAAAAATATCGGTTACAGTCCCTGAAGTTTGAACATTTTACGTACGATATTTAAGTTGACCCCTTGCCAAATGTTATTTTCATAAGAAAATCTGTTATACTGAATATTAATGAAAACCCTGTGTAAGTAGTCTTTGTACATAGCAAGATTATTTTGATACAAATTCTATGCTATGATTTGTCATCTTACAGATATGGTGAAACTGAAACAGAATGTGAAAGCCCGTAAATTAGACGGTTTTAGTTTGGAGATTTGTGAAATGCCGCCTGCAAGAGGAATTGTTGTTACCAGTGATAATTACATACGGAGCAGAGAGGCTCTTATTTATTACTTTGAGCGTGAATCTATAGGTGGTGGACCTTTACGAAAAAATGGAGAAGCTGAAACAGAAGATGGCTGCTGTTTGTTGGAATTCGAGGACTATAAAGGTATCCTGTTCAGTTTTTATATATAGTATTACTGTTTTAAAGGGTTACATGAAAAGAATAATATTTTGAGAACTTCTGACCGTATCCTTGTTTGTTTGAGTTTTACGAGTCATATGAGGCGGACAGTTCACCTAACCGTCATTCCTGGGAAGAACCAGCACTAACCTCCCATCCTCCGTAAGCAACTAACTACTTTCTCATATAAAGAAACATGGTTGGTAGCTGGGCTAGATCCAAACAACCCTGTATCAGTGTGAGGTTACATTGGTATCCTTACCATATTGCATATAGCAATGTATAATTTTTTAGCATGGTGTATAACTTTCAACTTTCTTTGAATTGGAAGTTATACCTGTTGTTTATTATCTATTGTGGGTATTAATTTCATAGTAAGACTGTCCTTTAAGAAACAGTTGATTGATTATTGAAAAATCTCTAAACCCAATTTTCTTTAGCTATTTGAATAAAGGTTGTATTAAGTCTTTATTTCAAGTACAGGCATATGTTAAATAATGCCTACCTTCTTATTAAATGTTTAAAGTGACACAAAACCACAAATCATCATTTTGTTAAGAATTGCTTTATGTGTACTGTTTCAGTGGTGCAGCGTTTATGTGCCCCTCATCGTCAGCATCGTGTTGATGGCAACTTGCTTCGAGTGTCACCATATTACCAGTGTGAGAATGGTGCTGTCTGGGATATGAGCTTACATATTGCGCCTGTACCTAAACCAGTCAACATACAAATTCTTCCTGATCAGCTGGAGTTTGTCAAAAAGTAAGTGATTTGAAATATTTTATCACATTTCATTCAAATGCTCTGTCTAAATTACTCTAATTAGGTTGATAATGTTAAATAAATATTAATTTGTTTGTCAGAATGATTTGCGTTTGTTTTAAGTATTTGAAGATCATGCTGCCAAAAGAAAAATATTGTAGAGCTAGTCTTTCACTGCTTTTGTAAAACAAATATGTAAGAATTTTTTTTAAATAGTGAAACAGACCTCAGTGTCTATGGTCTTGCTGTAATTCACTATCAAGCTGTCAGGCTAGTTTTTGGATGGTCGGTGGTTCTAATCAGGTTAAGCCTGAGATCTTCCTCCTCTGTGACTTTAAGCTTGGAAAGTCACCAAATGACCTGGCTGTAGGTGTGACATTGGAACTTCATTAAATTCCTTATATCTCCTTGTACATTTCAGGCATTGTCAACCACAGTTTGCAGCACGTCTACATGACAAGTATGCTGATATCTCTTTTTCTAAAGACCATGTCACAGTCAAATGCATCTTGCGACAAAATATGCCCAATTATCGATCTTTGGTTCGTGGGTGGGAAACTGGGGTGCAAGAAGCTGTTGCAAAATTCTTGGCTGGAAATATTGACCAATCAGACTTCGGAGTGCCAGAAATAATTTGGGACAAAGTAACTGAGTTTTTGACATCAGGTATGTATAATTTACAATTAAGATTTAAGTGAATATATTATTGGATATGAAATTGTAAATCTAAAAGTAGTGCTAGGCTTTTTGTATGATAAATTTGATAATTGTAAAAATGGTTTCAATTTTTCAGGTAAGCCAGAATTCAAAGACCTTCTTGTTAAGCAGGACAGAGACAGAAAAGCGATCAAATTTGTCGGATTTAAATCCAACGTAAAAAATGCTAGCCAGGTATTGTCCGATAAAATCGATGTTTTATCTCGGGAAGCTCGCCGTAAGACTGAAACTAGGAAGGTGAAATCGGTAGAAAAACTGACCATATTAGAGCTTCAAGGTTCATTCAGTGCAATATGTAAAAAGTTTGGTGACATGAAGATACATGTTGAAGGTAATGCAGTAACTGTTGAAGGTGATCCGGCTGATATACCCAATGCATTTATTGAGATGTACAATGAGTGTGATAAAGTTAATCCTGTGGAATATGAGCATTCTAAAACTCGAGAGTGGGTTACTTTTGCTAAGAGAGAATTGTCTGTTAAACATATTCAGAGGAAACTTGACCAGAAGCATTTAAAAGGTAGCTGGGAAATAAACAGTACTTGTTTGAATGTATATGTTCCTAAAGATAGTGACAGTGTTGTTGTAAGAGATGCGGTACTTGGAGCTATTATTGTAGAATCAATACCTGTGGATAAAAGCTCATTAGACTTGTTGAACTCCGACGTATGGGGAGATTTTCTTCTAGATAATCGTAGAAAATTCCGAGATAAAGCTGACGTGTTTACTAAAAATATGCAAGCTGTACTTGTTGTGGGTACTGATGATGTAGTGCCTCATATTTCTAAATTAATCAAAGAATTTCTGGATTCTAAGTCAGTCAAAACAGTGACAGTACAATGTGATTTAGTTGTGCTTGAGTTCATCGCCGAATGTTGGACCGAAGAAGATTACGAAGAAATTCAGAAAAATGATATCACTATCAGGAAAAAAGGTATTAAGCTATTCAAATAAAAATATCATTGTTGTCAATTTCTATTTATTCTTAACATCATTATTTACACTGGTTTATTTATTTAAATGATGCTTCTTTTTTAAGGAGCATTGCCTGTTTCTAATATTTTGGTATATGTGTTATTTACTTATTACATTATTCAAAATTGGAAAACAACTACTCTCTGAATTAGATCAGGCTTTATTGTATAGTTGTAGTATGTAAAGGGCGCCTTCCCCTCTGAAAATTCCTTCTGCCCAAACTAACGGCTAGGGTACCTTCGCAAATGCATAAATGAATCCCCGTAGATATACATAATTTCTTTTGGGTATGTGAGTAAATTATATAGTCCCATACATGCATGTTGACTTTTTCAGCTAATGGTATTGAATTGACTGGTCTTACGGAAAACCTTATAAAAGGTAAACTGAAGCTTGATGCAAAATTAAAACGCATGTGCAGCAAAAGACATCAGTTAAAACATACTGGAATCCGTGCAGTACTTGAAGCGTCTAAACATTCCGGAACAATCTGTGCCATTGAGAAGGAATGTAGATGTATTATCAAGCTTCCTGAGGAGATAGACCGAAGTGTAAATACAATGTTGAGTGATTATGAAGTCATTGATGCTGAGGTGCTGGAAGGTTTGTTGACAGAACTTACATGTTTTTAGAAGCATTTCCATTAGTTATGCTATTTTGTTCAAACAGTAAATTAATAACCGAATGCATTTGAATGTTAAGTAAGGATTTAAAAAGGAAATAATTTTTACATGAATTTTGATGCAGACTAAAGTGTATGTACTAAGTTTTTCTTCAACCATCATGCAATTATTTGACTACTTCTCAGGGTTCTCAATGACAACCGGCCGCAGGTCAATTTAGCCGCTTAGAAATGAGTTTGGGCCGGTTAAGAATCTCAAAAGTTTAAAAAATATTGCTAGAAAGTGCCTGAACCCCCCCCCCTAGCGGGCCTGTTGGTCTAGCCTTTTGGCCTGTTGGCCACAAACATATTGAGAACCCTGCTTCCCATCCCATGCTGCTGTGCAAGTCTGTACTAGTTCAGTTTCCATGAATTCTTTCAGTACTTTGATGAATTATATTTATAGTTGATTCTTCTGTGGGAACAAGTTCCACTCCAGCAGCTAAGGGCTTCCAGACAAAGAACCTAAAGATTAAGATTCATATTGTGTTGGGTGAAATCGGTCATCAGAAGGTAAATTTTAATTCATGAACTTATTAACCTGTACAGTTATACCTGTGTACACAGCCACCTCAGATTTAATGCCACACTGTGAGCAAAGTCATTCTTTTTATACTGTTGTATATTTTTTAGTACAAATGACCTTTAAATATAGGCCACCTGTCAATTAAGACCAAAATTTGTCTTTCCAAAGGGTGACCTTTGTTCACAGGTTTGATTGTAGTTGGAATGAACAAGTGGTTAGGTCAGGAATAATCTTGTCATTTAACTTAACACTGCAGACTGTGAGGCATTAAGTTTCAGAATGAGTCAATGGCATTTCCAACTGTGAATGTATTCTGTTTATAGATCCATGTATGTTTACCATAGGTTTGTTATGATAGAAGTATCAATTTCTTCTCTTCATTTTGACAACATGGTCCGAATGTTCTGTTTTTAAAACTCACAGGCTGATGTCACAATAAGTAGCGCCTCAAGCAACCTGAACCTACGCAGCGGATCAGCTTCATATTCTCTAGTAAAACAAGGCGGGGCCCAGTTACAGACAGACTGCAATAGACGATATCCTAATGGTATACAAGATGGCGAAGTGGCTGTCATTGATTCAGGAAGTCTGAATTGTGATAAAGTTTATCTTACCTCTCTACCAGCGTGGAAGGAAGCTGGTGTGAATGGAGGGAAGGTAGTGTATTGATAACATAGAGTATAATCATAAATTACAAATATTTTCATCATGCTTTGTATATAAATGTGATATTCTGTTGTTATATGATTTTCATAATGTATGTACATTAATTAAGCTATGTCTATAATTATTACACTTCAAAAACATTCTGAAATATTTCTCTGTTCAGTTTACATATTAATAAGCATATAATTATAATTATCGGCAAAGGTGCCAAATGACATTGGCTGTTGGCACTCATTAAACCCCAGTGAAACAAAGTTTACATGTATCGTTTGTTTGATACAGGTATTCAGGAACTTTATGCGAGAAAGTCTTCGACTCGCTGATCGCCATTCGAAGAAAACAATCGCAATCAGTGGTATGGGAACAGGTGGTTACCTTGGATACCCCCGAGAAGTTGCTGCCAGTATTATGTATGGTGCTGTAGTTGAGTTTGACAACAGTTACAGTGAAACGAGCTTAAAGGAAATTTCCATTGTCCTGTATAACAAGGATACTGAAACTATTAAGGTATTAGTAAGCTGTTTGTTTCATTCATTTCAAAGTTTTCTAGATATCGAATTTGATCAGGTTTTCTGGTACCTAAGTAGTACAGTACAACCTCTCCTGAGTGGCCCTCTGTAGAGCAACAACCTCTCTATAACAACACCTTCAAAATTTCTCTGAGCTATTTTTTTGGAGTTTTTGTGTACTCCTGAAGAAAGTGAATAAAAGATGTTAATGTCTAGTATTCATGAGAGCCATATAAGTCTCTGTTTTGATGTAGATGTTAGATTCAGTGAACTGTGCTCAAGATGATTTAAAATATTTGCTGAAGACCATCTTGTAGCTGAACTAGGAGGTGTCATAACTCCATAATGCTCAGGTCACTTGGTCTGGACATAGTGTCTAGGATAAAATTATATCTGTGCTATAGAAAAAGGTTGATTGTTGAAAAAAAAAATTAGGGTTGTTTACCTCTGCTTGTCAGAGGTTCACATTTTACTGTATATTATGATAATTTTTCATAGGCATTTGAGGAACATGAACATATGAGAATACATGGAAGTGCAAGTCTTGGAGCTTTGTCTACAGGTAAGTTCTACTTATCTGAATGTATTGTACATTATATTCAATTTGTATTTGATACCAAATTGTTATCTGCTGAATAATTTTACTTTGTCTGACATAATGGTGGTTTCACTTTTTTTTGTTGGGGATTTAATTTCGTAGGTTTACTGGGCCAGATTGCCCATACAATTAAATCCCCCATATCATAAATTTCATAAAAATCGGTAAATTAAAAAATCTAAATTTACGGCCCAACAAAATACTCATTTTAATAAAAAGCATAAAAATTTGGGTTCAACGAAATATATGAAACCACAGTATTCAGGTATATTACATGGCAGAAATACTGTCAATAACAAGAATAAACTAAATTGAAACAATTTTTCAATAATTGTCTTGCTGCTAACATTCTAGATATTTGGAATAGAGAGAAAATTGGGAAATTTCTAGAAATTTTGACCTTAGATTTTGACCTTTTGGTCGTTCGAAATTCTGCAATACTAGGTCCATATGTTTCTTATTAAATGTTGGCACTAAATGTTTACTCCAACAGGGAGAGTAGGAAATTATGGGATGAAAATTTGAATCAGTATATATTAATATTTTTCTTAACATTTTGAAATTCTGTTGATTTAAACAATCAACTCATTTCATCAATTTTTTTATACAAATATGTTCACCATTTTGTACTTATGTAGATTTTCTTGATGGAAGAATCAAAATAGAACTAGTCACAGCTGACCTGTCAAAACAGAAGGTATTATTCCTATTTTAAGTTATGCTTGATCAGCAAGAAATCATCAGTTAATATGACTCATGTAGCATATATATTACATAATTATTCAACAAATTGATAATAGTGGTCAACATTTTATTTCTGAAATTTGTTGTGAATATACTTTGTATATATTTACATAGTGCAACAATTTCTGTATTAATTGTGATGCCTTATTAGAAACTAGAATCAAATTTATAGCTGGAGTATTTAAAAATTTCAAGTAGGTAAGCCACGGTTGTCAAATTTTTGTCTGTTGCCATTTTTTGTCACTTTTGCAATTATGCTCATATCTAATGAATTAGCGTACAATTTGCTTTAGCTTTAACAAATGTCAATGTAGACTTGATTAAATTACCTTGTGTCTGGTTCAACCTCCATGAGTTGTCAAAATGGTTGTCTCTTTCTTATTCACCATTTTTATATTGAACCTGAAATACCGGTCAGAATGCTATTTTTAGTTGAAAAAAAAAATACCAAGAGGCCCAAAGATGTTGGGTAGGGCTGTCTGTGGTTTTGAAATAGTTAAATGTACTATCTTTAAGCATATGTTTTATTATTGTTTTTTTATTGTACTTACATGACAATATAATCTAATTTGATGTCTATTTTATAGGTTGATGCCATCCTATGCAGTGTCTCATCAGATATGAATCTTACACGTAGTGCAATTTGTAAATGTCTAGTCCAAGATGGTGGTCCGTCATTACAGGTAGGTTTTGATTGGTCAAATACATACACAAGAATTCTCGTTACAGCTGTTTATTTATCATTTTTCATTCACTAAGGCCTAAAAAAGGAATATGTTTGTTTCTGTTGACATTATCATTAAAAATAGAGTAAGTGAGTAGCGGCTTTCTTGCATGTGAAAAGGTTTTAAAAAGTGGATTTTCTATTCCTCAGGCTAATAAAAAAAGTTTAGGGTCGCGGGAAAAAATTAAGGTATGTCGGGTAACCAGAAAGAAACAAATTTTTTCATGCCTGAAGGAAGACTTCAGTGTTCCTTATACATGAAACCCTGGTCCTAATATCATCTAAGTTGCCAGTTTAACTTAATAGAGATTGTAACTATTTTGAAATCATTTCTACCATATTGTCACTCAAATAATTGTCTTATATTTATTTTGAAATTCTCACGTAATTGTTCAAAATTTAACCAATTGTTGTAAGCAAATTTAACATATCGAGGACTCAGCGCAACACTGACGTAACTTGTTCTTATTTCAATATGAGTTACGACACTGTTGCGTTGAACCCTCGATATGCATGTTAATAGATATAATGTATATATTCAGTTTATCATTCATTGAATATTTATTAAAGATTAATATATATACAGTATATGTTATGTAGAAACAACAGTAATAAATCATGGTAATTTTGGAGCTGAAGTGTAATCTAGTCCATGTAAGAACTGTCTGTCTGACAAGATCAGATTTTGTTTTTTTTAATCAAAATTTGTAAATATTGAGACTGAAGCATTTTCAGATAGTTATGTTGAGACTAAAATGCATTCACTGTAGTTCTAATATCATTGTATTTCAGAATGAATGCAAACAAAAATATAATAATGAGTTGACAGTCGGAAAGGTTGTGGACATATCGGCTGGTGACCTTCCCTGTAAAACAATCTATCTGACTGTTCTACCGACATACTCTGAAAATTCTGCTGAACAGGTAAATAGATTACCAGTCACCTGAACTTTATTCCGAAGTTTGAAGATCATTAATTTTATGAAATTTAATTAATACCTTGAAATATTTATGATTAGATGTTTTCTTCAGTTTTTCAGTAATGGGGACAATCATTAATAATATTTTGTTCAATTTCTCGCAAAATCTTCCTTGATAAAGTATAACTGTTTACCCAGTATTGATCAGTAAATATGATATGTTAATATTTCAGAGTTTGATCAAAATGCTACAGACAGTACTTCAACTTGCTAATTTAAAGGGCTACAAATCTTTAGCTATACCTGCTCTTGGCACTGGTTACCTGAACTACCCTAAGACTATCGCAGCTAGGTGTATGTACGATGCTGTGCTAAATTGGGCTTCAAAGAATCCTAAAGCTTCTTTGAAAAATGTCAGATTTGTCATGTACAGTAAAGATAATGAATGTCAGCAGGTAAGAATATTACAGATGTCATGTTTGGGGTTTCTTGACCGAACAATTCAGATAGGTTGGATGAAAAATTATACTTTTTTTCTGAACACTTATTCTAGATACTATTAATCCCCGAATGTTTTCGTACTTTGGTATTTGCTGTCCAAACATTAGGGTCGGGGCCTAACAAATTGGCCAGTAGGGTAACTCAACTAATTTCATTGTCAGCCATTCTTTAAAGAAGGACACCTTAGTATGGGATGATAAAAGTGATAGTGTATTTACAAAATCTCATCTAAGTCAATATGTTTGTGTTACAGAGTTTTTAGAAACGGAAGCGAAGCAAGAGAAGCTTTTAGTTTTGGAATGCATGCTGTCCAATTGTTCTGTAGATTCAATTCAAGTTTTACACCCATGACACTGTCTCGGTTGTTAATGTCTTCATGAAGGTTAAACAACTAACAGAATCTATTATTGATAACACTGAATAATGTGATTAAGACATCTTATCAACAAAACAGTGATGAATTAATATGTATTTGTTTTAATTTAATGCAGGCATACAGAATGTGCCATCTCAAGTCTGAAGGTAGGGAGACAAGATCTAAGAGACAGTTTCTTGGTGACAGCACTGTTCTTGCTAGATCTTCTGATATGTCCAAGTACAAAATGATAAAAGATGGTGAGTTGATCTTGTTTAGTTATCTTGCTACTCAGTATGTTTCATAGTTTGGATATTACCGGACAATGTTTCCTTGGGAACAGAACATTTTCCTGTTCACTGGGATATAACATCCCACTTACAGCCAGGGTTATTTGGCGTCTTTTCTGCCTTTAATTGTGGACGAAGACTCCAGCCATACACCTGAGCAGAACCACCCACCTTCTGTAACCCAGCTGGACGGCTACCGTACAATTGAAATTTGGTCCTAGGTTGAATAAGTACACACAGCAGTGAGGGGATAGTGATTAATAGTTATATACTGTAACCAATCGACCATGGAGCCTTCCCCCCAAAGAATTGGTTACTAATGATACCTAAACTTTTTTAATTAGTATGCTTTGTATGATTTTAACTATTTCATTGCAGTGTTAAATAATTTGTTTATGTATCTCTCGTCATGATTTTAATTGTTATGATCATGATGATGTGACCATACTTCGAGTGGGACAGAGAAGTTGTTTACAACATAGAAAATATTATGTTATGTTACTGTATCTGTTGTCTGTGATTGTTTCCAGGTTGCCAAATTGGTCCTATACAATTGAACATAGTAGTGGGTGATCTCCTTGCTAACACAGCTGATATTGTGGTAGTGGGGGTTGGTGCTAACTTTGAAATGGAAGGTAAGATCCTCTCTCTGTCCATGTAAGCTTACCCGACTGGACAAAAATTTAAAGTTTATTTAGAATATAACCTGTATAAAGTCATAGTTTGTTTAGAACAGAGGTGAACAACAGACAGAAAAAAGATGTATTGATTGGTTCAAAATTATAGATAATCTACCAGTATATTTGAATAAAACATAGTTGATTAAGCATCAGAAGTATGAATGCCTTTTTAGCTCACATGTCACAAAGTGACAAAGTGAGCTATTAGGATCACTCTCCATCCGGCGTCGTGCGTCGTCAAACTTTTTGTTGTGACCACACTAGGGGCCACATTTTTGGCTCAATTTTAGCAAAACTGGGTCAGAACGTTAATATCAACAAAATCTCGGACGAGTTCGATATTGGGCCATTTGGGGTCAAAAACTAGGTCACCAGGCCCAAATAAGGGAAAACCTTGTGAACACTCTAGAAGTCACTGGATGATCATGAAACCTTGTCAGAATGTTTGTCTTCATAATATCTTGGACGAGTTCGAACATGGGTCATCTTGGGTCAAAAACTAGGTCGCTAGGTCAAATCTTATGAAAAACCATGTTAACACTGTAGATTTATTTCACAGTTATTATTGGATCTTCACCAAACTTTGTCAAATCGTTTGTTTTAATGATATAACGGTCAAGTATAAATATGGGTAATCTGGGGTCAATAACTAGGTCACCAGGTCAAATCTTAGGAAAACTGTTAACACTGTAGATGTCACGGTTTTTTTTAAATTGGATCTTCACCAAACCTTGTCAAAATGTTTGCCTCAATGATATGTGGGTCAAGGATGAACATGGGTCAGCCGGGTTCAAAAACTGGGTCACAAGGTCAAATCTTAGGTAAAAATCTTGTAAAAGCTCTAAATGTCATGGTTTTGATTGGATCTTGGCCAAACCTTGTCAGATTGTTTGTCTTAATGATATTAAGGACAAATTCAAATATGGGTAATGTTACAATCACATTGTAAGTTTTTATTGCCAAATTTTCTTAATGCTTTTTTTCTGATAACTGATTGAAATCTTACTCATCTAAAATAAAAATATTTAATTCTTCAAGGAAAGTAGATTATCACTGTCTGTTGAATCTATACGATTAACCTGGGAGCTTATTGTGAATTGTTTTGAATAAGTTTATGTCAGAGTGAAATTTGTTCATCAGGGTGTCAGAGTGAAATTTGTTTATCAGGGTAACAATTTGTTTTTGTAAGCTAGACTGTAGTCATGATTTTGTACTTCAGGTGCCTCTCGTATTGCCCATGCATTGGTAAAAAGATGTCCAAATATCCTTCCTGAATGTCAACAAAAAAGTGAGTAAACAAAATCTCTTCTACATCTTTGTAATGATGTCTGAAGCTGAGATCTGAAGCTTTGAATGAAGTCAGCAGTACCTTTTTTCTCTTGATTTTGATATCACACCAACACTTAAGGTCATAAGACGTTTCCAGCTTTAATAGTGGATGAAGACACCTAGTGTACACCTGAGTAGAAACACTGGCTTATCATAAGCTAGCTCAAGCACTTAGTGTATTTTTCAGATCCTAGAAGAGATTTAACCTCACATCGGTGAGGGGCTAGTGATTACTAGTTAGACCATAATCACTTGCCCACAGAGGCAATATTTTAGTGGTGTTACATCTAATGTTGAAAGACTTAATTTATCAATTATTACAATATTAATGATTTATGATGCCTTAAGTGAAGAACAGTTAAAACACGTAGATAGACATTGTTTAGTTCTGTATACGTCATATCATTCTTCGTGTAGACAACTTGGAATCACTGTAGGCCTGTAAAAATACCATAAATATCTTATCATGCTTGCTACCTTATTACAGAACACTCAAATATGTGGGACTATATTTCACATTTTCTGTACTGCTTATTTCAGAGGCCGAGTTAAAGAAAGATGGTGTTGTATTAACAAACAGTGCGGGTTTGAAAGCTACCTATGTGTTACATATGTTGCAACAGGATTCATTGGCTGGCTGGAGAAGTAAAATGATCACATGTCTTGAAGAAGCTAATAAGAAGTTGGTGAAATCTGTGGCTTTTCCACTTTTGGGATCTGGTATGATACTTATCTTGAATAAATGTTTCGATTTTGAATAATGTATGCATTCTTTAAAAGCTGTGTATTTGCAATTCATAATACTGGCATCAAGATTTCACAGAATTATCAACTAATACCCCAGCTCAAATTCTTCAGGTTTACTGATTTGATAATTTTTAGCAGCCCTTTATGGCCCTTTGTTTATTTTGTGCATATGTCATACAGTATAGAAAAATATTGTTCCGTTTGCAATTCCTCCTACACTTCTCAAGGGAATTTGACCAATCTTTGGTAGAACTGTTGTCACTATGTACTGAAGTGCATAATGTCCATGTTTTCTGATTCAATCATTTTTGTGGAATTATGGGCCTTTGTGATTTTGGCTTAACTTTGATAGAACTGAAAATCTGGTTTTGTTACAATACCTGTCACTTGTTTTATTGTTTCTTTCAGGCCGATCAGATAGTTTTGCCGAGTGTTTATTTGCTGCCATTGACGATTTTGGAAGTCAGAATTCAAGTTGTTCCGTGAAGGAAGTTCGTCTTGTCATACATAATGAAAATGTCACATCTGTACAGAATATTATGTCTGCACTTCAGGGTAAAACAACTGCAGCTACCTCACAATCTGCCTTCTCCAAATTGTTAAATGCTGGCAAAGGTATATATAGTACTATTATCTCAAAACATAGGAAAGTTTGAAACATAGAGTCTATATGCTTCCTCTGTCTTGGTTGTATAACTCCACATGTGTATATATATGTAATGAAAAAAAATTAAAAATCCACAGGTATTATATATTATTTAATAGCCGACCGGTTTCGTCATTTTACTCATCAGGGCAATAATACTAAAATGGCATCGAAATTGATGTAGTTTCATTGCAACGTCACATTTATGCGTACATATGTGTACACAACGTCAAAATTGTAACGCCATCAAAGTGTGATTAATTTCGGTACAAATTTATCAATAAATAATGTTCTTTGGACAAACATTATGCGTTGTGAAAGATAGAAAAATGCTATAAGTCAGACCCTAAATATTCTATTTTTCCTTTTTATGAATTTCACAATAATGATGTTTCAGCTACGTTGTTTAAAAGTTATATTGGTGTGACTATGACAAAGAATGGTTAAGTGAGCAAAATCAATGGTATTGGTTCAAATACTTCAAAATTAAAGATCATTGATCTGTGTTCTGTTTACAGGCTACCTAGCACACATACTTGGTAAAAATGTTGAGCAACAAGATACAAGCAAGACTCCACCAACTAAGGGCAGGAATTCTACTGTAACAGTTATTGTTCATTCTGATGCTATCATTAACATAGACCGATGTATTAAGTGTTTAGATGATAGTATTGGGCTGGAGTATACAAAGAAAACAATTGACATTGATCTCGATATCATTAAAAATCTAACCGATGCACAGGTAAGATACTTAGATTGGAAATTTTTGTAAAATTGTCAAATAAGAATCAAACAGTGGTATATTCTGTGATTACATTCAATTAACAATATCATACTGTAGAACTGGTTTTATTCGCGTTAGTTGTATTTTCAATAATATTCGCGAATCAATTACCTCGCGAATTTATGAATGTTGCGAATAAATGAGGAGTTTTATAAATCTGAAAAAGAACATGTCCGAAAATATTCATGAATACGCGAATAAAGAAAACAGCTGATTTTTACAAATAAATGTGAAATTTTGACCTCGCGAAATTAAAGCGTTCTACAGTATTAAGAAATATGGACTGAGTATACTGACTTAATATCATGTATATTCTATCTTTATATATTGTGGAAGATATATTATTTAGCTAAGATTATAATGAGATTTAAGGATTGATTTTTTAATATTAAAATATTATATAAGTAAACATTTTAAGATTGAAATTATGAATAATTTTTTTCTGCTGGGGTTAACATCACATCAACAGTCAGGGTCATTTGGAATCATTTTGTAAAGACCCCAGGCTTACACCGTAGTAAAACAACCTTAAATTAGCTGGACAGCTTCTTCACATGTGAAATTTTGTTAAGGGTATTTATGCAGGGATTTTTTTGGGGCGATTTTATAGCCGAAATTTGGTCATATTCCTAATGGAAAATAGTATCTTTTTTTCCCAATTCACAGACAAAAATCCCCCCCCCCCCCCCCCCCCCCCAATACATATAGTTATACATTTTTCCCAATTTCGATTGAAACACCGCAAAAATTCCCAATCCCAAGGGTATGGGTTATATTCCCAAAATACCGAGAAAAAACCCTGTTATGATTATAGATAGATGACATGGTGGACCAAAGTATTCTCGTGGATGTCAAGTTTGACAAGAAAGCAGGGAAATTCATCATTAGCGGTCCACATAGAAATGTAATCACAGCTATTAGTTGTGTACATAATAGATTGAAACAGTATGACCTTGCTGAAAGAACCAAGTCTACATCAGAGTTGTTGTATAGTCAAATAAGATGGCACTGGATGAGAGAAGATAGAGCAGGGGCTGATAGGGAAGAAATCCCGTATGATGTGAAAACAAACTTTGTTATTGAAACTGCATTCACTGATGGAAAATCTAATGTTGAATTAGTGGATGGTGTTAGTCGAACATATATTGTGGACTTCCAAAAACTTACTGAATATCCGAAAAACAATTCAAGTGATAGTGTTCGCATTGTTAGGAAGGATATTCTCAAAGGTAAAATTCTATGATAATGAAGTTATTTGAGTAAAAAAGCCCTTATTTGTACTTTTTTGTGGGGAATGCAGCATTAAAGATTTTTTTTTTTGGTTTAACCTATCACCAGTATCCAGGGTCATGGATATGAAGCATGTCTGGTAAAGTATACACCTTTATATCATATTTAACTACTGTCATATATAACTAGAGTGTTAAGAACCCATTAACTTGAGCTTTAGATATTATAATGTCTTGCAAAATGACATCTTATGACATATCTCTTTGCCATACTGTTGTTACACTACTTTTCATTGGGATTTATTTCCTTGGATTTTGTAGGGTGGCTTCATTAGGAAATCAATTCCCCATGAATACTTAGACACTAATCAAACATTTGAAGATGAGCAATATTTGAAATTGTGTTCCTACAAAAGAATTCTATTAAGTTTCATCTTTGAGAAATTTTCTTCTCTTTTAAATTTTATTTTTTTAAATTTAAATCAATGAATTTAGGTCCCCAAGAAATAACAATTTGAGTAAAAACTACGAAAATTGAGCCCAACAAAAAAAAGGAAAGCACATTACGAGGGTTCAATGCAACAGTGTCGTAACTCATATTGAAATAAGAACAAGTTACGACTGTGTTGCGCTGAGCCCTCGATTATTGTATTATGATAAATTGTTCCTTCTTTCAGGACTTCAGGGAACTTTACCATCTAACTGGATATCTATGAACAACAATGAGAATGTGAAATGTGTCGCATTAAACAGTTGTAATGAGTATCAGAAGGTAGAGAAGCTATTTTTGGGTCAGGTCAAAAATGGTGTGTACTCTTCAAAAGTGAAAAACAATCGAAATGTCCAAGTGCTTAAGGTATTGTATGATTTTCATCTTTATGTAGATAAACATTATATTGCCTGGGTTCATTGTACTGAAAAAAGCAACATTTGCCTCCAACCCAGCATTTAATCATGTTGTGAATAAATTACTTGCTTGTTAGTCCTGAGTTGTAAAGCTTGAGTACTGTATTGTTCAACAGGTAGAATTCTACAGACAATACTGTATGCCCTCAGTTGAAATTTTTTGTTTGGATTTAATGTTGCACCAACAGTCAAGGAAATAAAACAACTTTCCAGCTTAAATGGGGGAGGAATACATTAGGCATACGCCTTGGTAGAACACCCAACTTTCCATAAACTGGAGAGATTCTTCACATTTAAAATTGTGTCTAGGATTCAAACTCAGAGGGCTAGGAATGCCTAGCCAGAGATAACAAACATTCAACCATTGAGGCCAACAATTTGATGATAACCGTCAAATGTAGGGCTGTGGCGAGTATTCGAGTACTCAGGTAATCACGAATCATATTGAAAAATCGAGTATGAATAATCGTCATTACTGAGATTCGTAGTTCGCGATCTTGTTTTTTAACAAATTAAAAGTGCATTTTTTGTTCTTAAAGATCCGTTTCTCTGAATAGATATTGTCACAGCATGAACTACTTTGTTTGCCAAGATGTCCAATCGGTTCTTTAAATAATGATGCAGGTAAATTAATTAACTGGAAGGGAGTACGTATAAATTTAAGCCATGGAAAAAGCTGTCTTCAGGACTGCAATTTTGAAGTTTTAGATGGGTTACTTGATAACAAAAGATTCATGATTCGATTTGTGGATCGTAAGTGTTGAATCGTGGATTGGATCGGATCGCCACTTACCCAACGATCCACAGCCCTAGTCAAATGCTACTGTCGAGGTTTTACTTATAAGCTTGGCATTGTTACTTTTATTTTTCTTGTATATCACAGATTGAGCGAATACAGAATCGAACATTGTACCAGCAATATGCTGCTAAGAAAAAGTTACTGGAACAGAAAAAATCTGGAACCAAACAGATCGAGAGACAGCTTTGGCATGGGACCATGGATCAAAATGTCACTGGTATCATTAACAACGGGTTCAATCGCAGTTACTGTGGAGTTAATGGTATGATTTTATCATTTCATTTCTGTTTCAGATATAAAATGTATTTAGTGTTATCTGCCTACTGAAGCTTATGCTTGAACAGAAAAAATTGCAATGATTATCATTCTTGTTGATTAATTTTACATTTATCAAGCATTTAAATGTAGGATCAGTATTTTTTTCTTACGGAAATAGTGCAGCGAAGTATCAGTTGATCCTAAACATGCTGCTGATTTCCTTGTATTGGTTTCACCGTATGTACATTTCTGTGCTTGGTGTTTCTGTGATGTTCTAACATGGTATGATTTCTGGGGCCGCTGTGGTAGAGTGGTTATTATGACCACTCAGTAGTTATCACTAGCCCCTCAACAATGTGACTTTGAGGAAGCAGTCCAGCTTACTTACGTGAGTCGAATGGATCTATCCAGATGTAAACCTGGAGTCTTTAGCTACGGTTAATGCTGGGGAAGTGGCCAAATGACCCTGGATGTTAGTTCAACATGAAACTCCTATGTTATATATTTACTATTTCAGGCGTGTTATATGGTAAAGGTGTATACTTTGCTGGAGATGCTTCATATTCTGCTCAAGCTTATCTAACAGGAAGTAAACCGGGTACCAAACGTTTCATGTTCGTAGTGAAAGCTTTGACTGGAGAATTTGTGAAAGGCAATCCTAATCTTCGAGTACTTCCACCAATCAAGTCATCACAGCCTACTGTGCTGTATGATAGTGCTGTAGATGACATTAATAATCCTATGGAGTTTGTGATATTTCATGATGCCCAAGTTTATCCTGAATATCTGATCACCTATTCCTCATAGTGTGGGTACATGTAGCTGTGGTGTCAATGTGTCCCCAACATGTCCTCAACAAATTCATCTGTACCATATATCATCATTTATATACTAGTTTTTACTGTTTCATATTGCATAGAAAATCTATACAATAATGTACCATAATGCAGCATGAATCGACTGGTATTTGTTATACCGTATAGTATTGTGAACTTCTATACAATGTGGTGTATAGAATCTTCCGAAATCTTCTGTGTATAGATTTGTTTATACATTATTGTTTTCCGTATTCCAGTTTTGTTGCTATAGAAGAAATATTAAGTTTGATCTAGTCATGTTTTACCCCATTTTTTTGCTCTAATTGGAAAATAATTAGTTCAATGTATATAAGTATTACTCTTGTGTTAGATATTCTTTTCAGTTCACTGATCTTATTACATGGAGCTAAAATTACGTGAAATTGACTTTCTATAATAGCAATATTCTAATTTCAGTGTATATTTTAAATCTCAAAGTTTTATCTACTGTAAAAAAAGTTTGATTTGACATCTAAGATTAAGTTGTATGTAATTTCTCGGACACATACCTGCCTAAATTGTTACTCATTTTATTACGATGGGAATTACTTTACAATTTGTTACTGTTAATGCTACTTGTTTGTTATTCTATGCTGACTCGTTACCTATTTGTTTTGTTATTGTATTTTAGTAGTAAGCATTTTAGAGAATTGTCTATACTTATCCTATTATTGAGTTACACTGTAAATACATTCATAGAAATTGTACAGATCCTGTTAATGAAATTTCAGAAGTAGTGTTAGTTACTGACATTGCTATAATTCTACTTACTGTATTTAATACACCTTCAAATATGCATATAAAAATGAAAATATATGAATATGTATATTAATTTCCTTATTGTGCTATGAATTGCCATTTTCCACTGTTTTCTCACCTGGGGTTACATATGAATATGAATGGAAGTTGACATTTTAAGTATAAATAGCAAATAGTGTGCGCAAAATGACTACACATTCAACTGATGTTGGATGTGTTCAGAAAATTTTACTTGAAATACTACAATAGTTGTACAATGTATTATGAACAAATGATGCATTTAGTGGTGTCAGCCGTGTATAAACATTCCTATGCTGCTCTTACAGAGTTGAATTAGGTGTTACACTAAGACATTTATGAGAATTACTGGTCACACTTCTGTGTAGAACATTTGTTACCTAGGTGACCAGTCTAACTTAGTCTGATAAGATACATGACATGTAGTGGTGTGTACTGTTTTGTAAAATTTGACATTTAAATTGAGTGTTCTCCGACAGAAATTTGTGATGAAATATGTATTTGTCAACCAAAACTGATTTGATACTGAAATCTGTTTTTGTGTGAAAGCTAAGTTTTGGAGCAAAATTAACAGGATTCAATTGGACGGAAAAATGTTGAAATGCTGAAAATTTAGGGACATGCAGCATCTTCATGAAATTGAAGTTACAAAATTGTGGCATTGATTTTTGTTTGATGATATGTCACTTGATGTACTTGACTATTCTTAGTAAAAGAGTACAATGTTTTATTGAATGTGATGATCTTAAGAATGTTTTGTATCAAATATAAAAAAACAAGAGATGTGTGAAACTGATGGAGTTTTTAACATTGTATTGATACTTCTAAAAATTTTCCTTTGAAAGTCAACTTTCAGTTACTGGCTTTGTCAGCTTTTTTGTTTTGATTTCAGGACAAAAAAGATATACCTCACTGCTTATTAATATATATTTTGATTCTAACCATTTTTTTTACATTTCGTTTCCTCTTTAATGTCTGTTATTACATGGTTAGGTGTTATCAGGACAAAGTTTTAGAAGTATGAATACAGTTGTCTGTAGAAGCTGAGGCTTCTATTACTGGACTACAAGTACATCGGAACAAGGAACACCAATAGTGATAATGTATAAGTGAATTAATTAAAATTGGAAGCAGATAAATTTTTAATTATATGATTTATAACCTAGATATGCACCATTAATAAATACTAAGACGGTGTACAAGCCCAGCTTAAATCTATTGAATATTTTGGTTCATGGTAACTGAAGTATTTAGTTTGTATGGTAGGCTTACTGATGGATGACATAAAAGATTTGTTCAGTTTGTTTCGCTTGATTTGATGTACTTGTAGTCTTATCTTGCTTTGCATGAAAAAGTTTTTATGATCAGAAATTTTTTCATGCAGAGCTTTTTTAAAAAAAGTACATCATTCTTGCAATGTCTGCCTGCAGACATGCATGCATGTTGTACGTACTATATATTCAGTAAAACTTACAATATTTTGAACCATAGAACATTTCTGTCCACCACATGTGTTGATACTGTTATCACTTGTGTCTGATTAACACTTTTTGCACTCTAATTCCGGTCTAAAATTGGTCACATCTGATACATGGGTGTAGAATTCAATCCCTATTTCCAGGCCTTGAAGTTGACAAAATCATGTCAAATTGAATTTGTTTCCTAGAGTGAGTTGATAGCAGTCTAATGACTTATTGAAAAAACAAACAAGGGAAGTAACTTACGTGATATTTCTCTGAAGTCTTTAACCATTCTGTAGTTTTCCCAGGATCTCAGTGTAGATGTTTTCCAATTAATTACAGGTACCTTGAAGTGGTGAGAAGTTTGAGTATGCATTCATAGGTTGGGAAAATTTTTCTCCAGGATTTCTTTGATAGTTTACTTATGTAAATTGTGCATTCTGTACACAAGTGGTTACAGTATATTTTTGAGGTATTGTTCGTTTTACTATCAATCAACTGGTCCTAAAATGTGTACTGTAACTATAAGTATGGACAAATTTTATAAGAATGAAAATTCTCCTGTTCTGAATAAAATTGTTGTGTTTGGAATCTAAGATCTGTACGTTCATCTGATGAATAAAATACTGCATTTTTTAGATTTTTTATTTTTGTGCTGATTTAAGTGAATAAGTTGATGATATGCTCTATACTCGATAAAAATGAGCTAAAAAATAACGTTAATTGGAAGTTAATTGTTGGTTACAAGTACTCTATACTTATAGTTATCTGTTATCTACCCTGGATCTATTCATGATGGTAGATTGGCATAAAATGTCATCTATTTTTATAGGGTGTTCAATTTCTACTTTAATAATTTACATTTTGTAGTGTCACCTAATGTGTAATTATTTTTGGTTATAAGTTTCTTTAATCATGGTGAAAATACAAATCAACTTTCAGTCATTTTCAGATAAATTCATATGAAATTCGTATGACTTAACAATGATGAAAAATCTCAATCTTGGTGCTTTTTGTTACTAGTTATATGAAATATAACAAAAGAAGACCTTTTTATTTAATCTCATAGTTTATAGAACAGATGTTCACCAAAAGGGTAAAACCCATTAGCATTTTTGATTGGAAGTGATTCAATTCAAATAAGGAATGATTAATCTTTTTTTTAGGTGAAGAAATCGTGTGTTTTAAACATTAAAGAATATTGTCATGAATCACATTAAACCATTAAATCATATAATTCTCATTAACTTTGTGTTCTAAATTTGACATTTTTGCTTTATGTAACTCATACCCGCTTACTAATTGCATAGAATATATCTTCAGTTTTCCATAAATCATTAGTATAGTGGATTTGTATTAGTCAGTATTTTTTATTATATAAATTTTATTATCATTGTCATATTTTTTGAATGATCAGACATATTTCATTCATAGTTCAATATAGAAATTACTGGTTTCACGAACAGCTGAAGCTGCTGATTAGTTTAGCCGTAGGATTTCGTATTTGTTAGGGGTATGATACAATGTATGTATAATTTTTACATATGTTTACTATTATCTAGCCTCTATTGTATTCATTATACTATCTTCATGAATAACATTTACTGAGTACAATTTTTTTTTTTTCTGATTTCTGTGTACCTTTATTTTCTGATTTCAAATTATCAATATTGATGACCAATCAATGTTGACATATTCTTTTATAAAACATGCGTTACACTGATTAGTTGTATGTTTATTTTTCAGTGTACCTGACATTTATGTCCGAGTATATTGATGTATACATATATCATATCATTTATTAGAATAAAAGTTCAACTTCTACATTATGATATTGGAGCAAAAAGTGTTTAATGTTTACATTTCAGTTGTACATATATGTGCGCTCACTGTTAATTAAGGTATGAAGATGCAACTAGTTCCGTAAACCGTTATTGACTCGTGTGTGATCAGTAAGTTTTATGATTTAACTATGTTTGAATGTTTGTATTATCATTCAAATGATATGAAAATTTGATGCAGATGTATGTATGTATTGGGACATTTGTTATACAGCAGTCTATACTCTATAGCTACTGTTAAATGTATACAACTTATTGATCTCAAGTATGTTTTGGGTATGGTCTTTATAAGCAATACTAAACACTAAAATAAATTGAAGGATTGAGTTACCATAAGTTTTATTCCAATGGTTCAGTCTTCTTGATCAATCCAACAAAGTCAATAACTTTACTTTCTACTAAAGCTACTGCTTCCATAGGGATGTGTCATGCAATTAAAATCCTAAATATTAATGTCTGGAATTGTATTCCTCAAATGACCCATACAGATTATGTGACAAACCTTTATGCCTACTACTAGGACAAAGGGATGTTGAAGACACTAGCTTACATTGCTTGGGTGCATTTATCCTATTCTGTCCGTTCCTGACTACCCAATTATCAATTTATATTACCTTGACAATTTTGTATGATAGATCCGATGCCCAAATTTGTAACAATGTCCAAGTCTTGTAAAATCTGTTTGAAATGAAGTTATTTAAAGTAAGGGAGGCTAATTAAGTAATAATCCATTGTCAAGATGGTGTATTCACTGCAGTATTCCATAGTCCCCATACATACATATGTTTGTATAATGTACTACATAGACTGTCACAGTTTCCTCCTTGTGTGTTAGAAGGACATGAATGCTTGAATGTAGGAATGGTGTTATAAACTTCATTTTTAACCTTTCAGGTAAACTATACTAAGGGTCAAATTATAGATCTCACTTAGCGATGTTCTAACTTTTGGACTGAATTGTAAACTTTCTTAATAAAAAACACAGTGCTTTTGATATTTCCACAGTAAAATACTCTGCATGTTATTTGAACTACATGTATACATGTACTTTTATCACAAGATAATAAATTGGGATAAACTTGTCTTGTATATAAGTTACATTCATTTTAAGTGCATAATACTGTTGCCATGGTGATCTGGAATGATTTATATTCAGGATGTCAGCAATGTCTATTTTATCAGTAAATTCATGGACAAATTTATTTGATATCCTGTTCATTATACATGTATGATTCTCTTAAAGATTGTCCTTACCCTGAATGTGTGAATTAATTCTTAAGTACAATCACTTTCAAGTTGTTAAGTGTGTTATCATGAAACATATTGTAACACTCCAGTACCAATGTTTTTATTTTATAGAACCTGGTGTGTGAAATATAATGAGTTTTTTCTTACCTTCCAAATTAAGAATTCTACTGCACATAATTAAAATCTTAATTAAAATAACAATCAAATAATGTACACATCAGTTCTATGTTAAGTATCCGTATTGTGTTTTCATCATATCGTGAATTGTCAGCTTCGTTAGAATCAATTAGGTAAGTTTATTTCTGTTCATGAAACACAGTAATTGACTTTTCACATCTTGATTGATTTTTCAATAGAATTTAAATATTCTGAATTGTTAGTGGAATACTTCTTGCCAGGATATAACTGTATTTTTATCTTATTACTAAAAAATCAGTATTGTTATCAGTCAGTTATAGTATTTACTGGTAGGGGTAACAACATTTTGGATATATCTTTAATGATTTTCTTTAATACAAACTGAGTTGAATATTGAAACAATGTGGTTGAACGCCTCTTGTTTGCAAAAATGGGCGGCTGCATATGTTTTACAGGATTATTAATTTGGCTCTATAGACACTCACCATCCTTACCATACTTTTACAATAATTTTCTACAAGAATTCTTGGCCATATAAATTATACAGTACGTTGTTTACACAAACAAGAAAACACACAGAGTGAAAACTACAATCTGCACCTGTTTCGAATGCAATAGTTTCCGACCAAAAGAATATACTCAAATATCTCGATGGAACATCATTTTTGACATTTGTTTCCATCTCCAAGACTTGGGTTACATTGATTTTCAGCTGTCTGGGGACATACTGATTTTAACATGCGAATATTGTAAAGATGTTACAGGTTATTTTAACTCCTCTTAGATGACAGGCATATTACGTTAAATGAATTCATTTGTCTGGATGAGATATTGTCAGCATCCTGAATATAATCTGCCTTGACATCAAACACTTATGAATATTAAAGTAGATAAGTACATGTATATTACATGATATGGCTGAATTAACAAAATATATACAGAGATTTTAATTACAAGCTAGCATTAAGTTAAAATCATGGAATAGAATATATTAGTTTTTAGTTAAAAATGTATTAAACTGAACTTCTAGATGTAAAAGTATTTGAAGTACCGGTATATAGGGTATCAAAATATTTTTAGTAAAATTATTCACATTATTTCTGGTATAAAGTAACTACACATTGGAGAAACAATTAGCCTAAAATTGGCGATTTTGTAAAACAGAATAAACTCAAGATGTGGATCATGTAATATGCAATTAAAATACAATTAATAATTCTAAGGAATTGACTAGGTGTTACATGAAGGAAACTGTGATAGTTGATGTAGTGATCCTATTTGTGTGTCTATTATATATGACAGGTATTTTTAAGACTGTTCTTAAATGTTGAAAGTTTTGTTTATTTTCGTACCTTTGTACTCATATTTGTGCCCTGTTTGTCATCAAGTAATTTCATGAAATGATATATATTTAGTATTTGGAAGAAAAGGGTCAGATAAAGTAATACTGTCAAACTTGTGTTGGCAGCCACATCCGAATAAAGGACACCTTGTGAATAAAGGCCAATTTTTGAAAACCTGTTATTGATTGTTTAGAACAAAATAAAGGCCACCTTATCTTCAATTTCCAAAGGGTGGCCTTTGTTCACAGGTTTGACTTATTGCATGATCACTTCTTCTTCAATTATTTTGGGCGATATTCCCAGCAGATAAAATTCAGTGAGTCTTTGTACATGGATAGATTGTACTTTACACTGATAGACAACTTGCATATCATCAATACTGTTCTACAATACAGACAGTTCTTAATATAGATCATGTGTGTTAGATGTTTTAGTGATAAGATTAAACTATCTAGACTTTCCTTCATATCTGGGGAGTTAGTCATTATATTATAGGTCAATATTGGGGTCTCAAATTAAGGGAAATTCTTGTTTCACTTAATTAAATGTGGTATTTTAAGAATCTATGAACATTATATTTATTTTTTTAATCCATGAGATTTTGACAAGTGATGTCATTTTTAAGAGATTTCAATGATACTCCTAGTACATCAGGCCCTGAATCACAAATAATCTCATTTCTAATAATCACTTGAACTAAAAGGACTTCAATTGAGTCTGAGAACATAATACCACTTCATGTCCAATTTTAATGTTAAGGGGAATCTCACATATTCAAGTGGGTACTTAACATAATGTGTATGTATGATGGACCTAGTAGTATGGTTAAAGTTTTATCTTCCATTCAGAGTAGTTTTTTGTTTTCATCTTTGTGAAATAACATACTGATTTTTATGATGGAGACCGGGGGCCGTGATTCCCAGGGTCAAATTGAGTATACGCAGGTGTAATGCTGAATGCATTCTACAAGCCACGAAGCCAAGTCAGGAGGAGGGTGAATCTGTCTCAAGGCCTCCCACCATCCTTAGTTTCCAATATTCATTCTATTTTTGGCCATAGATAATTTGTCATTTCTGAAAGCAAATGTGTCCACGTGTGTACGGTGGGTATGGGAATACGTCCCTGGAGACAATGCATGCTTTTCATGCCTTGTTCAACAAACAACAATGCATGTGATTACAAATAGTTCTTAATATGTCATCTGATTTCAGGCATTTTATTTCCCAATTCATTACTTTTGTGCAGTGATTTCTAATTTGAATAGTTTGTTCCTGGTTTAATGAAGGAGAAAAAAAAGCAATTTAAAGTTTTGAAAATAGGGTGCTGTTAAGTTAGTAAGATTAAAGTATACATACTGTCAAAGTGTAGTTATTACAGTACAGGGAATGATGTCATTTTGAGAACTCTCAGGTTGTGCTATTTGCCATGAAAATGTTACCATTTAAGAACAGTCTTAACATGTAGTCTTGTACTATTTGGGAATTTTGATTTATTTTTCTTGATGGATCTTTGTGATTTCTTTGTTGTCCTCGAGTTTGAAATGATAAAAAATAAACTATGATGATGCAAACTTTTTTGTCTTTACTTGTTATTTGGACTAGAGACATAGATGATGTTAACTATGTCTCTGTTTGGACTTAAGATTCATTAAGTAAAATACAGTTATCTCCAGTATAATTCATGTTCAAATAGATCTAGAGATTGCTCTCCTATGTATATAATCAATGAAGATCAGTGCCAATTGATCAATACAGATTGCATGTTTCTGATGAATCATTCATTTCAAGAGTGAAGCCAAAAAGTGCATAAAGTTATGTTAACTTCTCACAAAATCCGCAAAAAAATAAATCAATTTGAACAAAATTAACTGCTGGGTCCTTAATTGGCAAAACCCTGGCAGGGATTCCATGGGGCAAAAGGCCTCATGAAGCTCGTAAATATCAGTATTCAAAGACATTAGCCAAGATTCCTGGTACCTAATGACAAGGCCTATAATACTCTCAAGTCTGCATAAATCATGTATTTATGGAAAAATACCATTTTCAGCAGATTTTTTAAATTGCATGTCATGGTGTGTCATGCATGATTCAGACTAAAAATTAGTGTGACCTGGGACCTCAGGTGTAACACACATGCATTGTATGTGACTTGACAGATATGTAGATGATAAAAGAAAAATGTATCCTGACACGCAAGTTAAACATCACATTAGAGAACTTGGCCATATAGATGAATAGTCTTACATTTAACAAGAAACAGTTGAACCTGTGAACAAAGGCTGCCCTTGGGAAAGACATGATGTGGCTTTGGCTTTGAAAAAATGGCTTTTATTCACAGGGCGGCTATTATATGGAGGTGACCTCTAACGCAGCTTTGACTTTCTCTGAAAAAAATTAGTATTCTCAGAATGCTGTAATTCAAATACCGTCATTTTAAGGATATTTGATTTTATTTAAATACTGTGGAATCATTAATTTTCGTTGGGGATTTAATTTCATGGATTTCATTGGTCAGCTCATCCATGAAATCAAAACCCCACAAATTTAAATGAGGAGATAAGGCATTTCTAGTCAAAAATCAAAATCCACAAATTTATGTCCCCACGAAATAGCCATTTTAGTAAAAACCACGAAAATTTATCCCAACAAAAATATATGAAAATACAGTACATATCTATTGCATGCAAACACGTAAGAGAAATCAATTTTGAAAAGCATTGCCAAATCATCTTGTACAATAATGACAATCTATGATGTGACAGGGCATGCACTGCGGAATGTATGGGGTTTAATATACAGTGTGAATATATATTACGCAGGCCCGTAGGATGCAATTTCAGAGTGGGGATGCAAATTTCAGATTTTGTCTGTAAAAATTATTTAGGGGCTTAGTCCTACCCCTGGTTACTACGGCCCTGTAATGAGAGACTGTCTGGTTCCATTGAATCAATACAATTGTATGAAATGGTTCTATTCTCTATTTGTGAGATATGCGACTCAATACAAGTGTTCCAATATCCAGTATCTAGTTCACTAGCTGGAAATATTCTCCTAAACATTTTGCTGAACTCTGAATTGCTGTTTAAACTTTCATATTCATTCAAGCACAAACTTGGTCTTATGTAATTAATGTTAGGAAAAAACTACCAATCATCAGCTGAAAATCACTTAATTACACCCCTTATCAAAAACATCATCTCAAAATTGATTTTGAAAACATTAATAATTTTTATACATTTCCATGATAGAAAATAATTTACCATGAGATTTTTAAAAAACTGATCTTATGAGTAATTATTGCCTCAGAATTAAGATTGAACTCAATGGTAGTCTAACCCATTTTTCAAATTAAAGAAAATGGATCCATTTCAATGAAATCTCAAAGCAAAACGATGCAAAAACACAATAATGATCTAATTTGATAGAGAAAAATATAAGTCGCAGTGCAATATCTACAAAAAGTAATCTTTTCAACAAAGGTGCGTTCTTACAAAATTTTCTAGATGAGTCATAAGATTCATTTAAGTGAACATGTATTGGGTAAACTATCAAAGAAATAACAATAACTGATCAAGCAATCAAGCCTTTGGGCCTTAGCCAGTAAATACTGAAGCCAATTATTGCTCATTTCTCTGGTAGAGAAATACTGCGTCGATTGACCAATGGGTCAGTCTGTTCTAACTGTGGTCTGAATGTATTGTACTTGAAGTCAATATGATCTTACACTAATCGAGGGCTCAGCGCAACACTGTCGTAACTTGTTCTCATTTCAATATGAGTTACGACACTGTTGCGTTGAACCCTCGACTTATGCACATGAGAGAAACTGACTTATGACATAAATCATTCATAATGTTGAATGAATGAAATTCACATGATAATACCGGTATAAGGATAACAATTAATTAGCACTCAGATCCTGCATCCCTCCACAAACATAAAATTATCTATTAATGTACTAATTGCTCACCCAACTTTCTTATCCAATCAGTGACAGGTATTTTTTAAATTTTTCGCTTTATCTTAAGTAAAACTGGCTTTTTAACTTCTTAGTTGAGAAAAATGACTTAGTGCTCAGAGACGGAGCACTTAGAAGACTGTTTGAATGCATATTTGGGTGTTCTATGTAATAAGAAAGCTACAACCACTACCTTGTTAATTATACTATTTAGTGTCAACTGACCACCACATGTAAGATTGTTTGGACAGTTTGCTATTAACCTGAATGTAGACACATACATAAATGTCAAAACTGGGCTTCTGTGACAAGTTGAATAGTAATTGCCTCTGAAAAGTTTTTACTTGCATCCCACTGCATACTGTGAGTTTGAACTCCACACAGAACAAAATAAATTTCACATATTAGGAAGATGTCCTGAGTGAGCCAGCTTACAGAATGTCGCTGGTTCTATATACTGTGGAATCATTAATTTTCGTTGGGGATTTAATTTCGTGGATTTCGTGGTTTGACTTATCCACGAAATCAAATCCCCAAGAATTTAAATGCGGAGATAAGTAATTTCTTTTCAAAAATCAAAATACACGAATTTTTGTCCCCACGAAATAGCCATTTTAGTAAAAACCACGAAAATTGAGCCCAACGAAAATTAATGATTTCACAGTATATATTGAAGTATTCTTCTAGGGTCTGACTCCACTGTTAAAGTTGGAAAATTTGCCAAATGACCCTGGTCATGTGACTTGAATCCCAGTGAATAAAAAGGTCAAAACCATCTAATAATTGTGTGATATGATTTGTCTCCCTTTGAACTACATAAGAGTGAATTCTTTAAATTCATATAAGCTGGATTCCGAGACTCTCTTATAGCAAGGGAGTTTGAGTGTTTTAAAACTATTTTTTAAAAATTTAATTCGGGAGGAGAAAAGCAAAGTGTCTGATGTGGGAACTCCTACTTGCAAGTCAGATGCTCTCACTATTAGCCAACTGAGGTAAATGGGCTGGAAAATATCACAAGCAATTTATTTACACAAATGCCAATAAAACAACACTGCTGCAATTAACAACAAAAACAAAAAGCAATCATTTCATGTGATCCTTGGGTTGCTTTTATACTGGTAGAAATTCTTGTGAAGCTTTTGAGGCTAATACAAATTAATGAATTATCAGTAGCCTAAATAATAATTAATTTGTGTAACTGTATCCTGTGTGGTTCAAGATTAATATTGGTAATAATTAATTACATGTAATTGACAATTAACTATTTAGAAATCAATTTATCATGTCTTTTCAAGTGGTTGGTTGAATTGATTATTCCTGATAAATAGATAGATATTTATGTGGTTCAATGATTGTATGGTGTGATGTTTACTCACTCTATATTTGTACATCATTGGAGTTGCACTGCAGCTAAGAAAATTAGTACAAGGTTAAAGGTATCCAACATGATATCATGAATATATCACTGACTGATACATTAAAACTGGGACAAATGTGACGCTGATAACTGGTGTACATGAATGGAAAAATAGGGATAATGTGATACATTTATCTCCATTTATTAGGTCATAGATGGTGACCTAAGATGTAAGAATTATGTTAACCTAAATACAGTCGAAATTATTGCACAGTTAAGGAATCAAAATAATGAATGGATAGGTAATATCAAAGATCAATAAAAAGACAAAGCAGTCCGTGTTTTGTGCAGTTTAATGTATTTAATGCATTCAGAGTATTTTGTTATAGGAGGAGGAAAATAATGTTCCTGATGCAAGGCTCGAATCCGTGACCTCTTGCTTGCACCTCCGAATAAAGGCCACTCTATAAATATTGGCCATTCTTTTAAAAACTGTCATTGATTACTTAGAACAAAAATACTTCTAAATAAGGAACATTTGTCGATATAGGCCATATTTAGTCTTTTCACAGGTTTGATTACCGGTAATAGAAATTGAGTGGTAGGCAAAACCCCTCTTATTATTAATACCAATTCATCCATTCAGTTAGATAGGCATACATTAACACTGGTCCATTCTGAATGGTAACACATATTACAGGAAGTATTAACTGACATGTGATGGTAAAATTGTAATAAATTCTGTATGAAACACCTATTGAAGTATCAAATTTCTTTTTATCAACAGGCAGGGACATTAAAGATAGAAAAAAATACAGTTTGAACCAAGTTTTGATCTTATAGTACAAGCCTCAGTTGTTATAAAAGACTTGTGATGGCGAGTTCTATTACAATAATTTAAAAACCCAAATTCAACCCACTGATTTCCAGGTCACAGTAGTTAAAATTTTGTCATTCAATCATTATAATTATGCTAGTGCAGAAAATCGAAGCATATCAGAATTCTGTAAATGACATACAGTAAAACCCTGATTATCCAAACTCGGATTATCCGAAAACCTAGTCTCTGAAATGTATGTATGGACTGTTCAAACATTGAGTATCCAAGTACCCAAGTCAGTGTTATAAAATTTTGAGTAGTATAATTATGTCAGTATCTAAAGTGTATGGATATTTATACGACTATACCCCCAGCAGAGCTATTCAAAAAGAGTCTTACGTTTGTAAGAAGACACTTTTCAATAACTCAACTTTCCCGTGGACATAATCCTTTATCGTTGTATAAGTCAGATACACGTACTCGTATTTTCTTCAAAAATGTCTTTTTACAGACGCTAAGAAGACGGTTCGCTTAGACAAACAACCATTTAATCCTCGGCTTCGCCTCGGACAAATTGGTTGTTTATCTAAAAGAACCGTCTTCTTACGTCTGTAAGAAAAACTCGTACTGTATCTATTACGAGTACAGGAACTGTTTTTCATCCATGTATGTGTTGGTGAGGCGTTAATTTGGTTCTTATATTGATCATTCCCTATCTATCACACAACACTTGACCTTTTCTTTCTCCTAAACAGACAATGTGCCACAACATAATGTTTTATTGAGCAATCTAAATAAAACAAGCTGTCAGAAGCCTTCATCTCCTGGGACCATCAGACAAAAAACATCAAGCGTTACAAGACTTAGTAACCCATCAATAATTAATTAAATCATCACCCTGTAATAAGCCCAGTTCACTTCATGCATTTTCTGTGGATAGTACGATAACTCAGCTTTCCATAGCTGTCACTCAGTGCACATGAATTTTGTTGCGGACTGAAGAACTACTTTTTCTACACGTTAAACTAGTTCCTGTTCCATGTTGCAGTGCAAGTCTATGTAAGTTTAGTTTCCACGAGTGGTTTGTTATGTAATTGAACTACAGTTAAACCTGTGAACAAAAGCCACCCTCTGAAAGACAAATTGTGTCATTTACTGACAGGTGGCCTATTATGAGGTGGCCATTAACACAGGTATGACTGTATATATACGAATATGTGAGTGTGTCTGTGGCACAAAGTTAATTGAATGAATAAACATCAGATCTGTATCTTTGTATGAAAATGCATAATGTTTGAGACATAATATCAAACCTGAACTGGGATGTAAAGAAACAAGCAAGACATGTTAAATATCACATCAATATGTATTTGACTAATACACAATGAAGTATAAATTAAATGTGTAATATCAAACATATACAAATAGCAAAGTGAAATACTTGTTGCTTCAACTATTTCGTGGGTTCCAGTAAAATTAATCATACATAACAAACATACATGGATATATCATACACTTATAGAACAAGGGATCACAATCATGTGGTTTTGCTTATGAAAATGATAAATATGAACTAAGTCAAGCAGACTGGACATTCTTAGAAGTATTCAAATTATTTGGATTATTTACTTTAGTTAATATCTCATAGAGCTATGCTATAATGAACAAGGCATCGAGTAGGAAACATTTTACTCTAAGATGAATATAATTTAGACTAGAAAGCCGATTGAACGACTATACTTGAACCATTTTTTTACCCATGTTTAGTGTTGTCATTTTGAGCCTTTCAACAGTGGATGAAGATCCAAGGCATATACTTGAATGGCCTTAACCTTTCTTAAGCAAAGAGGACAGTATCCTCACATCCTATCTACATTCTTATCTGGTCCCAGGTAGGATTCATACTCACAGTTAAGAGGGGCTAGTGATCACTAGTCACATTCCACAACCACTTATCTCACATACATACATACATACATACATACAAAATAAAACTAAATAAATACATTGACTGGACATTGTCCATCACAATCATAACTATCAGACACTTCAATGTCAGAAACTGATTACATATCAACCTTACACGTACATACAGACAGACAGACAAATAGATCAATGAAATAATTCAATCACATCATCTAATGGTCACTGGCTCAATTTTAGGACAAAATGGGCAACATGATTTATACACACCAATATTTATACATGTTTGGTATTCAATCCTTGATTATCTGAACAAATTTGTGTCTAAAGAATAAATATAATGATAAAATTAGTACATTTGGTACATGGGACATTATGCTCGTTTGAATCAAGATAAAATAACTTAGCACAATGTCTCTAATTAAAAAACACAAAAATAGCACTTTGAATATAATTATAAGTGATTAAGACAGACACAAGTTGTACATGTAAGTTAATACAAAATGTACATAAAACATAAAATCAACTAAAAAAAACCAATAATAACAATCATGTACATAGAAAATCATTAACACAGTCGTAGCATTAAATACAATTCCTGATAATGCTCTTATGAACGTATATAATTAAAATCTTTTAAAAGAAACACATTAGTCGAACTTTTGGTCAAAGCATAACCTAATATAAAGAACTGACACAAAGTTAGGAATTCACTCAACAAATTTACGCATGTGCATGGATTCAGGGTGCTCACAAGAATTAAACAACCGAGGGCCAAAATGTCCCCGGCTGATAAAATTTCAAAGAAGCCAACAATTTTCTTCCGATGTGTATTTGGCCCAACAGTACTAGTCCTCAAGAGTCAGAAACACTTTTTTTACTAATTCAAAGTCAAAATGTCATTTTATGGGTCAAATGAGATCCCTTGGACTTATGATCGTGAGTATAACATGAAGATCATATACCCCGCATGTATGAACATATGTCAGCAATACCATTTTATCATGCATGAACAGTGTGTCATAAAATGGATACATTTTATCCAATATAGCTCAGTCGTTATAAAAACAAATAACAATACCAGTATAATGCGGTCGATTAACACAAACTTGAAAAGACGTCATGAATAAAAGATTCCAGTGAATATAAAGTTACCATAGTTACTCTGAAATCAAGAACATTTCCATAACCCTCATGACACTAGTAGACCTAACAACATAAAAAAACAATTTACTTCAATCATTTAGCTTAAAATACTCTCCATTCAAAAAAGCAATCACTTGAGGGTAGCATCTCATTGGCCAATGTTATCATTAACTGGATGGACAGCATCAAAATTGAATGAGCTCAAAACTGTTATTGTAATTATCGTACATATTGATCCGAACTTGGCTTTATGGCAGTTATCCTAAAATCTTCAGCAGACACTTAGGGGTGTAAAAACAGAACCTGTATATATCGAGGGTTCAACGCAACAGTATCGTAACTCATATGGAAATAAGAACAAGTTACGACAGTGTTGCGCTGAGCCCTCGATATGTTATTAAAGAGGGTATTGTTATTGTACATAATTTTAAACAAATACATAAGTATAAATATCTGGCCAGACTTCGTTTAGCTTAAGAATCAAATTATCAATAGAAGAACTGTAAACCAATCAAGCTTAGTCTGTTGTACAAATGTATGACCTTGAGTTTGGCAGTTATCTGTCATCACTTGATGTATGGTACAATACCAGGGTTCAACGCAAGAGTGTCGTAACTCATATTGAAATAAGAACAAGTTACGATAGTGTTGCGCTGAGCCCTCGATATAGCCAATTAAGGGTCTAGCTAGAGGCTACTGACACAAGTCTTCAGGGACCAGTTCAGAAATAATTATCTTAATGACTCAGAATATTGAACTACGGTCAACACTCTATTCAGTGCTCCAATCCTAATTAATGCCCAATCCTCTTGTTCTTGGGAGAAAAATGCATATCTTTAATCATAAAATCACAACATTATAGAGTAACAAGCATCCATTAAAATGTGTGATTTTTCGTGAACAGAACTGCCGCTACTTTCAGCATTTACTTGCATAGAGTAAATGATGATCTATTTCACTACAAAACAGCCTTTAATAAATGCCCCATTTGCAAAAAGTTACGCCTCAGGGATGTTAAATAGGGTACACAGGCAGATTACCATAATCAAAGCCATAAACCAATAGTAAATGTACTACAGACATGAATCAAACCAGTATACACTAGGAGTACTGAATTCAAGAAGTTACAAAATCCACTACTAGTATCTTCACAGTCAGATTCTATCATACAATATCCTCCCAGGCATTAAAAAACAATAACTAAGCACTATCATTTCAATACATGCAAATATATTCTTAGTCAGAAGCTTAGGGCTTTAATGATTAAACATACAAAATAATTCTCAATCTATGTAACCAACAGGAGAAGAAAAACAATGTATTGATTATATTCATATTATTCTGTGCATAAAACAGATAAACTGCTTGGTTACAAAATTGATGTTTAAATTACTAATGAAATATAAAAATGAAAATTTTGTTTGTACCCTAACTTCTAATATAGCAGTATTAAAATAATTTCATGCAGTTATCATTATCATTGCATTATACTGTATCTTATATGTCACACATATTGCATGTGACACACATTTTCATTCTGATCACACTCGCATGCTTAAGTATCTATGACCCATGCAATTTAAAAAATCTTTCCGTATGATTTATATAGACTTTGGAATATTGTTAGCCTTGTAACTGAAGCCTTGTGGACACCTAGCTATAAGCAGTTACACATCTGGAACTTTCTGACCCTCGCCAGCTAATTTATAAGCCATTACATTACTAACATATTGTTTCTAGTAATACCGACTGAAGACATTGAATGACTAGAATATATATGACCCAAGTTCCAGACATTGTGAATACCTTCTACTCTAGTAACCTCTATCAGTATAATAACATTACGCTATTGATTATATGGCATAGTGTTTTTCACCGATCTAATGAAATAATTTGTGATACAGAAGACAGAAGCTAACAAAGTATCAATTTTGTAAAGCTAAACCAGTAGAGGAGACTGGTACAACAGGGTCACAATTTTCTAAAACTCTGTGTGATGCAATGGATTATTGATTCTCATTTGAAAGACCAATGAGCTAATAATAAAAGACACTGTGTACAGCAGACGTTTCCAAGAAAATGACTGACTTATGACAACAAAAATGGTGGTAAAAAACAACACACAACCAGGGCAAACATTAGCTGAATATGAGGCTTAATATCAGCCCAAATTACCCATTCAGTTAGTAAGTCTTTCCACAAAAATGAAGAAATATTCTCCCTGTTATCATAAAATGCCGCAATAATTCACCCATCCTCGGAGCCATGGCCCCATTCCCCCAGAAATGTAAAAAGAATCTGACCATTCTGGCAGTACCAGTATATAAATGTTTTTATATTCATGAAAGTAAAATCTTATACCGGTAACCCAGTGTTGGAAGTAAAATTAAGGTCCACTAGAGACTATCAATACCAACTTTAATTGACTGTCATACTTATTCAATCTACAATAATGATTTTAAAATGTTTTCATTCTTAGTACTAAGTTTAAAAAATATCAAGAAAATGAACAGTTCTACAGATTCAATTGTAATCACTTGAACGAAAACAGTAAAAATTTGTTTGATCTCAAAAGAGAAGCCCAACAATTATAAGTGAGGTCATAAAAATGGCTCAATAATTGTTACATTTACAAAATAAGTAGAAAAAGAAACATTTCAATTATGAATCTAAGGAATATAAGAAATTGAATTTCAATTGACTTGAACACACAAGCTTTGTTAATTTCTAAACTCATTAAAACATGACACCTTGACATGACCTTCTTCTCCTGATTTAACCCACTTAGCAAGTAAATTAAACTGACCCCATTTCTGGACACAATGTGTATTAATCAGATTTGAATATCACTCTAGCCTATATAGTATTCAAAACCATAAGAAAAATTGACCGACTAAGTATATGTTACTGATTTAAATTGAAAGACCATCTAAATTATTAAAATACATTCATTTCACTCATTATTTCTCACCATTGAACATAAGTTTATAAACCACAAAAACACTTTTTTCCTAAATCAGCACCATACTTTCAAGTACTTGATAACAATGGACAATACTCTTAACCAAAATTTATATCAATAAAATTATCAACTAGTACTATACACACAAGCTTGGGCATAACCAACATGTACAAACATTGAAATCTGCCCCGATAAAACTTGGCCATAATCTCATGTTTATTCAGTTAGGTCAGGAATTAAGTCCATGTACATTGAATTTCAAAAAATTCTGATTACTTAAGCCTGTATTTCAGTACATTACTACTTGCGGGTAATGCAGAAGTACCATATCTTTTAAATTTAAACAAAGCATGAACACTAAAATGGATATACAGTACAACCTCTCCAGAGCGGTCCTCTGTTGAACAACAACCACCCTTCAACAACAGTATGATTTGTTCCCACTGCATGATTTAACTATCAATTTTACCTCTCTGGAGCAACAACAACATGATTTCACTAATCCCATGGGTGTTGCTTTGGAAAGGTTTCACTGTACTAAGAAAACTGATAAAATTAATAATTATAACTGAGACTATTATAGCACCATTTTCTAAAATACTGTCAAACCTGTGAACAAAGGCCATCCTTGGGAAAGAAAAAATATGGCCTGTATTGACAGGTGGCCTTTAATTTCGGGTCATTTTGTTCTAAATAATCAATGACAGTTTTATAAAGAGTAGCCTTTATTCACAGGGTGGCCTCCATTGGAGGTAGCCACTAACATGAGTTTGACTGTAACTGGTAGCAAAAAATGAACAGCTTTCAGGTAAAATTGAAAAGGTTGAAAGTCATTAAAGTACACTAAACTATAAATCTTCCACATTCCTCAAAAGCGTAATTTTGTTCATGAAAAATAGCACACAATAACCAACTTCAAGATTGAAAGCAGATAAACCATCATCATGTTTCTTATCAGGAAGAAATTTCAAGTTAGGCTACAAAAACAACAATTTGTTTAGGACAATGGTTTGAAAACCGATAGGTCAAGCATTAAATTCAATTCAGTAAATTTGTTTTTACTTCGATCATTTCACATAATACAACAACGAAACATTGCAGAATTGTTTAAAACAATAGAATTCGAGGCAATAGAAAGGTGTGGTAATGGTGTGTTAGGTAGGATCAGGTCCCCTAAACACACACTTTTGGCCTATCTAAGGTTGAAAAATTTAGAACAGACATCTTTCTTTATAAAAAGTATCTATAAAAGCATAATGAACATGTGCACTAGATTCTCTAATTGACAATCATGCATAATAAACATGATAAAACAATTTGGGTGAATGAGATAAAAATGTTGAAGTCATGTTAAAAGATAAAGATATAAAATAAAGCTCAATAACTTCTGCACATATAATTTAAACACAACATTGGACAAAATCTTACAAATGTAAAATTTATTCAGTATTGGTTTACTGAAATGCCGACTGTCATGGTTGCAAGACGAAATCAATATGATTCTTGCTATACAACTTAAGACTTCTAATATGAAATATTTGTACATAGTCAGGAGACAGACACCATTTCTGCGTGTTTTTGTAAATATACAAAAATTAGGATTTACGCACTGGTACACGCATGTTTAAGGTAATTTCTCACAGTAGTTCAGTTGGACAACCCAGTTAACCATATTAAGTGACTTGTCATACAGAACTAGAAAAGTGAAACCAGCCAATTTGTTACCAAGATGATGCATTGAACAGTAATTCTTATGAATAATAAACTAAGCTTTGTTACCAACAGTATTAAACAGTGTCTCTTGAGCAAAGAAAAATCAAATCCAGTCAATTCTGTGACTAGAGACAGTCAAAGGGAAGAATAAATATGTCATGTAATAATTAAGAAATTTGGTCTACAATTTTAGAGTAAAGAATGGGCTTGAGGTTGGCTGCTGAAAACAGGTTTTCATATACTCAGGTATGGTCATAAACAGTTCATTGTAGTGTTAATGAATTCATACAATATTGTGTAAGATTTACCCTGAATAAGTAGTCACTGACATATATCTGTGTTCTGAATTCTATCATTTGACATAAAAACATTGAACTTCGACAAGTTTTATATGAATAAGTATAAGGTCAGTTCACTAAATAAACTGAAGATAACAATTACAATATGTCATACAGTTTATATCACAGATTAAACAAGCTGGCAAGCAAACATTACCTCTCCCCATCTTAAAACATGATCTTCAAAATGATAAAAAAATAGCCCCCCCCCCAAATTAACACTTCGTAATAGAATGATAAAATTATCCTTCAAAACTTTCCAATATCTTGCTAATGAATATATATGATAGCATGTCGAGTCAGAGCCTGAAGTCAACTTAATAAAATGTTCTTAATATCACTATTTTAAATGCAGTCTTCACGCTAACCCACTAGCCCACAGCCCGGGGCTAGTAAATTTCTATTCGGGCTAGTGAAATTTCTCAAAATTGTGTATTCGGGCTAGTGGTAAATTGTGTATTTTCAGTAGTCCACATACAGTTCGGGCTACTTCTTTAAAATAATTAGTTTGAAGACTGTAAATGTTTATTTTCAGATTTTACATCATACTAGCCTTATAACATTGGAGTTGGACTGACTTTAATACATACAATGTAAAAAAAATAAACTCAATAATAGAAAGAATATATGAAAAATATCTCTAACAATATACTGAAAGGTATTAATATACATGTAACGAAATGCCATTAAAACCTTCCAGTATTCTAGATACATGTACATATCTAGAACACAGTATGATATGCATGAAGTTCTTGGCATACAATTAACATGTAAACTACATACATATGTACCCCAGCATAAACAACAAACTAATTGAAATAAATATAATGATTCTTACAATGACATTCAGACAAATTAGACCATAACTGTGAAAATGTATGTACATAAGGCCATCCTTCAAAAATTGTTTATTAGCACTAACTCAACCAAGAGAATCTTCAGTATGGAGGAAATATTCTCTAAAGATTATTTTTTTTAATATTGAACAGAAAGTATAATTATGCCAGAATGCTTTTTTTATTAAAAAAAAACATAGAGGCCAAAACATTTTGGGATAGGTTCATTTCTAGTGAGTAGGTTGTGTTTATGCACACACAATTTTCTAAGGATGGCCTAAGAAATAAAATTCATGCAATTAAGTTTAACACTAACTGTTATAAAGTTTTAAATATACAATGTACCAATTGAATTTGCTTAAGAGAGAAGTCACTTTAGGCTAACCATACATATGAAATGCTTCAAAATGCTTGAAGCAGGTCTAAATACTACGCATACATGTAATTAATACTTCCATTTATATCATTTAACTATTAAATTCCTACAATGCAGTCATAATTATATTAGAAATGTGAACAGTGTCCCATTTACATCAATATAAACAACAAAAAAACTACATGAACAAGCAGTACGTATACTGCATTCTGCAAACATTTGTACTGGAATGTACCAGAATAAAAAACATTATAATTATTTAAGGCATTTATAAAACCTGCAGTACTCATGTGAACTAATTCGAAATGCATTTCAAATTATGACCTAATGTTTTATATATATGAAAATTTGTGATAAGTACAGTCCATTTTCTATGCGATTTGGTAAGATATAAATATGACATAAATACAAGAAATATTAAAGCATGTAATAATGTACCAAATAACTAAAGAATCGATTCAAATTTTGACTTGGTCAAGTACAGATCTGTACTAGAAAAGTATTCAATAATATTATATCATGTTTAAACTTTAATGACAATGAAAATTACCGTAAAAGTATAAGTACATATATAGAGATAAACTGTGAACATAACAGGTACACTATAATCATTACATTCCACTTGAAATTGAATACTTGAAGCAACTCAGAGAGTTATTAAAAGAGCACCAAAAAAGAAAAGTGACAGTCACATATTTGGTAGGTTATACACATGTTGAATAATACTTATGCCAGGCTTAAATCAAAATTAAGTTTGTTTGCCCTTTACTGACTGACCCTAAAAATATCCCATAGACAAAAAAAAATTATTGCATATTCTGGAAGAACTTTTTTCTACTGGTGCTTTCGAGCCGCTCTATTCCCTATCTTCCTTTGAACAGTCATTAGTTTTCTTAGCATTAGAACATATCTGATTACTATCGCCTAGATAGTTAATTATGGTAACCATATGAATGTGAGCATCCAATGAGGTTGAACTAAAGCATGTTTATGCTGTAAAGAGAAGAATGCCTACATCTCCCTTCGTCTTTTTTTGTACAGACTTGAGACAGTCTTGCAATCTTCCTGCATGCCCATATTCCATGAATTAGTACAGTGTTCAGTGATTAACTCCATACACTGAATAAAAACCACAACCAAAATGCAAATACTATCAATTTAAGATCACTACACATCACAATAGTAAATCCATGTCTACAAGCATGCAAGAAGTTAACCACAAGGTGGGTTTAAGGCACTGAGTACATAAGATTGATTAAACATACAATAAAAGGTTACATTGTAGCAGAATACCGAAAATGTTTATAGAATGCTTCTAGGTAGAAGAATAATTCCATGCTAGGTAATCCTAAAACTTAAAGGTCAAATTCAGAAAAAAAATGTTTCCTACCTACCGACCCTCTCCCAAAATTCTGAGCTGAAAAGGGCAAACAAACATACTTTTAACTTAGGCCTCATTAGATGAAACTTCAATTAAACTTAAAAATGAATTGAAACACTGAATACTAAATTGCATTGAAAATGTGTATTGAACTTCAACAGCAAGCTGACTATATAACTCCAATGACAAACATTTTTGGTCCCATTTTCTTGTATTTTTTAATCCATCGCAATGTTCACTTAGTGCACAATCCTTGGTTTTATGCCTGTATCTTCCCACAATAAGATGTCCATTGAGTTATTTGCAGTTAACATCCTCAGCAAACTAGACAAGTCGTTTTTCATAATTATCTGCAGTGGGTAGTTCTTGGTGGAATTCTAGTTGGAATTTGAGCAGATTTTTTTTCATTAGAATGCAGATATTGAAACAATATGTACAATAACTGCACAAATGATTCAATTTTCTAATTATCTTTTGATTAATCAGTATCAATTACAATAATGACACTTAAATAATTTGATCTTAAATTAATTGTCAAAATGTTCTAATACTTTTATTCTATCATCATTGCTTCTTCTCATGTGGAACAGCTGGTCTCTTCACAATATATGTAGTATAGAAGAATTGCGCAAATAATACTAAATAGCTAAAGTACATTATTAAGCAATACTGTATATTCTTGTAGCTAAGTTGGCATTCTCGTCCATTCTTCAGAGCATAATAAGCAGTAACATTGACTACGATGCCACCCATCATTTGAATAAGTTGAAGAGATGTGATGAACATATTGACCCCTTTTGGAAACTGGTACTTCATTGCTCTCATTGCATAATAAGAATACATCAGGGAGTGCACAGTGTAATTCATAACCATAAACCACCGACCAGAAGCAATTCGTTCAGCATAACTGTACCAGACATACATTAGTACAGTAATATGATGGTACCAATGAAGGAATATAAGTGGTTGTTTCCTAAGAACTATAAATACTGTGTCTCCGAGCTCAAAAACCTTTGATAAAACGAATAGGTATGTCCAGAAACTTGTTACCTTACCCTGTCCCATGTATGAGCTATTACAACACGAATATTCGAAGCCATGAGTACTAAGAGACCAGACTAATTCAGGCACTGTACGGATAGAACCGATGATGCTGAATATAGCTAGGACTCCACTCCAAAATGCTAGATATGGTCTAAGCTCAAACCTTCGTCGATTGTTCATGTATAACTGACATCCAAAAACCACAATCAAATACACAACTGAATACACAATACTGTCTGACCAATGCTGATGCATATAGTCATCAAATGCACGTTCATCGTGGTATTTCTCGAACGCAAAGATGTACGTAGTGTTAATGGGATCTTTATCCGGTAATGCCATGCCGAATTTCTTCAATTTTCACACAAAATTATCCAAAATTGTAATTGAAATGGACGAGGGTGTGTTCTTATTGACCGGTGTCTCTCAGCACATGTGTTTGGTTGTCAAAACTCTCACGAATGATCCGATTGGTTGCTCCAATGAACTGATATACATTAGCCAATAGAAATCGCTGTTACAATCACTAATCATTGGACTTTCAAAATGGCCGCCGGAAGAAGTTCCAGATCTAGGCCGTTCATGTTCGGTGCTATTTATTGTAAGATACTTCAAACTATCCACATTCTTGTACTTTTTCTGCAAATATATGCGACTAAAGTATAAACTGTTACACTAATTCAGTAGGAAAGTGCGTGTTGCACGTCCGAAGATGGGAAATTACCCAACAATTCGCTTTTTTTGTATGTCGAGAGTGATCTCCCTTGTATTGATGTCCAAATTTGTTCTAACTAAAGTTAAATGCAGTCAGTTCAGAAATGATTCAGTTGAGTATAAGTAAACACAAACATTGTGTTCATTTTTGGTTAAGCATAGTGTTTTAGTTGTCAATTTATCTACTGAAAGTGTAAGGTGGCATATTTCCATGACAGTCCAGTACTTTTATATACCTGTCTGTTATGTCAATATATTTTGCCTGCCTGGGAGGGTGGCGTGCCGACCCAAGGGAATTTGACGTTTTTAAAAGTTTGATGTCTAAATCCCCAACCTAGAGACAACCGTATTCATCTAAATCCCCATCCTATATATTCCTAGAGCCTACAAATGTACTTGGTGTACCAAATGCGACAGTGATGTAATTTGTAAAACCCAGCCAAAGTCTATTTCATTAAGTTGATCAAATTCCCTCCTGTCAGAAATGATCTTCTGTCTAAAGCCCCTTGTATGCCGGCCGCCCCCTCCAAATGAGCAAAATATTGATAGGTGCATTATTCTACATGTTTATGGCATCATTAATACCTTTGTAAAGATTTTTGGACTGTCATTATTCCAGCTGTCTTTGGACCAAGGCCTGATTCCTCTTGACTGGAAAACAGCGCTTGTCGCACCTGTCTTCAAGAAGGGACTTCGTTCTTCCCCATCTAACTACAGGCCTATCTCCTTAACATCAGTCACTTGTAAAGTACTGGAACACATCATTCATAGCAACATTATATCTCACTTTGAAACTCACAACATACTTTCTGACTATCAGCATGGGTTTAGAAAAAGACGCTCCTGTGATTCACAACTAATAACAACCATCAATGACCTAGCGCAAGGCATAGACAATAACACTCAAGTCGATGCCGTCTTATTAGACTTTTCTAAAGCTTTTGACAAAGTTCCACACTCTCGCCTTCTTCAGAAACTTGACCACTATGGTATCAGAGGTTCAACTCATTCCTGGATTGAAGATTTCCTGCTATTTCGAACTCAGCAGGTTGTCCTTGAGGGCTCACATTCTGCCACCTCATCTGTTACCTCTGGTGTCCCCCAAGGCAGCGTCCTGGGCCCTCTTCTCTTTTTGGCCTACATAAATGACCTACCATCCAAAGTTCAATCCACAGCTAGATTGTTTGCTGATGACTGCCTCCTCTACCGTACTATTCATAGCCAGGAGGACTCACACCAGCTTCAAGCAGATCTTGACAACCTCCAATCCTGGGAAAATGATTGGCAAATGTCCTTCAATCCTGACAAATGTGAAGTCATCCATATCACCAAAAAAAGACACCCTATCAACAATACCTATTCCATCCATGGCTCAACCCTCAATACAACTAAACAAGCTAAATATCTTGGTGTCACAATATCGTCTGATCTTTCTTGGAAAACTCACATTGATAATATCACAAAAAAAGCCAATTCCACCCTATCCTTCATCAGACGCAACATACGATCCAGCCCTCCTAAAGCTAAAGCAAATGCATATAAGACCTATGTTCGACCAACCGTGGAATACGCCTCAAGTGTCTGGTCACCATACACTGATCACCAAGTTAACCAACTGGAAATGGTCCAGAGGCGAGCTGCGAGATTCGTGAAGCACGATTATTCGCGTACTAGCAGCGTCACTGACATGTTATCCGACTTAAAATGGGACACGCTACAACAACGGCGAAATAACACCAGAATAACCATGCTTTTTAAGATCTTGCATAATCTTATAGACATAACACCAGACCCGTCCCTCCAAAATTCTAGATCTACAAGGTACCATAACCATCGTCTTTGCCAAATTCGTGCACACACAACAGTCTATCAGAACAGCTTCTTTCCAGCAACCATAATACTTTGGAACCAACTGTCTCAAGCAATCATTGACCAGGCCAGTCTCATTACATTCCAATCTGCCTTGGCCAGCCAACACATCCACTAGATCCTCATGATATTTTTATCCTTTTAAATGTAAATAGGGGAACTTTTATTTCTTAATTTTATTTATTTGTATTTTCAACTTTGGTAAATCCACCAAAGTCAGTCCTGCCTGTTACGCATGTATAAATATACCATATTGCGAGTATACTCCTTATGGAGGAAAGCAATTACTTAAGATGATGATGGACCGAGCCATCTTCGACTAATCTTCTCTAAATAGTGAACCGTCATAGAAATGTGCTGCCTTGACCTGACAAAATTAGAATACAGTCCAAGAAACAATGTTTGAGTACAGTCCAGGAAAATTGGTTAGGTGAACCACTAGCCTTACTTATTTGGTATTTCGGTTGGCCAATTTCTTAAACACATTCAGAAGTCCATCCTCTCAGACTGCGTGGGACAGGGCCAAGTTAAAAAAAATGTCTCGCCGTCACAGTCTATTAGTCTAATTAGCTGAACTATACAGTCTGAGAAATTAGCACTTGTCTGGTTGTCCGGGACTAGTAATTATTGATTCGTAACTTTTGCGGTAATTATATGTATAGATTATTTATATAAATGAAAACTACCGGGTATTCACTTTTGGTGGCCGTAATTCAGTAAAATAGTTCCAAATTTCCTAAATTCACAGACTGATTATTGTTAATCACGGGACCATGAAATTTTATCAATATAACACCAAGAGGGCCCCCAAAAACATAGTCTGAACCTCGTTCTTATACCGGTCCATGTGTTTTTATATATGTTACGTACCAGTGAGTCTATGAACGAGGCTTGGACTGTGTTTTTTGGGCCATATATATTGGTGTTATCTGGAAAAATTTCAAGGTCCTGTGGGTGGACAAGCAGCAATATAAGTTAAAAGTTAATATAACATTACAGCCTACAAATATTGAAAACGGTGTTGAACCAACTGAAACAAAAGATGAAAACTGATCAAATGTTTCTGTGGAAAAGGGGATTTTTATGTGTGGTTATTTCATGGAATCCTTTACCTACCTTATATTCTATATGAATATTCATAAATTATATTATGCCAGATTTAATTTAATTTTTTTTAAGAAAAGGGGAAGAGGCTCAGGGCTTGTATACCGGTAGTTGGAAAAATACATGAAAAAGGCAAATTTGGAGAATATTCATCATGCTAAAAGGGAATAATATTATTAGGCTGTCTATCAGTTTCACTTCATTAGTAAAAAACCCTAAATGAGTTAAAATATATCCATGCATAATTTACTTTGATAAAGGCTTGTGCCGGAATGCAGGAATCTTATCAGACTTAGACAAGGGTTCGCTAATATGACTGATAAAATCATCATATTCTTATGTATTTAGTGAGGCATGACCCGGTATTATCTTTTATTTACAGGTACTTTGGTACTATTGATAACTGTAACAGTTGGAAATAGTGAGGAAATGAATTCTCAACAGATTGATGATAAGGATGTTAGTCAGCAACTAAACAAAGATTCAAGTACTTCAGATCAGGATGATGCACAACTTATAGATTCACCTTCAGATATCAAATTGAGTTCAAAAGAAAAAAATAATGAGGAAAATTGTCATATTGATGGAACATGCAGCCCTTCAGATATTACTGATGCATTACATGTAGATACAAAACCTGCTGAAAATACAGGTCATGTAGAACAAACTGATGGTCCAAATGTTGAAAATGATTTATCTAATTTGAAAGATACTAATGAACAAATTGATAGTGGGGAAAAAGTTCAAGATCAAGATAAATCCCATAATCTTGACGAAAATATTAACAATGAGTCGAAGTTACCATCTGCTCTAAATGATTCAATGGAAGGAAATAATTCATCAGTTTATCAATGGATAAAATTCATATTAGATCCAATTATTGAGGAATTCAAAGATGGCATTTATCCTAAATTAACTGAGAAAGTGAATACCTCAGAACCTGATGTGCCCATTGCTAATGAAAGTACTACAGTGAATATTGAATCTTCTAATGAAACTGTTGTTGAAGTTAGCAACACAACAAATACTGAAAGTACAAGTAATGTTACTGAAACTGGTAAAAAAGTTAAATTTGAGTGCACTGGTAGAAATGTTACTGACAATATCAATGCAACTGTTAAGTTAATTACTACAGCAGAACTTCTTCAATTGTTAAACTTCGATAAAAACGACACTGACAATGTTACTGATTGTTTACTTGTGATGTTTTATGCACCATGGTGTCATTTCTGTGCAAAGATAGCTCCACATTATAATGCGTTAGCAAGAGCCTTTCCACAGTTAGACTTTGTAGCTGTTGATACAGCCCAGTTTAGCAAGTAAGTACATAAGTGGTACTTCTACATATATCAGTGTGGGGAATCCACGTGACCTAGTGACGTCACAATGTTATCGTTACAAGCGCGTTTTCTGTCAATTAAACTAGGAAAACATCACATAAGTGCATTTTTTTTCGTTTTCTTCTAAAGCCACATAACTGTTGCAACTCCTTAAATAAAGGGCTACCTCCGGTTCAGATTTTTGTCACTGTATGCCCTCTACTTTTTTGCTTTTCTTGTCCAAACCGTTTGACAGTGTTATAAAAATGAACGTTATTTTTACAAGAAAATTTTAGAAAACGATTTGGACAAGAAAAGTAAAAAAGTAGAGGGCCTTCAGGGAAAAAATTCTGAACCGGAGGTAGCCCTTTATGTAAGGAGTTGCAACAGTTATGTGGCTTTAGAAGAAAATGAAAATTAATGCACTTACGTGATGTTTTCCTATTTAAATGCACTTGTAACGATAACATTGTGACGTCATTAGGTCACATGGATTCCCCACACTGTATACGCAAATTGTAAATATCTTAAGCTACATGGTAATTGTTAGGCGTATAATTACATGTATATCAATTGATCATTAAGTTGTTCTTGGTAACAACTCTGTAGTCCAAATTGTATGCTACAGGTCTTAAATGTTGATCAACTTTATGATATCAAATGATATTTAAAGGAATGGTTCATTTTCTTTTGTTTACAGTTCTCTACTATTAATCTGCTCTGTATTCAATTTGCTGTTCATTCCTTTATTGAGAATGGAATTTCAAGTATGTCTGGCTTACAATAAGACAAATAAGTTAATATACATGAGTATTGAGTTATCATAATTCTGGACGGTGTCATTATATAGTCAATAAATATTTCAGACTTTTGTGTAATATTTATGATATGACTTCATTCAGTGTTCTTGTAATGTCGTAAAGTTTGCAACAACTAAAAATGTATGTATGTATGTTACAATGTACATGAATGATCTGTTGATTTTGTCTTTATCTGTATTACAGCTTACTAGCCAGATTCGGAACTGTATCAGTTCCTAACATACTAGTATTTCATCAGTCCAGAGCAGCTGTGAAGTTTAATCAAACTGATAGAACATTTGACAACTTTGTGACATTTGTTACAAACTCAACTGGTAAGAATTAATTTGTTTCAGTTCAGTGGGTTTAAAGCCATCTTACAACAATGTTTCAGTTGTATACGACGACCCGTCCACCTAACCAGTACTAACTGAGTTACCTTTCCACAAGGAGCTTGCAACTTCTTCACATATCAGGGCGCTCCATAGACTTCAAAAGTTGGGAGTCAAAATGACCCTTAGCTGATAGAAATGTAAAGAGTCAACATAATTCTCTACTAAAGTAATAGTAAATTTGACCCTTTGGTTCCAATTCTCAAGAGTCAAAAACCTTATCTTTCAAATTTCAAGAGTCAAAATGCCATTTAAGAGTCAAAGGAGAGCCCTGCATATGGAGGAAAATTACTATTGATATCATGAATAAGTCTTCAGCCATTCTTTGTAGAAAGTGATTACATTTGTAAATGAATTGTACATCAGTCATATTTTATCATAAGTATTTTAAATTCTGGAATCACTCACAAAAATAAGTTCCATATGCATTATAAGTTAGAATACATGAACAATAAATGTCTGATGAATATGAAACATGATTATAAACAAATTATGAGTTCATATTTTTATTGCAATTGATCACAATGTAACTAAAGATCATACAGTGTGTATCACTATCAGCATTGTAAACTTTCAATTAAATCCTTACTGAATATGAATTTACTTGTTTAAATGATGAAAATTTCAATATTTTATCGATATTGATCAGTGTTTCTGTATTTTTGTAAAAGGAAATGTTTTTCACTTTTTTATTTCCAGGTTTAGAAGCAAATAAGACAGTGAATGTAACAGAAATAGATTACCTTGGGCCAGTACCCAGCGTTCCAACAAATGAACCAGACTATTTATTACTTATATCATGGCTATTTGTTATATTCTGTAGTTTGTACATGTTTATAAAATCTAGCAAAGGACAACAATGGATAAATCGAGTGCGTGCATTGTGGGTATTATGGCAGGAGCATCAACACATTGACTGAGTGTGGATCACAGTTGACAGGCTTCAGTGAGCTTGACTGAGTGTGGATCACAGTTGACAGGCTCCAGTGAGCTTGCCTGAGTGTGGATCACAGTTGACAGGCTCCAGTGAGCTTGCCTGAGTGTGGATCACAGTTGACAGGCTTCAGTGAGCTTGCCTGAGTGTGGATCACAGTCATCAATTGGGCTTCAATGAGCTTGCAACATGCACTTGTCAAGAAAAAAAGGATTGCTTTGACACCATCTGTGGAAGAACACATAAGCTGGATAAAGTAGAGGAATTTTAGAGATGTGAAGAATTTTTTACTTACAAATTTGTTTCTGTATTGAGGAATACATTAGACCCATAATTTCAGGGCTTAACATTTTTTGGAGTGAACTACCAACTTAGAATTTTAACTAGTTCTACTGCAGTTTTAACGCACCCTTGGTAAATTTCTAGTGGTATTGACCAACAATTAAGTTGATTTGTCGAGACATGAATTTGTTATCCAAGAAAGATAACTACGTATGAGATTGTCATGGTTGGTGAAGATCAGTGTAATGTGACTGGGCATTATGTTAGGCTGAAGTTAAATATTTGTATCATGCAGCTAGTCTTTGAAATGGTAATTCCATGATTTCCTTTATCTGAGGTTTAATCCTTTTTGAAATTTCATATTGTGTTCAAGCTGCCTTCCTTTAAATGCACTTCTTTGTACAATATGCTTCTATTTATGTCTTACCCTATGGTATAATAATGATCTGAATAATTTTTATGATAGTGATAAAGCCATTCTGTTTTATAATTTTGTTATGTGTCCGCATGCCCAAGTTTTGAGTACCATCAGCCAAAAAGAAAAACAAGATTTTTTGTAAAGATATAAATGTTGGAAAATTTGTTGCCCATAGTTTCATCAAAACCACAAGTGTAAATTTCAGATATAACAATAACATTAATGATTTCTGTGTTCTAAGTTCAGTCAGTTGACTGTTGGTCTTATTAATATGTTTAATTTGATGTTCCTGTTATTAAAGTCAAGAAAATTGATATTTTTGTTTTCAAAATAAGTTTGTGTTTTTGAAAAGGTAGTCAAGTTTTGAAAATGAGGTTAAGGTAAGTTTTATTTTGAGTCAGCAAGATACAAACAGAATAACATAAGCTCTGTAGAGACGCTTAACAAAATAACAAAAACAGAATGGCCTAATTGTGCCATGTATTTGGATACTGTGATTGTGTTCAAACCACATCTTTTCTATATTGATCAATAAGTGAACCTTGCTGTACGTATGTAGACAGTAGTTGATATTACTGAGTGCAGGCTTGAGATACAAAGTAGCGTCTGATTTACAAACAGTTGATTACACAGAAATGTTTCAACTAAAATCATGGTTTGAAAAATAAAATAGTGTTTACTGTCATGATGTTCAATCAATTGTCTGTAAAACCTTGCTCTAAATTAAAAAAATTTCACAGTACACCCATTCTTATTCCATGTATTTGCTTGTAGTATTTGCTGTAAAATAAGAATAAAACATTTGATCTCATTACATGTATTTGTATTGGGCATTTAATTCATTCCTGACTTTAGATATCATATGGCTAGAGTACTAATACACACTGAGTAGAATTTCTTAATGGCCGCCTTACATGACTAGATACATCTATCAATCTATAGATTTTTCAAAGAACCCAAATGAGTGAATTAATTCTTGTTTTACAATACTTCCAATTGATCTACACAAAGACTTCGAGTATACGAAAGAGATGTTTAATTGGATACATCAAAAATTCACCTGGTATTCAACCAAGTGTGTTCAATTTTTTTCTCCCAGTGCTATAAAATACACTGTTTAGACATTCAGAAATACTGCTCAGTGTAGTTTTGTTTTAATTAATTGATGTGCAATAAATATATGAGAAAGTACAAACTCGTGTATTGTTTGTGTTTAATTTTAGAATTTATAGTTACTTATTTGATATATGTTATCTTATTTGTGCAAATTAACAGAGGTGAAAGTTTTTTAGATTGTGTATAATGATCAAATACAGGTTAAGTTAATTTGATTTCCGTTAAAATCCTAACATGTCCGACACATTTCTGGTTTACACTAACAGTTTCATAAGATTCCTTAATTAGTTAATTCACAAATGTGTGAACAAAGAGTAAAGAGTAAAATTGCATGATATTCAAGCATATCAGTAAAAAATATTCTTTTGATTTCTTTACCCCCTAAATTTGAAAATGGTCTGTATTTTGGATTGATAAAAAAATCCCCAATGATGCTGTGCAATTATTTGTTTAGAAAATGGTTACTTATCAATCAATGTACATGTAACTGACTATTGTTTTGATTTACAAGTATGAGTTCAGGTTTCATTAAAATCATATACACACAAATCTCTAGGGTTGTTTGGGCAATAAATAATATATTACAATCTGAAGGATATTACATGTATATAGGCCTTTGGGTTTTATCATTTTATGACTTATTGATTGTTGAAATTGCTAGACTACAGTTTCTTATTTGTAAGGAATTTATGACAGTAATTTTTGCAGCATCAAATTAAACTTTGACTTGTTACTGATGATATTAATGTGAAAAAATTTTTTTAATACATATTTATTGGTACATTCAAACCTCTGCATAAAGGCTCTGTGAATAAAGGCCATTCTTCCAAAAACCATAATAGGTCATTTATAACAAAATGACCTCTAAATCAAGGTCACCTATCAATAAAGACCTCATAGTGCCTTTCCCAATACATTAAAAAGTAATGCTCTGTGTTACTGCTATTACAGTATCTTCGTTCAATTAATATTTAACAGCACATTATATTGAACCAGCCTGTTTGAGTGTATAAAACTACATCTGACAGTTCTACTATGGCAGAATAATTGTTTGTTTGTGATAAGAATCATACACAAGAACCTAAATTTAAATACATCTGTAATGAACATTAGAAGTGATATGTAAATTTTGACGCTTGCTGAAATTTATATCAGATGTACCTTTATACACTTATTAAATAGGATCAAAGACGATGCTTAATTTTCAATGTATTAAGCTAACTATAACCTAAATGTTGACTGTAAAACCTGCATTATGTTTTATGAAAATACATGTACCGGTATATAATTTACATAAATGGTATACGAATACGAGTGGGGAGTTGGTCTCCATGATTGTGTGGTTATGGTAACTAACAAGTTATCACTAACCTTCGTATTTAAACCCCATGTGGGACTTGACAAATTTCATGAGTGCAGTGTTCTCCAGAAGAAACTCCAGTGGCGGGAGTTATCACCTTCTACCTGAAAACCTAGCGCCAGCGACTTTTTGTCAGTCCAAACAAAATTTTTTTCAGATAAATGAATAATCAGTGAATGAAATTTAGCCTGCTATTCTGAATCTACTGGAGAACACTGTGAGTGAGGAAGTTCATGTCCAGCTAGATTACAGGTCAGTGGTACTGGTTCTAGCCTGGGTAAACAACAAACAGTGGTGCTTCAATTAAAGATTTATTTTCTGAAAAATCTGAGAGATTTATAAATATAAAATCAATGTATGAAAATGCTGAAATACACAAAAATAATATCTGCTTCATTATATCTTCAGGCAATGTCTACAAATAGCAACATTTTCTTAGATTTAAAATCGTTACACAAGTTATACAGAACGAAGTATGCTTCCATCTGTTCAGTCATTACATGTAATTGTTTAATTACAGACCCACGTAGCCACTAATTACACTTGATGTTGTGTGATCACACTATATACTCAATATTTTGTTTAGTACATAGAAAAATGTTCATGTTTCATATAAACCCTATCAGTAATTGATAAAATACATGTAGAAAAAAATCAATGATTCAACATTTGATGTATAAAACAACAATCTCACACAGTATTCTATTTATACTACACTTTACTGCCACAAACGCTGTATAAGTGGATCGCATGGTGAAATGTTCGTGAATCTTAACTCTATACATTTTGGGTTCAGACAGACGTAATATTTACGCGTCATGAAAATCACAACTTGATAGTATAATTGTACCTTTTGGATTTACTGTAATTAGAGAAGACATCAGAATTTTTCGCTATCAGAAATGTATGTGAAAATAGGAAAAACGCGAACATTTTCATGATGCGAACTGAACCACTAATACACAAGTTCTAAAATCTTTACTGTATTTTCTTAACAGTACCATTCTGTGAGCCATTCCTGACTGGTTTCTTATTGGCGTCTGATTTTCTGATATAGGCTTTGTAGTAGAAATTTGAGAACAAACTAAGCATTGTAAAGCCATAGAAAATACCATATATGCAGTATGTATAATATATATAACCAATGGTAGCATGTATTAAATCTATCAAAAATTGTACAATTTGAAATTTGGTTAAAAATTTCTTCCACTGAGGTGGGTTATTCGGTTTTAAGGCACATAAACCATAGTATAAGTACAAAAGGATATGCACAGCTGAATTAAGGCCTAAATAAGAGGTTAAGGCTGGATAAGGGTAGAATTTATAACCTATGTCACTGAGAATTAACATACTGCTATGATGATAGACATGTAAAAATGAAATCTGTCGCTGACGATGACGTAGTATCATAAACACTGTATCTAACAGTTCAAAAACTTTTACGGAGGCATATACTTTAAATACTGGTCTTAGTGATTCTTTGGGTTCCGCCTCAAATGAAGATTCTGCCTGAATCATTCCATGGAAGAAGCCAATCATTGTATACAAACTGATCACACTGGCCGTAAGGTTGTACACCACTAAAATCTGTAATGAAAAATATGATACAGTGTAAGTATAACAATATACATGAAGACTTGACCTGATTATAGATTACTATCAGCTGCATCAACTTACATGTACAAACATGGTATGATCATAAGAGTGGTTATTCACCTTGTTTGATAACCTTATCTAACTAATACACACACAGGTATACCCTGATTAAAATTCAACTTATAGCAAGACAATAGAAGTACAAAATTATTCAAAACACAAAACCAGTCTATTAAAGGGGTATTAATTTACGATGTATAATTAAGACATTACCAGTACATAAATTTGTGTGGAATAATATACTATATAATCTAAATAATATATCTAATAATCAGTGGAATAGATCAAACTCTGAATTTTTACAGTAATCTCAGTGTTAGGCGTAAAAAAAATTAGCTTGTTTTTGTTCTCCTGACCTATCTTAATTCACCCCCCCTGGCACCTTTTATCTTTTTTTACTAGGCCTAAGGAATGGTACAAACCACTTTCTAAGTGTGGGAAGGTAAAAAAAAGTGAGAACATGGATATACCCTTCCTTGAGCCTAATAAAAAGTACAGAATTGAGGGGGAAATTTAGGCTAACCAGACAGAAATGAAGAATTATATTTTTAGATGTACATGAATATCATATCTCAATATCAATCAAATAATGGTTTTCTGATATATCATCTCAGTATGCAAACACTGAATCAATGACTCCTTTCTTCGGTACACATGCACTGAATATTTCTGAAGGAAAATACAAATCCTTTAACATAAAAGCTTTACAGAACAATCATTAAAGCCATATATCTATAATAGCGTAATAATTATAGTAATAATTCATTCGAAATGAGTTAAACACATGTATATAATTAACAGGATTGTAATAAGAAAACAGATTGCAAAGATAATGGAAACAGATGTGAACATATGATTATTCTGTTTGAAGGTTCATAATTTATTTTTGAAAATCTATATCATTATAAGTATTCATACAAAATATTTACAATGTAGATTGAAAGTAAATTTATGGAATCATACAGTATAATGTATGAACCATTAAGGGGCCATCATGGTGTATAATATTGACTAGTCTTATGGTAAAAGTGACCAAAATGATTTTGGTCTGTGTGGCCATCTTAGGTCTTAATACATCATTTATAATACACCATCTATTCAATGTGCTAGTCCCCTATGGTATGAACAGGTAGTCATACTGGGCTATGTCCTAAATTATTTCCCAAAAAAGTATTCAAAAGAGTGATGCCCAAAATTGTTTCATTATGTTACAAAGATACATGAATAATAAAAACAGAAATAACAATAAAAGGCTTACAGGTCTAAGACTGAGTGGAGAGGTAAATTTCTTCCATAGTGGAGCTAGCAATATCATCAGTAAGTAACCACATAGTATAGGGAATGTGTCAAGCCGTGAAACAAACTTAATCCCAACCACAATCTTTTCCACAGTTACAGCCATCTTGTCATGTATTCAGTGTCTGAAAAAGAAAATTATAGAGTGATTATTTATCAGTTGTTTAAGAATGTAGGACAAAAGCTCCCCCGGACAAAATCTCCCCTGTTCATTTTGATAGGGGCGGGCAAAAGCTCTCCCATTGTTTTACTACCCCGGACAATCGCTCTCCCGTTATTTTTGCACCCCGGACAAAAGCTCCCCTGGACAAGAAAATTTCAGTCGAAGTTTCAAAGCATAAAAAATGTTCTCACCAACGAAAATACAGATGGTCTTGTTAACATTTTGATTTAATAACAAGCATAACAAATATCTTGACATCAGTATGGTGATATAATTATCGTTCATTTAACGTGTAACAAGAAAAATTAATTAGAGTATAGTCTAGATTCAGGTCTTAAGTAGTCCGAAAGAATCTGGATACATTTATTTTATATTTATTGACTGAATAACATGATCAACAGGTGAGTTTCTGTCTGGGAGAGCTTTTGTCCGGGTGCCGCAAAATAACAGGAGAGCAATTGTCCGGGGTAGTAAAACAATGGGAGAGCTTTTGTCCGCCCCTATCAAAATGAACGGGGGAGCTTTTGTCCGGGGGAGCTTTTGTCCGGATTCCGTTGTTTAACAGCCCATTTGACAGCTTTATGTTCATTTCAAGAGATGCCAAGAGAGAGGGGGGGGGGGGGGGAGGGAAGATGCAGAAAAAATGGATATTTATATTCCTATATTCTTATTTCAAATAGTTTTTCCTCGTTCTTTAAAGTGCCTTGTTAAAAGCACCACTGAAAAAAGCCAGGAACCGAACACATGGCCTTTTTGTTAAGTAGTCCTGTGCATTACCACTAGACCACCAATCATCTCCCAAATACATGTGTAGAGAGTGTGTGCTTTTGAAGACTGGATGTATTAATACATCAATTTGCCAATAAAAACTCAGGCCTAACTCTATCTAAACAGTATTTATAACAATTAGATGTATTTAAAGTCTGCGTCAAAAACAGGCATACAGTACAACCTCTGAAGAGCAACAACCTGTGGGAGATGCAAATATTGGTTATTGTTAAGAGGTTATTGCTCTGCGGAGGTTAAATTTATAGTAAATATCAGCTTAGGGAAATTTTGAAGGTGTTGGTATAGAGAGGTTGTTGCTCTACAGAGGCCACTCTGGACAGGTTGTACTGTAGCTTCAATTTTGAATGTTTTTTAGACCAGCGTTACTGATATGTGGATGTTTCTGATACACAGACAAAATCGGCAATTAGATATATAATTCACTTGATTTCAATTTACTAAAAATAAAATAACCTGAAATGTAAATCCTAGTGTGGTAACTGGTAGTGTAAACAAGAAGACACAAACACTACCTTAATCTTTGCAATCAAAGTCTTAATTACAATCTAATAGGTAAAATGTTGACATACAGGCAAAAATAAGAAAACATCATTGGTGTATGCAGGCCTGTACAAAGCAATTTAAGAGAGGGGGGGGGGGGGGGAGACTTAATTTCAGATTCAGACTGACAAGGGGGGGGGGGGGAGAGAAAAAGTAATACAGCCCCTGCTAATTACTATTACAGCCAATAAAATTAAGAGGGGCTAAACTTGATTCAAAACAGGGCGACAAATGAAATATTCTCATGTCCGATAATTTAGTCCTTAATTTTTTGGTGGACAATAAAAACAAATTATTTGCCACACATGCATTTTTAGTCTGAATCACACTCACATACTCAAGTATATAAGACACACAATTTCAAAAACTGCCAAAAATGGTATTTTATTATAAATAATTTACCAAAACTTAATGAAACTGAATATTGTTAGCCCTGTCACTAGCTACCAGGAATCTATCTGAAAGATTGAATACCAGTATTCATAGAACTTCCAGGGGCCTCCTGAATCCACCACGGGGCAAAGTGGCCCCATGCAAAGGGGTTTGTCACGAAAAAAAATTTTTTTTTTCATGTAACCCATATAATTATATATATTGGTTACATGGAAAAATTTTTTTTTTTTTTTTTTTTTATTCGTGACAAACCCCTTTGGCCCCATGCAGACTTAAAAAGTCACAATTAAGCAGAACTTTCTGTCCCAGGAATTACATTCATGCAAACATACATGCAGTAATGACGTAAAGCTTTAATTCACATACATACATGTGATTTGTTTCATTTTATACATGAATTAAATATTATTCCAAAAATAGCAATGAATTCATGAGAAATATTTCAAGTTATTTTACTGCTTTTTGGTTGCTTCAAAATTTCTGAAGAGTCATACAGGAAGTTTAGAATGGTTAACTGATACCTTTGTGATTTACAACACTATTAAACCTACACATGTTAGTCCATGATAAGTTACATGTATTAATGAATATTTCCTTGTTCATTTTTGAAAGCATTGATGTAACAATAACCTCCTTTTTAAGAATAGAATAAACAAAATTATTATGATTAATGGTGTATAGCAGGTATGATTAAGCCAAGGACTTATATACTACTATACTGTATGTATATAAGTCCTTGATTAAGCTAAGAGTAAAGCTTTTTTCTTTTAAATAGCAAGATAATCTAATGCAGGACTGGTATAAAAGCTGAAGTTAAACATTTCTCACTCCCCTCCCCCCCCCCAAATCTGACAACAGTTTTAAATAATTAAAGTTTGAAATATTTTGAAGATGTGTAATATAATCTGAACTAGTCATACCAACTGCATCAGAATAAATCTTTACCACATAATTTATTATGCTTCATCAACTACTTGTTAATGCACAAAATAATTTCATAAAATGATTGATTACAAGATCACTGCCTTTTGAACTTTCAACTTAAATTCAGGTCAGGTCATTTTAATGCATATTTTCATCCTGTACTACACAAATTTACAGTCAATCTGTGAACAAACGCCACTTCTGGGGAAGACAAAATGTGACCTTTAAAAGAATGACCTTTATTCACAAAATGGCCATTATTCAGAGGTTGCTGCTAACACAGGTTTGATGGTAGTTAATTTTTTTGTACCATAAGTTACTGTAGATGTAAAAGGAAAGATATGTGATATTAATGTTCAGACACAAGACAGCATCATTAATGTAATTCTATTTTTTCATAATTCTTTTTACAGGAAGTTAAAAAATTTAATGCATGTAACCTAAATTGGTTCATTTTCCGCTGCATGAAGTCTTTCCCACTGCTACTACTATTACTTTTATACTAAGAAATCATACAAAAACAACATATTCCCCTTCAGCGAAGAGCAGACATAATTATTAACAGTTAGCTAAACAATTACATTGTTCCTTGTGTACTTTAGGCTCTTGTTCATTCTGTTCCTGGCAAAAAAATATTCTTTTACACAGGTTCATAAAACTGAATAACACAAGTTGAGTTGAAATACTGTTTGCAATAAATATATACCATGTGTTCGATTAGATTCTAAATACCAAAATCACAGGTAACTGTATCATGAATAGATTATAAAAATATGAAAAAAAATATATATATATATTTATTACTATAATATAGTAATAAATTTTTTTATTTTATTTTTTTTCATATTTTTATAATCTATTCATGATACAGTTACCTGTGACCAAAATGAGCTGTCTGATTCATGTTTCAACACAAGCGTTATAACCAAACCAGTTAATCAAATTCCATTGCCCTAAGGTAGAATCAGTTTGTACTTTCATTGCATTTTGTCTGTATGCATATTGATCAATTCAATCAATCAAGTTATATCGTTTTCACCGGGGTCTAATGTCGCACCAACAGCCTGGATCATTTGGTGACTTTCCAGCGGTACTATTGAGCATAGGCACTCGATTTTGTGATTTTTATACGTTTACAGACGTTATTTTTCAATTTCACCCATCAACCAACGCAAACCTATCGAATGAAAAATCTTCATTTTTTCCCTTATTGAGTGTGTAAAATACTCCAAGGTAGTGAACTCGCCATCTTTTCGATTGACGGCAGTGACGAAAATAAGCGTGGGTCCCGGCTTTCCTTGTAAAAGCTGTCAAAATGTTTAAAGTTGGGGAACACTACAACGGAAGCAAGGTTCCCGGAAAGCACATGCAGATTAGAAGGAAAGCTGGGACCCACGCTTATTTTCGTCACTACTGTCAATCGAAAAGATGGCGAGTTCACTACCTTGGAGTATTTTACACACTCAATAAGGGAAAAAATGAAGATTTTTCTTTTGACAGATTTGCGTTGTTTGATGTGTGAATTTGAAAAATAACGTCTGTAAACGTATAAAAATCACGGAATCGAGTGCCTATGCTCTTGCTTCTTCAATTAATACCAAGTGATATTTTTTGGTCATTTACTGTTCACATGAGGCAAGAATACATTTTTACAAACAATTATAAATAAATTTTACATTTAAAAAGGTGTAAACTTAGCTAAGTTCATAGGGGGCTAGTGCATTGTTGGGATGATGTATAGTAGGAATTTAGATCTAAAATGATAAATGTTTTGGTCAGGCCAAATTAGGCAGAAATCAGATTTTTACACCATCCTTACAACATACAAGCCCCCTATGACCAAGATATGTGTACAAAACTAACAGTAAACCAAGTCCCTGTGGACATTCAGAATTATCTGAACTAGTCAGTCTAAAAAGATTTGCAATACCTCTGTTCCAGTCTTTATTTTAATTATATCCATTAACAAGTTACCACAAACTTGGATCACAAGTCTTTAATGATACTAAATCGGATAATCAGGATTCCTTTATACCAGAAGATTTAACATCCATACTTGGTGTTGATTACAATAAACTGATGTATCAATTTTACGGTAACCATGACAGTCTATTTGTCATAGCAACAATGTAAATCAGAGTACAACAAAAGCTTCATTCAGAAACTGCCATTTCGTGACTCTATTTTTCTAAAAGACGTGCTGAAACTATAGGTAATCAATAAAACACTATTTCATTACGAATGATCTTATGAGTACAATATACGTTAGTATGATCTTGATCAGTTGATACAACATGATACTGGTATTGAAAACACTGCGGTAACAAACTGGTCAGTAATGAGATAACATAATTCAACATATTATGTTTTAATTAAGTTTATTTGCTCAGTATTTGGTGATCAAACATAGGTAAATAGGTTTTTATAAACAATACAATAAACAATGACCAACCCTTCAGTTTCTAACTAACCTCCCCTAATTTACTTGGTCAGGTAACCCTAAACACGATATTTTTCTAGCCCAGCTTTTTACAATGCATGCATCAACACATTAAAAAATATATCGCATGACATTTACGGTATTAATATTTTCTGGAAACGTGCAAATATGCAGAATTTATTTCCTGGGTATTGATTGAACAGGAATTAGGCATAAAAAAAAATAATTTGGTTACCCGACCTCATAGCATTAAATTTAACCTTGTACATGTATTAAGTTATTAAATAAACAGTGCATCTAATGTGACACTTTATTACCTTCCTGTATGCATTCAATTATAATAGAAAAAATAAAATAAAAAAATTCCCTACCCACCCTTTCCTTTATGAGCATTTAATCAGAAACAAACATTTTTTTACACCTGGTCAGCAAATTCTTCTCAGCCAATAATTACTTAAATTTGGAGAGAAATACTTCGCAATTAAAAGCCATTCAGTTTGGACATGCAGATTTGTCCTATTCGTGTTAACTAATGTTTGAAAATATGCACCTGTAATTAGAATATGAACAACAGGTGATTAGGCCAAAAAAATGTGTGTTTCTGGTTACATGCTCATTAGAAATAGCGTAAATAGTTTTGGATTTTTTTATATTCATTTTATTAAGAGAGGAAGTAGATGTACCATTCCTCTGGCATAATAAAAAGATTGTTGTCAGAAAAAATGGTAGGTTTTGTAACCAGAAGCAAACAATTTTGTAGCCTATATAGTTATACCTGAGGGTTTTACTGTTAACATTTGCTGTGTTAACTATCACTTCATATAAACACTTCAACACATGTATATATATACATCTTCAAATAATGATCAATCTGTAGTAACAAATACATAGCCTACCTACTATATATATATAAGACACAAGTTTTACAAATATCACATCAGTTATATATACACATATACTGTACTTGCTAACAGTCACAGGTCAGCAAAATTCACTTAATAATCATATAAAAGCAGTTTTTACTTTTTAGCCGAAAAAAAACAACATAAGGTAACATACCTGATGTAGAGTTTGTATTGTTACCCAGTAAGTTAGATATAAATTTAAATGTGAATCCACATCTGTTAGTATAAAGTCCTCGATACAAACTTCTTTATATCATGTGGATGACTAGTTTCAATATTGTAAACTGACTCGCTTCAGTTATCTAGTGTTGCAGTACATTACTATCCGCGCTTGTTAAAGATACATTGATAAAAACACCACTATGTTACACCAAAAGATATGTGTACATTACCTCCATGTAATTAAAGAAATAAATAATATCTAGAAAATATAATAGCAAGTTTAAACTCTTACCGTTGTGATTCCAGTTCCATCCAATAGAAATCTATAAGCTGTAATTCAGAGAAAAATTTATTAATTCCATAATTAACCTGCTATACACTTCAGATTGTTAGTATGTTATATAATATAATATCTTAAGTATCAAGTCATACTCATAGGTAACTGTATCATGAATAGATTATAAAAATATGATAAAAAAAAAAATATTTATTACTATATTATTTTTTTTTCTTTATTTTTTTTCCATATTTTTATAATCTATTCATGATACAGTTACCTGTGGTCATACTGGCAGATATTTATCTGTAGCCTTATTAAACATTGGATCCTTAATACTGTGTACTGATATTTGACTGATATAAATACAAACCAGTACAGTTAAAAGTTTGTTCTGCCTTATAAAGCCATTGTCTTTCATTGAGATAGGTCATTTATATTCTAATACCGGTAGATCTTATAAATAGTCAATTGAAATGCCACCCGTATTTGGGAAAGGTATCATATGATATCAATATACATGTACTGTATATATAGATATTGTTCTTTGTCTTGTGTATGATATCCAAGGTGCATAGCCAGTTTTAAAAGAATGCTACACAGTTAAAAGTAAAAAATAACACAAAAAACATAGGTCACATGAGAAATAAACAATTTACAATGTTGATCACTAAAATCTTACATTAAATGTAAACAATTCAAAGTATTGGATGACCTTTAATGTTCATCTTGAATCTGTTGTGCCTCATTAAATATCCTATGAATAATTCATACATCAGTCAATATAAGTGTGATCTATGTTCAGATTTGATAAAATGAGCATTCATCATTTTAGACACCGATATAGTGAATTTCAATAACATAAAACTTTGTTGTATATAGACGTTATTAGACAAGCATGCGCGTTGATGTATTTAAAGCAGGTTCTATGAAGCGAGTTGTAAAGGTTGCAGTTATGATCTTAGTTAATTGATATACTTCGTTAAATCAGGGACACATACTGTACTACTTCATTTTAATGTTAAATATGCATGTGTACATCAAAAGAGGCGGTTTCTTGCGTGACCCATAATTTTTCTGGATTAAAGACTATACAGGTTGTGAATAAATTCTGAATATCGAAACTGAGATGAAAATAATGTGTACATTGTACTATGATGCAACAAAAAGACATACATGTACTAATTAATGGCAATGGTATTATATTATATGGACATGAATGGGTAATTTTCTACCAGTTACAGTATTCAGTACGGTATCCAAATTGTCCACTTATTGTCATGCAGTTACTTTTGAAATGTTAAAGTCCCATAAGCATATAAATTTATCGGTTGTAATAGTTTCTGTTTGTCCTTTAACAGAGGAATCTGGGGTGTTTTCCTCCCGTGCATACTTTATAGCAAGAAAAAATGTTTCCGAAACCACTATCATATTTTTTCAATATCATTGAAAAAAATACTATTTACAGAACATTTTCATATCATGTAATTGATGTCAAGCGCTCTATATATTTCAAGTTTACAAAAGCAAAATTCACAGCTAAATGAGTGTTTTTAGAAGATAAATGGCTTGTTTCATTGGCAATTATTATCCTGGGATAATATCAGCAATTGTTTGTTTTTTGCATATATTTTTCTGTAACAAAAAGCTAATGGGACTTTAAGCGAATATATCTCTATAATTGCTGGTTGAAAAAGATGTTGTATTGAACGGTTGTTATATTTGATACTAAAAACCTCAATTTTCTCGAGCATACATATTTACTAGCGTCTGGCCTGTAACAAGCATTTATCGCACAATCGGGTATGAAGTCATTGCGGTATCTGGACATTTAAGACCCCAGACTTTTCGGACCCCAAATTAACTGGGCTTTTCAAAATCAAATCCACATAAATTTTGGAAATGTGTTAATAAATATAGGAAGAGAAAGAATAGTATGTAATACTATACAACAGATAACAAGTTGGAAGAATTTGTTACTCACTTTCACAACATTTCAAATATGGGTCACCCGGCATTTGACCCTGATATTGATACTCCAGAACGGGATGTGTTATATATACAAGAATTATATTGTGACTTTACATATGAGGAAATAACAAAAACTATAGTGCCGTTAAAGCGTAACAAAAATTGTGATTTTTGTAATAATGTAGCAGATTTTTTCATACATGCAAATTCTTTTATTTCAGTCACCATAATTATCTTCTTGTTGTTTTTAATCATGTTTTTAATACAGGTGTTTATCCAGATCTTTGGAGGAAAGGTGCAATTGTACCCATCAAGAAAAAGGGGGATAAGTCAAACCCCTCTAATTACCTTGGTATAACACTGATTAATGTTCTTGCAAAATTATTCTCTCTCGGTCAAAGAAACAGAGTTAACAAATGGTCTGAAGGTAATAACGTTTTAATGAAAGTCAGTTTGGCTTTCGTGATAACCATATAGTATGGTAAATTGTGCTTTTATTGTACATTGTCTTATACAAAAAGTCTAGATTATTTTGTGCATTCATCAATTATGAAAAGGCTTTTGATACATAAAAATTTGTACATGATACACTATGGGTTTGGGAATAAGTTGTAAAATGATAAGAATTATTAAAGCAATTTATAACGACGTTAAATATTGTGTAAGACTGTCACCGGATGTACCGATTTCAGATTCTTTTGATGTTAAATTGGGCCTTAAACCACTTTAACCTTTGCTTAAATGATATAAGGGGGACAATTGATCTTAATAATCTAACAGACAACTACATAAATTTGCTTTCAGTTTACTTATTTCTATTTTGAGAATATAGCATTATTCACAACAGATCATCATATTCTCCAGTTTGCTTTTAAACAGTGTTTATCGATTTTCTATAAAATGGGGTTTGAAAATAAATGTTAACAAATTTACTAAGTACAAGAGTGTTACTGTAGGTCACAAAATACGCCCGTCAAAAGGTTTGGGATACTATGAGTGGCAAATTATAAATATTTAAAAAAAAAATAAGCAACATTAGTCAAAATCTGTGAAAATCTGTTGATAATTGGTCGACTTAAGAGAGCAGACAGTCTGAATATTTAGTCAATTTTCAATGTATACTTATCAAGTGTCATAACTCAGAAGAGCCTGAGCCGATTGGGCTGGTTATCGAACTTGACCGAGATCTCATGGCCATAAACATTTCCATCAAGTTTGATGAGGATCTGAACACTCCATGTACATGGAAAACGATGGATTTTTTCCATGGTTTTCCATGTACATGGAGTATTTGGATGGTATTTATTCCATGCAGGCTGGAAAACGCTGGAAAGTGTTCCCAGTTTTTTTCCATGGTAAAATTTACAAATTTACATTAATTATGTTTGTACAGACAAAAATGATCACAGCTAAGCTCACTATTTCAAGTGAAAATGTAACGAAAATAAGACTTGATTAGTTTCCAGATTTTTGTTTACTGCAATTTTCATTTCAGATATTCATAACAAGAGGGCCAAGATGGCCCTATATCGCTCACATGACAATCATTGTTTACTCACTGAAACATTGTTTTGAACCTGTGACCTAGTTTTTGACTTCAGATGACCCATGTTCGAATTTGTCTAACATATCATTAAGACAAACATTCTGACAAGGTTTGGTGAAGATACAATTAAAATTTGACATCTACAGTATTAATAAGGTTTTCCTGAGATTTGATCTCGTGACCTAGTTTTTTACCCCAGATGACCCATATTTGTACATGAAAGTTATATCATTTAAACAAGCAATTTGACAAAGTTTGGTGAAGATCCAAGTATAACTGTGAAAGCTGCAGAGTTAACATGGTTTTTCATAAGATTTGACCTAGCAACCTAGTTTTTGACCCAAGATGACCAATGTTCGAACTCGTCCAAGATATTATAAAGACAAACATTCTGACAAGGTTTCGAGATGATTCAAAACAGTGACTTCTAGAGTGTTCACAAGGTTTTCCAGCAATTTGCCCTAGTTACCTAGTTTTTGACTGCAGATGACCCATCATCAAATTTGACCTACATACCATTAAAATAAACATTCTGACAAAGTTTCATGAAGATCCAATCAAAACAGTGATTTCTAGAGTGTTCACAAGGTTTTCCCTTATTTGGCCCTGGTGACCTAGTTTTTGACCCCAAATGGCCCATTATCAAACTCGTTCGAAATGTTGTCAATATTAACATTCTGGCCCATTTTATGGAAAATTGACCAAAAAATGTGTCCCCTAGTGTGTTCACAAAGTAGAAGTTTGACGATGCTGGAGGAAGACTGATCATATATGAGCTAAAAATAAAGTGAACTGCAGACACTTCCTTGCTCCCTATTTTACCATAGGCACTCGATTTCGTGATTTTTATATGTTTACAGACGTTATTTTTCAATTTCACACATCAAACAACGCAAACCTGTCGAAAGAAAAATCTTCATTTTAGTGTATATTTGTGTATATCTTTCCCCACTGATAATATGAAATTATAGTCAGTACACCGTTTACCGGTGTTATCCAAATAACGGTGTATCGTATAATATCTGTAATATACACTCATCATGAATAAACACTATTGTCTACAGAATTAAAACATCATTTTGAGGATAAGTATGCATTAAAATTAGTTTCGAATTAAATATACATGAAATATTAATGATTCAATAAAAATATGAGCTTCAATCTGAAAAACTAGATTTTTTTCACTGCCATCTGAATTTTTGAATGCAGGTGCTCTTTTATGCCACTTCCGTTAAAAAGTAGTTCTGTGTTGAAATTACCGTTTGTAGTTTAATCCTGCATAATAATATCACTGCTACATTATGACGCCATTAGACCTTCAAAGGTTTCTTCTAGTACATTAATTGTTATTAAGATCATTCGAGGAAAGAAACATGGCGGCCGACTGCATTGTATTTATTGATTGTGGGCACTAGATTAGTACAGATTTTGAACATTTGACTGTTGGCATTTGTAAAAGAGATGCGTACAAATGAAATACAATATTTGGTTCACGTCAGTGATTTTTTTCTTTGTTCTATATCTGTTCTAAATTCAGCTACACCGTTATCTGGTACCACCTGTATATACATTAGAATAACATTGCGTGACGCAAAATTATCGCAAATTCGCGAAATTATATGACATTCACATAACTAGCAGTTACAACACAAATAAAAACACTAAATAATTGTATATCATCGTAAGTACATAACATTTTATCAACAAGAATCAACACTTACGAGGTAGATCTACATGTTTTAGTTCATAAACGGGAGAAAATTGTACGTCAACTCGAAGAACTTTCCCGTAAACTGGTTCCCGTTCCTTTGTCCATCACACAAGTTCAAAGAGAACCAGTTTACTCTACAAGGGAGACAAATCGGAATGACTAAAATCAAAGCACTGAAAGTTCCCGAAATATGAGTCATTCACAACGTCTCTCTCTATTAATTTTTAATTAGTACTGCTCAAACTTGAAGTAATTACACTGCTTTCCTGTAAGCCCAAAACAAACTGCAAATTGAGTTCCCAATTTTTAAAATGTTAACAGTTACCCATGAAAGTCAGATTGGGATTCGAACCCAAATTTCCCCATAGCCAATTACTGGCCTGGGTTGCTCTAACCAATTAAGCTATCTGACCTTAATATGTACTTGATTAGAATAACGACCTGCCAGGCAGAAGAGCAACATATAGCAGTTCTTGCAACTTTGTAAGAAGTATCTTAACCATAATATGACATGATTTTATAACTGAAAAGAAGATACTAATAGACATTGATGATCATACTAATAAAAATCAGTGTTCTTAAACAAGAAACCAAAAGAAATAAGCTTATAAAACTTTTAAGGCACACTAATAAATTTCTTTACTCGCCAATAACAGGAAAGAAATCTGTAAGAAATTCAGCTGTTGAATACCCGAAATAACAAGATATATACATTTCGAAGGCCATCCTGTATTAAAGCAGTTGATGAAGTCTAGCCAGTATATGCATGGAGGATATTATAAGTATATTTTTAATCTGTATTGAAAATGAAATGAGAAAAGAAATTATATACATGATGTCTGACAGTGTATCAAGTAAAATGTACAAATCATGTTCTATGAAATAACTAACTGGTATACCTTAGATTCAGAGCTAAATTTATATGTTATTATGTCTTCACCATGCTTTAATAAGGGTAACAAAACAGAAATATTTGTTTACAAGTTTTACAGCAAATAATTTTGATAAAAAAATATCATGAATATTTCAGAATGAAATGAGTTAGATACATATTGCACACGACATTTGATTATTTCATATACACAATTTGATAAATTGTCTAGTAGGTTGGGTCAAAATACCTGGAATTAATGCTGGTAGTTTATTTACATTTTTCACGTCAAAACATTGAGTAAAAGCCTAATTAATGACCGCAAATGGTGTGCATATTTATTTAAATATTTCAATGATAATTTTAATTCAATACCCTAATTAATGACCGTAACAAAACGTTTAATAAATGGTCTAATTAATGAGCTTATATAATATGCATGAACTGTAAACATACTTTAAGCGGAATCATTGCTGGAATATTTGTTGACAAATTTTGCAGCAAATAATTTTGTTGAAAAAACGCATTATAATGAATATATCAGAAATAAATGTATCTATTAAGTGAACAGGGCCGTTTCGTTCTTGTTGAAAGGTAACTACCCAATGATGATTCCCATTGTAATGTATTTGTCAGCTTGGCACAATTTGCTTAATAAAGCCATTATTATATATATATATAATTATCCATTTACTTTGGTTATCAGCAAAAAGAATGTCTTGTAATTCATTAATGTAAAAAAGCCAAAATATGTTAAAATAACGACTGTTAACGTTATGTGCAACGTCACGTCGATCTTGTATTTTACTTTTTATTTTTCTGAATTTTTTTCAAATCCGTTCTGCGTTTTGAAAAAAATCATCAGGCCGGTAAAAAATTGTTTCATTATTGAAATATCATATTCTATGAGACAAAGAAGAACCAAATGTTCATTTACAAAACCCTTGTATGACGAAAAAGTGACAGTGTGTGCTGCCTTGAGTTCAGTCGGTGTTAAAGAGCCATTTTTTCTACGAAACCGACGGTAAGACGAGTGCTATTATTTGTGAGCGGTAGGCCTATCTAGATGTATTTAAGAAAAAAAATCATGCCAGCTCTATGTACAGGCAAAAGGTATTATTCTTAGTACAATGTGGTACCAACAATTAAGATGGCGCAGCACCACACACATCAAAAACAGTCATTGATTACATGAAAGCAAGTTGATGAAAGCAACTTTTGGAATAAATTTATTTCTTACAAAAAAGAAATATTGATAACGAACAGTTATTACCTTTCTCCCAAAAAATGAAAATGCAAAATATGCCTAATACAATCCACAGTCTCATCAAGTTAAACTTTACTATACATGCAATATGCCCGAATTTATCGGTGATATGATAGAATTTAAAAATAAATTTTGTTAAATTAAATGGTATCTACTTTTTATACATTGTCTGATTCCTTTTTATAATTGATAATGAATAAACAATATATAGATGTTCATTGATTTTGTTATTACTTAAAAATATCGGCGATTTTTTGTTTAAAAAAACATTGTGCAACTTTGAAGTATGCAAGGACATAATTATACTCATAGATATCTATACTAAGCAAATTTTCAAAAAGTTAACATTTCCTGAAAGCATGATTTTTATCAGTAATAAGTTGAAAAATAAAACAAATGGTCCCTAGGGTCGTAAAATTCGAACCCAAAAATAGCGGTATTTTTTTCCTGATAAGATCAAGGACTTATATACATATATATATATATAAGTCTTTGATAAGATATATGAAATATATTTGTATTTTCTGAAAGCTGAGAGCTTGATATTTAATTTTATATGTCAAATTTATGTGATATGTCAAAATCAGTTAAGAAAGGAAAATAATAAACCCTAGGGCCGTGAAATCGTTTTTTTTCTCTTATTTATCGGACTATGGCCGGCGAGTACACATTCCCATTGCCACGTCGCTGCGCATGCGTTGATGTTCCAAGATGGATTACTTCCGGAAGTATTTGGGTGCACAGTCGGAGGGTGAACAGCCGACTGGTGCCGATACAGTACGTAGTCAACGCTTCAAATTTATTTCACATGAAATAATCAACATAAAGTTTAGTCTGACAAAATTTCATTACGATTGCATGTCTCAGTCAGTAACAAAATGGCACCGGTGTGTTGGCTACTCTGTTTACGTGTATATCGTTGGTGGGTGGGGTAGTGTAACACTACGTTGTCATCATTACTTTCCATGTCGAGTTAACTGCCATGCCATTTTACTACGTTTCTATCAGTCATGCACGCAAACATTGTATTTTACATGCATTTACAGATCGTTGTTATATATAGATGATGAGATCTATCAAATATCAAGTTTTTGACACAAGCTAAACTATTGATTAAATTAAAAATAAATGTTCGTTGTTTATCTTTTGTTTATACATCTATTTATTCTACTGATATGTGGATTGTGACTGTATTCCTGTACCCTGTAATTCATCAAATTGATGCAATTGCAGGGTTTTCCCTAGTATTTTTCATACTTGGGTCCCAGGACCCTCAGGATTTGTATTTTGGGGGTCCCTGAGAAATTTTGGGGGTCCCATATATATACGGATATGCATTTTATTGCTGAAGTTTAGAAAACGTAATATATAGATCTTGAAGTGCTTGAGTCACTGTCAAGTTCACTGAATCAAACTTATGAATAAAATAGCAAATTAATAAACCCACATTTTCTTCCCTAAAGCAGGAATTTTGCCAAATAAACTCAATATCGTTCCGATATGTCTGCCGTGATCATAATTGTTAATAGACGCTCGATATCGAAGCGCGTGGATGATATTGATCGCTCAATGAACCGCAAGTTCAGTAAATAGCTGAACGAAATATTTTAGCGAAAAGGAAAACTTTTATTTGTCGGATCAAATTGCGGGTCCTGAGGATGCAACGTACCGCGGAAATGCGGGTCCCGGGTCATGAAGTTGCATCTGGGACGCAGAAAACCTGCGTCAGGGAAATCCCAGCAATTGAAAGTTTTTAGATTACTTACACAAGTTACAGAGGCATTTACTAAGAATTGTCCTGTGCTACAATTAAATTGGCTTTTCAACCGCGAATGCACAGTGTTTAACTGTCAAACTGGTCCTGATCTTTATAAGTTCTAATTTCAAGCTCAATTCGCAGCTACTTGCAGTAATATTTTCTTACATGTTTGTTTATCTAGTGTGTGTTTATAATTCTAGGTTGACAGATTAGTTGACAGAGCTTCCTCATCAACGCTTCTTGATGACCGTCGAGATGCTGTTAGAGCCATTAAAGCATTATCCAGGGTATGCACAAGTTAAGAAAAATAAAATTATGTACTAAATGTCAAAAGAAATTTAAGAGTTACAAGTATGATTATTGATAAATAAATGTGAACGAAGTATTTCATTTTATAAATATAATGACCAATTGATAGACTATTTCTTGATTATAGGAAATGAACTGTATTCATTCTGTTGAATTGATTTTTTGTCGAGCCCGCCTGCGGTGAGCTCGACTTAGTCGCCACAATGGCGGATTGCGTGTCTGTACGTTAGTTAGTTAGTTAGTGAGTGAGTGAGTGAGTTAGTTAGTGTGTCCGTCCGGATCCTTGTCCGGGCTGTATCTCCCTTATGCATTGACACTTTTTAAAATAACTTGGCATAATTGTTAAACACCATGAGACGGTGTGCAGTGCGCAAAATCCAGGTCTCTAGCTCAAAGGTCAAGGTCACACATAGAGGTCAAACGTCAAAAATGAGCATTATAGACCTTGTCCGGGCTGTATCTCCCTTATTTATAGAAACTTTTTAAGATAACTTGGCATTATTGTTAAACACCATGAGACGATGTGCAGTGCGCAAGATCCAGGTCTCTAGCTCAAAGGTCAAGGTCACGCTTAGAGGTCAAACGTCAAAAATGAGCATTATACACCTTGTCCGGGCTGTATCTCCCTTATGCATTGAAACTTTTTAAGATAACTTGGCATAATTGTAAAACACCATGAGGCGGTGTGCAGTGCGTAAGATCAAGGTCTCTAGCTCAAAGGTCAAGGTCACACTTAGAGGTCAAACATAAAAAATAATCATTATACACCTTGTCAGGGCTGTGTCTCCCTTATGCATTGAATTATTTAAAAATGACTTGCCATAATACAATGCGACCATGTGTCTTGGGTAACACCCAGATTTTTATAGGTCAAAGGTCAAGATTACACATTCGGTCAAATATATTTTCCTTGTCTGGGCTGTAACTTCTGTTTGCATTCAAGGATTTTGAAATAAATTGGTATAAAAGTTTACTTCAATGAAATGATGTGTCATGAATATCACCCATACTTGTAGTTCAAAGGTCAAGATCACAAGCTGGCTAAACAGGGGCTTGACATGTTGCCCTTGGGCTTCTAGTATTGGTTTATTTTTTTACTTAAAAATTGGTGAAAGTTATAAATAAATAAGATACTGTGCTTAAATTGTTTTGCCTTCTGTTCTCATGGAAATGTATTTGCACTCATACTGTGATGAACATATGGCACTCAACTAATTACTAAATGAATTTCATGAATGTTCTCAGAATACATGTAAAACATTTGAGTTAATTCTCATTGGACTCATGTTTAAATTTGTTTAAAAAATCTCTTCTCATAAATTAATAGAAATTCCGACTGGAGGTTGGTACCCAAGCCATGGAGACTCTACTTCATACCCTGGAAGTTGATCGGAATGACTCTGAAATTACTGGTTATGCTCTTGATGCATTGTGTAATGTGATGTCGAATGAACCAATGGATGATGGTAATTTCTCTGGTCAAGTCTATACACTGTTCTCACCAAGATTGTTAAAATTAACTTATTTATAAATAAATAAAAATATTTTAAATCTGTGTTTTTGTTATTAGTATATGAATATTTGGCTGTAAATGTAACATCTGGTCGACTGGTCTACACATGATATATACCCTACTTTAGAATTGTCTGTATTGTGTATAACATTACAGTTTATGATGAGTTCTGTTGATGATTACAATATGTGAAGTTCAATATAAATATGCCTTTCTCTCCATAGTTAGATTATATGTATTGTATTTATTGTATTACAGAAGAAGATGTACCTAACCAAGGACCTGATGATCTTGGTGCACAGTTTACTGAAATTTTCATTAAAAAATCTGATAATGTGGGCTTGCTGTTATCACTCCTTGAGGTAAGCAGTGTAAATAAAAAGTCTGTGGAATAAAAGTCCTCTGTTGTAGAATCATTATCATTTAATAAAAAAAGTTTCATTTTTTTTTATTTTGGTCTAAATGGATTTGTTCTTATGTTTTTATGTATATCTTTAATAACTTGATTGACCAAATGTTGAAAATGTCATTTTTTGTAAAGATGTATGCATTCTATTGTAGGAGTATGACTTCCATGTAAGATGGCCAACTGTAAAATTGCTTACAAATTTATTGACCAACAAGTGCAAGGAGCTTCAGGAATGTATTCTTGTTCATCCTATGGGTGTATCCAGATTGATGGACCTTTTGTCTGACAGTAGAGAAATAATTAGAAATGATGTATGTGGTTAATAGTTCTATATAAGTTATTTATGTGTAATTGAAAGGGCCCATGTGGTTGTGTGAACTTGGTCTCTGACTGGTTAGTAGTTCAAATTGCACCTGGGACCACACAAATGTCACATATGAGGAAGCAGTCAAGCTAACTCACAAGCTGGTAGTTGTAACAAGGTGCTCACCTAGAGTCTCTCCACTGTTCAAGCTAGAAAAGATGCTAAATGATCCTGACTGTTGGTGTGACATTAAACCCCAGTGAAAAAAATAAGGCATGGGGTCCCTGGATTGTAATTCCTTAAGATGACATTTAGTAATGCTTAATCATTCTCACATTAACTATTTTCCATTATGAAATGTAATTATGTATTGAAAAGTGTGTATGAAGTACACTCACAAATCAACAGGACAATCATTGATGTTGATATGTATATGACTGTAAGCAGGGCGCAGTCCAGACCGAATTTCAACGCCTCAGACCGATTTGAGCAGCAGAAAAGGGTTAAAAATCGGTCTATAAATGGGCTATAAATGTTCCATAAATTTCATAAAATTCGGTCCATATCGCATTGTACGTGCAAAATGTCACAAGCCTTCCTGTTTATTGTTCGCACCATTCTAATTACCCCCAATAAATACGACAAGATGCCTGCAGCGTTCTTTTGTTAATCCGATCAATAGGGAGTCGATGGTAATTAGTCCAAACACGTGGTCACATGTAAACTGGTTCTCATTGACTTGTCTGCACTTCGATGCACAGCAACATGGAACGGGAACCAGTTTATGTTTACATGCAGACGATTTTACTCGTTTAACAGTTCTGAAAGTTAATCGAACGCGCAAGAGATTTATTTACGTGAACACCGGCTGCATGGAGTTGTCTCCCGCGACGATCTTCAAATCTGTACAGATATTGACATTTAAAACATTGACATTACGATAGTCAGAAAGCCTTGCCCGATCATGAAGTAAAGTAAACATTAGATTTACTCTAGAACAGTCCTGCATGAACGTTCCGTAATACATTTGCATGTTTTCAATGGTGACAACTTATGTATAGGTACCCTACGGGGGGGGGGGGTACATTTTCGTCTAAAAATGGGGGGGGCGGCGACTCTGGACCGATTTTGATTTCAACTTTTTATATGCCCTGAATGTAAGATATACAATTATGAAAGAGTCTAATCAATGTTTTAGGCACTATTGCTGTTAAATCAACTCACAAGGGGTAATGCTAACATCCAGAAGATTGTAGCTTTTGAGAATGCTTTTGAAAGACTACTTGATATAATCCATGAGGAAGGATCTGTTGACGGAGGTATGCTGTTTGACGAATTTCACATAGTCTGTGTTAAACTTTGAGTTTCTTCTAAAAGATAAACAACAGATTTGGTTAGCTCACACATTGTGGCAGCTTATGATCATTCATATAAGTTTGACATTCTTTTCTTTGCATTAGTTGATATATATTGAATTGTATTTTATTCAGGCAAAACAATTTGCAAGTAAATATACAATGTTGTTAATGAAATAAAAATTACATACACTCTTAAAAACGATGCTACTACATAAAAAATTTAAAAGATTAATTGATAACCACATTGGCATTGTATTGGATAATCCATTAAAAGAGCATACCTCTCAAATAATGTTATCTCTTTGTTTTGTACAGGAATAGTTGTTGAAGACTGTCTTCTTCTTCTTCTCAACTTATTGAAGAATAATACCTCCAACCAGAATTTCTTCCGAGAAGGGAGCCATATCAAGTATTTGTCTCCATTCTTTGAATTAGATCAAGATCCTCAAAGATCACAGGCAGGTTGGTCAGCTCAGAAAGTGACCAATATTCACTTAATGCTTCAGGTAAACTCTTGTTGTGTTCTTTTATTGTTATTAAAATACTGTTTATTAGAAAGTCAAATAAAGAGATGTGCTGTTTGAACAAAGGAAAGAAATGTTGCTGTTGAAATGTTGTTTGTTTGTTAAGAAATTTCTTAATTCAGCTTTTGGAATAGAAGCAATATTATCTGTGTTCATTTAACATTAAGAACTGTAAAATCGAGGGTTCAACGCAACAGTGTCGTAACTCATATTGAAATAAGAACAAGTTACGACAGTGTTGCACTGAGCCCTCGTGTTAACTTATCATTCTTTACTAAGTATTTATTCTTGCATGTTTAAGTTTCATATATATATCACATGTTCCTTTAAGGTTGATGAAATTACATCTTGCTTGGTATAAGTCTGTCTTTTTCTGTCCTTGCAGCTTGTAAGGTCTTTGGTATCACCAAGTAATCCTCTACAGTTAACTACAAATTGTCAGAAATCAATGTACTCCTGTGGTAAGTGAATATTTGTTTGCTATACACATACTTATGTCACACACCATCACCTCATCACTCTGCATAATTATAGATCTGTATATGCAAATCTGAAATAAGTGATGTATTATGCCTTGTATCTATTTTTTATCCATTTATGTTCTAATGATGTCAAGGTTTACATTAGACCATTTAAGATATCTTGATGATAAAACTAGAATAAGTTGCTAGTTTTTTTAACTTCAATTCTTTGTTTATTTCTTAAACGATACATTTGTTTGTATGTAAAATTCTACATACTTCATGAACATATTCTACCTGAAACACTTAAAGTGTATTGTAGTTGTACTGGTATGTATTTAAATGACTCTAATCTTTACAGGTCTGGTACAACAGTTATGTACTATATTGATGGCAAGTGGCGTACCAGCTGATGTTCTCACTGAGGTTAGTTTTAATTCAGTTTAATATTCATTTCATCAGATTTAACACCATTTTCAACATTATTTCAGTTATATTGTGGCATGTAGTTTTTCCCTGATCCAGTACTAACTAAATTCTATCTGCAAACTGCTGCCAAGCTACCCCACATAATTAAGAGATGGAGGACAATTTAACATAGGTTGTAATACCTTCAGTCAAATTTGTTACTGACAACTACGTGTGTTTAAGACATTCTTTCAGTGCTATAAAATAAGTACAAGATGGACATTGAGAATTTGGCTTAGCGTAGCCTAACAAAAATGTTTTGAATCTTTAACAAAATCATTTTTAGATGTAAAATCTGAAAATAATGCTCCGGATTAATACCAAAATTTAGGTGACTCTTGCCGTCTTTATTTTGCTTACTATATTATGTATAAATACAGCATGAACTGTCATTAACCTACATAGTATGATTAAAATATGTTATGTCATGTACACCTTGAAGATAATGTGCTTTTAGTGACTTATTTAGTGGTCACTGTCTGTGCCGTTTAGAGCTCAAAAACAAATCATAATCATAGAAAACTTAAAAAACTTTGTAGTTAACATTTCACTATTTATTTGGTCCATAAAACTAAGGGTGAAGATGAATGGATTTCTTAAAGGGGCATACACTACAACTTGGTGCATTTAGAATTAAGGCAAAATGATGATAAATTAGAAGCTTGTAAAGAAAAAAGCCGACGAAGAAAGTTTCAGCCAACAATTCATCCAATTAGAAATAAAATCATAAAAAATATGTATTTGTGACACATACGTTTAGTCATGGAAATTTTTGGGTGGAAGTGATTTATTATTCATAGCTATGTTTTTTTGCGGCTAGTACCTAAACTAGTCATTTTATGACCCATGTTCTTCCTGCGATTATCCATTATATATTGTTTTACATATACATCTAGCACATATTTACACTTTCACAGAATGTTTGTCAGTTGTAGGGTATGCCCCTTTAACATCTTGCTTTACATTTTCAGACAATTAACACGGTAGCTGAAGTGATACGAGGAAATCTACAAAACCAAGAATATTTCGCCTCTGTAATGGCACCTTCTAATCCTCCAAGGTATGTAGTTAGATGTTATAACTTTATATAAGTTATTTCTTGTTATCCATATGTGGTTGTTCATCTGTGTATGTCGGATAAATTGCTTCACTCTTGGTTGCTTAGTTAGTTTCTAATTTTGGACAGAAAACGCTATTTTAAAGTGAGATGCATGTCTGTTAAATGTTTATTTGATTATGTGCTAAGCATCTGTATTTCTTGTGGCTCTGTCAGCTGTAATTTATGCAAGTTAAGTCATGTGGGTCTAGAATACATCAGAGATGAAATTAAACTTATTTATAGTTAGTAATTTTGTTGGTAATATAATGTGTTAGAAAAAATATTTTTTTCTAATATACAGTGTTAGAGTTAAATTAGCATCATGTTCATTCAAATAAGTTATTGACAAGTAATCCTGACTGTTGGTGCCAAGTTCAACTCCAGTGGAAAAAGGGGATTTTGGGATCACAAATCAAATACATATTTGTCAAAAATTCTGATTCTTCAGTTGACAATAGTTTAACATTTTTATGCCCCCGCCATTTCCAATGGGCATAAAGCATTACCCCTGTGCATCCTTCTGTCCAAATTAATGTTTCCTAGCAATAACTCAAGATATATTTCATGGATTGATTTCATATTTTCCATGAAAGTGTATAGTAATTAAGTACAGACAAAATTTTGATTTCTGTTAGAATCCAAACATTTTTACAGGAGTAAGGGCCCCTTTTTGACTTAGCACTCATTGGGGGCAATCATGTCTTCTGGACATACAAGTTTCTGCCTAGAAGTCACTGTTCCATGTCATTAAGCATTTGCTCAGTCATTAAGTTACTTTTCTGTCTGTTTTCTGTGATTTACACCTTCAATTAGTGTAAACTTGTTTTATGGTTTATAATGTAACTGATGCATGTATGTTGAAGCTATCCGACTCAATCGTATGTATGATTTTTATTATGGTATTGGTCTATCCCTTACCATGTGTGTGATGTATTTTGTTGTTTTGTGATAGACTTATGAGTATTCACTGTATGTATGTAACTATGATAAATCAGAAAAATGTCTTTCTGAAATGAAACATGTACCTTATTTGTTCTTTTGTTCCAAGATGTACTGTAGTCTTATATAGCTAGATACTGTTTTGATGCCTTTCTTCCAGGATGATAATGTAGCTTCTCCTTTGTACATTCTGTATTTTGATTTGCAATAATTGTATTACAAGTTTATTTGTTGGCTGTTTACCGCCTTTGTTAAACATAACTTATGCTACTATGTATTATTTTCATGGTTTTGGTCCTTGAACCTGAATTCAGGGGTGAAAGTTTTCCAGAATATGCCTAAATTTCCGTTATTTCACAGGTCCGAACGAAACTAGTTCGTTCTGTATTTTATTGTTTTTGCTGCACCCAGGTTAAGATTTTAGTTGTTATTGAAATTTACAACTTCCACCCATGTGAATTTGTTTAAGTGTATATTACACTATTACTGGCATAGTTATAATTATTTCATATGATTGAAAGTCATTATTTATCATTAACTTTAAGTAAGATTATTTGTACCATTATAACATTAAGGAAATGACTCAAGTATTAAGTGACATATTTTGTCCATGGATTATTTCTTTTACCTTGCAATCAGTTTGATTTTCTTGTATTTTTATTTACTAGCTGTATTCATACTACTTGTCTCAAACATGCTTTTGTTTGAATACTATATTTAGTCTCATAGCCCTTGTTAAATGCTCTTTAAATGTATAAATTTTCATGTTTTTCTTTTTTTTTTTTCAGGCCAGCTATAGTTGTTTTATTGATGTCTATGGTGAATGAGAAGCAACCATTTGCTTTAAGGTGTGCTGTGTTATATTGTTTCCAGTCCTTTCTGTATAAGAATGAAGTAGGACAATCACAGATTGTACAAACCTTGTTACCTACATCAGCTGATGGTATTTATTCACTTTTCTTTTTTATTGAAGTTTTATTTTGCTTTATTTATATTTAAGCATACTCCTGGATACAACTACCTACTTTACATAAGCTAGTTGGACTGCTTCCTTAAATTTGTTTTGTCTCAGTTTCGATTACAATTCAGGGACTGCATACGGTGTAATTCACCTATTCACTCTTAGGGTAATGGATATGGCTGTGGTCCAGCGGCTAGTGCGCTGGACTAGTATGCCAGTGATTCCGATTTCAAATTTCCGTCCTGGCAGGTCAAGCCCTCCTATGAAAATTTGGCAAAAATGTTGAATATCTCCATATTTGGAGGAATTGCCATCTCCTTGTGGAAGGTTAATTTAGAACTGGCTAGAATACAGTCCAGGAATACTGACTGACTGCCTTGTATAATTAAAGTAGCTTTGAACTGAAAAAAAAAACACTGAAAAGAAGTCTAATAATATTAAATGATTTTATTTTTAGTGAATACAATATCAGCTGGTCAGTTATTATGTGGTGGTTTATTTAGTGGTGACTCTTTATCTAACTGGTTTGCTGCTGTGGCTTTACTTAATGCCATATCTGATAACTCCACACAGAAGGAACAATTACTGAGGGTACAGTTAGCTACGAGTCTCGGTAATCCACCCGTCTCATTGTTACAACAATGTTGTAATATTCTCGCTCAGGTATGATTTATTCTTACAACATTTACCATTTGTGATACAAAATGTTGAGATTTAAAACCAATTATGAGTATTCATATGTCATGATATGGCATAAATCAATTTCTAATTTAAGTTTTTTTTTTCACTTATAAAAAATGCTTAATCAATATTGAATAAATAATGATAAACAGTACCTGATAAAATTAGGATTTACGAAGTGTTGTTCTCTTGAAGCTGACATGTATACTGTCTGTGTCTAGGTTAACATGTTATGAAGAAGGCAGAGCTATGCGAGTTGTTGTATTTAATACTTGATTTCTAGTATTGATGAAATCTGTATGATGAACGATGTATCTATTTCAGGGTGGTAGAGTACAGACCAGACTAGGTATACTTATGTTACTGGCTACATGGATGGCAGATAGTACTACTGCAGTAGCTCATTTTCTCTTCAATACAGCCAATGTGCCATATGTATCCTTGTATTATTATAGAGAATCAAATTACTTACTAGAAGGAATTGCCTGAATAACATCTATAATATAAGACAGGAACAGTTATGACATTATATAATTATAATATTTTCATGCATGTTTAAAATGACAGGGGTCTCTGTGGTCAAGTGGCTATGATCTCTGGCACATAATCACAGACCTTCACCTGGGTTGAACCACTGACCTTTCTCTAGCTAGCTTGACGATTTCCTCGCAACTGAAATTTGTCTCCCTGGGATTTGAACTAACAGCAGAGAGAGGCTAGTGATTACTAGTCATACCATAACCACTCGAGCATGGAGGCCCAACAGATAAAGTTTCAGTGTTTTAAAGTCTGTCCTGCCTGAAATGTATCATTATACTCACAGCGTAATGTTGTCAATCTTTAACCTACTGTTAGATGATATCACAAGTATCCTCACAAGATGGTGATGAGAATGAACATAATGTACAGGGTTTATGTGCCTTTCTTCTTGGTATATGTTTACTTAGTAACGATGAACAAAATGAGACATTCTCAACGTAAGTATTCATCTATTAGTATTGATAATTATTATGTTATCATATGTTATTAGCTCAGCTGTTTTTGAAGAAAAAGTCGAGCTATAGTGATCACTGCATCATATGTGTCCTTGCAAAAACATGTAGCTCTTAACTTAGATACTATCAGAGGTAGCAACACGAAACTTTCATAGGTAGATAGATCTCACTTGTGTTTATTTATCTGTATTGTAGTGTAGCTTTTTATGTCCCGGGCATCAAATGATGTGGGGACATATATTGATTGCCTTGTCCTTCAGTTGGAGGTTAACATTGAATACATATCTACTGTTTTGTAACTTGTTTCAGTGTTTATTGAATTGTAGTTGATTGTTAAAGGGGCATACCCTACAACTGACAAACATTCTGTGAAAGTGTAAAACTGTTAGATTTATATGTAAAACAATACATAATGGATAATTGCAAGAAGAACTTGGGTCATAAAATGACTAGTTTAGGTATTAGACGCAAAAATCATAGCTATGAATAATAAATCACTTCCACCCAAAAATTGTACAACAAGTTCCAATGAGTTTCCAATCTTTTATAGAAACTAATATTTTTTGTGATTTTATTTCTAATTGGATGAATTTTTGGCTGAAACTTTCTTCGTCGGCTTTTTTCTTTACAAGCTTCTAATTTATCATCATTTTGCCTTGATTCTAGATGCACCAAGTTGTAGGGTATGCCGCTTTAAGGTGTTATTATTTAATAATTCTAGCCTGGTTTTCTTTTACTAATTTTTAATTGTTATCATCATTATCTTTTGTTTCCCAGAGCGTCATTGAGACAGATAATAGAGAAGAGAATTGGTTTAGAGACATTTACAGACAAATTGACTCAAGTCACCAAATCAGAAAGTTACACACAAGCCATAAAGAAACCCCATGTAGACTACAAACAACCAAATGAAGTGATATTTGATTATGAATTTGTTAGAATGTTTAAGAGCTTAGAACGTAAGTAGACTTCAGGAATATTTCTATTTATCCCTACATTTTTGTTGTGTCATATTTGTGTGAATTATTTTGAGTTTAACTTCAAACCCGTATCTTTTTGGTCTTCAGAGTTGTTGACTTGAAAATTATTTTTGTTAAATATCTTGTTATGATAGACATCTTTCCATTTGATTATAACATTAAAATAGAATATGAAATAATTGTATTACTGTATTTTGAATATACTTCATGATGTAATTTATGGTATTTACAGATGACATTTTAAGAGCGTTATCACCAAACAATAATAGAGAGGATACTAAGAAACAACTGGCTAATATAAAAGAGCATGAGAGTATAGTCTCACAGTATAAAGATTTAATACAAGAACAGGCTAGTATATACTTTGATGAATCCTTAACCTGCTGAATTTCCTAAATAGACCTTCCCAACTTGCATTTCGAAACAGTTCATCATCAATTTAAGGGATATCAGAATGAAAATTAAGAAGTTAGTTTCCCAATAGTAAAGAGCTTGGTCTGAATGCATGAATGTGCTGGCTGACCTTGCTCTATCCTGGTGGCAAAAGCTTCATTCATGATTGAACCATGTAATTAATCACCTTTTATATCTAAAGTATGTCTCCTTTTAGATTTTTTTTTCATTACTGTATAGTCCAATTAAAATCCAATTGATTGATTGTTAGTTTAACATATTGAAGATAGAAAATATTTTCGAAAATGTGTCAATGGAGTGTAAGATGTGTGCTTGTGATTTCTCTTGTAAATATTATGTTTTTGAGTATTTCAAGATCAGTAACATTATCTAATTGATAAACATTGTCACTGCAGGATGATAAATTAAGACATACACAGGGACATTTAGATTCTGTACAATCAGAATATGAAAGAACTAAGAAACAAATGGAAGATTATGCTCAACAAATACAACAATTAAAGGATCAAAATGCTCTTTTAAAAGCTACTAAAGGTATGGTATTCTCAATACATGAATCTTTAAGAAAGATGTTATAAATCTATGACTGTAAAAAAACTATTTCCATCAGCTCTATTGTTAAATCACTTCATTTACTACTTGCTACTTAATTGTATCATTGATGCTGTTAGCTTCAGGTATACAAGCATTATCTAAACAATTTCAGCTGTGAGAGTCAATGATGGTGAATATAGAATTATTTGTGACCTCAGTCCACTATAGATTCATTTACCTCTCTTAACCCCACAAATCAAGATTTTACATTGCACTTTGATTAGATTTGTTCTGTGGTCCAGTGGTTTTGTTCTCTGACTATGAATCACTTGCCTTTCACCATGACCAGAAACAAATCTACACCAGCTGGCTTACAGAGGGTTGATTGTTGTTACAGGTGTATGTACACCTGAGGTCTTCCTCAACCATTAAAAGACAGAAATGTTACCAAATGGTCCTGGTTGTTGGTACAATGTTAAACTCCAGTGATAACAAAAATTGTAACACATACCTGCACATGTTTTCATATTATTCCCAGAAAACTTTTGTGAACTTTATCATTTAAGTTATGTGAGTGTTTTAGTTTTTTGTAAATGATACAATATCATGGTTAATACAAAGCCATTCATCAAATTAAATTACTGATTTTTATAGAATGAATACTCCGACCGTCACAGCGGTAGTAACAAATCTGTAATGGGAAACTTGTTAATAATATGTTAAAAAGATTTCAGTGTTATTTATACAATTTATCACAATTTTACCATCACAGTTGTTATATATACTTTTGAATATACTTATATACATCATATACTTTTGTATATAATTCTGAGGGTGTCTATGTTTAATTGTTACCTCAGATGTTCTTTTATTACAGGATCTAAAACTACTGAGAATGATAGAGAAGATGAATTAAAGAACTTGAATGATAAATTACAAGGTTTAACTTTGCAATTAGCAGAAAAAGATTCTCATATAGAAAAATTAGTAAGTGTTGATTTTATCTTAACTGCATGTAATGAAGTGAGCGAATTTTAGAAAAAGACTGTGAAGGATCCAAAGTACATTTTAGAATTGAATGATAACATATTTTTTGTCATTCTGACACATGTAAGATTTTAACATTTATGAACTCAAAGAATTATTGTTTACCCTTATTGCTCTTATATCTTAGATAACCTTATAGTCGGCTCTTTCAGCCTCAAATTAATACTGGTTTGTGAAATTCTTTTATTCGATATTGAAATGTTTTACCTACAGAATACAGATTTAACAGTCGCCGAGGCTCGAGTTGGTGTTCAGGATCTTGGTGATGAAGATAAAGAAAATAATCCTAGTGAAACAGCTGTGTTACAACAAACTGTTAATAGATTAAATGCAGATTTACATGAACTGCGGGGTGTTGTGTCAAATAAAGATGCGGATATTTATAAACTTAAATCTGAATGTGATAATTTACAGAGTCAATTACAACAAGTGGTAAGTTAATACGTATCATACACCATCTATTATGCTTTAAAAAATATCAAATTAATTGAAGTTAGTTGTACATAAAAATTCTGAATGACCCATACAAAACCATGTATTATTTGTCCTTTTTTAGCTCACATGTCACAAAGTGACAAAGTGAGCTATTAGGATCACTCTCCGTCCGGCGTCGTGCGGTGTGCATCGTGCGTCGTCGAACTTTATGTTGTGACCACACTAGGGGCCACATTTTTAGCCCAATTTTAGCAAAACTGGGTCAGAACGTTAATATCAACAAAATCTCGGACGTGTTCGATATTGGGCCGTTTGGGGTCAAAAACTAGGTCACCAGGGCCAAATAAGGTAAAACCTTGTGAACACTTTAGAAATCACTGTTTTGACTGGATCTTCATGAAACTTTGTCAAATCGTTTGTTTTAATGATATAACGGTCAAGTATAAATATGGGTCATCTGGGGTCAATAACTAGGTCACCAGGTCAAATCTTAGGAAAACTTTGTTAACACTGTAGATGTCACAGTTTTAATTGGATCTTCACCAAACCTTGTCAAAATGTTTGCCTCAATGATATGTGGGTCAAGGATGAACATGGGTCAGCCGGGTTCAAAAACTGGGTCACAAGGTCAAATCTTAGGTAAAAATCTTGTAAAAGCTCTAAATGTCATGGTTTTGATTGGATCTTGGCCAAACCTTGTCAGATTGTTTGTCTTAATGATATTAAGGACAAGGTCAAATCTTAGGAAAACCTTATTAACACTGTAGATGTCAAATTTTGATCTTATCTTCACCAAACCTAGTCAGACTGTTTGTCTTAATGATATGTAAGACAAATTCGAACATAGGTCCTCTGGGGTCAAAAACTAGGTCACCGGTTCAAAACAATGTTTTAATGAGTGAACAGTGATTGTCATGTGAGCGATATAGGGCCATCTTGGCCCTCTTGTTATTTAAATAATTCTTAACTGTAAATATATCGTTTTCCCATTGAAGATGAATGTTTTGAATGTCATTAAATTATGTACTGACTTTAATGGTATTTTATGAAATATCTTCAAAATCTTGTTTTTATTTATTTGTGTAATTATTCAATGCTTGTGGGCTTATTTATAGCAATCATCATCTAAAACAGAAGAAGCTGATTCCAATAATAGTGAAGAACTACAAAAAGTTACTGAAGAAAGAAACTCACTACAAGAACGAGTGAAGAAAGCTAATGAAGAAAACCTTAACTTGATAGATAAAATTCATGTAAGTGAACAGAATATTTGTTATATCATTTTCCTAGTTCTCCCTGGTCATGTGGTTATTATCTGTGGGATCTTCCTCCACTATTGTAAAATTATCCTGGCCATTGGTTTGACTTAACCCCACTGATAAATCAAAGCACTGAGAGTACTGTCAGAAGCAAAAGTTAAAATGTAATTCATAATATCTGATAGATATGCATTAGATAATACCAAAAAGCTCAACCAACTTGAGGCACCATTTTTCAAACTCAAATGTATACATTGTTTGGACTAATAATTTCCTCAAAAAAGTCAGTTTTGGCTCAGTGAAATGAAGATGTTTTGGTAGAGGTTCACTTGTCATGTTCCCAATTCTGTTAAAGTTGACAGTAAACTCATACCTTCACTTCCTGTTCACTGTTAAACACCCCTGACTCTTAAAACTTCGTAATTATATGTAATTATAGAGTTAGTTTTTCCTTCATTAGGGTTAACTCTTTAGCGATGTGGTTGAGTGTTAATTTATTTTAAGTTTTATGTTGAAGATGTTTTTATTAAAGATGTATTATACAAACCGATCTCGCAAATAAGAAATTCATTCCGCAAGATCGAGTACATTCCGTACTTTATATCTATCCGGTAGGCGGAGTTACGGTTAACTAGTGTCCTCGCCCTGCTAGTGTCTTTTAGCGATTCCCATGTATATAGTAGCGAAGCGTACTATGAATGAACGGATGAATACTGAATTATTAAACTCAATAGTTTTACAGTTGGAAATGCCATTACAGTGTAATTATTCAAAATGAACATATACAACTTGTATCATAACTGCAATCGGTAGAGTTATACAACCGATGGTACTATAGAAGCACTCGCTTCGCTTTTGCTTCTAAAAACTTTGATGTATCACTAAAAGACCAGAACATGTTTTGACTAAGCAATTTGTGTGACTGGATTGAAGCCGTATTGTTGTTACATATACACATTATTTTGTTTATAACTTGTCTTCAAAAAATTATTTTATGAACTTTAACAGAAATTTGAAGACGAGATTACTAAGAAGAATAGTGATGAAGAATCCTTGAAGGAAGAACTAGAGACCCTAAAGAAAGAACAGGAAGATCTATTAGTGTTGTTAGCTGATCAAGATACTAAAATAGACAAATACAAAGACAAATTGAAGGAACTTGGACAAGAGGTATGTTGATGGTTATTGTTAAATGTTATCTCAAGCATTGAATTCAAATTATTTGAAGACACCAAATTCTTGCATTCTTAGTGTCTCGACACATGCACTGATTTTATAAACATTTTCATGTGGATTCACAATGCTCACATTTTTTTCTCATTTGCTTTTTATTACTTTGAATTCAAGTGACCAGCCAAGGGAAAAGGGCCCTTCAGGGTGGAGATATTTTTAAAAAATCAGCTGATAAGTTGTTTATCTTTTATCAATTGGCTCCTATATGAAAACACATGGTCATTATTAATTTTTTTTAAAAAAGGTCAGTTTATGTGATACACTAGGACACTTTAGAACTCATGAAATGACTGTTTTAGGTATGAATTAATCACATCTAGGTACAACCAAATTTGTGATGATATAATTGTCACTTCCTCCAGTTGTTATAAGGTATTTAAGTGAATTTTTACTTCCTGTCAGTATATGTTGACATAGAAACAGAAGTTTGCGTTCTCCTTTTATGTATGTTACTTCTGTAATTTTCATTGTTTGATTGCGGGATAAACAATAACACAGACTAAACATGAATAAAATATGTCATTTAATAGTAAATGACAAATTAGTGTTGCATAGTAGTAAAATCAAAGGATGACGTATATCGACTCTGTCTACTTACACATGGTAATGAAACATATCAATATGATATCCAACAGCATACATGTGTATCAAATTATTGTATCACTATTCATTTTATGCCATATTTGAACTGTTATACAAAAATATAAAACAATCATTACATGGAATGATGCCTGCCTGTCTGAACTGAACTGTTGGGTAATAATAACCTGCTATGTGCTATTATTGTGAATAGTAATTTAATTTTGCAATAACCCCAATTGACTTCCTGTTGTACGTTGATGTTAAAACTGTAGTATGTAATTTCCTTCTTATTTTGTATGGTTAGGTGGATGAGGTAAATACTTCATTTTTCCTTGTTAAACAGTTCCTTTGTTTTACCTTTTATGTCAAGTTTTTCCTTTGTCTTGGGTTGGTAGGAATAACTATTTCATGATGATTTTCATCTTTATGAGAAAATTTGAAATTTCTCTCATTTAAATGTTCAGAATTTTAGTTATTTTTTATGAAAATAGACTTACCGGGTAATGGAAATATGCATGAAATGTTATTCAAACGTTTCCAGTTCTTGTGCTTTTCTTTTGTATTTGAAAGTTGTTAAAGAAACTTGTTAGTAAGTTAGTATTCTTCCAGTGGCTGTTATCTAAAATATTAATAATAAAGTATTATTGAACTATTGATCCAATGGGTTCGGTTGCTAACTTCAAATCACTGTAACCTCTCACTGATAGAGAGTTGTGAGTTTGAGCCCAGCTACCGACCATGTTTCTTTACGTGAGAAAGACAGTTGCTTACGGACGATGGGGGTCTAGTACTGGTTCTTCCCAGGAACAATGGTTAGGTGAACTGTCCGTCTCATATGACTCTGACTGTTGAAAAGAGGCGTAAAACGAATCAAAACAAAACAGAACATTTTATACAAGAAAAACTCCTGTTTATTTATTATGAAATGGCTTTTCTAAGTTGCGAAGTATTGAACCAAATATTCCAGTTTTGTTTGACCGTTTAAGTCTGTCAGTAGTCAAACATTTGAAAGGTGCTTGAAAACCAAAGTCAATGGACCGTATTTACTCTACATTAATGCCACATCATAATTGTATGTTTACGTATTACGGTTGTTAAGGGTTACTAGGGTTACGATATATCTGTGTTCCAGAGTGACAGTGAGGAATCGACACACAGCAAGTTTTACTCCCTTCTCCCTCGTGACTACCAGGTCATTGTTACAACACTTGTTCATTCATGACGTTTTTGTCTTCTTACCTGAGATTACCTGCTAATTTTGTATGCTTTGTATCAGTTGATACAATATATTAAAAGCATGCTTTATTTTCCTTGTTAGCTATTTTTTCTACTTGCACAAACATGATTTTACCTAGTCTGTGATCTTTTTATGCCCCCCTTCGAAGAAGAGGGGGTATATTGTTTTGCTAGCCTGACTGTCTGTCTGTCTGTCGGTCCGTTGGTAGACCAGTTAGTTTCCGATGGATAACTCGTCAACGGATTGACCGATGGGCCTGATACTTCGCAGGTACATTGGCCCTGGACAGTAGATGACCCCTATTGAAATTGGGGTCACTAGGTCAAAGGTCATGGTCACTGTGACATTGAGTGTGAAAATCGTTTCCGATCGATAACTCGTCAACGGATTGACCGATGGGCCTGATACTTCGCAGGTGCATCGGCTTTGGACAGTAGATGACCCCTATTGAAATTGGGGTCACTAGGTCAAAGGTCAAGGTCACTGTGACATTGAGTGTGAAAATCGTTTCCGATCGATAACTCGTCAACGGATTGACCGATGGGTCTGATACTTAGCAGGTGCATTGGCCTTGGACAGTAGTTGACCCCTATTGAAATTGGGGTCACTAGGTCAAAGGTCACTGTTGCATTGAGTGTGAAAATCGTTTCCGATCGATAACTCGTCAACGGATTGACTGATGGGCCTGATATTTTGCAGGTGCATTGGCCTTGGACACTAGGTGACCCCAGTGAAATTGGGGTCACTAGGTCAAAGGTCAAGGTCACTGTGGCATGGGAGTGTGAAAATCGTTTCCAATCGATAACTCTTCAAGGGATTGACTGATTGGCCTTATACTTCGCAGGTGCATTGGCCTCTGACACTAGGTGACCCGTATTGAAATTGGGGTCACTAGGTCAAAGGTCGAAGGCCACTGTGACATGGAGTGTGAAAAACGTATCCCATAGACAACTCGTCAACGGATTGACTGACGGGCCTGATACTTTGCAGGTGCATTGGCCTTGGACAGTAGATGACCCCTTTTGAAATTGGGGTCACTAGGTCAAAGGTCAAGGTCACTGTGTCATGGAGTGTGAAAATCGTTTGAGCGATAACTCTGTGTCAAGGCCCTGTTTGGGGGGCATATGTCTCCGACCGCGGAGCTCTTGTTACACAATGTTGTCTAGTGTTGGTTACTTGGGTATAATTAGAGGAATGAGATTTTTGTTTGCACTTATTTAGTGACTGATTGGTACTTTTGTTATTTTTCCATTTTCTTAATTTGAGTTTTGCTTTACTTATAACCGTTGGTCGTATGTAAAAAATATTTATGCAGTTTTCCTGAGATGATAAGTTTGTGGTAGAATGAATTGCAGAAAAATATTTCCAAGGGTGCTATTTTCTGTGTTATTCCGAAAATCTGAAGTCCCCAGGGGTGATTATCAGCCTAGTACAAAAAAAAAACAAAAAAACAATAGTGCTATTGTATTCTTCAAAAATACTTATTTTCAGGTGTTAAGCCCCCTACTGGCTCAGGTTCTTCAAACTTGCACCTTTTAGAAAATATATTTTTCAAATCCCAGTCACTTTTCATGTCCCAGAAAATAATATTACTGCACATTAGTTTTCCCTCAAAATATTTCTTTCTAACCTACTGCTATATTATTTATTTCTGAGAGATATATTCCAATGTAAATACCACTCAATGATTTTCTTGTTTCAGTTCATGGCTCAATATTTCGTTCTGTATGCTGGCTTAAGTAAATGTGTATTATGTCTAATATTTTTCATTGTATCAGAATTTGGATAGCACAAATAACATACAAATCTATCATTATATTTAATTGATATGTCTAATCAATTACTGTATTTTATTATTTCAGGTTGAAGATGACGATGATGATGATGACGACTATGATGATGATGTTGATGATGATGAAAGCTGATGAGGACTAAATAGATTAATATTTTGTTTAACTTCAGTCTGTACAGTTAACTTGTCATCATTGTTAATTATATACATTGTATAGAAACATTTGGTTTTGAACCATTTAAGCATCTATTGTGGCTTTAAATCATGATAAAATGATTTTACTCTTGTAAGTGCAATTGTACTGGTAATAAATTGAATTATTGTGTTATTAAGATAAATTTTGTTAATACATAATGTATTTGTTTCTTGTAATTTAATTATTAAATACTAATTTTTCGAGTGATTTGAATATTAGGTGATACTAAAATACTTTCACTTGGGTAAATAGTTTACACATGGGTATTCATATTAGTCAAAACAGACACAGTTTAGTTTTAGTTACTGACTAACCATACAGATCTAAACTAATAGCCCTGATCCTGCATTAGGTCATTAATTGAATTGAACATTATTTGTAATTAACTTCTAAAAAAATCATGCTAAACATTCATGTTTGTTGTATATTTTTAAGTACTTCCTGTTTGATTGTCCTTGTCATGTTGAGTGATAAAAGGCAGCTGATCGTGGATGTATATATTTAATGCAATCATTGACTAATACTGCCTCATTGTCGTCTTTTGAGTTCCATACATTTTGTTGGACCATATGATTGTTTTTCTCTACTATCTAGTCTGATTGTTTGTTTTTTCTTTCAAGAGTTTCATTTGTTCACACCTAACATTATGTCAATTTGAATTTTTTATTGGAAATTTATTCAGATTTTTCGCCTTTTATTGAAACTGTGTTGCAAAGTAGATGGAGATGTTTGGTTGAGGTTTCATTTAATTCAATACTGCATTTTAGATTTTTTGAAATGTCTAAGTAAAAATACTGTACTTGAGGTAGAATATGAGACAAAGTACAATTCATCTATATTTAAACAAGTTACAGTGCTTTCTTTTGTGTTCATTTTAATTTTTTTCCGTACTTCACTGAACCGATTATATTTACCTATGTTTATCATTTTTTCATGCCTGCTTGCTTGTATATCTCTGATATGACAAGTGATTATTGGAAATGGTTTTGTAATTTATAAATATGGACATAAATTGTATTGGTACATGTTCGTGTAATATATGAACCTTCGTTTTGTCTTGAAAAGATTTGTAATATATTTATTATTATTAAAGGTGGAGTGTCTTGGTTTGAATTCCAGATTTTAATTATTATCACTTGATTTTGATTTCATTCTTATTAACTGTTTATTCAACAATTGATTTCAAAGTTTAAGGCTGCTGTGAATGACATAAAACATATGTAACATTGTATGTCAATTTCGACCGGTTTATAGTGACAACTTGTTTAAACTATGCTTTATGAAATTAAGGCTGTAATAACGGATATGTGATTATAAAACTGTAATATTCAAGGTAATTATAGTGAAATTAGATTATTTACAATTCTACCATCACATGTCTATTACATCTTCCTGTGAATAAAACATCAAACTAAATGTGATTCTTCTGAAATTGAATGTATTAATAGTCTTTGAATTTAGCCCCAGATCTTGGATTGTGTCCACCAAAATGGCCATCGGTCCAGTAATTTTTTCAATGATAGTTTTACTACATGTATTTTTCAGGACAAAAAATGAAATTAAAATATTTAAAATATTACTCTTGAAAAATATGACTTAAGACAAATTATATAAAATTTTGGGTTTACTCATTTTGGTCCACTAGAAGTTCAGTCGGTCCAGTGAAAATGCAAAACGTTACTGGACCGAACGTCCAGTGCTTTAAAAAGGTTTTTGTGAAAACTGTATTAATATATAAATTCTGGGTTTCCTGTCCAGACATTCATTCTCATTAGTGATTGCGACTGCAACATATAGAACATAGTTTATGTACATAATTATATATATTAAACTTATCTCAATGATAATGGTATGTTGTAATTTAAGTAAAATTGAATTATTTTATTAATGGTAAAAAATAAAACTTGTCTAAATAAACACTTTCTTGTGTGCTATTTCTCTGTTCCATTTCTTATTTGTGTGTTACGTAAAATTTCTCCAAGAGGAATTCTTTACTGTAATTTAATGTCACACCAACAACCTGTTTCATTAATGGTAGAACCTGGGTAGTACATGTACCATCAAATAAAAGAGAGCCAGAAATAGTTGCCCAGATCTGAAATCAAGAATTGTAATTCTCCATTCTTAGAGCATTTTCAAATATCACAAATCCAGTAAAACACTGATGCTTTTTTATTGATCTGTATAATTGAATGTTACACCTTTTTTACAAAATATGTTTGACCAAATGTGCAACCTGTAGACCATTATTATACTCCCTTTTTGAAAAAAAAAACAACAAGCAGATGTCAAAATCTAGATTTATTGGAATAGATAGGTCATACATTCATTTGCATTCTAATGATAACACTTACCAATGCATTCATATTTTATTTGTACGACATAGAGAAAACAGCAGCCTGGTGAGCAACAGTTGTAATATATTGGGACTCACACATTCCTAGTATCAAAATAAGTAGTGTTAATGTACCGGTACCAAGCACAGAGATCATTCATACAGAGTTGTCTGTTCTCTAGTTGAAACAACTAAGACGTATTTAACAATATGATGGTTAATCATTAGTTGCCAATCTTAGACCTAAAATGTCAGTAGACATAAGGTATATATTTGCTGAATAACTGCACCATATGGTACTATAATCCCAGTGTATTAGAATTTTGTATTCTAATACTGGGTATAGCCATATACATATTCTGTCTATATGTTTCACTATACTATAGATGATACATATGAGTATATATAGATAAACATCTCTGGGAGACATGACTACATGGGGATGTTACTGATGGGATATGCTAAGCCAAACAGGCACACTGCAGTCAACCATTCTCATTAGATGTATTTATGCTGTTGTCATGGTGATCTACTGCTGCTATAAGAAGTTCATCATCAGTTTCGTCACTAAAATCAGCCATTGCTGGAATAGACAGACATGCTTCAATTACTTATAGGACAAATGCAAGCAACTGAAGGTGGAATCACAGTAGGCAACCATAATTATGAGGTATATACAGTTGGCAACTATACGAGTTATTACGTATATACAGTTCGCAAGTGAAGGAGGTATGCACAGAAGGCAACCAAATAAGGTGTATAAAATAATATTTTCCTTATATATCATAAGATTTCTACAGAGGTATTTTATTAACAAGCTCTGGCTATTATATTAGCCATTAAGTGGATAAAACAAAAATAATGATGAACAATATCTTAGATAAAATGAAGCTAAAGCTGTTGCAGGTAATTATTATAGTATTTCAAAAGTAATGAAAAACTAATTGGTCTACAAAAAATTGATCTGATTCAGTCAGACAAAAGAACTAATAAAACTATAATGGTATTAATCTGTTTAAATGGCATGAATCCTAATTACCTGTATGAGTAGAATTCTGCTGTAGTTGTTTTTCAATTTCTAGTGTAGAGTTCAGTAGTTCTTCATCGTCCATTTCAAAATCATCATCATCCATTTCTGTTTCGTCAGTAAAATAATTTGCAGGTAAAATGTTGCTCGGGAGGCGCCACTCTGAAGTCAAAAGTTATGACAATCAGTTTAGTGTGTTTCACTCGAGAAGGTATGACAAGATAATACTGTACAAACAATCACAGATAAATACATGCCTAGACTACAAGATTTTCATCTTAGAGAAATTAGACATTAGAAATAGGACACTTGAACATCACAAACATGAACATTGCCAGTACATATCTATGATCAATTTATTAACAAATTAAGCAATAAAACACTCATCAAATCTTATTACAAAGAGAAAATAATTAATTATTTCTATAATGCTCAACACATTTAATTGATGCTTCATTGTGCACATGTATGAAAATATATCACTAGTTAGTTAGCATATATATGTTCAGCTGCAAACCAAACACACATCAAATCTAAAAATGTTGAGAAATCATATCTTTTGGAATTCTCAACACATTTACCAGTAATCACCCCTATTTGAATAAATGTACTGAACAAACAATATAGTATCACTCTGTAAAGACATTTTATTGCTTCAAGTTGAGCACAGTAGAACCCGAAGAAAAAACCCCACAGAAAACCAATTATAATCGACATTCCCTGACTACAACAACAGTTTCGTGGACATGCACATATCAAAATATCGAGGGCTCAGCGCAACACTGTCGTAACTTGTTCTTATTTCAATATGAGTTACGACACTGTTGCGCTGAACCCTCGATATATCTTATAAAGACAGAGTAGTTGTATAAAATACCTGGTGATTTGTAGTTTTGTCTATAACAGTCTGGATCATGACATTTTTGGTAAAATACACCTTTCTGTAAATCAACAATCAACCTGAATATGGAAAAATGTTGCTTACAATCACTTGTATTTCGTGAGGATTGGAATGAATGTCAGAGATATAAAATTTAATAATACCGGTATATAATTGAAAAGCATTGAAAAACAATTCTGATCAACTTTAAAGCATGAACAAAAAAGTTTAAGTTTTCATAGTGTGCATTAGCTTTTAAGACATTTTGATACAACTTCCCCGACAGAATCAGATGTGAGTAATAAAATAATAAAAGTAAATCTGTAGTCAAATTATCAAGAACAAAAATAATTAAAAATTGTAGATAGAATAAGAACAAATGTTTACTTCCTTACATGATATTGTTACTACAATGATGTCGACCAATGTTATGACAGAATCTGTATCTTGCAATTTCATAAACAAGTAGTTCCCCTTGATGAAAGTAGGTCCATAGCCGAATCACACCCTTCTCGTCATTTTGAGTTATAGTATGAGTAATGTATTCATCCACTTCCGGATAGGGTGACTTACTGTAACCAGCAATACTATCTGCTCCTATGTCAAAGGTCATGAACAATGATTTAAATAATGAGCAAGGACATGAGCAATGAGCAAAGAGATACCGGTACTTAATTTAATAAGAGGATTCAGCATTTAACATAAATTTATCTTAGAAATTGCAACAATAATTAGAAAGAGAAACAACAAGGATTAACATCAATTTGTTACAGTAAAACATTTCACCAATTAAAATTTTAAATAGCAAATCAGAATTAATTATTAAAACTGTGAGCAACAATCAGTAATAGGCATCAAAATGTTCTTAGTATTCACAAACCAGTCTGGCTCTAGTTTTTTCTTCCAACCCTAGACAATTTTTTCTGGCCAATAGTTTCATTTGGATTATTATTTCTGAACACAATAAAATTATATTTTTATAAAGTGCTGCCAATCTGCCTACCATACAGTTTTGGGGAATATTAGCAGAAATAGTATTTAATGTTTTTATCTTACCAGTTTTATCACGTTTCTCCCTCTGTCCATTAATAACACAAGTCATGCCAAGTTCTATGTTATCATCACCGTAAGTTAAAATCTTCAGTTTACTTGTATATCTGAGTTAAGCAGAAATAAATAATTTTAGTATATACCAAGCAAATAATAAAAATTCACTGACTTTTCTCACCTTATCAAAGAACTGATGAATTGATAAACTAAGATTGAGTACAATCACAAAGATATGTTTCAGTTGAGTTATATATGTCATAAAAAACTATCAAAGCCATATACAGATGTTTGGTTGACTATTGCTAAATAATAAGGGACAATTAAAAAAACTGTGTCAGAAAATGATGTTGACATAAACCTCAGCAAAAATAAGAGTATAACAAGAGGAAAGGACCTCCGTGGTTGAGTGGTTACAATCTCTGAACTATTTATCACAAGTCCCTCACCAGTGTGAGTTCAAATCCTATCTGACAGAAGATTGACTGACTGTAGAAATAAAGTTTTTTTTCACAAAGGTTTAAAGTTGCACCAATATCATTTGGTAACTGGTGGAGAATGACTCCATACGTAAACCTGAGTAGAACCATCGATCTTTCATAAGATAGCTGGACAGCTTCCTTATATGTGTAATTTTGTAATGAATGGGATTCAAACTGCCAGTGGTGAGAGGCTAGTAGATGTAAGTCAGAAACCATAACCACTTGATTACAAGGCTACTCAACTTACTCCACATTTGCTATAAGTGAAGAATAGAATATTGTCTCCATTCCAAAATCAGCTGGCTTGTATAAATTGTCTGTAGATAAAACTAATGGATTCTTCTTTCCAAGTTTGGATGACAAAAATAATCTGAAGTTTCTGTTCTTTGTGTAAACACCTACATCATAACAGAATAAATGTCAGTAGCTAACATTACAGTTAGTCATGTAAAAACTCTATTTTTACAATAGATAATTTTTAAGGTCCATCAAGTTTTGGGTTCATAACCACAAAACATCAATTTAATAATGGTTTAAATGATTTTAATTTTTGTTTTGAACAATGATAAATTGCTATTTTATTTTAAAAAAACTTTAGCTAGTGAACATACCGTCAATGATATATGTTATTGACATAATTCTAGAATATGAAATCAACAATACAATAAATAGATACATTGTACAACAAATTACCTGTATCACAAAATAAGACATCTTCATTGTGTTTATTTTTCACAATTAGTTTCTTCAATTCCTCTACAGTAAATTTGTCAACCACATCAGCAAGCATATCTATATCCTTTGTTTTTTTGTCACCATTAACCTGTACTTTAGACTGTTCAATATCTACATCAGGTAGTTTCTCCATGGCTAAAGCATCATCATTGTTAGTGTCATTAAGTATATAGTCAGACATATCAGTTCTATCCACACCATTCTCTTTATCTTCATTGACTGTCTTACATTTATCAGTATCACTGTTAACTGGGTTATATTTGATTGTCTGAGTTTCATCGTCTTTACTTTCTGTATGAGTTTCATTGTCTTTACTTTCTGTATGAGTTTCATCGTCTTTACTTTCTGTATGAGTTTCATCTGTTTCTGATGTTGCTTTTACTTTCTCCAGTAATCTGGACATGACCTGCACAACAAACCGGCCTGAAACACAATGACAAGCTAACAAGATACTGTAGTGGAACAAATAGTTTCATTTTTTACATTTCTTCCATTGTAGATGAATTGCACCTTCATTTAAACCACGAAAATACAGCAGCCACCTCACAATAAAGGGAATCCTGTGAATAAAGGCTTTTCAGTTAAAAACTGTCATTGATTATTTACAAGGACTTATATACATACATGGATTCGCAACTTCCCTATTAACAGTTTAAAGTAATCAAATCCCGCGATAATAAGACATGAATCAACGGGAATACAAGCTATTGTTTACAAAAGCGAAAATACGAAAAAATCCGTGATATCCGAATGATAATAACAGCGAAAATATCCGTGGTATTCCGAATGTTTAATCTCGGAGACGAAAGGATTATAATAGATGTCCGCCATCTTGGAATTTAAAATGTTCGACTGATGCCTTTTTCAATGCTTATACTTAGACTTTGTGGATTATAAATGTATCTCAATATCTTTAAGGAATTTGTTGCATCCTTTACCAATTTCCCGTGCCCAATTGCCAGAGTTTTATTAGTATAATCTAATTCGTAAACACCCAAATACAGCTGTCGGACATTGCGGAGTATATAGCAATGCATTGTGGGATCGCCGAACGATATGGTTTGATCTATTTTTAGCAGTTGCGAATCCATGTATCTATATAAGTCCTTGTTATTTAGAATGAAATGACCTCCAAATGAAAGTCATCTGTCAATAAAGGCCACATTATGTCTTTCCCAAGACTGGCCTTTGTTCACAAGTTCGATGGTACATTTTGAATTACCTTTTTGATTACAATAGATACATTGTTGATAAAACTGTCATGGTAAGTAATTTGCTTTTAATGAAAGCTTCTTAAATATAAAGAAGAAAAAAATATAAGAAATGTAAATCCTCACCAACATGAATATTGTTTTTGAAACAAGCATTCTTCAACTGGAATATTAAATGGCGACTAAACTTTTTTGAAGTGCTGAAAAAAGCAAAGGAAGACTGAAGACGATGTCCATATACAAAACACCTTGTAAAGTAAAAATACAACTATAGATTTATTATAAGAAGCAAACATCTAATGAAGTGTAAATATGTGTCAAGAATACAAAGTGTCTCAGAAGTGGGCTTATTGAGAAATATTTTCCAACATTTCTCTGTGGTTTTACATCACACCAACAGCCAGAGTCATTTGGTGACTTTTCAAGCTTTAAAGGGGCATACCCTACAACTTGGTGCATCTAGAATCAAGGCAAAATGATGATAAATTAGAAGCTTGTAAAGAAAAAAGCCGACGAAGAAAGTTTCAGCCAAAAATACATCCAATTAAAATTAAAATCATAAAAAATATGTATTTGTGACACATACATTTAGTCATGGAAATGTTTGGGTGGAAAAGATTTATTATTCATAGCTATGTTTTTTTGCGGCTAGTACCTAAACTAGTCATTTTATGACCCATGTTCTTCCTGCAATTATCCATTATATATTGTTTTACATATACAGCTAGCACATTTTTACACTTTTACAGAATGTTTGTCAGTTGTAGGGCATGCCCCTTTAACTGTAGATAGTACCATCGACCTTATGTAAGCTAGATGTAAAATTTGTCTGATTTAGTGAGAGGCTAGTAATTGATAATCAGAGACAATAACCACTCGACTATGGTGGTCCCTCGTTTCAAACAACTAAGGTATCACATATAAAGTTACAATGAAGTTGAATTCATGCAGCACCCTCCTAACTAAAATTCTGAGGCTAAAAAATGTTCAAACTCTACCTTGCATCGAGATCCAGAATATCTTCCCTGTTGCATGTCAACTTGAACGCTGTTTTAATTGACAGACATACATACTGAAAATATGAACCAGCTACTGAACACTTACATCCATGTCAAAAAAGATGTAAAACAAGATTACACTATACATCTAACATGACTCAAGTTCATATTGAGGAAAATGTATGAATTTAGAACACTTGAATACTGCCATATTCTATCATGCAACCAAGAAATGTGAACAAAACACTAGTATTTTATGAAGGCAAAAAAAGAACAATCTGAGTATTTCTGTTGAATAATTTAGTACTTCGTAATATTTTAAATAATTTCACTCAACAAATTAAGTTTGATTTTCTCTCTACATTAACTTTTTCACTAAGCACAGTCAAAAGTTTATGATGTTTACCTTAATGAATATATCCATCATCTCCGCACCAACACAATCAGGATTACATGTTTTATCATATTCCAAGTCAAAATATAACTTACATACAGCGCCTGAAAGTATATTTTCATCCAATAGACATCTTTAAATTAGTTTAACATATGATCTCCTACATACACTTGTAAATAATGATGTAAGTAAATTATATGCTGCAAATGACAAAACGGTTCAATCTACTTAACCTTGCACGGACAGACAAATCACTATAATAATTATGTCCCTGAATCACTAGGGAGCATAAAAACAAAGACCTATACATGCATGTATAGGTCTTTGATAAAAACATTAATTGAAGTATAAATGGTGTGCTGAAGATAGTCACCTGACTAATTAAACAAACATAAACCAGGAACTAGATTTCATTAGAATCTATGTGGGTACATTTGTACTTAGTTTGAATTCATTCATTGGTGGAAACATGAAAACAGAAGACACAAAGCATACCTTCAGGAATTACTTCATAATGTAAACGTTCCTGGGATTCTAACTGACTGAAATTTAATTCAATACATAAAAAAACTAATTCATGAACAATAATGTAATCAAATTCTGAAAAGCATTCTGCAGTTAATCGTCCATTTACAATCAAAGCGGTCCGCTGGCACACTACAGTTTTTCTCTCATCATTGGAAGAGGCCTTAGCCTGTTGATTTTGGAAAGAATTATCACTAAAATTCTTGATTTGGGAAATAAAAAAGCTGATGTAAATTTGGATTTTTGGGAAAACTGCATAATTAAAAAGAAATTTTCAATTGGGAAGCGGCTTTTAATAGGCCTCCGTTATTGAAGGTGAAAAAACGCTGGGTTAGTAAGTACTTTTTAGTAACATTAAACTTACATAGTGAATGCAATCTTACAACAAAACTTTTTAAACAAGAACAGTAACAAACATTAAAGTTTAAGGACACAATATACTTTACAGAGAACAACACAGTTTTGTTTTTCACTAAGGTTTAGTTAACCTCACACTAACAGGTTCATTAAGTGACTCTTCCCAGCTTGAACGGTGCAGGAAGACTGGATAAAACCACCAATATTCCATAGCTAGAATGATGGACAGCTTCTGCTCATGGGAAATTTGGACCCGAGTGTGATCCGAACTCACCGCGGTGAGGGTTACTGACGATAAAAGATGATAACCGCTCGTCAAACATCACAATGGAGGCCTTTACGGTAATTACAATGTATAAATAAACAAATACAATATTATAGAGCTCTGACCTGTAAAAGTGGTGAAATACTGGGTAGCTTGCAGCCAAATATAATCTTTGTCCAGTGTTCTTCTCAAAAGTTCTACTCTCAAATGCAAACACATGTAAATCCTGAAAAACAAATTAAGCAATAAGTAATACACATTTCAAATAATCACCATAATATTATGACTATACTTTCTACATTAAGGTAGTTTACGTTATTTGAAATGTAGATTGATCAAAATGTGTTTTGTTCAATGTGGCCTTGTTACAAACTATACTATTTTTTTAAAGCCCAAACTACAAGACTTAGTTGACTATTTCAAAAAATTTACCACTAGCCTGTGTACACTATTTTCACAAGCATGAATAGAAATTTTCTAGCCCCAGGCTTAGGGTAGTGGATTAGCACAAAATTCTAATTTTATGAGGTTTATCCAATTTTGTATGCTATTTGAAGTCCACACTGTTTTCAAGATACAGTGCATTAGGACAACCACACAGCAGTATAGCACCAGCACTCAAAATATTTTTAGCTTTGCATCAAGATAATCAACTCAAGTCAATTACCTTTGATGTGCTCCTTGAAAAGTCAAAAGCATCTTGTTGTCTATGGTAGATCTTCCATTTTAATGGAGGACCTAAGAGTCTGAAAATTAAAAATTGTAAGAAATAAGACACCGACACTTACATACATGTCAATGTAGTTTATTTATCACTATAACATTAATGTCATTGCACTTGTAAGCAGGGGATGGTTATATCTGGCATCTAACCAATGAGAGACAGTTTAATATTTCATATACAAAGCAGTAATTATTATATGAAAAGGTTTTAAGTTACAATACAATGACTTGAGTAGGACAACTACCTGTATATACAAATGTATGCCTAAGTAGGCTAAGTATATCTAACATCAAACCAATATAATATTATTATTTTATGAATTATCAGCAGCATCTCAAAAATACCAATAATTATTACATTATAATGACACAAGTTTTATTAAGTATTTAAAAAATAACAGCTATAAACTGTATGAGAGATTTTTATTGTTAAAACTTTTCATATCAGGTATTGATCATGATTTACACAATTATGCTTCCAAATACTTTTTATACAAAAACAGTCAAACCTGTGTTAGCAGTCACCTCCGAATAAAGGCTATTAAAAAACATGATTCATTTATTAATGACGAAATGACCTCTGATTAATGGCCACCTCAGCAGGCACCTGTCAATAAAGGTAAGACTAAATCTTCCCTAAAGTTGAACTCCTTTCACTGGTTTGACTGTACATGCAGTCACTAACAAACCTATTAGGAAATGCTTTTGGTATTTTCTGGCAATGATGCTTCTTTACAACATCATCAATGGCTCTCTCTAAACCAATCCATTTCCTAAAATAAAACAACTGATTTACATTGATTGGAAAATAATTTCTCAGTTTACTCAATCACACTAAATGTCAGTTAATTATAACATTACAAGTAAAGCATTTTGTTAAGGTTAAACAATTATTTGTTTCAGGTTACCTAGTGGAAAACTTGACATTTCTGTTGCATTTTCAGACTAATGATAATGGCATTTTACCAATGTGGTCATTTATGTACCAGTCCATTTATGTACCATTTGACACCTGTGTAGCAGTTTGAATAGTTGATAATTATCTGTAAAAATAGCTTTGATTTATTCAGCTCAAGTCCACGGAAATGTTCAAAAATGAATGTTTACACACTGTTTAATTACCAAATTGACAATTAAATCTAATAGATTTAAACAGGTAGTACATAGATTATGTTAATATACCTGATTTAACATAAACATACAATGATATAAAATAAAAGTTTGATCATATTGAAACAATATGAAACTTCAATATGTATTGTAAATGTGGTATATAAGGTGGTACATAATGGGACCATAGGCACTTGATTTCGTGATTTTTATACATTTACAGACGTTATTTTTCAATTTCACTCATTAAACAAAGCCGGGACCCACGCTTATGTTCGTCACTACCGTCAATCGAAAAGATGGCGAGTTCACTACCTTGGAGTATTTTATACACTCGATAAGGGAAAAAAATGAAGATTTTTCTTTCGACAGGTTTGCGTTGTTTGATGTGTGAAATTGAAAAATAACGTCTGTAAACGTATAAAAATCACGGATTCGAGCGCCTATGAATGGGACTGGTACATAAAAGCAGTGACATAGATATCTACAGTGTATGTCTCTGATAAAAGTGACACATTAATTAGCATTTTACTTTTTTCAAATGTGTTACCTTTTATGTTTTGCACCATAAAACCCGTTTATGCCGCTCTGATTTCCTTCAGAAGTGGACATTTTATGTATCTGTCAGTCAATTTCTATAATTTCTTGGATCCGGAAGTTGTTCTACCCAGATAGTTTTATCATTCTTGCAATCTTACAACAGTGCCAACAATGTGCGTGTAAAGTAGGAAACATATAGTACAGCTATCTGTCAAGTAAAAATAATAATAGATCTATATGATGCATGTTCTAGTCAGCCAGTGCTGATGTGATTTAATCTATGATTGCAGTTATCATTTAAGTACCTTCGTAGAAATGCAGTTATCATTTAAGTACCTTCGTAGGAAAACTATATGAGTCAAAAGGTATAATCAAATACCTAGATCAATGTCCCTTGAATTTCCCGCGCAAATGTCAAAGTAGTATATTGTGTATAGGACGACTTCAGTTGCTGGTTTGCGGTCATGAAAAATATCAAACTATAGTTGTAAACTCGATTTTTTTTGGCTTGTCATATGTTACCGACATACATCTACGGAAATGGTATTATTTTTATGTGGTTCATGTTAAATGCCGGGATATTGAGATACATCTCTCCGATGTCCAAGTAACAACGTCCGGAACTTGAGAACGGAAAAAAACGGCGAACACCGGACTTTATCATTCTTAACATGGCGGCGCCCATCAGCTTCGATCTTGTGAAGAGCAAATTTTACGAGTTAATTGAATTTGTGAAGTCCAAAACGACCCCCGAGTTACCAGCGGATGGAAATGTAATATATAACATAACTTCTCAACCATCTGAACAAATCGTTGCGGAAACAGTTGCTAGACGAGAACTGGTGGCAAAACTTATTTCTACACTTCTCGGCACAACTGTATCGATAGGTCTTACATATTTTGCTGTCAAGTTCATGTCAAATGCCTTGGATCCAACTCACAAAGAGAAACAAAAAGCCAGACAAAGGGTAATGTAGACATTCGAATTCTTTTTAGTTAAATCCTAAATTACAGCTTTCTGTTTCGCTATTCACCTTGACAAATGTCACATTTTTTTGGTAGATTACATCAGCTTCTTGGAAACAAACTTCAATAAAATATCTTTGACATTCTTCTCTTTCAAATGCTGTACCATATCCCTCTTTGGGGTATCTTTGCATGAGATGTATCAGTATGTACAAGGATGTGTGGTGTTCAGCTTCATATGTACAAGAGAAAAGAATAAACAATTAGGAGTATATAATATATAGCAATAACGGCCCCATGACAAGTACTCCTTGAAGGCCTCAAGGCTGGCTACTGTGGTCTGGTTTTGTGGTATATACAGTAGAATTGTCTAAGGAACGAAGGAGTACTTCATAGTATCAGTGCGACAGAATGGTATGTGGAATCTGTATCCATAGCCTTGGCCGCCAAGAGTCAGTCCTGAGGTGGATCCTAGTTTACTTTACATTAATTTTTTTTTGTTGAAAATAAATGTATGTATTTGAAGCAGCTGAAGCTTCAAAAACCATGTCCATATATCAGTATATGTATCTTTACCAATAAAGTCTAATTTGACTGTACGCCTTATGGTTGGCAGATTTCATAAAATAATTTAGATAGGTAAAAATGTCATTGACCAACATTCAAAGTTTTTTCTCCGTAGTAATTGGTGAGGTGCAAAACTAACATTCACATGTTGTCAATTTTGGTAGTAATACTAGAATTGATTGAGTCAATGTTTTCATAATCAAGTGCTGATTGCCGATCTGACAGCATTTTAAAAATGGAACAATAATATTTACAATTAAAACTTGAACTGTTGGGTTGTTCTGTATGAATAATAGTATGGTATTTATTTTGATTTCTCTAAATTCTTAAGCTGATAATTTAGATCACTTAATACCAATTTGTTCTCTTTATATGGTATACATACAAATCATAAAAATGAATTATATGTACATGCCAAACTGGTTATATTCAGGATCCTATGAATGCCAATTCCTTTCATAAATCTTGCATTAACACCAATATTTTGATATGAGCAGTTACCAATGAAGATATAATAATTATAAATTTGATCAAATCAGGTGAGCTCCAATACTTGATTAATAAGAAAGTTAGCAAAAATTTCTCAATTTGAATGTCAAACTTGACAAAACTTATTTCATGAAGTTTTCATTTTTGCTTTTTAGGCTGAAAACATGTTGAAGAAACTTGGTGTGAAGGATGTTAAGGTATGTATCAAAATCGAATTAGGTCCACTATCCCCATCCTGCTGTTAGTTCAAATCCCACTTAGCATCAGACAAAGTGCACTTGTGAGGAGGCTCCCAAGCTTACTAACAGAAGGTTGAATGGTTCATCTTAGGTGTATGACTGCATGGTTTTTCTTCTCCAGACTGTGAAAAAATAAAATAAAAAACGATTACATGAATGATTACCACAGAATACATACATGACTACCGGTAAATAGTTCACTGGTAAATCATGTTCTGATAGGAAGATATGTTTTGTTCGGTTTAATGATGTAAGCAATTGTTTGTAACAATTTAAGATTTTAGACATGACATAAATGTCATTGTATGAACTGATTTACTTTAAATCACAACAATTAACCTTTTCTGGTTCTACTTATGGTAAGGCTAAGTTCATAAAGTGAAAGACCTACCGTAAAAATAATGTGTTTTTTTTCAGAATGTCACTGTATATTTTCTACTCACATAACCCTATTTTGTCTGCTCAATGTTCTAAATTCTGTATTAATTTCTTAGCTTACAGATTATGAGTTGTGTATTGCAGCCAATCTTGTTGATCCACTCTCTATGACAGTATCCTGGGTTGATATAGGAGGTTTGGATGACACTGTTGAACAAATTCAAGACACTGTTATCTTTCCATTCAGCAGGAGAGATTTATTCCCACAGTCTAATCTTGTCCAGCCTCCAAAGGGTAAATGTTATAATTATTTGTTTATTGTTTTCCTTAGGTTTCTACAGTAATGGTATTATTAATGTAACTGTACATTTTTTATCCCATTCAATAACAAGTTTTTTAAAGCATATTAGAGATCTGTAACCAGCAAATATAATTGCTACTGTCCATTTCTAAAATAAATTGATTTAATATCTATGATTCCAATGTATGTTTAACTTGCCCATGTCGTGTCATAAATGTGTTGTTTATTTCAGGTGTATTACTATATGGACCTCCAGGTTGTGGTAAAACAATGATTGCCAAGGCTACAGCCAAAGCTGCTGGTATGTCAAATTATTCCTGTCTACTGCTATGTATTGTGTATTCTGAAAATTAATTAGTACTTAAATTGTTTGTTGGAATTACAGCATATCTGTCAAGCCAAAGGTATTTTAGTCTAAATCAAGCTCACTCACTTGAAGTGTCTATGACAAACACAATTTAAAAATCTATAGAATATGGTATTTTTCAGTTTTTCATTTATGAATGAATATTATAAACATAGACTTTGGAATATTGTAAGCCTTGTCACTAGCTACCAGGAATATCTCTGAAAGTCTTTGAACATTCACACGCCTGGAACTTTCTGACCCTTAACTATATAACAGCACAAGTGTACCAGAAGAGTTGTTTTTCTTAATACTTCACTTGTAAATAAAGTAAAAGATGAAAGGTAAGTTGATGTATTGATATGGAAGACTACGCTAAAATATAAAGCATTGCTTTTGTATTTATGTTACCAACTTTTCATCTCATGGCTCATTACAGGTGCAAGATTTATCAATTTACAAGTGTCATCTTTGGTTGATAAATGGTATGGAGAATCACAGAAGAGGGCAGAAGCAGTATTTTCTCTTGTAATTATTTTGTACTACTAACTTGTGACATACTTGTATTGAGCCCTCAATATAATCTTTATTTGTTTAAGGAAATTATATTTATTAAATAATTGTGATATTCTAACAATACACATCTTATTTGCTTACTTAGCATCGATCTTTATTCTTCATTCTTTGAGGAAATATTTATTCTTCAGACATTCATCACAACCATACTGTTTTTCACATGTCATTTGTACTGATAAATTGTTCAATCTTGATCAGCTGCTATTTTGTTACCATGGTACCAGCCTCAGACTGACAGTGATGTGAGTGATTGATGAACACATTCTGTGATATTAGCATTGGGCATATTAGATTCATCATTTGTACACAAACAAAAACAGCTGCTCAAAGATTGAGTGTGTAGACTTATGGATTTTTGTGGGCACTGGTTCAAGCCTCCCTGACTAACATGTCGAGAAGTTTGTTGTGTAGACTGTATGCTTGGATAACATTTATCTGTCTGAATTTTCTTATTTTAATATAATGTTCTATTACAGGCATTGAAACTGCAACCTTCAATTATATTCATAGATGAAATAGGTAAGTAAGTCCTTTTTTAATTATCGTTAGACCTAGTTCTAGCTTGTTGTAAGAATATATGTAGCTCATACCGGTATGTTATGATAAGTTTTACATGTACTCTATCCTAAATTTGGTGAGGAATTACGTTTGTGTATGTGATGCTGCCATTCATGGTATAATTATACAGAAGTTATTAAATTAAAATAATGCACTCTTCAGTTATACTATTCTTTGATTTTTTGTGTGAAATTAAAGCTGTGTTGTTTTATCATTAAGCCTTGATGTGAAAAAGAACTGAATTACTTTGAAATCTGTTGTAATTTATGTTTCAGTTTCAGATAACAGGGGTTTTCTTTAACATTATAGTTGTGGGCTTTAAAGCGAGTTTTCCTCTCTTTAAACTTTGAAAGCGCGCAATTTTTTCCAAATTTCTAATTTACTCTTTGGAATTTCATTCTCCAAACCGTGTATTTGTTTGTTTATTTGAGTTTATGTCCAATCAGAGTCATACGAGGCAGACAGTTCACCTAATCATCGGTCCTGGGAAGAACTAGTACTAGACTCCCATCCGCCATAAGCAACTGCCTACTTTCTCACATAAAGAGCCGTTTAGCTATCAGTAACGGTACTCGAACCTATGACCTTCTATCAGTGAAAGGTTACAGTGATTTTCTTCAAACAGGTCTCGGGCAAGAATTTTTCCTCCAAATGAGATTCAATATATTTTTTTTCATCCCCATATCAAGGGCTAGAGCACTTCCCCCCAAACATAAAAAAGCCCTGGATACTATCCTTAAATTAAATAACATTTTTTACTTACCTGTACCTTATTCAGTGATACATGTACAATGTTAAGTTAAGTTGTTTTCTTTACAGATTCATTTCTACGATCAAGAACAGGAAATGATCATGAAGCTACGTTGATGATTAAGACACAGTTTATGAGTTTCTGGGATGGCTTGATTACTGATCCATCGTGTCAGGTGATTATAATGGGAGCTACTAACAGACCACAAGACGTTGATGCTGCTATATTGAGGAGAATGCCATGTACATTCAAAATAGGAATGCCTGTAAGAAATATTCTGATTTTAGATGTTGGTTTCATAATTTTTGGTATAAGATTGTATAATTCATTAATTGCACTTAGAGGGCTAGCACATTGAAGAGATAGTGTATAATGATGTATGAAGGCCTAAAATAGCCACATTGTATATCAAAACTATTTATCATTTATACGTTTCTATAAATATGTTGTAATATGCCATCCCTTCAACATGTAATCCCCCTGTGGCTTTGCATTAAAGTTTCTTCATTGATGGGAGACATGTTGTTATTGTCTGTTTTCTGTTCAGTACTATCTTACTATATTCAATTATTCATGTTCTTTTCTTTGTCCTAACTTCAATTTTAAACATTGAACATGTGTGGTTTACCATTCATTGATATCTACCCAAAGTTTTGATCTTTACATGTATAGCAAGTTCACATAACTCAAAATCCCATTTTGTTTTTCTTTTTTATTACTAAATAATCATTTCTTTTAGGGCATACAATGCCATGTGCTATTGTTCAAAAAGGATGATACATATTTTCAATGTTCATTTATATCTATAGGGAAGACTGCAAAGGACTGGAATTCTAAAATTGATTATGGCTGAAGAAGAGGTATGTCTTCAAATCTTCTGTCAATTATCTTAATAATTCAAAATCTGTGAAAGTTGACATTTTAGCAGTACTTGATGCTGATTATATTGCTTTCATATTTACGACTGTTTAACAGTGTATCTTGACATAACTTAGATCACATACACAGTATTTTTATATAACTTATATGACAGTATCATTATTTTATGTATACATTTTTAATGATACAGTAATCAAGATTCATATATTGAACCATCATTTATGTTTTGTTACTAAGTAAGCTGTTGATTGTTTTTATGCGCCAGTATCAAGTGATAAGTGGGTCATATAATTGAGCCGCTCCATGAGAAAACGTCCCTTATCGCATGACGTTCATAACGCGGAAAATGACGTTTGAAGTTTCCGAATGTTACCGAAGGAATGCGGATGTAAACACATTGAGCTTTTGGCAGTTTGCAGTTAAATTTCATATTTTTTTCATGAAATGGGTCTTGAAAAATTGTTATTGATTTTCGTAATCATGGACGAATTTGAGGTAAGTCTTTCTTACATTTTAATACTTTGATAGCCTTATTTTGGTGCAAATTACGAAGTTTGACATAAGCCGTCTGCACTCTTCCCGCAATCTGTCATTATCGTTCAGATTTCAGTAAATTCATGTTTGTGTTAATTTTTATTTACCATAATGATTAAACATAGAAAATAAATGAAAATATCTATATTTTTATGAACTAGCAACATGTTTTATCAACATATACAATGATGACGGGTTGTATGATAAAGTGTAAGCCGATATCTATTATATCGTGCGTTTCCGTCACAGTATTAATCGACAGTATTAATGTCTACTAATTATACCATGCAGTTTCAGAGTCAGTAATAGCGTAATGGGTAGTGTGTGCGCGTGACACACGATCAACCCCGGTTCGATCCTTGTCGAAGACACTTTTTTTATTTTTTATTTCTTACATTTTTATTATGCATTTATGTTTTGCACTATTAAATTTTAGCTTGAACAATTTTTTAATTAGTATCAGATGATAATGTCATAAATGAAGAAAAAATTGAATGTAACAGCTAAATCACCATTAATTTCGTTCAAATGATAATTAAATATTCTTTATTTTTCAGGAGCTCAATCAGTATTATAATAGTTTTTACCGTCTGAGGTCTATATCTAGACATAATGATGATCAGGAGATCAGCACAGTTGTTGATTTAGATGCAACAGGGGAAGAGAATACTGAGGAAACTCAGCAAACAGACCCTCCACCACTAGCCTCTGAAGAAGAACCAGTTGTTACAAATGCACTGTCTTCAGAAGACGATGAAGAATCTAGTGATTTACAGCAAAAGATCTCCATTTGTTGTATGTGCCAACAAAACTGTTTAGGCAATATTGATGAAGGTGTAATAAAGAACCACATATACAATCTGAGAGAAATGGATAAGGAGTCTAAAGAAATGTATATCATGGGTGCATTGCATAAAGTTAGTACTGACTCTAAAAGAAATAGGTACGGTGAAAGAAAACGCACCCGTTATGAGTATAAATTTGAAGCAAACAACATTTGCAGGACAGCATCTCTAACTATTTATGACATTGGTGAAAGAACACTAAAACATTTGATACTCCATGTCAACACTAACGGTAACGTGCCACGTGTACATGGAAATAAAGGAAAGAAGCCATACCATGCTCTCTCCTTTGTAGACATTGAAAAGGTAGTGAAATTTATTTTCCAATTTACTCAGGAAAACGGCCTTCCCCAACCAGTAGCCCCAAGAGGACGTGACGACTCAGCTCCTGTGTTCCTTACATAACGAAGACAATCGTTCATACAAACTATGCAGCATCTTGTGAAGAGGCGCACGTTAGATTGATAAAAATATCAGCATTTTTGGGAATATGGTCTCAATGCTGTTCACATATAAAGGTACGTTTACAAAAAAATATTCGTTCATAATAATTATTGCTGTATTCATAATGAGTTTAGTTCAGTGAATCAAATGACATGAAATGTATTATTTAACTCGTTTTAATTTAATTAAGAAGATATAAATATCGTTTTGTCCATCTACATTTTTTAAACTTTATTATAGATAGCAACTCCAGAAGACGATGTCTGCGCTAAATGTGAAACTCTTCGGAAAAATGTTAATGATGCGCGAACAGACGATGACAAGCTGCAGGCATCTACAGACCTACAGGAACATATATTAGCAGCTAAAATTGAACATCAGGTAACATGCATTTCTGTGCTACATGAAATTTAATGTATATGTTTACCTCTTTGAAATAGGAACACTGGCAACTGTAGGAAAATAACTATTAGGGTGAGCTGTTTTGGTTACTGACCATGGCTAAGTATGTTTATCACATTATTTGTTCAACGTTTTATTTGTACTATTTTTCAGGTATACAAAGAATGTGTGTCAAATAGCTGGGAAGAGTTCAGAGATTACCAAATGTCTGACATTCCCGTAGAACCATGCTCACAGGACTATGAGTACGTTCATTACACTTTTGATTTTTCCCAGAATGTAGCTGTTCCACATCATGCACGACAGATGGGTCCTTTATATTTTGTCACCCAGAGGAAGGTAAACAATAGTTATTTCCTTCATAGTTTTTCAAATGTATGTATGAAATGACTCCTATGATGGTTCGTCTACCTGAATGCTCATAATAAAAACAGATTTCGTACAATGAATTGGTATTTATATTTATATGTATTATACATATATGATTTTGCTTTATTTATAGGTACATCTTTTTGGGTTCCGTGACGATGGCATACTGCGCCAGTACAATTACCTGATTGATGAAAGTCAAACAATGGTAGCGGATGGGAAAGGCATTCATGGACCTGACGCCATCATCTCCATGGTTGACCATGCCATGCGTAATTATACACATGGCAAAAAGAAAGTCACCATTCATGCTGACAATTGCGGAGGTTTGCACATATCATAACACTATCATTTTACATAAGTAATAGAATGCTTGTGTGAATAATCTGTGCATTTAATAGTTCATTGCAATTGTTGTGAATTATAAATTGTATTTAATAAATATTATCGGGTTTGCATGAGAGAACTTGACAACAAATTTTAATTCTTTATAAGCATATCAACTGATGTATGAATTAATAGTCAATATTTTTTAGGTCAAAATAAAAACAGATACATACTGGCCTATTTCTGCTGGAGGACAATGGTTGGGTTGAATAAAGATATACGTTACTGCATGCAAATTCCAGGACATGCCAGATGCCTCATAGACGCTGGGTTTGCACATATAAAGAAGTTATACAGCAGGACTGACTGTGAAACATTGGCAGATATTGGTATTTTTTTTTTAAATCTGAATATTTATGTTTATACTATATATAAACATATTAGAAGCATTCTTGATTTACATACTGTGAAACACTTTCAAGGACATGAATTTCAATTCAGTTATCTTAACAACTCTTATGTTGTTTCAGAGCAAGTAGTCAACAAGTCAGCGTATTCGAATGTTGCTGTGATGTATCGCCATGGTGATGAGACGACAACCTGGAACTGGCGATCGTGGAAGGCTTTCTTAAGTCAACACTACAAGGCGTTGGTAGGGATAAGATCATACCAGCAATTTCGATTTTCTTCACAAGATCCTGGTTGTGTTTTTACCAAGAAATCGGAGAACGACACAGAAGTCAAAATCACTCTGAGGAAGGATGGCAATGTGCCACATGTACGACCTGACATTGTTCCAGCAGCAGGTCTTACACATGATCGATCGCGATACCTTGCCACTCACGTTAGACAGTACCTAAGGGATGTTAACAAAGACATAACATGTCCTTTAGTCTCTCATGTTAGACAGTACCTAAGGGATGTTAACAAAGACATAACATGTCCTTTAGTCTCTCATGTTAGACAGTACCTAAGGAATGTTAACAAAGACATAACATGTCCTTTAGTCTCTCATGAAGAGTAGAATTACTTTTGGTGGCATTATTTTAAAGATTATTGATGCCATTATGAAAACGATACTCCTAAAAAGAATGTTTTGTTGACATGTATTGCCATGGTAACTGTATTATTATATAACATTTATGTGTGTGTGTATTTCAATTACATACATCTATCATGATCTTGTACTTAATTGATGATTTAATATTTGTAAAAATCATCACTTATAAATGTCATGATTAATTTGAATATTTATGATCTTTTGCATATTTTCTTTTCCTGCATACGTTTTTCAATTTAAAAATCCTGTCGTTCTTCTTAAGATTTATTACGAAAAAAACAACATTGTATAAACATGTAAAACATATTTATATGTGTATTTGACATTGTGCAGTTATGCATCTGAGTAACATTGCAGTCATTTTGTCAGAAAATTATTTTTTACAAATCTGTTTCCATGGCAACAGAATCATTTGCCAAATAAATATACTTAATAAATATTTTATTTCAATACATTAGAATAGCATAATGAAATGATTGCACTGTTACTGATACTGTAAATGTCAATAAAGATATTGACATAATAGTATGCAGATAGTGAGATTTGTTGCTTCATTTCATACACCTTCTAAAAAATGAAAACTGGGTCAGTTACAAAAACTGCCAATTTGACAAATTTAAAACATGCTTTGGTAGAGATTACTTCACCAACATGTTTGGTAGACATCCCAGTATCAGAATCAGATATTGTCTCATTTTCCATAAATATTACTATTAGGGCCCTTTTCTCGTGATTGCCTTGTCAGTCTGTCCATACGTAAGAGGTTAACTCAATCTGCCAGCAAATATGTATGCGTTTATTGAAACTTTATAAGTTTATTTTACATACAGTCAGGTCCTTTGCTTTAATGGTAAGTTTGAAAAGGATCAAAGAGGTATAAAATTTATTGCTTTGTTATTTACAATCAACGGCTCCAGTCTTGCAGTATTTTGACTCTCAAATGATCTACTTACAGATTGAAGGAGGTATAGATTATTCCAAATTAGGTGATCTAACTGAGGGATTTTCTGGAAGTGATTTAAAAGAAGCATGCAGGATTGCAGCTCTAAATAGAGTGCACAGTTACGTGAGTGAAGCCAGGCGAATATATGGAGACAGATACTGGTATTGTTTTTAAAAGTTTATCTCTTTGTTTTATCAATATTTATTTATAATGTGGTATAAAATCAATGAAGTTTTGATTTCTCCCCCTGTAACCCTGTGTAAGGATTTAAAACTGAATCTGAGACTCTCTGCACATTGTTTTACCTTTCTCCTCTGATACTTAGAATTTACGTAGCAACTTTTGAACCTTGGATGTAAATCCTTGCTTTACTATTGTTTGTATGTTGTAATACTTCTCTTGTATTAAACACTGGTAAAAATGCTTTATGTGTTTTTAGTTAACACTTTGACTGCATTAAGGTGAATCGTCACAGCACAAATTTGTGACAAACTGGCCACCTGATATTTTTGCTATGCATCCTAAAAAAGTGGCATTGTTCAATAATTACTGAAAATACATAACTGAAATGAGTTTTTATCAATAGCTTATGATTAAATGTACACTTATGATCAAATGTACATTTCTGCATAGGTAAAATAATATTTGATGATTAGCTATTATCTATATTTCTTAGCTGAACTTATGCTAATTTCAGTGGCCAAAATAATGTATTATAATATCAAAATTGATTTAAACTACTATGTCCAACAATAACTTCAATATGTTGTTGTAGGTTTTATATTTTAAATTTTCAGTTTTAAATGTTTTTCCATGTTTATTTTCAATTTTGAACACAGTCCTCAACTTTCACATTGTGAATTTTCTTCCATGATTGTATAAGCTACTGTGTTGTACAAAGTGTGAACACATGTGTGGAGGAATGTTTAACGATGTGAAGGTACCACAGTAATTTTTTTTCTATATTTCAGTGATCAAGTATCAGGAGACATGAGATTGATTAATGCAGCTGACCTTGAAATAGGAGTTAATAAAATAAGGACCAGCAAACAGACTATGACAGATTGTGTGTCTAATATACAACTTGACTAACTCTTTAGTTATTTCTAGTGCAGTCTTATCTAGTATGTTACTCTTTAATGTAAAAATTAACTTAGCAAAATCTGAATAGTCAGTAACTTTTTACAGATTCTGTGGTGTTATTTATGAAGTACAGTGCAACCTCTGTAGAGCAACACCCTGTGGGAGATGCAAATATTGACCGTTGTTTAGAGGTTGTTGCTCTACAGAGGTTAAATTTATAGTAAATATCAGCTTAGTGAAATTTTGAAGGTGTTGTTATGGACAGGTTGTTGCTCTACAGAGGGTCGCTCTGGAGAGGTTGTACTGTAGATTAATTAAAGATAACTTGATGTATATTCTGTTGCACATCTTCTAAAATGTAACCACCTATGTGTTAGGTAATTGATTAAAAAGAGAAATCTTTTATTTATTGTATTATGCATCTATGTATGTGCCCGTTGTCTTTTAGTGATACAACTAAGTGAGAGCACAATGCTTTCTTAACAATGGGCCAGTCAATAATTTTCATTTATTTTACTAATATCAGTGTTTTATTTTTATAATGTGTTACTTCTTTACTTTACAAATGGTTCATTTTATCTGCAAGAGTTTGTGCCATGTTCAAACATATTACATTCTAGGATTCTTGTGTAAGACACCTGCTATCACATTTCATTTAGATTTTAACTTTTTTTATTATATAACTAAATTTGAACACCCTACCATTTAGACATAATTTTTATTTTACAATTTAGTGTAATTGCTGACATTGATATGATCAAAACATTGAATGCCATGTAGTAGTTCAATACTTGTGAACTTGTGTTAGTTAGGGATGAAGTAATTAATGTTCAATCAATAAGTGCAAGGTGCTTAGATATGTTTGAGTTGCCATCTATGACTAGTCAATCATTTTGGTGAAATACAGTGTGTTACACTATTTACAGTGTATAAACCATCATGGTGTCTCCATGGGCAATAGATATGGTCTCTTGACTAGTAATCACTCACTTTTCAATGCTGTGAATTCAAATACCACCAAAACCCAGAAAACCTCAAATACAAAGAAGCTGTCCAACTAGCTAACAAAAGGTCAGTGGATGTAACCAGGTTTACCTGCCGTGGGGTCTTTCTTCACCATCAAAGCTGGAAAACTTGCCAAATGACCCTGGCTGTTGGTGTGACTTTTAACCCATGTGGGGAAAATAAAGTACTAAGAGATTCTGGGTATTTGGGGTCAATACTTTTCATTTGAACTACATTGTACACTTGTTGCATTATGTTGATGTTAGATTTGTTAGCATAAAAACTTCTTGGAAGTCTAAACTGTTGGTTTCAATATTGTTAGTTATGTGTTTATATTTCGAGTGATCACTTCATTTCCAAATTCTATATGTCAAGATTTGTTATCATTTATTTGTATATCTTGTAGTATTTTTGTTGATTAGGTTAAAAATTGTTTGCTTCTGATAACATGTGAACCAGGGTGCTCCCTAGACTTCAAAAGTTGGGGGTCAAAATGACCCTTAGCTGATAAAAATTTAAAGAGTCAACAAATTTTTATACTAATGTAATAGTAAGTTCCAATTCTCAAGAGTCAAAAACCTTATTTTGCAAATTTCAAGAGTCAAAGTGCCATTTTAAGGGTCAAAGGAGACCCTTGTGAACTAGTAAAATTAGGGTATGTACATAGGAATTTTTTTCACGATTTTTTCTTATGTTCTTGAAAGACTGGGTAAAGGTTCAAGAATGAAACGGTGAATGTACCATTCCTAGGGCAGTGTAGTATAGGGTAGTGGTCGGGTAGGTGACGTTACCAGAAACAAACCATTTTTATACCTTAAAAGTAGAGCTGGGAGGTGTTATCGGTTTATCGGTATATCGCGATATCAGCTAGACAATATAAATATCACATTTTTTCAGCATACCGATATATCGGGTTTAGCTTAAATAACTGAACTTTGTGTTTATTATAGTAAAAAATAGTTCAAACATTGTGGTAAAGTGTTATTCATGTCTAAATTCTGGTCAATCTTGTAATATTATTGACTGTGCATGCATACATATTTATATGTATACATGCATTAATAGTTTCAACAGTGCTAAAAAAGAACAAGTTATTTGAAGTGTGAAACTACACTGTGAGCTATTGTCTGTATTATTACCCAAGGAGTTATATGAATGTTAATTTTTAATGCTTTTCTGTAAATTTACCATTTATATATATCGCGATACGTATCGCGATACAGCATGAAATATTGTGATATATCGTGATACGCTTTTAAGGACCGATACCCAGCTCTACTTAAAAGTCAGTTGTAAATTTTTGTCTTTTATCTATAATTGGAATTATGATGATTATTATATTTGTTTGTTACACTTTTTTGTCTTAATGCATTAGGAGAATTTATGTCATAAATTATAAAAACACTTCACGGTTTGTTATTTTTATTGGCAGACATATTTGAATGCAAAACAACATGGTAATGATTATCCTCTTTTACTGTAATTTGACAGTTGTCTCCCTTTAAGATTCACTGATGGATTGTTTCCCTTTAGCTCAGGTGTATCTGTGTGCAGCGGACAGTGTGTGCGTAATAATTACTACAATTCCATTTTTATTGACAGAGATACTATATGTTCCACAAATATTTTGTGGAATCCGAAATTATTTTTGGGCTATCTATACATATAAAGGTCGTGGAATTTGATGTAATTACTAAAATGACTTCAGGGTTTGACTTTTGGGCTAACTATATATGACAAAATGCTGTTGTATTTTAGGTGTTTATTTTTTCACATCAAAAATACATATGAAAAAATGTAGGTTGCAACACCTGGAACTTTCCATTGTTATATTAACAAAAACATGGTAACATTGTGCAATACGTATACTTGGGAGAACTATGGATGGTCTTCATTGGATTTCATTGTCTTATTTTGAGACAATTTGAACACATTTTAGAAGCATTTCTACGTAAGCTGCAATATCGAGTTAGCTCCCATATGAAGTTAAAATCTAATTGCTGAAAATTATGCCATTTCATATATTCAAATTATCTCCCTTGAACTATATTTAGATCGTTTTCTCCAAACAGAAATCTTCAAGAAAACCATCTGAGTACAAAGGAACTTATGATAATAATTAACAAATAAATATTAATATTATATACATCATAACAATTTCAAAAGTAGATTTTAAAATACATGTATAGGCTTCTTGTTGTTAACAAGAAAGATACTAAAATACACATACAATACAGTAATAAAAGCAACAGCATCTGATCTGCTTAAAAAACATTGAACAAACTGTAATATGAAATAAGACCTTGAGTACATTTAAGCAAGCATTGGAACTACTTAATTAGATCTAACATATGTTTAGCTTGATGTATGATAGCATTGATCATTTAAAGCAAATTGAAACTATTGTATCTAGCTTCAAACATATGTCAGACCATGAACTAACATCTATAAGAAACCAATCCTTACCCAGAGTTGTCTTTCTTTATCTTTCACACATACATGTACGTATAGTATAACGAACGACAACTCTGGATAGAGATTGATAAATCAGCTGAAGCCCGGTGTCTGTCTGTACATAGACCTTTGGTGCGCTGCAACATGGAACGGGGACCAGTTTATAGAGATCTAGAGCCTAGTAAAATGAATGAAGCAAGATGTAGAAAGATTAAGTTACATTACTAAATAAATACATATCCAGACAATCAACCGTACGATGACGATTAGTGCATATTCACTTTGGAAATAATATTATTACAATAAACTGACTGTAAACCTGACCACAAGCGAACAAACACTTGCAATAGGTTAAAGTTTAGCAACACATATGCATCATCTTTTAAATAACAAACAAGTCAGTGTGGAATAAGGACCCCACTGTTCCTAATACATGAGTTGCTGCCCTTGCTTACAGAAAATTCGAGTCACTTCCCTTGCTAACAGAAAACACGAGTTTCTTCCCTTACTTACAGAAAACTCGAGTTGCTTCCCATTCATTTAATAAACTTACGCTCTATCTTCTATCGAAACAAAACAAGTAGACAAACATCTAACATCGCCTTGGTATATTTTGAGCATCAAAGCTACTTTACATGATAACACTAATTGATAACAGTGCTTTTTCATCTACGGTAATTACTACACCTACACTGTAGCGGTTTGATTGCTTTGGCTGGGACATATTTTTGTGTTTATACATTTGTACATACACACTGGGGTATAACTATAGGTGATGTTATTCAACTAATCACTGAGAATAGTCGTTGCTTAAGGGTTACATCTTGTGACCACTGGTGAAAGCATTTAGCTCGTGATAAGCGGCACAATTCCTGGAGAGTAGATGCATTAAATTACACTAAAATTTAGTTCATGTCAAGATTGGTTATCAAAACGTAGAATATCTACCTTTATATGCACACAATATATATATATATTAATTAAGTAGCAAGATATACACTCTGTCAGCCCACTGTAATACATCACAAACTTACATACGCTATAAATGTGTAAAATATTTACCGTAAAGGTTATTTTCAGTATGTGATAAATTACTAAATGATATTTTTTATTCTATACCAGATGTTATAATATCTAATCTATTAACATTGTTACACGATTCTGTAATCACCAGTCTGGAAACACGTACCAATTAACTAAATACCAAAAACCTCAATGCGGTAAGCATATACATTATTATCAGCAAATATGTATAACATATGTTAACTATAGACTTATTGGAATAATACGTTTTACTCAGGAATGGATCGTGGTATATCAACACATACATATAACACACTACACACACACATACCCATACAGAATCATTTACACTGATGACTGCAACTTTCGATGCAGGATTATAGAGGAAATATAACAAAAACTTAATGAAAAGTATCCAGAATAAAGAAAATACGAGCAAAAAATATTGATAGTTATAACATGTACCCATATATATAAACACTGGCTTAACAACATTTATCTGATATCTACATGTACAACACTTTATTTTTTAAACCATTGATGTACTTGCAACAACAGCAAAATAAAACGAAAAGCAAAAGCAACGAAGGATATACAATATGAACAAAAAATCTTATCCCATGTTATTTAATATTCTAACAATTAAACAACAGCACATTCGCTTTTGTAAAGAATATTTATTATCAGTCATAGCTGATAAATGCGATAACACACAAATTTAGTAAAACGGACAAAAAAATATTCCCTCCAACATGACATATCGGTAATATTTAATTAATTACCATTGACATGTATATAACTATTTCATGACTTGAAGATGAAAGTAATGAAAACAGATCATTTTAGTAATAAAGCGGTGTTCGTTCGGATATTAAAACACACAACATTTGGCATGTATGGCTTCACCTAGCTCATTGCAAATCACACGTAAGTAACGATGTATATGAACTTAGGCTGTGGAACTATTTTATCATGGTTTAGAACGTACCAGTATCCGAAGTTTCAGAGATAATCGTATAAATGTGCACAAACAATATCCATTTGTCTTACTCAAAAGATTTTTTTGCATTCACTCGGAAAATCATAGTTGGCAAGGATGTTTGTTACTAGTTCACATGGGAATTGTTGACATAACGTGTTTGATAGACACCAAGGTAGTGCTTCTATATTCTTCATCACTTTATAACAACAACGACATGTGATTAACATTGTGAACACAAGTATCAAACATTATATAGTATACAACGAAATGTACGTTGAAACGATCCACAAGATGATGATGGGCTAAATATTACTACACGAATATGAGAGTAAAATCATAATATTATCAGACTCACAGATCTAACAATGGGTACATTGGTGATGCTGTACCTGTGTTGATATCAAGCTTTCTGGCACACACTGCATGCTGTATTGTCACGCTGCCAGGACGCAGGATTTGATCGATTTAGCTATACCACTGATACAACATGTATATTATCACCACAACCACTTCTGTCTTATAAATGCTGGTTTATGTCTTATACCTTTACCAGATTCATTTAGAGTCGCCATCATCTCGATCTTTTCCTTCGTGTATCACTTTTTCATCAGATAATTTATCGAATGTCATTTTCACTAAGTTTGCCAAGCACGTTAAGTCAGTCATGTTTTAACACATATTCTTAAAGTGATTTATAGAATAACATTTGGATTACACAGTAAACGACTACAACAATGGTGTTAGAGTTAATGTTAGTCCAAACATGTTTTTATTTTTTGGAGGGACAAACAAAAACGCAAACAGAAATAAAGGATCAAACATAATAATATAAAACACTTGGTAAACAATAGAGCATTCAGACACAATCAGTAACAATACAGACGACATAAATTAATAATTGCTTGAACAAGACACAAGACACCAAAACAGCTTTAAAGAAGTACCAAAAAGTCATTAAACAAATTCTCTCAGGCAGAAATCACCTAAACGAAATACTAGTAATTGCCATTTCACACGAATCCATCTTTATTTTTATTCGAAGTTAGTATTGATCGTGTCAAATAGACATTTATACATCAAGAATCATTTATGAAATATGCAAGAAAAGGTCAAAGTGAATTCTTGTTTTCATGAATTCGATCCTTTTGAAGGGGCATGCACAAAACGTTTGCGACGTAATTTTTAAGCATGTTAATTGTACGTACCATGTTAAATCACAGATAAGCTTCTCGAACACGAAAAAAATACAATCGATTTGAAGTAAGCAGACGAACAGATAAACGAACAGACAACGTGACTGGAACTTTACGAAACGCCATAAAACATGGACAATTTTAGAAAATTCAAATTTAAGAACGCATGTTGATGCTTCATCGTGAAAAAAAACTAATGCCTCAAAATTGTCAATCTTTACACACACTCATTCTATAAAACAAAATCCGTCTGCTTTCTCATCAACGCTATACTCCCTCCAAAATACCGGTCTTGTAACCTAGTCTAGAAAATGATCTTCTATTGTCATTCAGTTACCTGTTATAAAAAAAACAAAGAAAACAAAATGAAGACCAATCATCAGCAACAAAATGAAGTCAGCATTCATATATTCAAATGCACCGCAAAAGTGTACATACCTCACTTTCATAGCGGCATGCAGAAATGAAAATGTACTAATATCTCGGAAACAGAATCGGTGTAATGGAAATTAAAAAGCGATGCATATACGAGCGGAATTAAGCTTAAAGTCAAGGACAAAATTAAAGATTTGCCTGAAAGAAAACAAGTTTATAATCAGTATCACGAATTTTTAAGTATAATGAAGTGCTACGAAGTAAAAAACAGTTTAAACATACTATACTCATGTACACAATTCTATCATCCGTACTGGATGCGGATTTGAGGGAGGAGGAGGAGGTGCAAGGAACATTATTTCAGGTTCTGGATAAAAAACAAAACGTTGACAGCACATTCCCACTACATTCCAAGGCATGTTAGATGTAAGGTACGTATATGACACAGCACACCAACACTAATTCACTCTTCACTTCAACCAGTCATTCAATTGTATTCAATCCAGTGTCTTGATTAGTCATTTGTTCTTGATGCACGAGTTTATCTTTCTCACTTATTTCCAAGTCCTCAACTGCCGTTATGATCCAACTAGTCGTTTTTCAGTTCATATAAACTTTACGTTCTCATTCAAACCCAAATCATTCGTAAGCACAATATGATTGTATAAGTTCTACATATGATGATAAATTGGTCATTGAAATTGATAATAAAAGGACTTCTGATAGGAAAGTTATCATATTTACTTCTGCTTAAATCTAGCTAATCTGGCGGCTACACCACCTTGACTATCAACAATTCTAACTTTAGCGGGCTTTGAGTTCTTTTCATTTTGTCTTTGCTCCATAAGTTTTTGTCCCATTGGTTTACTTTTCTTTGTTTTGCTTTCACTCTCGCTTACACTACTTTTTGTTTCAGTTACGTCGATTGTAACACTTGCATTCTCTGCACTTTCCGGTTCAACATTAGTACCGTGGGCAATTGTGATTGTTGCTGCTTCGGATTCTGTATTCGTAGGTTCGTCGGTCGTGATGGTTACATCACTTGAAATGCTCAAACTTACTTCAGCGTCTGCTGATGTTTCTACTGTTTCGGTGATTTCAGGACTAAGTACAATTGTTGTTGCTTCGGATTCTGTATTACCGACGTCCGACCCCTCGGTCGAAATCGTCACACCACTTGAGATATTTAAGCTGACTTCAGCATCGCTAGTAATTTCAAATGCTGCGGTATTCTCAGAACTGGCAGACGTATCGATTGTCAGTGATACACTTTCGGAAGATTCTTCTGGTGTTGAACTAATTGCAACACTAACACTTTCAGTAGATTCTTGAACTACAACCGTTTGCTCGGCAGTGGTTTCTCCTGACTCAGCGCCTGAGGCTGCTTCTACAACGACATTTTCTTCGGACACTGTTTCTGTTTTAACGCTTGTTTCTTCTGCAGGGATTTGTATATTTTCAGCCACTACTTCTGTCGTTTTGGTCTCAGATTCTTCAACCGTTTCCTTAGAAACAGACTGTGACTCCACGGCTGTTGCAGCAGCAATTTCTATACTTTCTGTTGCGGTCTGTTCTTCAACAACTTGTACATCAGTAACAGGCTGTGTCTCCTTCACTTGTTCAGTTACCTCAGTTGTTATTGGTTGTGATTGTACTGCTTCTACTGATTCTTTCTGTGCTTCAGTAACTGTCAATTCGATCGTTTCTGACTTGGTGGCGTCTTCCACCGATACCTGAGTCTCCGTTGATTGTTCTTGTTCCTGCGAAATTTGAGATACTTGCTCTGGCTCTTTTTGTTCTGGGATTTGCTGTTGAACTTCTTGTTCACTAGCGACTATTTGTTCAGTATCCTGAGCTACTGGGGCAGGTTTTGTTATTTCTTCTTGGACGGGGACGGGTTGTGCTGCTTCTTGGACAACTGGGATTGGTTGTTGAACTTCTTGTTCACTAGCTACTATTTGTTCTGTATCCTGTGCTACTGGGGCAGGTTTTGTTATTTCTTCTTGGACGGGGACGGGTTGTGCTGCTTCTTGGACAACTGGGACAGGTGATGCTTCTTCTTGTGTCTCAGGCGTAGATTGTGTTACTTTCTGCGAAACAATTACAGATTGTGATTCCTTTAAGTCGCAGGTCGGTTGTTCAACAACCTCTGACATAAGAACTGGTGTAGGTTCTTTGACTTCTTGTGCAACAGGAGCAGGTTGTGCTGGTTGCACAATTTCTTGCGTCACGGTCGTCTGTTGAACGATTTCCTGTTGAACTGACTGTGCACCCGGGGCTTGTATCACTGGAGAAGGTTCAGACGATACCGTTTTTGACATTAGACACCCGTCAGTTTTGTCGATTTGAGTCGTTGTCGTTACTTGTGCCTGTTGAGTAATGGTTGTTACCGCTACAGTACTTGAAGTTTGAGATGTGGTTCCTCGAGTACGTTGTCGCACTCTTTTACCTTTAGTTTCAGTCTTTTGGGTTTGTACGACAACAGGCTGTGCTGCCTGCTGTGTCACCTGAACTTCTCCCATTTGGACAGGGTCTGTTTCTGAAGAAACTATTTTTAAGTCTAGATCTGCGGCAACAGATGATACCGTCTGTGTAGCAGGTATGAAATCATTTGATTTCAGTGGAGATACAACAGGATCTTGATATTTATGACCATATTGTTCTTCGAAATGATAATTGACTAGTTTCAACGGTTTACCCCCAGTCTCTTGTTCACGGACAAGTTGTTTTTGGGCTGGTTGAACTTTGTGAACAATCGGCTGAGACTGAACAACGGGGACCTGTTGTGCCTGTTGTGCCTGCTTTGGCTGATCATCTTGATAATATTCTTGGTAGTGCTTTCTGGCTTGCTGTAGATAATTTTGTTGTCCCGCCGCAGGAGAAAGCACAGACGAGCCTGCAATGTCGACTTGTGACCGTGCCTTAGGTGAACCACCAACTTCCTTACCATCGTACACCTTCGACGCTGCCAGAGTGGAATCAGGTTTTGGTTTCCTTTCTTTTGGAGCAGCATCGGGTGCATCCGGACTGATCACGGCTTCGTCTTTTAGTAAATAATGCTCAGAATATCTGTACGGAGACTGTCCGTCTGCTGTAAAATTACGTGGATTTATTTCTGATAGTTCCTCAAGCCTCCTCCTGCCCTCACTATAAGCTTTACGAACAATTCCCTCCCCAGGGGTACTACCTGTGGGAAGCACCATACCTTCTTCGTCAGCCTCAGAGTAACTGAGGGACTCTTGAAGTATTTTAAAAGACCTGGACTGTACTTGAGGATTTGTGTAACCCCTATATTCTGATGGTTCCTCATAAGCTTCGGTAGTCCTGGTCGCTTGTCGACTGTCGGGTTGGTCTATATTTTTTATTACCGCGGACGCGTTCCTGAAATGCAACAATATTATGTAAATTTGATTATTTTAAACCCAGTTTATTAGCTCAAGTCAAAATGTTGTAACATAAACAAAATAGTGACTTTTACGATACAGAACAAAGAATTTGGCAATAATACGATAGTTGGAAATAGGCAAATAACAATATAAATATACACAGGACATTATCTAGCCTTAGATGTGAATTGTATTACATTAACCAAGCTTTCAAAGTGTCTACTTCAAATTTCATAAGTGAAATTCAGTAATTACTGTAATTTTAATCCGACATGTACATGATCATGCATTAAACCGTATATTCCTTTTTCTCTACTTAGATTTGAAAACATATAAAGATATACGATCAACTGATAGGCTTTTAACTCCATTTCATAAAACAAGAATGGAACTATCATCAGTTCTCAGACAAAATAGATAAAATACTTATGATCAGCTGCTTAAAAGGATTGGCATCCATAAACTAAAACTATAAGTATACTTGACTGTTTGTATACACGTGTATTAACGTGAATAAAGTCGCAAAATTATAATGATAGCTCAAGGTGTTTGCCTAATCTGTTGGAAAGTATATACTAGTAATCATTTCTGTAAACTAATACATTTACTGCTTATCTGCAGCAACATACTGATTTCTGTCTGAAATACGAACATTATTAGATGTATGATACAGAAAGCACTACTATTAATTAATACAACACTAAATCTACGTAAGATTTCACATTTAGTTAGGGATAAAACAATTGTTCGTTTCCGGTTACCTGGCCTACTGTAATTCCCCAGCGACCCTAGATTTCTTGTTAGGCCCATTAGGAGCGATACATACTCTGTCTCACTGTTTACTTTTCCGTCGGCTTTCAAGTGTCATAAAAACATAAAATCCCAACCTACATGTACCTGTCTATACCCCTCTTGTAATGGGTATGGAACCAGAAACAAAACATTTTTTACGGTGAAAGTATCTTATCATTCGGAACATCTTTGGATTGTATCTATTCAGAAACAAACTATTTATCAACGTCAGTTATGCAAGAAACATAACATTACCTGTCAATAGATTGGAATACTTTTATCACATAGTGTTTTACGTCAATACATAGGGTATATGATAATGGTATACCAAAGTATATAGGTCTACAAACAATTTACATGTACACACGACGTAAGCTATATAATCTTGTTATATACATCCTTGGGATTTATCCTATGATTATGTTATTAATGGGAGTAGACGTATTGTGGTTGTTTACACGAGGGACCTACTGTTAGAGATGCTAAGTAGTCACAGACAAACGGCCCTCCGAAACAAAGGCGTAAAATGTTTCTTTCCGGACACCCGACCTACCCTAATTTTCCCCGCGACCCTAGACTTATTTTTAGGCCCAAGAAACAGTACACCCACTTTATCAGTTTTTTACCTTTTTCCTCACACTTTCAGGAGCCAAAATTTAAAAAAAGAATATACCTTATTTTGATTACAAATATAGCATATACAGTAACAAGAACCAAAGATATTTGTACGCCAAAATGACGATTAAAATTTTGTCATCTACATGTACATGTATATAATTATGAAATACAGTACAACCTCTCCAGAGCAGCCCCCTGTAGAGCAACAACTTCTCTATAACAACACCTTCAAAATTTCCCTAAGCTGACATTTACTATAATTTTTACCCCTGTACAGCTACAACCTCTAAACAACGGCCAATATTTGCAGCTCCCACAGTGTGTTGCTCTACAGAGGTTGTACTGTACATGCAAGTATATGAAATACAAGTCAGGAAACTAAACGGACTCTAGTATAGTGTATCATAACGACTGGCCATGGTCCTATTATTGAACTGTTCTAAATGAAAACAGCAGACCCCAATCAGGGCGCTCCGTAGACTTCAAAAGCTGGGGTCAAAATGACCCTTAGCTGATAGAAATGTAATGATTCAACATAATTTTCTACTAAAGTAATAGTAAATTTGACCCTTTGGTTCCAATTCTCAAGAGTCAAAAACCTTACTTTTCAAATTTCAAGAGTCAAAATACCATTTTAAGGGTCAAAGGAGAGCACTGTCCAATGTTATACAATGTAAGAATAGTCTCCTATCTCAAATCTCAATTCCATTCTCAATGTAGCTTGGTTGAAAAGATTTTTTAAAATACGTATTCAGATTAACCAGGCTGTCAGAATAATGCATCATTAATATAATAATATTGTTCTTGCAATATTTTTAACAGTTCTAAAATACATGACATGAGATCTGAGCTAAAGTTTTATACCCTCGGTGCCTGGCTGCCGCGCAACACATAAATTGTTTCATTATTTGTTTGTAGTAAAACTTAATACTCGTTCCACCACGTGTACAGTCTTGAAATATTTTGTCTGAGAATTGCTTCTCACGAAAATTTTGTAAATCGTGCTATACATTTAAAATGAAATTTGAAAAAAAAACGCAAGTGGTTGGGGAAAAAAATAACATATCCACTTAGCCTGTTTATTAGCGAACGTTGCATGGTTCACAGAAATAAGTACATAGTGCTATATAATCATATCTATGGGAAAATTTGAAGAAACACTTTCTCGAAGAATGTAAGATTTATAACTAAAGTGTCAGCATTACAAGGGAAGTTCTTGAAATCTTGGCACAGATAAATTACTTCGAAAACAAACAAAATAATCAATGTCATGTTTTTCGTAAATGTTTGTACGTTAGACAGGACTGATTATATAAACAGATTTGTTGTTTACATAAAATTCATCTGACGGCCTATTGTTATATTATGAATACAATTTTACACTGTCCGTTTTAATTGAAATACTAGTATTATTTCTTGGTATACACTTTTGTAAATACAGTCAAACCTGTGTTAGCGACCACCTCTGAATAAAAGTCATCCTGTATATAAAAGCCATTATTTTAAAACTGTCAATGATTAATTAGAGTAAAAAGACCTCCGAATAAAGACCAACGCCAATAAAAGCCACATTTTTTCTTTCCCAATACGGGGCCTGCATTAATTGTTCACAGGGTTGAGTGTGCAAATATGCTCTTAATATATACACTTGTTGTGTAGCTTATACGGAATGTCATCGGGTGAGTTTTATAGAAATAACTAAAAAACACAGATATGATCCGAACTGGTTAAAACGAAGAGTACTTACAAGGAATGATGAATTATTTAGATGGCAACATAAATAATTTCTAACCTACTGTGTGCAGATAATGCACCATTTATGGTACATTATATTTATTGTAAATTGCAGTGAGCTACGAACTCTAAAGAATGCATAAAATGAAATACAGAGTGATACCATTCTCAATTAAACTGATTTTTAATATTATATAGATGAATGCACATGTGATATAACTAAGCTTTAGATTAGAAAATAATATATATTTGTTTAAGCACCATTGTTTGTAGTTATGGTACGAGGGACACTCGTGGTCGAATGGTATTGTACTAGTAATAACTAGTCACGTAGAATCCTATCAGGGCCATAATTTCACATCTCGGGAATCTTCCAGCCAGCTAGCTTACGGAAGATCGGGGATTCTACCAAGGAGAGCGCCTGGGATCTACGCTGTAATGTCACTATATGACACAAGCTGGCTGTTGGTTCAACGTTTAACGCCAGTGAAATAGTACGGCGTTTAACGCGCAATGCCAGTGAAATAGTACGGCGTTTAACGCGCAATGCCAGTGAAATAGTACGGCGTTTAACGCGCAATGCCAGTGAAATAGTACGGCGTTTAACGCGCAATGCCAGTGAAATAGTACGCCGTTTAAATATGACGTTTAACACCAGTGAAAAAGTGCGACGTTTAACGCCAGTGAAATAGTACGACGATCGACACCAGTGAAATAGTACGACGTTTAACACATGTGAAATAGTACGACGTTTAACGCCAGTGAAATAGTATGCCGTTTAACACCAGTGAAAGAGTGCGACGTTTAATACCAGTGAAATAGTGCGACGATTAATACCAGTGAAATCATGAGTGCGACGATTGACACCAGTGAAATAACAAGAATTATTATACTTATGTAAAAAACAAGTTATGAGTGCTATTGTAGTAATCATAACAAAATATCAGACACTTTTATCTAATTTGTTCATTTAACACATGGTTAAATTGGCATAATTCTGTTTACGAAATTAATCAATTGTGCACAGTGTATGGTGATCGGGTTATGACCTCATTGTTCTCCTGTCATACAAGTTTGATCTTCTTACAAATATTTACATGTTGAACTTCCGATCCAATCAATCTTAATAAAGGTGATTTTAGCCTTAGATTTCATTTATTGTTAGTTTTACAATCATCTCGATTTCTTGTCATTATTTAAATTACAGTCAAACCTGTGTTTACGCGACCATCTTCAAATAAAAGCCACCCTGTAAACAAAGAAATTTTAAAAGCCAACATTGGTAATTGAGATTAAATTGACTTCCGTATAAAGGTCACTTGTCAATAAAGGCCACATTATGTTTTTCCAAAGGGTGTTCTTTGGTGGCAGGCTTGCCTGTATCTCTTATAAAATATTTACGTTGTATTATGTAAAGCAAGGACGGGAACATGCTAGTTTTGCTTATTATCATTCCGAGCATGCTTCAGTCAACTGCTTTTGTATAATTGGCTCTATTTTGGCTTCTGCCATATGTCAAAATATTTCATATAAAATTTCAGCCATTTCATGGATAAATTACATTCTGACCAACTGTTCACCAACTGTTCATGATAAATAAACTCAGTTGCAGCTATATTTATGATCTTGCGTTTGTAATGGAATGCTGAATTCCACGTGAGTTGCGACAGCTCTTTTATAATTATGTTATAGGTTTATCATAGCAAACACTTTTATCTGGCAAAATGCCAAAAAATAAAAAACGAAAACTCGACAACAAAAAAACTACATTGCGATGAAATTCTGGCAAAATCTTGCATGAAGCTGAGCATTGATACTTCATGATAATTGTATCAAATATTCATCCGTACCTATATGCTTGTATCATGACAACACATCAATAAATTTGACATCTTTTTAGTTGCAATGGTACACTATTTCAGCGGCACGCAAACAGTCATTTTAAACAAATGCAACTTTTTCTCTGAAATCTGATGACATTTTTGCTTTTTGCAAGCATCATTGTTAATCATTTTCTATTCTTAACAATATGCGTAAAATTGTGTCAGTAGTATTCATACAGAAAACCCATTTACAAGATATAGAGGGAAGAACGTGTGTTAAATTTACCATGAAAAATAGACTAATGCAGAATTTAATTAATTAATTAACTGATGTAACTATTCTTTGGTGGGTTTAAGAACATTAGAAACATAACAATGAACATAATACTTGCCAAATGTTGGTTCTTTAACGCATGCAATAAAATCGTTTTGTTCGTTTATATTGTTGCAAATAACCGGAAAAGAACGAACATTTTTAAAGACTTGCATGTGGATGCATGTTCGGATGTGTGCCAGTAGACAGCGTGATCACGGATAGATGCTTTGAATGGCAAGTCTAACAGACTTAATGTATCGTTGTAGGTTCAATTAAAATGCGTTTTCTTGGATACAAAATCGGATACAGTGCAGAACAAGATGAATCAATTGTTGCGTGGAATGTTGGATCAAAGACCAAACATATTTGTGTCATTAATAAACCACTTATTCCCCAAGAACTAAGATAGTTGGGAAAGTAACCAAGACTGATAAGATTTGACAGAGAACAAATCACATATTGATGCATTTATCCAAATTATTTGTGGCCAAGAATATCAAATCATATGGTCTAGCATAGTGTGATATTACCAGGTAATACATAGAACTCTGTGTAATTACAATGTACTTCAACCTTCCATCAACAGAGCGTATTTCTATAAAACTGACATAAGGTCATCGCATAATTTGAATTCAACAGAATTTAGCATTTGAAAGTGTCTAACCCAATTCTGCCAAATTGACGCGGAAGGAAAAAGTAGTCCCACGTTGTTCGGTTTGGCACGAAGCGTCGCCGCATTGAAAACACGATTAGACTTATGGCGGCTATCGCCTCGCATACAAAAAGGTCTTCCAATAACAAGACTAGCTTTCGAGCTAACGTAGCAAATACACGTTCTCGGATGTATTTGGGTTTAAAATGATAAATTTCAAGACAACACAGCACGCATCAGGTTTAGGGCGGTATGGTATTTTGTTTTACCGACGTCACTAAACAACTTACCTTTGGACGATAAGGTCAAGTTCATTCCCTGCTCGGATAATTTCCATTTTTGCTTGTTCATGACTCATGTTGTGTGCTTCAACTGGTCCGATAGCAAGAAGGCGATCTCCAACGAGTAGTCCATACCTACTTGACAAACTTTTTCCGTTCACCTGGAAAATGAAAGTACAAAGCATTAATGACCAGATTAAAATGGGAATAAACGTACAAATCCCGTTGTGTTACACTGACGTACTGACAGGTACTAATGTCCATTAAATTTAGTGGGACACTTGCTCATTTCTATTAAATTTAGTGGGACACTTGCTCATTTCTATCAAATTTAGTGGGACACTTGCTCATTTCTATTAAATTTAGTGGGACACGTGCTCATTTCTATTAAATTTAGTGGGACATGTGCACAGTCTATTAAATTTAGTGGGATACATTCTTGATTTATTGAAACTGACGAAATATCTTCTCATGAGTTCTGTATAAAAGTTGCATTTACACGTCCTAGAGCATAATATTTAATTACACAGTAAGACACTCGGTTACAGGGGGGGGGGAGGCTCTGTATTAGACTGGTTATTGTCTCTGACGATTAACCACCAGCCCTAATCGCTGTCAGTTCGAATCCCACCCAGAACCAAACATCATATATGAGGAAGCTGTCAGTGGTTCTACCTAAGTGTTAGCCTGGGTTTTTCCTCCACAGTAAAAGCTGGAAAAGTAGCCAAATGTATGACCCTTGCTGGCGGTGCGACGTTTAAACCTTAATGAAACATCATATACAGATGTAGCAAGCATAAATTAATTACCAGTTAACATAATACATAATATTAACCGTGATTGTGATAAACCTTTTCACACAAACGTGTTCATGAACTGGTATAATACATTGTATAATATAATTAAGTTATACTGTCAAACCTGTGAACAAAGGCCATTCCTGGGACAGACAAAATGTGACCTTTATTGACAAATGACCTTCGGAGGTCAATTAAAGTTGTCCTAGATCATCACTGACCGGTTTTCATTGAATGGTCTCTATTCACAGGGTGGTCTTTATTCGAAGTCGTCTGCAAACACAAGTTTACTTTCTGTGCAAATATATACATGTATATATATATTGTACAAGACTTAATTTACTGGACAGGTGTGTTGTAAGTACACAGCACGTGGATTATATCTTTACTTCATCTGTTTATAACGAGCTAATCTATTAGCTAAATGAACTGCTCAATTTTATGGGCGAAAATTGTTATCGTAGCGTAAACACGCAACCTTTCTCACTGTTTAAGTGAAGATTAACACTTCCGTTTGTTTTCTATCTGTTGATATTTTCAAGAACTCATCAATTGTCTCCTTCATTCTTGCTGTCAGATAAGTTAACAATAAACTTTCAGTGTGTTCATACTGTTTAGATCAATGTATTATCTCCAACATTTTAAGCATTTTAAAACGTATTATTTCTATCAAGGTGCGGAGAACACATTTTACTGAGAAAATAAACACGCCAAGTTCCCTCCCACAATACATTTAACATCGAGATTTCCAGGTCGATTACATTTAACACTAACTTATCTTATTCGTTCGGTTGAAGTTTTTATCCTAATTATATATTCAATACCTGTAAAGTCTAACTTGAAATAAACCTTCTTGAAGTTATCAAATAGTCAAGAAACACTTTATTTCACCGCCTAAAGTATAAATGTTAATTGCCATGGCGATAAATTCTGGTTTGATCCTCGAATGGTTTTAGTAAACTAGTTAAATGAAATGATAAAATAACGTAAACAGTCAGTAGTACATGTCTGCACTATTGGTACCTGCTTATTCAACTTACCAGGAAAGTCTCGGTTTGAATTAAGTTGTATACCCATAATGTTCAAAATTAGTACGTCAAACGGGAGCGGAAAGATTTTGGGAACTTTCTAATTTAAAGAAATTTCCAAGATACAAAATGATTTACCATGGGATACATTAAAACTGACCTTTGATTTGTTATCGCTTTAAATTTGAATTGAAGTCTATGGTATAAGCCAATTTTTTCGAAGATTTAAGAAAATGGAAGATCCATTTCAGAGAAACTCACGGTAAAAAATGCAATTACACGTTGCATGTACCAATTTAATTTGATATAGAAAAATATTGACCACCATGCAATGTACATATTCTGAAATTGATATTTTCCTATTTTTCATAAAGGGCAACAACTCTTACCAAAAAATCAAAATGTGTCGTTAATGAATTGAATTGTCTAAGGCAACTACTGTGTATCAAAGAAATAACGACAATAGGACAGTACTGTTTTATAACCATTTTTAAAAAGCATTAAGCAGATACGTAAAATAAGCGACGTACAATTGTATTATGGATATAATATCTAAATATTCATATCTACAAGGAAGTCAAATGTTTTACTAGTAATTAATATAAGAAACAGTATTAACAAATACAACCAGAATTATCATGCATCATTTTTCTAACAAATCCAGCTTTCACAAGACTTTCTGGAAATGTACCAGTGTGTGAATGACATTGCGGTTACAGAGGCCAATAATACATACTGTCAACGTTCTTATAAATCTATGAATGACGATATCAAACTTCATACGAGGGTTGTCGCAGAAAGTCGTAGACATCGTTTGTTTATTACGTTTCTACTTCAATTTTAGAATGATCTCTCATTATGGCCATTGTCTGCGAATTTCTAGGACAAGCCTCGTATACCGTGTTATTGACACTGATATTACAAAACCATGTCCTACATCGACCATTTCAAAGTTAATACAGATCAATTATTTGTACAAATTATTGAACGCTTTGTAAATACATGTATAGTAAATTGTGTGAATGATTAACTTCTGTTATGAAAAGTATAACCAACCTAGTTTAAATAATTAAACATAAGTATGTGAAAATACAAACAGTGTAAAAAAGCCGTTATATTATTCCGTATGAAAGCGAAGACGTGCAGTGCAGAATTTATATACTCTTTGTATTTAAAGTAGATTTATCAAGATTCTAGTGTTTATCTTATATTATAACTAAATAAATACATAGACTAAACACCGGTATCTTGTTAGAAACACAGTCTGGATATGTCCGGGTTCTGTCATCGAGTTATCAACCAAGTAAACTCGAGATATCGTGCGTCTATTCCCGTATCACATACTGACCGGGCGAAATATAGAACTCAACATCCTGCTCATGTGATATGGTTTTACATTAAACAGTTCTCTATCTACGTGATGCCATATCTTATTTTATATTAAAATATTTTATCGAGATTACATCTGTAACACAATATTTAATCAGCTGCTTGTTTTATGAGACGCGGATATAAAACCAGCAGGTTTGTAAGATAAATAAACAGCAAATGTATGCAATTTTGGTAAAGAAAAGATGTTTTAATGCTAACCACGCAGTGTTTAAGTATCATGTCACATGCATACGAATAAAATATGCAGAATTTGCTAATAATTTTCGGTTGATGCGTAAAGTATGTTAATGGTCGTTTTACTCTAGATATATGTGAAATAGTTGCGCTATATGTTGTTGTAGTATCTTATTATCACCAGCTAATAAACGAATATCAAATTAGACAAATGAACAAGAATAAGGCCAAAACTGAGTAGACCGGAAATTGGAATAGTGACGTATCTATCTACATGTATATAAAAAGGAACAAAATACAACATTTTTGCACTGATAAGGTAATTAGTGTTTAGTTGAACCAGTCTTGTGGCAGATCTATGTACATTAATTATATGCAATCAGCGTACTGATGTATGTTCCATAAACGATTAAAGTAATTATCAGACTAGGTCGTAGATATACTAGGTATACATCTGGCTTATCTGTGATATCAACTTATATGTAATTATTTACGTACCTCGATGAATGAACACTTTGATCATATCATGCGGGAAAGTATGTGGCTCATGTAAATATAATAGGTCGTAATTCGGTTAAACATACAGCCAAACCTGTGTTAGCGACCACCTCCGATAAAAGGCCATCCTGTTAACAGAGGTCATTGTTTTAGAACTGGCATTGATTATTTAGAACAAGCTGACCTCCGAATAAAGACCACCTTTCAATAAAGATCACATTCTATCTTTCCCATTAGTGTCCTTGGTTCACATGTTTGACTGTATATATATGCCAGCGTGATTGAATTTAAATGAGCTATTTTGAACCAATCTAAACACATTTACTTTATATTCGATACAAAGTAAACACCGTGTGTCAAGACACATGACACGAAGGTGTTTCCCTGTGTGACAGGCTGAACTGGTAGGGAGGTGGGAGCGGTATTAATTACAAGAGTCAATTGAGCTGTCTTGTCGACAAGAACAGGTAATTAGAAATGAAGAATGACTTAGATACCTCCTAGGTCGTTGGTACAAATGAACTCTAAATACCTACTTGACTTAAGTATATTGTACTTTAAGCAAACATAAACAATTGATATTATGCGAGTAATATGTGGACAAATTTGCTAGGAAAATCCACACACGTTAATTTATTGCTGCGGATGACACGTGAAACATTACGGCAAGTTGCGGCATCGCTCGGTACATGCCACGATGGTTCAAAGTTTATAAACAGATTGATATATCAAGTCAGAATGAGTAAACTTCTTGAGATCTCAACTTTGCCTCTCAAGTATTGAGGTGAAAGTTCAAAATATGTCGACCTATTCCGGTACTTCACAGGGTTTGACGTCACACCAACAGACATGGTCATTTTGGCGATTTTCAGCTTTAAAGATAAATGAATACACCAGGCGACCTAGGTAGATGTAAAAACCTTCCTTAGATTGTAGGACAGAATTCTCACTTGTGAAATTTGGTCCCGGTAGGATTTGAACTTATTTCAGTAATCGAGGAGCTAGTGATTACTCGTCAGAGACTATAACCTCTCAACCACGATGGCCACATGCGTATTTCAGGCACAGTCATAAAAGATATGTTTAATCACGAGATTAAACGGAAAATTAAATACAAAACACCGACAAGCATAATATGTATCCTATCTAGTTTATGCTACCTAAGGCATTTAATGTTCCGATTTGCAAATGGACACCATATTTGATATATATGACTACCATACAAATCACGGTGTCTTCAAGGCTATTAATTAATGTTCATAAACCGAAATAGGACACGAAGAATTATGCAACCTATATAAGAAGCTACATCTAGATTTAACTATATTTTGATATTGGTTTATTTTCGAAAATACAAAAAATAACTTACGTGTTGGATATATAATGGCGAACCATATTCATGCCCCCCTTGCATTCGAAATCCCCAAGGGGTGCCAGTGGCGCCTCTCCTTAATCTCACAGAAACGACCTGTTCCTGGGACATGATTAAATTTCAATGTTACAAAAATAAACCCACTGAATTAAAAATATCCACACACTTTTAGCAGCACTACACTTGATCCGAGGATGCGTCCGACCGTACGTCCAAACTGAGACGCGCTCGTGGTGATTTTTGTACGAAACACTAGCTACCTGTACGAATGTTCTACGCGAACTAACGGCAGCAGATAATATAGATACATCTGAGAGACAGATTATTATACATATCTTCCTAGGTTTGAGTGTAGGTGTATGTACGATATAGATCTTTGGAAAAGCTATAGGTAGGTATATAGTGTTTACGAACTATATACTGCGAATATAACGTTTAGTGCTGTTACTTCAAGTATAAACTGTATTGTGTACTATACTACAAGGTTTAAGACTAAACTTCCGATATTTTATGAATCACAAAGCATTTTAAGTGATACTCATTAAGGAATTAGTCTTGCGCCTTAATTAAAACATTTTGGTGAATGACACTACGTAAACGAACTTTGTATTTCATAATGACGTCCATCTACTCACACTATCAAATATTTTGGTAATATTTCAACAAGTACTTTTACAAGTGCTTAAGTGAGTAATGTGTCAGTTATTGTATTCTATTGTACTACTCATTAAGTGTTTAATAGTGGATGTTCAACGGTTGCAAAATTGTGCTTAAGTACATGTATACTCAAACCAGTGTGTTAGCGGCCACCTCCTAAAAAAGGTCACCATGTGAATGAAGGCCAATCCTTTAGAAAACGGCATTGATTATCAGGTTTGATATTATAATGTTTCATAAATAGAATAAAGTCCAAGATAAAAATCTCAAACTTAGTTTGCAATAGGGCGAATATTGTGTTATTATTATGTTTGCATTGTCGTATACAAATGGTGTGTTGGGGATCTAAAACTTATCGAAACTACATGACTTTATTATTGATCATATAGTATTGCTAATTGATATAACTCGCTATCGTCGACTTCAAAATCACTATTTCGTTCATAGCAAGACTTCTACATAAGCACGACGAGAATTGATATTGAACGTCTTCCACTTCTATACTAGCGTTTATTTTCCCATCTCAACGATATTCATGTGTTCATGCCAGGCTTTGCCTTTAATTTAAGCTACTGTAGAAAACACTAAATATATACGCCAGTGTACAACTTCAGTCAGAAGTTTTGACTAGTACGTAGTAGCTCTGGTTCTATGGTTAACTTATCAAAGCATGGGCTAAATCATTAATGTTAATGGAACTTATCAGTGCAAGCAAGGCTTCTGTTCAAACAGAGTGGATTACATGATAGTATTTTGCTGAGATACCATTGGCTCGCATGACCGGGTTGCTAATATAACGCTGTTTGAGTATCATATTTAAGTAAATGACATCAACACTAATAGCGTACACATTTCATATTTAAATGTAGGTTACAAACTCGCATAAATCAAGGAGTCTTTTGTCATGATATATATTTTTAGTTATAGGGTTGAATAAACATGTAATTAGTTTGACAGAAAATGTTAATTTGGTTTAATGCACATGTTTTAAAAAATCTAACTTGTCACTCAAAACTTTTTTTCCAACTTTTCAATTCCACATTTCTTTCAGTTAAAACTATAGCTTTATACTGAATATCTAGCTATTTTAGAGGGGAATGGTTTGAATGATAAAACGAATATCTTAAATAAAAAAAGCCTCGCGATATAGCGGTGTATTTATCTACAGGTCTTTGGTTAAATAGAGCACTATAAAGTATGAGATAACAAAACTTAAAAGGAGTCATTCTTATAACAACTGGCACAATTTAATTGCTCATGATAGGAAGTTTTCACGCACGGATCACATTAATAGTCGGGAAAGTTCCTTACAAATTAGCAGATGATTGCAGAACATGTTATATCTATGCAGTTTTCAAAGGAAATAAATATGCTTATTATTGCATTAATCGCTTGAACACAACCTACATTCACAATGAACAACTAATTGTGCTCGGTAATATTGATTAGTTAAAGCTAGGTTTGAATGTATGTCTTTTATAAATTAATCATGAATAGATCATGTATGGGTACAAGCAACTGGCAGCTTTGGTGTACTGACTGAATATAATATGTAACTTGAAGTTCTAAAAGAACATGATTATAATAATAGACTTACGACAATAGGGAAAGTAGTCTTCCATGAGTCAATAGATGAATAGTGAATAGAATAAACAGAGAGTCAATTATTAAAATCTTCGTAATGTGAAAACATTTAATCAATTGTGTTAATTGATATAAATATCTAAAATGAATACAATGTACTACGTTCCACTGTTATCTTGTTGTTGTTGTTTTTTGGCCCGAAATACTTGTAGCTGAAATCAAGGCCTATATATACTGTTACTAGTTGCAGTCTGAAAGTATACATATATATATATAGTAACTGGACAGTAGGTACTTAAAGCTTCATTTGCTTTTTTACATAGAAATATGTCTTAAATTGTCAGAGAGACTGACTTTTATTTGCAAATAAGAAAACATTCCGAAAATTTCTTTTTTTGATCACGACGAACATATAGAAATGTAGCACAGTATCTTTTTTCAATGATATTGCAAAAAAGCATCTGCATTTTTTTACGAGATGTGGCTATAAAAGGACTTAATGAAGATATTGTTTTAGAGCAAATAAAATATATTTATTATATTTTATTATCATTTTATATATAATTGTTCTGTATTACTCAGTTCAAAAAGCTCAAGCACCTAAAAACACGTGGTCGACGTTTGCAGACAACATAATTATATATAGGCTGTATTGTATCTATAAGTTTCTTACATAATGATACCCGTTAGACACAATTAATATGATTGATAGCAGCTTGAAGTAAGATATGATCAATAGTGAAGACAGAATTTTCATCTGTTTACTGGTTCAGACTTAAACTGGATAGTATGAAATAATAGCAAATTAGGTTATTTTTTTAAAAGTTTTTTCACAGGGGGTTACCATCCTATCAACAGTCAAATGTCATTTGGTGACTTTCCCGTTTTTTAACAGGGAAAGAAGACCCAAGGCGTACGCTTGGGTAGAACCACTGAAATGTCTTAAGAAAGCTGGATAGCTTCCTCGCCTGTTTGTTTGTTTATATAAAGTTTTACACCCCTTTTCAACAGTCAAGAGCCATATGAGGCGGACAGTTCACCCAACCATCGCTCCTTGGAAGAACCAGTACTAGACACCCATCCTCCGTAAGCAACTCCCTACTTTCTCACATAAAGAGACAAAGTCGGTAGCTGGGCTCAAACCCACAACCCTCTATCACTGAGAGGTTACAGTGATTTGAAATCAGCGACCTTAACCACTCGACTACGGAGGCAGGCTTCCTCACATGTGAAATTTGGCCCCAGGTGACATTCAAACTCAAAGCAGTGAGGGGCCAATATTTACATATCAGTGACCGTAATTACTGTCATTGGGGCTGCTGGTCACTTTGTAAGCATCTAACAACTTTAAAAACTGATTCAGAGGTGGGTGACTACTGGATGTTAAATCCCCAGTCTAATTGTTGGGGAGAAACATATTGTGTGCAACTTGATTAATATTTAATCACAGACCAGCACATTGATATAACATAGTCTTATTTAAGACAAAATAACAATTATTAATCTAAACAAATTCGTCTTTCATCAGTTTGTGTATACTTAAATGATTTAATCTATTACTGTTTGCAGATAAGTGGCTGAAATATATTCCACCAGCCAGCTTTTTAATTTTATCTTGCTATTATATTACATGTATATGTCTATACAACCACACTCAGCAGATCAGCTGTCCACCACAATACTATTGTCAAGATTATCTTTCTTGGTGTTAAACAAATCCTTACAGACACATTCAATGATGCTAAATCACAATTTATAACTAGAGCTGTCACAGAGGTGACTTATTCCCCCGCCGTCGCATTGACACTAATACTGCAATAGCACACTATATGGCTATGTTCAGGGGAACATAACTCTGCAATGAGTGAATCGCTGGGCATGAAAATTGTGTCTTGCACATCTACACTTGATGGTGATAACATATTTCAAGTTTCATTGCAATAGCTTAAAAATGTGGAAGTAGTTTGCTCCACTAACTTTATGCGGACGGACAGACCTACCAACTGACAGAGTGACTCCAATGTACCCCTGCTCAAACTTCGTTTGTGTGGGTATAAAAATATCACGTGACTATACAGTCAAACCTGAGAACAAATGCCATCCATGAGAGACAATATGTGGCCTTTATTTACATGTGATCATTATTTGGAGGTAATTTTGTTATAAATAATCAAGGATGGTTTTTTAATGTATGGCCTATATTCAGAAGTGGCCACTGTTTGACTGTAATTCAAGAAAACAAGAGGGCCAAGATGGCCCTATATCGCTCACATGACAATCACTGTTCACTCATTAAAACATTGTTTTGAACCAGTGACCTAGTTTTTGACCCCAGACGACCTATGTTCGAATTTGTCTTACATATCATTAAGACAAACAGTCTGACTAGGTTTGTTGAAGATACGATCAAAATTTGACATTTACAGTGTTAATAAGGTTTTCCTAAGATTTTACCTTGTGACCTGGTTTTTGACCCTAGGTGACCCATATTTGAACTTGTCTTTAATATCATTAAGACAAACAATCTGACAAGGTTGGGCCAAGTTCCAATCAAAACCATGACATTTAGAGCTTTTACAAGATTTTTACCTAAGATTTGACCTTGTGACCCAGTTTTTGAACCCGGCTGACCCATGTTCATCCTTGACCCACATATCATTGAGGCAAACATTTTGACAAGGTTTGGTGAAGATCCAATTAAAACTGTGACATCTACAGTGTTAACAAAGTTTTCCTAAGATTTGACCTGGTGACCTAGTTATTGACCCCAGATGACCCATATTTATACTTGACCGTTATATCATTAAAACAAACGATTTGACAAAGTTTGGTGAAGATCCAATAATAACTGTGAAATCTACAGTGTTAACATGGTTTTTCATAAGATTTGACCTAGCGACCTAGTTTTTGACCAAAGATGACCCATGTTCGAACTCGTCCAAGATATTATGAAGACAAACATTCTGACAAGGTTTCATGATCATCCAATCAAAACAGTGACTTCTAGAGTGTTCACAAGGTTTTCCAGCAATTTGCCCTAGTGACCTAATTTTTCTACAGAAATGACCCATTATCAAACTTGACCTACATATTATTAAAATAAACATTCTGACAAAGTTTCATGAAGATAAAGTCAAAACAGTGATTTCTAAAGTGTTCACAAGGTTTTCCCTTATTTGGCCCTGGTGACCTAGTTTTTGACCCCAAATGGCCCAATATCGAACTCGTCCGAGATTTTGTTGATATTAACGTTCTGACCCAGTTTTGCTAAAATTGAGCCAAAAATGTGGCCCCTAGTGTGGTCACAACAAAAAGTTTGACGACGCACGACGCCGGACGGAGAGTGATCCTAATAGCTCACTTTGTCACTTTGTGACATGTGAGCTAAAAACTATTAATCAACAAAATAAGTGACTGAGTGAATAAATGAAAACATTAAACATTTATAGTATATTTCATTATTGATCAACTTACAGTATATTACTAAAATACACAGGTATAAGCACAGAAGCCTTACTTGTACTTGAAATAATCATCTGTTTACATACTTGCATACTGTCTAATATAAGCATGCAATGTAGAATTAAATCACTATATACAAAGTAGTAATGTCACACAAAGAACACCATTATGTGTTCAATTAAGCCACTAACATATGATTGGCCATTTTTATAATAATTCTGTACCATTTCAACAATGAAGAAAGTCGATCATAATTAAAACTACAGAGGCATACAAGCTAGTTTTTGAGACAAAAAAATTGAGTGGTTTCACTAATTTTCATAGCTGAATTAATTTCACAGATTTGGTAGCAAAGCTTGTCCACAAATTTAATTCTCCGCAAATAAATATTGTAATCTCTGCATAATTCTCATAAATTCATAGGTTCAATTGTAAATGGCCAGAACATTCTGTAAGTATTCTTTCAGTAAAACATTCAGAAATTCATTAAAAATTGACAATATATTTTTTCTTTAAAAACTCCTTATTCATGAAGTTTGTCTCTGCCAAGAACAGATCAATGAAAATTGAGTCTAAAGAAAATAAATGAAACCACAGTAGTTATAACAATTTTGTGAAACAGTCAATTAATTACAATATGTCTATGATATACAACTGTGTCAAAAAGACCTCACAAACTAACTGTAATAATTTACCCAACCAAAGAAAATTTGTAGAGAATGGAACCAACAAATAATTCATATGATCTATGAACATAGGAGTTAAAACTCAAGTACATGAAATGTTTTAAAACGTGTTATTCTACAAACAGAGCTGAGCAAAAGAGGTTGATGCAAATATCATTCAAGGATGATATTTCAAAAAATAGACAGACATTTAAATAACAGTTGTTTTAATAGGTACAAATGTAGTTCTAACAAAACTCCATAATTTAGTTCTTCGGAAGGTTAGTTTGGTGAAAACCTATCAATTTGACCTTTATGTAGGGTCATTCATTATATATGTACATGTAGATCTTCAAAATCTTCACTTTAGTTCACCCAGATGATCCATGTGGAAGCAGTAAAAAAAGATGAGGTATACTGTGTAAAGCTGCTTTAAGCAATTTTGTCCTGTAAACTCGAGTCTATTGGATCCCATCATATAGTTCTGGAAGACCAGTGGTCCGATGAACAAGTGAACTAACAAACACTATCTCATATCATGTTGTGAATGAGCTCCTTAAAGCAAATATTACTTCAAAATAAAAAAACTTATCCAAAAATAGAGATTGTCCAACAATGTACAATAATATTACACAACCTAGAACATTTTATACAAACGTAACACCTAAGATGGCACATTCAACTAAAATACAATGCAAAAACACAAAGTATCTACAATTAAACCTTATTTATCCAAAATCATAGTATTATCTGATTAAGATTTCCATTCCTGAACCCCCTTCTATAAAATTCAATGTAAAAACCTGCTCATTCATTATCAACTATTTTAAACCTGGTGTTGCCTGTATTAATTATTTGGTCCTTACAAGAAGTTACTTAGAATTTATTTTTATTGTTTACTACAAAAAAAATCTAATAAAGTATGCATTTGTTTCCTAATGATAAAATTGAGGACATGTGGATAATGTTGTTTACATATACATGTAGATCAAAGCCTTAGGTGGTATATATCAGCATACAAATGTATTGAATTACAGCATGTAAGTATCAAACAAACAAAGTCCTTGATTTCATATGCATTGTGCACCTATAACAACCCTAAGTTGAAAATAAGATATACAGTAAAACATGTGAACTAAAGCCACTCTTTGGAAAGACACTGTGTGGCCTTTATTGGCAGGTGGCCTCTATTGGAGATTGTGTTGTTCTAAATAGTCAATGATAGTTTTCAAAAGAATGCCCTTTATTTTGGAGGTGGCCACGAACACAGGTTTGACTGTAAATTCAAATCTAAAAGACCAATAGTTGCAATAAAAAAACAAGTTGAGCATTTGATAATGCCATTAACTAAGAAATATAACTATTTGTAAAAAAATGAAAAAAAGACTGGGCGTATGGGGCTAACCCTGTGTAACAATATAAAATGATGGACTCAATCTGAACCATGGAAGAAAACTTATGGTAAGTCAAAAACACACTGCATAAATTAAACACTTGATGAATATATGAGACACCAATGCATTCAGCAAACTCCTTCCTCAGCATTATTTGAACCAATCAAAGTGGTGAAATCACTTTACAGACACAGCCAATTTCTTGTATTAACTTCTCACCAAGTGAGCACACCAATGTGAACATTTAAACATGTATAATACAGACAACCTTTATGATCAAATGAAGAGAAGGCTCAAATTAACAATTTGTAGGACAATATGGATTATACCAAATGATTCTTGATTAATAACTGCTTCACTTAAAAAAACTGGTACAAACCAAAGAGTCTACATAACTAATTTTGCTACACACAGTGTAACTAAATTTATTAAATAACAAACGCAACAAATGTTTGTATAAATAAGAAAAATAAAATTAAAACATATATCACAGTTATAAGCTAATATAAATAGTATCATCTAAACTGGTAAACAGATATACTTCTTTCTGGGACATGTGTAAGATTTAATGACTGAAACCTGAAAATACACAAAAAGAACATCTTATACACAGAATGCATACACCAATATAGATTGAAAGAAAAACTAAACAAACATTAGCATCTAATTGAATATTACAGAAACACAATTTTGATGAAATTTTAAATTTTGTATTAGAGAATCATACAATTTTAACATTTGCCTGTGCTGATAAAAACTGATATCAGACATTATGTACCCAAGGAGACTACAGTGTGAAATGACAGAACTTACAACAATCTGCATCAACTTATAAATGACATCAAAAAATAAATGTAACTTAACAGCTTGCATTTACGTTGACAAGGACTTATATATAAATATACATACATGGATTCGCAGCTTCCGTATTAGTAGTTAGAAGTAATCAAATCCTGCGGAAGTAAGGTGAATCAAGAGGATTTCATGCTCATGTTTACAACAGTAAAAATATCAGTGATTATCCGAATGTTTAATTCAGGAGACAGAAGGATAATATTAAATGTCCGTCATGTTGGAATTCGAAATGATCGATTATTGATGCCTTTTTTCAATAATGTGGATTTTCAGTGTATCTTTACGAAGCTTTTTGCATACCAACCAATTTCCTGTGTCCGCTTGCCAGAGTTTTCTAGTATATTTAAGTTTAAACACATTATTGGCTTGGAGCTACGGCTCCAAGCCTTACTATTGTTTTCGGTTACAGTTGTTCCCTAGATGCTGGTAGCTGTAATGCGAAAGCTGGGTACAAGTGCGCAAAAATGTTAGGAGTCCGGCGATTGGTTGAGAGATGTATGTTAACAGTCCGGTGATTGGTTTACGCTCTCCGTGTGAATCGGTATCACTTGGCTTGAGTGAACCAACTTCATTGTGCTAGTCTATTATGAAATCAGGGTGTTTCACTATATAGATCGGTTTGTTCTATTAACATTAATTACACGTAAAGGTACATATCTTAAAACTGTCTAGAATGTTTTCTGTTACTATGTACATATGTTTAAATCAATTATTTTAATCATTACTGAAAGACCTATTAGCGGAGGATTGTTCAAGAGAATTTAAGGAAGCCCCTTCTATAATGTAACCTGCGAAACGCTATTGCCGCCAATAATTCTGTCACGTGATCTTGATGTACACATTTGCGAGTCCATTGTAAAATCGGAGTGTGTCACTATAAATCGGCATGTTCCATCAACCGTTATGACACGAAAAGATTAGATATTTTAACGCAGTCTCAATCTTTTTACTTTACTAGCTCTCTGTTTAATTATCAACATCATTGGATTAGTTAATTTAATGAAATACACCCCTACTATAATTTAACTTGCGAAACGCTTTCTCTGATGCAATTTTGCCGCCAATTCTGTTGTTATTTACGAGTGCTTTGGAACAGGTCAGAACGTTTTTCATTTTGCGTATTTATTTATTACCTGGATATAATCAATAGATTTTAGGAAAATATTTAGTACGACCAATTTTACACCGCGCAGAGGTCTAGAGATTTTTTTGTATGACATTGTTCTCTTCTCAACACGAACGAATCCTATGCTTTATTATATGTTTCATCAATGTATTTGTTCGATGTTAGATTGCTAATTAGTAAATGAATTACGAGGCAGTACCCTCTATTTATGCATTCTAGTACTTCTAGTGGTGTCCTACCTCCCCCCCCCCCCGTGTTTGTATGTGTCTTTGACGATGATACGTATACGCATTACATTGCAGTTCATCGTCAAACCAACTTGTTCTTTAAAAGCTTACAAAATGAGTTCGTATTCCTATTTAACGCACATATTTCCGTAAAACATGTGTACGGTACGATGAATTACAGTAAAATCTATCAACATGACCAAAAATATACCTTCAACGGGCGAAAAATATCGAATATTTTGCCGATGTTTCAGACTCCCTGTTGACTTTGAAAGAGGACAATTCCATAACTAAAATGGTCAGCAAGACGAAATAAAATGAACCAATTTTAATTATGGTATTAGAACTAACTTTTATCAGCAACAACCAGCCAAGCCTTTCCTTTTTAAAAGGAAACTTTATTTTAGCTATTTTTAGCAGTTGCGAATCCATGTATGTATGTAAGTCCTTGACACTGATAAACATTAATTTCTTGTTACTCAGTAGTTACTTGTAACTCAGATTTTTGTAACTTTGTTTTACATTACAAGGAACAGTATCACAAACTGAACATCCTTTTATATCAGAGATACATGACAAGTTTTAAACTGAAAACCAAAACTTACCATTCAGAACTTCTGTGATAATAATAACCTTCAATAGTTGCAGTAGATTTTTGAAAACATATGTAATAAAACCCAGCAAAAGACGCCCCATTTATATCTTTTATAGTATGATCTGGCACTAAGAAATGTTCCTGAAAATACAAGTCATATAAAAACCATTAAACCAATTAAACAGTGTTAAGCAAACTTTCAGTCTGTATCATTCTATTTTTATCAAATTTGTCTAAGAAACTTCAAAGTCTACATCACAGTAAGATATGGCAAACAAAACAAAGTTTTATCAGTGTTCAAACAAATTTTTTAAAGCACTAGCCCGAACTGTATAATTTATGGACTATTGAAAATAGGCAATTTACCACTAGCCCGAATACACAATTTTGAGAAAGTTCACTAGCCCTAATAGAAATTTACTAGCCCCGGGCTGTGGGCTGGTGGGTTAGTGTGAAGACAGTTTTATGTTTATATTTAATACTCCACGATTAAATTCGTCATTCAGGAAAAAAAAAACAGGTACATTTGTATTTGGTCAACATTGAAGATTACAAAACATTCTAAATCTACATGATCATAATGACTTAATATTTTTGGAAATAATTACTTACTTTCCATCTCATGAAGACAAAATCTGTAGTTTTTAAATCTTCATAATCAAATTTATCGGAGTTGAAATTCTTAAACTGATAAAATGACAGAAATTTTCCCTGAAAATAAAAAGGAGTCAATGAGTGTTTACTTGTTTATTGTCAATTACACATTAAATTGCATTTATGAACATATTTAATAGGTAGTAATGAATAACAATGATGATCTGCAGGTATACATTTACGACAAGCATTTATAAACTATTGTTTGATAAATCCATATAGTAAACTTAAATAAGAAAATTTAATATTCTCCATTCCTACAAATGCTAATCCGTCTCGGGTATGCTCACATGTAACACAATGAGTACACACGGTCACAAATTATGGCCACAATTCAGCTAGAAACAGAATAGAAAAACACCTACAAATATTATTTTAATAAAACAATGTGAACCACTGATCCAGATTCCAATGGTCTGAAGAAACAACTAATTGTGAATAAGAAATGATTCTGCAAAATACAATAAAATTCAATGAAGATATTCATTATATAGAATATTTTACATTTTTATTTTTTCATGTGAACAGTTTTTTTACCCAATGTTTACGGTCAACCTCTTCATCAGCATCCCATTTTCGTGTCAGAAATGGATGCTTTTCGCTAATTATTTCGCCATCGAAGAAAGTTGTTAATGTTGGATATTCTTCTGTAAGACCTTTTATTTTTAAATAACCACAAAGAAAGGATGCATTCATATCCACATTCTGAAATGAACATAAAAACTATCAGAATGTCACATATTTGTTACACACAAATAAGTCAACAAAGGCCAATTATTTTCAATACTTGTATAGTATACATCATACTTTCACTTTCAAACTATGCGACTCATGGTCTTTGAGACCTTGTTAAGAAATGGCCGAAGAATCTCGTTGGTATTTTACTTAGCATGAGCTTCAAATTTAAACATGCATTTCAATCACTTGCAAGGTATTTGAAGGATTAAGCGTATACAGGGCGACAATAATAATAAAATCGGCACTTGAGACTCGACACATTTAGCTATGATGAAACAATGCAATGTTTTAGATGTATGATAGTGAAATGTCTTTCAAACAGCCATGTGTACCTAAACATAATTAACCTGTACATTTGAAGCCTTAATATTTTAAAGGAAGGGAGAAAATTGACACATCAAGGAGCCATAAGCAAATATAAGCCGGTTCGCACCTGTAGCACAACTTCAACATCATAACAGTTTCCTTTGCTCTTTTGGTGTCCTTGGAAGCGAGAACCATTATAAAGCAGAGAAGTAGCTACACCTGGTTGCACAGCATTGACAGGAGGGGGTGGGTCCACTTTAACTGGCATGTTAGAGTCTGTTCGTAAAATGCTTAATTTAGAATTATCTCCCTTGCCTCATACAGTTACATGGAATTTGATTGGTTAAAATGGATATATTGGGAATGTGTATTCACCGGCCCAAGTGTTATAAATTACGGTACTATGCTTAAAATCTATATTGGGGACCAATATACGCAGGGAATTAAACAAAATAAAATATGCATTTCTATAAGTGAATTTTAAAACCTCCAACGTGAGAACAATAATTTCACATTTCAGCCCGAATGTTACAAGTATGTATTAAAAAGGACTTATATAATTATGTATGTATATAAGTCCATGGCTTTTTGAACAACTATGAATAGGTCATTTATTAAGCGTTTCTAAGCGTTACAGTAACATTGTTAAATGTATGATTGTTTCTTCTTCTTCTTCCAATTGAGTGCAGGAACTCATCAATTTTATGGTAGGTATAGTCGCACTACTATATGTACATGCATGGTAACGGAGGGTCAAAACTCACAATTGTGCCAAAATTAAAAACAGGATCAACACGGTATGTATGGTCTGCAGATATCTATCTATATGACGACAGCAATACCAGACTTCAAAGCCTCCAGACTGGGAGCTGTGACAAGACTGTCCAGCCAGTGGTTCCAGATGCATGATGACTGCGGACGTTTACAAACTCGGAATGAGTCTTTCGTGGTATTAGTCCCGCAGCACGACAGAACAAACCTCATGCATGCATAGCACAAAGGCTGCTTAAAATGTACTACATACGATACTCCCCAGACACAAATCTGGTAGCATGTCGTCACTGGACAACGCTGCTTTATAAATATTAGACCTGTATTGGCAGGTGATCCTTAATTATTTGAGATCGTTTTGTTCTAAATTATTGAACAAGGTTTTTAAAAAGAAATTAATATTGTCAAGGACTTATATACATACATCGTATTTTCGCTTTTGTAAACAATAGCTTGTATTCCCGTTGATTCACGTCTTATTATCGCGGGATTTGATTACTTTAAACTGTTAATACGGAAGTTGCGAATCCATGTATGTACAGTCGAAACTCATTATATCGAAATCGCTTATATCGAAATCCCGCTTATATCGAAGTAAAGATAAAGTCCCGATTTTTATCCTTCTTATTACATATTAAAAAAACGCACGTATATCGAATTCGTGGTTCTCGATATTTTTATATATCGAAGTAGATTTTCGGTCCGAACCAAATATTTTCAACTATAAAGTGACCATCTATGTCGAACCAATTATGTCGCCAACTTACAAAAGAAATGTTCGCACCTTTTCCGCAAACAAACACTTACAATTTATAATCGATATTTAATTATTGACAGCTGTTTAAACATGTTAGTGTCCATTCTCACGATTATAAAACTGATACAAACTTTTCGTTGATGAAACAAATTATTATTAATGCTGCTATACGCACATTTAAAACTATCTTATGCATATTTGAAATGTAACCCCTATAGCAAAATAAATATATCGAAAGTACCCGTATAAGTACCGGTATAAATGCCGTATTCGTATAACCCGTTACAATCCCGTACGTTAAATAACACGATTACGTTATTATTACGACACACTGACTTTAGCTCTAAAATGTAAACACGGGTACATCGAAATTCCTATATCGAAGTTCGTTTATATCGAAGTATTTTGGCAAGTCCAACGAACTTCGATATAACGAGTTTCGACTGTATATAAGTCCTTGATATTGTTTTATCACATTGGGGCGTTCAACTGGAGGTAGCTTCTAACAAAGGGTTGACCCTATAAAAGAAAAAAGCGTGGTTGAAAGTATTTTTAAAAGCATCTGCAACAGTTTAGAGAAGTTGAAAATATTTACGTACATACAAATGTACTTAATACAATGCAATGTGTATCAATCTAAGGCAGGTAAAGAAGAAAAAATTGACAAATACAATGAAACAGCTAGTACACAGCAAATTGATAAAGAAACATTATTTATAATAATGATATACTTAGTATTTATTAGTGAATGTACACACGTATGAAAATATTCATACTCTCTTGGTATAAATCACGATGAATTTACACTCTTGAAAGAATAATTCAAAATTTAATTCATTGTTCAAATAATGTAGATTGAAAATACTGCAATATGTTTTCTTTCTAATTACACGGAAGTCGTCCCAGTTCATTCTTATTACAGACCGTAACTCATTAGTGCATTGGTATTTTCATACTTGCAATTGTCTAAATGACTGTAGAATTATGCCCTGTTACTTCAAATCGCTCGACTATGTCTTTTAAAACATCAATATATCGTATAGTGGAAATAGTCAATGAAATACGCGTAGTTCGTACATGTATGGAGAATGTAACTGCAAATGACATAAATAAGGGAGATAACGATGACAAAGACATGCAGGTACTTTTATGACTAGTTACCAAACATTGACCGATATATATTTATTTGGCCAACAGATGTTTTGTAGATATTGTTACTGGGGTATTAAAAATTTTGCATGAAATAATTTAAATTGTGAAATAAAGCAATACTATACAACCAAAATGTACCATTAGTAATCTGTTTGGACACATTATGTTACTTTTACAAAAAAAAAGAATAGGTCTAGACAGTGGTCTTCAGCTGAAGAGTTACACTGTACATTTAGTATCATAAAATGTTTTAGGTTGGGAGAATTTGTATAATCACTGAGATCACAAGAAACATGTGAGATTGTAAATAATCTGTTGTAGCTGTGTGATGTCATTGATTGAGAACAGATTATAGGATTTATGTGTGTTAACAACAGACGACAGGTCGTTTGGTTCAGTCAAACTATATCTTGAAAATTATAGACAGAACAGAATAGAACTGAGAGCAGAACGTTCAGTTTTTTAAGTCTTTTGCGACGAAAGAACATCGACATAAAAATATATGCAAAAGTACAGTAAAGATTTAATATATATAATATAGGCACAGTGATCATAAATTGTACTTCTGCATACAAACAAGACAAATACAATAAATATTAATTAATGAATTTGTAAGTTATTCATACTCGTATTGCATTCTTTGTATAAAAATAGAATAAATGATGATTTTAAAGTGTATAAAGCTATGTATGCAATCTACTACGGATGTTCGATGTGTAGTGTGCTATAACTAGAAAGCAGTATGCACGATTTCACTAATATTAATACGTCTTGATAGCTCTATTCAGTACCTTTACAATGGTATATAAATGAATATCATGTTCAACACAAAATTGTCAAAAACCTTTATTTCATTAGAAACAAGATGTGGCTTATTAAACGCAGTAAACGGTATGTAGTTATCAAAGAGCAATGAGCAAAGAAGGCCATCTATGCCATATTCTTCTCATTAGTCCTACTAATTGTACACTATAGATGATATCGAGTGATTTTTTGCGCGGGTAATAGATCATGAACGGATTGCTCGTACGTCTCATAAATTAGAAAAATCTTCTTATGTGACGGAATAGTCAAACAATTGTCTGTGCCTAAGGGCAATAGTGCCGTGCAGGTCGGTATTACCGTGATGTTGTACTTAGAGAGTTCAAGATATATCTAATTTATCAAAAAACTATGTTCAGTGACTGGCTTTCAACATGTTTGCCTACTCCATGATAATGCTCCGGCATATTCTTCTGGCATTGTAAACCAGTTTCTGAAAGTTGGAGAAGTTTACCGTCTTGTCGCACACACCGTACTCACAAGATCTTGCTCCCTGCGACTTCTTCCGTTTTCAAAATATGAAAAAGTTCTTGTCTGGTCGTTGATATCACAACAGACAAGTCTTTGGTTCAGCTGTTTGTCAGTTTCTTATAGGTATATCCAAATTAGACACTCATGACGCATTTCAGAAATGTATTTACAGATTGAAATTTTGAATTTCTAATTCGAGGGGATGGGAAATCATTTTGACTATTAAAGTCGGTTCTTTTAAAAATATTACATAAAATACACATTACTTATCGAACATCCCTCGTATCTTTCATTTCTATCAATAGTTGCTCATTAAAATTTACAGGTAGTTTCCAATATACAAATGTAATCGTTATTTAATTTGGTACTTCCGGACGTAATTAATTCATATCACATACAATAAATTGTTCAGCCAATAATAGGACTGTTAGATATAGCTTATACACTTTAAAGTTCAACATCACAAATCTGATATTCTCACAACATAGGGTCGATGGAGCTGTCTTCAAAAAAAAAATAGTTTGGAGATTTAGTTTATAATGAAAGAAAAAATTATTATTCGCGAAAGCCCTTTCCATCAGAACGTGTCCGCTGTCCATTGTCATTTTGTATCGAAGTATACTGTCAACGTTGCATATGACAAAACAATAAAAACAATATCGGAAGCTTTTAGATGTTTTATGTTTCCAATTTCACAAAAGCGCTAAAAAGACAGGGCTATGTATACTTACAAGCAGCATCAACGCCTAGGGCTTTGGTGACGGACAGTCATGTATTCAAGGAGAAGAGTGTCGAATGTGCGCTTGGTCCCCAACATTATGATATCATGATATGAAGGTTAATATGTTCATATGATATCGACCGAATACAAGATCTATCTGCTTAGAAAAGGCTTGGTCGTGGAATTCAGTGAACGCATAGAACGCTTTGTGCGGGAGTTGTTTCCGTGGTCTTTTCAACACAGACCAATGAACGAGGTAGCATATTACTAGTCTTTGTCTGACACAACGTTAGATGGTATTGCAGGTACCAACAATTCAATATGATATGCGAACGATATATTGCTCTTGACTTTCGACTTGTACGAGGACAACATGACAACTACCGACATGATGAAAGTGTAAATTTTACTCTTTATATAAGACTAAAAGTTGTTTTGTCATGATTATTATCATTGTCGTCTTACTTCTGTGCATTTGTCCATGATAAGTTGATAACCCATTACAACACTCTGAGATGACAAGGCCATTGTATGTCAAGTTGAATGTAATTGAAACGTACAATTCGCTGTGTATAATTGTGACAACATATTGTTGGTTTGAAATAAAAGAAAAATGCCTTAGTCAAAAATATGTTTTGTTAGAAAATATTCGCTTTCTAGTAAACAAATGGTGAAAATATTAGACATAGATATGTTGCCATGAGTTATTTTCTACTCTATAATAATTCCATAGTTTCAACTGAAAGTGGAGTGTTCGATTGTATAGGTTAGAGATGGTTAAAAATGATGAGTTTTCTGGAAATAAACAGTGTAATGCATTTATCTATACTGACCCATAAAAATATTCGGTATTTAAATGAGTGGCAACTTTTACATGCACGTATAATGACGATCGCACACATAGTCCGACCCCCATGATTTATGATCTAGGGTGTGAATAAAAAGCATAGTTAGGTATATCAACAAAATCAGATTCATTCAAATGAGTTTCACTAACACATAAAACATCGTAGCTATTAATTATTTCTACAAATCTGGGTAATACAGTCTGTTTTTCAATCAACAAATATTTATAGATTCTGTATTTTATAGAATAAAAGTCATTTGCGATATTCCCTCTTAAGTCCTAATCAGTGGCATCTGTTTGATTTCAAGTAGAGTGTGTAGTGAAGTGTACCGTAGCCCATGGTCATCGGATGTTTGTGTCATGTACAAAAAGCAGGGACATGCTCGCCTTCTGGGAATTCCTCGTTCATAGGGAACAATAGCAGTCCCAATCCCTAGTATTGGGTTCAACGGGGTTCCCAGTCCTTTTGGACCAGACGAGGCGCACGCTGATCCATTCATTGTTTCGGATGAAGTCAATTAGCTGGGTTTCTCAAGAGCGACGGGCTCTATGAACACTTCTTAAAACAAGTTTGTTCTTTTCTACGACTACACAAAACGTGATCCGGAACATCTACAATTTCATTTTGAAAACATTTGCATACTCTTTATAACGATAAAATGATGAAAAACCAGTGTAGCACTTACATCAAGGTACATGCTAACCAAATAATATTGAATAAAACATGTACAGATAAAGGGTAAACTTTTCATTATGGGTCAATGTACTTACAAACTACTACATTTGTACTTGTAATTAATCTATTAGTGTTTTAAATAGTACTTATACCTGTCAATTGTAATTTATTTATTGATTGATTTGATGCATGTTTCAGATTTCATTAATGAATTGTAGTGATAGCAGATATTAAATAACATTGCAGTGCGAATAGTTTTTTTGTCGATTATACTTTACTTCCGTATTTCATTATATACTTACATAGACTCACTTACTATGATATACATAATTGATTGAAACTTTCCTACATGTGCGTGTTTACCCATGCATATGTATATATTTACTAATTGCTCTGTTACTATCGTGTACATATTGTTGATAATTACTTAATTATCACTTTTCATTAATTACTGAAAGATACTTATTCATTTTAATGGCAGTTGCATATGAACATGTACCTTTGTCTTGTAAACTCTCAGTGCTTATTATTCGTACATAACTGCCTGTGATTCGTACGTAAATGCCAGTGCTAAATTATTTGCGATTTTTACTTAATTTCTTTTGATTAACTAAATCACCATTGAATTTCAGGACAAAGCAACATACAATAAAATCTAAGATGAATTGATGTTTTGTGATCGTGTATGTTTCAATGCATTTTCGAGTGGAAAGTGTTCTTTTCCGAAATGCTTTACTATAGTGATCTATCATTTGGGCCTAGTGATTGTGCGTATTGATTCTGCTAAAAGCAAACATTTGACTGACAGACTTGCATTTGAAATAACGCATTGTTTGGATAAGTATATTTGTACTTCTTTATAGCATATATTATATATTTACACGCGTTTACAGCTGATTGAAACAACCACACATGTACAAGTTTACCTTTATATGTTTACCAATTGTTCTACTTCTAACGTGCACATGATATTGCCAATTAGTTAATATGACTTGTCATTAATTTCTTAAAGATACTTATTCGTCTTAATTACAACTGAGTACTTAAAAGTACTTGTGTCTTGTACTTATTAACTGTCAGGTCTTTTTCACTCATATTAAATATTTTATTATTAACACTTAAATACTTAACTGCATACGAATTGTACTTAAATGTCAGAACTAAATTATTTTTTGATTTGCATTTAATTAAATGTGATTTGGTTTTATTCCATTTTAAGGGGACACAATTCTCAACTTTCAAAATAAAACAGAAAATAGTCACATGACCAGTTGAAATAATTACTTGGGGAGTCTATACAAAAGTATTGGTAAGTTGTTAATTAACATTAGTTTAGACATGTTATATTCACTATTTGAAGGATATAGACTAGCTACCACTGATTAATCAAGAAAACAATACCGTTAAAAACGGTTTATGAAAGTACATTCAAACTCAAAATGTAACGAACAGTTCGTGAACTAAATTAGTTTTTAAACAATACGTAGTAACATTGAACGTTGTACGAATCTATTTTTTGGTTGACATAATCGCGTTTACTGAAACGACCAAATAACATTCGACATGTGACATAAATTTCGACAGGACGCCATTTTTTCATTCATTAAAATGTAAAGAAAACAACTAGCTGTGCGATTAGAACTTTGAAGCTGTGACAACACGTGATAAGTAATGCATAATGTACCTAAGACATATGGGATTCTCCATTAAGATGGTAAGACTAAAACACTTCTTTGATTTCTTGTTCTTTCTATTTGAATTATGGTTAATTGTAGAATGTTTACTATCACTTTTATTTTCCCACGGCTTCTGACCGATTCACAGAAAATAATTCATCCACGAAAGAAACGGTAACTCGAATTTTACTAAACAGGTCCGAGCACGTGTATATTTTTTTTATTAAATGAAAAGGATCTTTGAGAGAATATGTTTATTTAGCAACATTAGAAAATATACTTATATCCATGTAAAGATTAGAAGTTTTATTCGCTTAGGGGAAAAATAATTAAATAATGGACTATGTTTCCGATCGAAGACATTTTCCGTTTTCAGTTGTGAAGCATTTCCGCTATAAGTTACGAAAAATGAACAAAACAAATCAGGAGACAAAAATTGCGATAATGAATAATCAGTACGCTGATCAAAGTAAGTATTAATGCCAAAACATTATGCTTTCATTTATTTACTTTTTGTCGTAGGCATATGTCATGTCTTCAACTTTATAAAGGCAAGTGCATGAAATGTGTGGTTTTACTATCGCACTGACCCAATTTATCGAAATCCCGTGCAAAGCGTTCTTGAGATATCAGTAAATAGTATGGTGTCTGTGAAGGGATACCGTAGGAAATAATATTATGCGTTAAGTTCAGTATTAGTTGCTATCATAATGTATAAAGTGTCTTGTTATCTCTGGTAACCTTTTTGTTTTTTTGTATGTTTAACCAGGTTTTCCGAAGGCTATTTTATTGGCGAATGTCGGCGTACGGATAGGCGGGCGGGTTGCAGGGCGAGCTTCCACAATTTCTTCTGTGCGCAACTTCTCCTACAGTTTTGAAGGGATTTCAACCAAACTTTTACACATACCTATGTTGACTTAGTACCCCTGTGCATTTTCGGGATTTTGTGATATGATCCCTAGCTTTTGGCCGATCTATGACCTCGTGTTTTATTGTGTGCATATAGCCTATGTGATATATACAGTATACATGTATAGGGAAATACTCTACTGGACGAAACCCCTTCAATTCTGAAGGGACTTCGACCAAATTTTCACCGCACTACTGTGATCAAGTATCAAATAGTTTTTTAAACTTCTTTTTTCTAGTAAACGATTATAGAGTCATCTTGGCCCTCTTGTATATTGTTATTTTATTGATTCTTAATATGTAAATTGATTAATAAATACTATAAACGAATATTGGATTTGTGATTATTAATTGTAACTGACGTATATTTTGATAAGTTACAGAACTGGCTCAATAAGCTTAAAATGAGAATTATCAGAAAATATGATACACTTTAAAAAATGACAAGGGGAAACTCTAACTATTGACTGTTTTGTTACATGTCACTTTTGACCACCATACCTTTTAATCTGTACTATACTTTATGAACAAAACAGATGAAAATTATTCACGGTTCACACCGTTACAGGTTTTATTCATATTGATACGCTCCCGCCACTGCATGGTTTAGGCACGGAAATCCCGTGCAAAATTGTGTTAACAATACAAGGAGCAATTCTGTAGTTTAATGTCACTCGAGGTTTAGTATTTGGAAAAAGGATTTATTTTTCTGTCTATGCCGTGTTGTTCCAGAGAACAGTTCCAGACCAAGTATGGTAGGAACACATATTTTTGACGGACTTTTGAATTCTATCACCGATTTGAATGTCGAAAAAGAAAATAATTTTAATTTTTATGTTATGTGGTGATATGAATGCATACACGTCCGATAATCTAGATTTTGTATTGCATGATTCATTGATTAATATTGATGTCTTACTTCCAGATTATAGCACTGATGAATATTTACATCTTAGTTCATGTAACAACGGTCGAGTTGATACTCAAGGCGTTATGTTAATAGACATATGTAAACAGACTGGTTTACGCATTTTCAATGGTCGTTGTGATAAGGATTGGATTGGTAAGGTCGAGGTAGTAGTGTTATAGATCATCTAATTGTTTCTCCTAGCAAAATATATTGAATAATGTATCATATTTTCAAATATCAAACATATTGTCTGATAACTGTATTATTGATTTTCATTTAATTTTGATGTACAAGATGTAATTCCGGAGTAAAGTACCCTCGACAGTAATGATGTTATAAATGAAAAATATGTTTGGAATAATAGTTTTAAAGATTCATTTATTTCTGATTTGTCTCCATGATGACACTAATACTAAGCTTAAAAACTTCAGTGATCAAGTGATTTTGGCATTTATAAATGCTTGTATAACTGAGTTTTCATCCATTATAGGCGATGTAACTAAATCTTTTAAATGCACTTTATCTACTGATGCTGTATGTCCCGAATCTAATGATGAACATCAACCTTGGTTTGATGAAGAATGCATGATGAGAAGACAAGAAAGTTATGCTAAGCTGAACGTTTTAGAACAGATAATAGTGATTTTAACCGTTTGAATATGGTCAATGCTCGTACACACTTTAAATCTTGTATCCGTAAGGAGAAATACGAGTATGATAAATTACAAACCTCTAAACTTCTGGCTGCCAGGTATGATAATGTTATTTGCATACTTTGAGACAAATAACTATTATAAAGCACTGGATTAAATTATTAGGAACTAATGAAAATAAGTACAACAGAAAAGTATATACCATGTTGAAATTAGACACGGAATTACATTCTAATAAACAAAATTGGTGTTCCCTAATAAAATATTTGTTATGTAACATTGGTTTATATGATGCTTGGTATTTTAAAACATTGGTAATGTTAATATAATATATCTCTAACCAAACAAAGAATGACTGATAAATTCGTTCAAAACTTGCGGAGTAGACTAAATGAACCAAGTAGACCTTTATTTTATAAAACATAGCTAATTTTCAGTTTCAGCCATATTTAGATATTCTAAACATACATAAATTTAGATGTTACTTTTCAAAATGTCATCTGATAGACTACATATTGAATCGGGTAGATGGAATAAACCAAGAGCAACTCCGGTAAATGATAGAATTTGTGTAAATTGCAACATTTTAGAAGATAAGTACCATTCTTAGTTTGAGTGCGAGTTATATCCTGAACTAAGAAACAATCATATTCCTTAGTATTATAGAAGAAATCCTAGCATGTTTAAATAATTTGAATTGTTAAATAATGAAAATAGAAACTTACTAATAAGAAAATTAAGTATTTATATCCAAAGGCATTTTATATAAGAAATAATGTAAGATACGCCTAAACAATGTTAAGCAATATTTGTATCGTCTAATATATATACAATTATTACTAGTATCCATATATATTGTTTTATCTTCTTGTATTTTGTAAACATGGCATTGTGAATACATTAAATAAAATTTTTCATAGTTATAGTGAGGTAAAATTATCTACATGTATATATATATTTATTTTGTGATTGTAAATATATGTATATAATTATGTCAATCTGTCACACTGTAAATAGTTGCCGCATGGGTCAAGACCTTCCGGTATTTAAAGAAATAAACTTAGAAAATTTGAAACATAATCTGTCACAATGTTCAATTTACTATTATCATGTTAGTATTTTTCAGATGAACAAAATCGTGATGTCACAAAACTATTATGAACCGACAACACCGGAGCTATTTACAACAACTTCCATTTCAACATAACTACAAGAACTTGTCGATTGATTGTACACATAACGCTTATATCTCCAAATCTATAATTAAACAGTATTGAGTCCAAGTATTAAAGGCCACTATACCGTTTAGCCTGGAGCCCTTACCTCCATATTTCCCTTATGTTTTTTTTTGTGGTTAGGTAGCCACCGTTGCTTACTGTTGAGGACTCAATACTTCGATATTTGACTTTGAATCACATAATTATCAGTTTTTGTGATATTTTGTGCCTTATATGATGGTACCTTGTGATTTTATTTGTTGTTATATTACGGACATTCAATGTTTACAATGTTTTATATGCACATGTAAAGTTACATTTGTCAAACATAACTACAACACTTGTCGATTTAATTGTAATCATTTCGCTACCAGATACTAAAGCCTATATCCTATTTGTTGTTTGTTGTTTCTTTGTCCTGTAACTTGTGATTAGTGAATAATTGATTTACTCCCGACACTAAGGGAGTAATCGTGTTTTTACCTGGTAATGTGTGTAATAAAATGAAGTTAGCAGTGTTAATTCTCATTATTTCAAATAAATTTCACTCGTACAACATTGATAAATGTTTTGACATTGTGTAGTGCGTAATATTTTTTTTTTAAAATATGAATTTATTTTTGTGTTTGAATGTACGCGAACATTTGTTCTTATATCCACATTAGCTTTGACATTTTATCTCTTTTTTCTCCATTCTTGTCGACATTCTTTCAGTGCAAATATGACATGAAATTACATTCATTTCGTTTACTGAAATGTAAGCCTATTCTTACTTTTTAATTCTTACCATACCCCACCCGCTTTAGATAATTGTCAGAAATTGTGTCCCCTTAACTGATTTAACATTCGATTTCTGGACAAAGCAGGCCATAATATCTAAGATGAATTGACGTTTTGTGGTCTTATGTGTTTCCATGCGTTTTCCAGTGGAAAGTGCTGAGTGTTTTTATATTGTGCTTAGTGTTAAGTGTTTGTGCTTAGTGAATTGTGCATAGTGTTTGTGCTTAGTGAATTGTGCATAGTGTTTGTGCTTAGTGAATTGTGCATAGTGTTTGTGCTTAGTGAATTGTGCATAGTGTTTGTGCTTAGTGAAATGTGCATAGTGTTTGTGCTTAGTGAATTGTGCATAGTGTTTGTGCTTAGTGAAATGTGCATAGTGTTTGTGCTTAGTGAAATGTGCATAGTGTTTATGCTTAGTGAAATGTGCATAGTGTTTGTGCTTAGTGAAATGTGCATAGTGTTTGTGCTTAGTGAAATGTGCATAGTGTTTGTGCTTAGTGAATTGTGCATAGTGTTTGTGCTTAGTGAAATGTGCATAGTGTTTATGCTTAGTGAATTGTGCATAGTGTTTGTGCTTAGTGAAATGTGCATAGTGTTTATGCTTAGTGAAATGTGCATAGTGTTTGTGCTTAGTGAAATGTGCATAGTGTTTATGCTTAGTGAAATGTGCATAGTGTTTGTGCTTAGTGAAATGTGCATAGTGTTTATGCTTAGTGAAATGTGCATAGTGTTTGTGCTTAGTGAATTGTGCATAGTGTTTATGCTTAGTGAAATGTGCATAGTGTTTGTGCTTAGTGAAATGTGCATAGTGTTTATGCTTAGTGAAATGTGCATAGTGTTTGTGCTTAGTGAAATGTGCATAGTGTTTATGCTTAGTGAAATGTGCATAGTGTTTGTGCTTAGTGAAATGTGCATAGTGTTTATGCTTAGTGAAATGTGCATAGTGTTTGTGCTTAGTGAAATGTGCATAGTGTTTATGCTTAGTGAAATGTGCATAGTGTTTGTGCTTAGTGAAATGTGCATAGTGTTTATGCTTAGTGAAATGTGCATAGTGTTTGTGCTTAGTGAATTGTGCATAGTGTTTGTGCTTAGTGAAATGTGCATAGTGTTTATGCTTAGTGAATTGTGCATAGTGTTTGTGCTTAGTGAAATGTGCATAGTGTTTATGCTTAGTGAAATGTGCATAGTGTTTGTGCTTAGTGAAATGTGCATAGTGTTTGTGCTTAGTGAAATGTGCATAGTGTTTGTGCTATACAAATGTAGCTGATTAATTAAGGCTTTTAGTCAGTATGCTGTCTAAGGAATAGGTACATATTAGCCGCTTAAAATCTTATGAGTCTAATAAAAATTAATTGCGCACGGGTTGTCTACTTGCATTTCCGTTCAAATAGGTTAATTAATAATCATATTTAATAATCAAAGATAAACTGATTAAATACACGCGGATTTGTTATGTCAATTATGCCAATCTTACACACGTGATATACACGCTGGTTTGTTTACAAAAGTTTCTGGTCGACTATCAATATGTCTGGTCAACGTTGCATAAAGATTTATGAGTAAAATAAAAATGAAATGCGCGCGCGTTATTTATCAAATATTCCATTCAAATAAGTTAATTAATATTCATAATTATTTATCAAACAGTAATGAAATGCACGCGGAATTGTTATATCAATCATACTAATTTTACACAATTGAAATACGCGCAGGTTTGTTTACTTTTAGATCCGTTCAAATATTGATGTATTTCGTCATTTTAGTATGAAATTATACGTAACAATTCAAAAAAATTATAAGAAACTTGTTGTTTAAAATCTATTACGACCATACAAGTTCATAAATTAGGTCATTTATTCAATATATTGACATAGAAAATTATAATCAAATCCCGCAAGCGGAGAACCATGGACCTGCGACCCAAATATTGACCATTTATTAAGGTAAACATTCAAATCAATTGCATTCGGGTTGTTTACGTGCATTTCCGTTCAAATAGGTTAATAAATACTTATACTTAATAATCAATCACGAAATGAAATACACACGAGGTCGTTGTATTAAAGGCCCGTTAGCTGTTTGAGTTAAGTAATACTGAACAACAGGTAACATGATAGTAAAATATAAGAAATGTATATTATTTGCTCTAAAACAATATTTAAATAACCCTTTTCTTCAGCCACATCTCTTTGAAATCTTATACATGGAATGTTTTATTTCTTTAGGTCATTTGAGATACTGTAAAGAAGTACAATAAAACATACACGCTACATTATCAAGATTTAAAGCCCCTCCAGAACAAGACTGTTCAGTATATCCCGACTGGGAGAAATGTTAGGGTACTTACTCCCCGTCTTGAACATGAATTGCGTCATGATAAGGTATATATCCTAGTCGTGGACATGTTTGATATCATAGTTGGATTTTCCCAATACCTTGTATCTACATTATATCGTGATAGCGTACCTAATCTATACGCCTTGTACATGTATTTAATCATGCTAGGACATATACCCTTGCCTTGTACATGCAATATCACAGCAGGGTACCTTCCCTCGCCTTGTACATGCAATATCACAGCAGGTTACCTTCCCTCGCCTTGTACATGCAATATCACAGTAGGGTACCAACCCTCGCCTTGTACATGCAATAATTTATAGTATAGTACCTACCCTCATTTTTTATGCATGGTAGAGATCCTACCCTCGCCTTGTACATGCAATATCACAGCAGGGTACCTTCCCTCGCCTTGTACATGCAATATCACAGCAGGGTACCTTCCCTCGCCTTGTACATGCAATATCACAGTAGGGTACCAACCCTCGCCTTGTACATGCAATAATTTATAGTATAGTACCTACCCTCATTTTTTATGCATGGTAGAGAACCTACCCTCGCCTTGTACATGAACTATATCATGTTAGAGAACCTACCCTCGCCTTGTACATGAACTATATCATGGCAGAGAACCTACACTCGCCTTGTACATGAACTATATCATGGCAGAGAACCTAACCTTGCCTTGTACATGAACTATATCATGACAGAGAACCTACCCTCGCCTTGTACATGAACTATATCATGGCAGAGAACCTAACCTCGCCTTGTTCATGAACTATATCATGGTAGAGAACCTACCCTCGCCTTGTACATGAACTATATCATGGCAGATAACCTACCCTCGCCTTGTACATGAACTATATCATGGCAGAGAACCTACCCTCGCCTGGTACATGAACTATATCATGGTAGAGAACCTAACCTTGCTCTGTGCATGAACTATATCATGGTAGAGAACCTACCATCGCCTTGTACATGAACTATATCATGGCAGAGAACCTAACCTTGCCTTGTACATGAACTATATCATGGTAGAGAACCTACCCTCGCCTTGTACATGAACTATATCATGGCAGAGAACCTAACCTCGCCTTGTACATGAACTATATCATGGCAGAGAACCTAACCTTGCCCTGTGCATGAACTATATCATGGTAGAGAACCTACCCTCGCCTTGTACATGAGCTATATCATGGTAGAGAACCTAACCTTGCCTTGTACATGAACTATATCATGGTAGAGAACCTAACCTTGCCTTGTACATGAACTATATCATGGCAGAGAACCTAACCTTGCCTTGACCATGAACTATATCATGGTAGAGAACCTAACCTCGCCTTGTTCATGAACTAAATCATGGTAGAGAACCTAACCTCGCCTTTCATGAACTAAATCATGGTAGAGAACCTGACCTCGCCTTGTACATGAACTATATCATGGTAGAGAACCTACCCTCGCCTTGTACATGAACTATATCATGGTAGAGAACCTACCCTCGCCTTGTACATGAACTATATCATGGTAGAGAACCTAACTTTGCCTTGTACATGAACTATATCATGGCAGAGAACCTAACCTTGCCTTGTACATGAACTATATCATGGCAGAGAACCTAACCTCGCCTTGTTCATGAACTATATCATGGTAGAGAACCTACCCTCGCCTTGTACATGAACTATATCAATGCAGATAACCTACCCTCGCCTTGTACATGAACTATATCATGGCAGAGAACCTACCCTCGCCTTGTACATGAACTATATCATGGTAGAGAACCTAACCTTGCTCTGTGCATGAACTATATCATGGTAGAGAACCTACCCTCGCCTTGTACATGAACTATATCATGGCAGAGAACCTAACCTTGCCTTGTACATGAACTATATCATGGTAGAGAACCTACCCTCGCCTTGTACATGAACTATATCATGGCAGAGAACCTAACCTCGCCTTGTACATGAACTATATCATGGCAGAGAACCTAACCTTGCCCTGTGCATGAACTATATCATGGTAGAGAACCTACCCTCGCCTTGTACATGAGCTATATCATGGTAGAGAACCTAACATTGCCTTGTACATGAACTATATCATGGTAGAGAACCTAACCTTGCCTTGTACATGAACTATATCATGGCAGAGAACCTAACCTTGCCTTGACCATGAACTATATCATGGTAGAGAACCTAACCTCGCCTTGTTCATGAACTAAATCATGGTAGAGAACCTAACCTCGCCTTGTTCATGAACTAAATCATGGTAGAGAACCTGACCTCGCCTTGTACATGAACTATATCATGGTAGAGAACCTACCCTCGCCTTGTACATGAACTATATCATGGTAGAGAACCTACCCTCGCCTTGTACATGAACTATATATGGTAGAGAACCTAACTTTGCCTTGTACATGAACTATATCATGGCAGAGAACCTAACCTTGCCTTGTACATGAACTAAATATGTATATCATGGCAGAGAACCTACCCTCGCCTTGTACATGAACTATATCATGGTAGAGAACCTACCCTCGCCTTGTACATGAACTATATCATGGCAGAGACCCTACCCTCGCCTTGTACATGAACTATATCATGGTAGAGAACCTACCCTCGCCTTGTACATGAACTATATCATGGCAGAGAACCTACCCTCGCCTTGTACATGAACTATATCATGGCAGAGAACCTAACCTTGCCTTGTACATGAACTATATCATGGCAGAGAACCTAACCTTGCCTTGTGCATGTAAATACATATGTATACCAAAATAGTGTACCTATATTCGCGTTGTGCACGTATTATATCAGTATTGTGTTTATACCCTTGCTTTGTGCATCTTATATATCAAGTAGGATCCCTACCCTCACCTATTGGAATAAAAACTTTTATGAGATGATTTAACAAGCCATTTTCTTTTTCTATTATAATTGAAGTCATTGGTATTCACAAAAGTTTTCGCCGCCCGTGAGCTATGTTAAATAAAGATATATCTAATATGTTTAATTTGAATATACCTATTAACAATCATACATGTATGCATTTGAAATAACCATGTCTTTGTTCTCTTTGTAATATAATTCCTATAACCAAACCGCAATATACTTTCTGCTAATCACGATTGAAAACAAATGTTATGGATAAATTAACCCAGGATGTTCGTCGGTTGTTGATTTTCTAACTCGTGTATTCTGGGTTCAATGTCGAGCCAGAATGCTTCTCTTTCGCCGTATAGATTAGAACTGGAGATAATTTTATCAGCAATACGCAAGTACTGTTTGGTGTTCAGGTTATATTCTGGCCAGTTGATCGAATTTGGAATTTGAACGGGAGTATTAGGGTTCCTGAAAAGATAAATATAACTAAAAATGTATAGTACAACCTCCCCACAACAGTCACCGATGGGAACGACAAAAGTGGCTGTTGTAAGGAGGTGGTTGTTGTTAAGAGAGTGAAAATATAGTAAAACGTCAATTTGGGTTGCTAGTACACTGGCTATAACAGGGAGGTGGTTTTTGTTCGGAGGTGACCGTTTCTGGATGTTACACTGTAAATGCAAAGAAGAGATATGAATTCGATACACATTACGCCGCATTTCTAAACGTCAACATTGTATTGAAAAAAACTTCAAGATGTTTTGTTATTTTATCTGTACGCAGTATTTTTATTAATGGAATATCTAGTAGGAATAAAAATGTTGCATACAAAATGTAATTGTAACAAGAACTAAGTACATGTATTTTAGAACAAACAGTTTGTCAATGTCTATGAACTAAACTGTTACAATGCATTTGATCATATTATTATGTCTTCAAATACTAGTAGTGTACAGACAACTCACTGGACTTACCCGGATTTGGCGAAATTACTCCACATGATCATCATGTCATTGGATAAGGACTGTTCTTGAATTGAAACATTTCCACGATATTTCATACTGTCCGCCATCAGTTCAGGAAAACCAAAAACAAAGGGTAATTCCTCGCCGTGATTAGCCCCTTTCAGCCACGATGGTGCACTATTGAATGTTGGACGTACAGCGAATTCGTATAAAAATGATTTCGATTTTACGGGCACTTGAGCGTGCGTGCGAAGCGTTTTAAACATTGGAACAAAGAAGTTGTAGTCGCCCGAAAATTCCAAAAACTTTGCTCTTGTAAAATCATCATTGCTAACATTATGCCAATTTGTGTAGAGAAATATGACCATATCTTGTACTAATTTATTGCCGTGTCCTCGGTAATCCTTTAGAAACAAAGGAATGTAATAACTATCGAAAAACTGTTTCGGAATGCCGCTTTCATAAGTTCTGTTGATCAGCATCGTCATCAATGGTTGTATTGTGATTAACGTTAGGAACGCCCCGTCGTTGTTATTGACCCCAACCATATAGTCTAAATGTTGAAACATATCAACACCCGAAAGAAATAATTCTTGCTGTGTTCGAGGGACAAAATCGTTGTCAAAATTGGGTACCCATTCTGCTCTAAATACGGTATCCATTTGAGATCCTACACGACTATTATTAACAACAGTCATGGCATCAATCTTTTGGACACAGTCTATAGCTCTGTCTAAATCAGGATCTGTACAGTTGACGTTATTTGCCAACATTCTGGCGTATTTCTTTGGATTAATCTGATAAGCCCAGGGACATAGCGGACTTCCACTTTCAGCAATAACTCGCTGGAATAAACCCTTGTTACCTGGAAACAGCGCTTGGTACACCACGCTAGAGCCCCCAGCTGATTCTCCAAATATCGTTACTCGACCAGGATCTCCACCAAAGTCTATTATGTTGTCATGCACCCATTGTATGGCAATATGTTGATCCCACAAACCCATATTGCCTGGATATTTGTTACTTCCGGTACTCAAAAATCCTAGAGACGACACTCTGTAGTTCATCGTAACAACTATTACGTCACCAACCATTGTCAGGTTTTCAGCTGAGTACATTTTACTCTGACCAATTACGTATGCCCCTCCGTGTATCCACACCATTACAGCGTAACTATTGTTGCGGCCAGTGTCATGCGCATGGTGTGGTGAGAAAATATTCAGACTTAGACAATCTTCGTCCACGTATGGAAATCCTGGTACCCAGGTCATCATCATGAACAAATCTTGTGGACAAGCCGGTCCAAAGTCTGTGGCATTAAAAACATTAAGAAAACGACCACGTGGTACCGGTTTCCTAAAGCGTTTGTATCCTGTTGGAGATTCGGCATATGGAATACCTAGAAATCTGTTTATTTTTCCAGTTTTCCCGTGAAAGGAAGTTTCTACCTGTGAGCCGAGAATTTTTCCATAACGTGTGACGACAGAAACACTTTCAGTTAAACATATTCCTACACATTTCAGACTCACAAAAATAACACATATTGTCAAATTCATATTTATTGACACAAACTTTGTTTGAGAATATACAGAAAAAGAGAGTATTTTGTCATTTACGTATTGCCAGTCGTCATATACGAAATTGCTACTGATAAGGTTGGTAGACAGTTCAGGCACATAGGGTTAAATTCCAGATCTTACGTTATTTTATCTCTAAATAATCTTCCCTCCGATAAAATTGATAAGTTCTTGTTACGATACATTATGGATACGTTATAAAATCATACTGTTATCAACGTACAAAAGAGTATTCTCTAGCCAGAGTTTTTGGTACTTATCATTCACCTATAGAACGTTATTTCTGGACAGAAATTGACGGAAAGTGTTCTTGTAACTGCTCACAGAATGTATCAACTATCTTAATTTTATTTGTAAGTTATCCCTTTACTAATGATATTACATTAGATCTCATGATGGCGTATATGATGTTAGAACTAGTCCATGCTTTCAGGGGTATTTGAAATTACCCTGATGTATGTAAAGCGAGACAATAAATTAATTAAAATAAAAATAATTATTGTGGCCTTGCTAATTGACATTTATATTTAATTAGATGATTAAGTCAGCTAGGCTACATTAATATAATTAAGCCATTAAAACAAATCCATTTTTATGTTATGACAAACTTCAGAAAATTTATTTATGTGGGACCATTATTTTGTATAATGATCCCAGAATTTATTATGCAAGTTTCGAGAGTGCTATCAGTAGCAACTTAATTTTAAGCTAGAAAACTGCGTGAGCTTGTGCAGTGCATACTTATAAAGGAATATATATAATGTAATTCATTTTCATATTTTTTGGGAGAACGTATTAAATGGGACCCATATTATGTGAATATACACAAAATACATGTAGGCTTACTTAAAGGGAGATAAATGTTACCTTAATGATATAGTGGTTATACTGATTAAGTAAAAAAAACGACGACACAAAATTTCGGATATTTCGGACATATTCGACAGAATCCTCTTTGGAAACGAAAATAGAAAATATAATGGTAATATAAATGTTTTATTCATCGTCTTGTGATTGGTATTGTATTTGAATTTTGATATGAGTGAATCGAAATCGCGTATTACAACTTTCTTATTATTGTTGTAATAATATGGGGCGACAATTCGTTGAATAGTTATTAATATAAATATTTACAGTTTTTTTGCGCAGGTCATCCGGCTGACCATAATCTAAAACTTAAAGGGCAACGCAACCCTAATTATGAATTAATCTCATTTAAATAATTATTCATTATTATTCTGAAAAAAATAAATCATTTGAGCGTAAAAATACGCACATTGAAGATATTTTACGAAAATATCGTAGAAACTTGGTTATCTGAAAGAGTACAGGGCGCCACCATTTTACCCATTTACAATCGATTAACAGTTGTGTGTGACGTCATATCCCACAAATATGGATATGGCGAATAAGCGGGAGTGAAAGAGAATGGTTGATTATTATAGATATCGCCTTTAATTGTGAGGAATAAGCTTAGGAAATCACGCATTTGTATTTTAGAATCATAGCCAACATATTCTTCCACGTTATCCACCAAAACACAATTTTCACAGCCACAAAATTCTTCAATAGAATCAAAGCTTAATTTTCAATTCGACACTAAAGTAAATCCATTTTTATAGTGACATAAACTATAATACTAACATTTTTTATATTTATAAATTGCGTGAAAAATACTGACGTGAAAACGTCTGTTCTGTTCTGTTCTGTAATATAGCATCCCTGATTATAGTTATATTTCATTGATAAGAATTAAGATCAAACACTACGAAGTGCAAAAAACATTATAATTGGTTGTATTTTCTTACACCATTTCCATCGTAAATCTATCTATATACAAACATGTAAAAGTTAATTTACAGATTAAATATCACTGAAGATTATTATAATTATCACATCTATACAAAGTGGTGTACGAAAGCACAGTTATATTGTTTGTTGAGTTGGGAGTTAAACAGTATTGCACATTTAATTGTGGGGTAATATATATATAGCATCATTGGTCTGATTCGCGGGAAAGCACGGAAAATCTGGAAATTTGCCATTATTTTCGGGAAAAGTAGAATATGATATACGTAAATGCTTATTAATCATATAACAAGCATAAAAGCCAAAAATATGTGAAGTTACTTCTTAAACTTTTGCCTAAATTACCTTTCAGACTGTCAGTCCATAATCACTACACATTTATTTTCCACCTTCAGTACGCTCACTTTAAAAATCAATATCTCCCACACTGATGAAAATTACATCACGAGACAGCAAAAACCAGACATAATATTGCATCATAGACTTCTTACACTTCTGTTGAAAAATAATGTTCTAGGTCATAGTTCTAATTGATCAACCAATGAAAAGTCGCTAATCAGTTGATCACGCGACCACACACGGTTAAAATTGCCATATTACACATGTCTGTCGGTGTTTCTTTTTTAAGTCAGCTGTCTCCACATATCATTGTCCTGTGCATATTTCAGTGTCATAAAACTTGCTGAGACAGGGTGATGTGTAATGTACCGCTTATCTGATTGTTAATTGAAGTTTAATGTGAAATTGGAGTAATAGTAGCAAATTGGGACCTTGGTTATTGTTTTAGGTACGTGACGTAGACTAAATAAACAAGTAGTGTCATGCAGTTCAACTGTTGTCTATAATTTGAAAGAATTATTAAATCATTATCAGATATTTTACATTATCAGTAAAACGATTGAAGAATTACATATAAAACTCATACTTAGTTTTATTTTGATCTCATGAAATGTTTCTGTTTATTATTAATTTTCCATTATGAAATATCACTAACAATCGTATTTTCATCTTTTTTCCTTTATTATACAGACAAAATAATTGCACCATAATTATTTGTTCAAACATCATAATATATAGTGCGTTCATGCACATTTAAACAATCAATAATTATTACGTCGGTATATGACATAATTTTTTTTATAAATTTTCGAAATTAACTGAAGTTTGTCACACCACCAATCACATCATTTTTGTATAAATTCAAAACGAATAGCGGTGTTAAATTGTTTGTACCGAATGGCTAGTAACCATTAATTTGGATAAGTGTAAAAAATATTGTCATTTATAATACAATATACAATACAATATCTTTTAAGGCCGTATCTTTTATAAAAGTGCTCGCAGAACGGGTGTACTGGCTTTTACACGTTGTGATATATAGGACGTCACGATATGTGACTTTTCTTTCAAAATGGCGGTGCACTAGGAGATTCGCTCAACCACAAAATGACAATATTAAATCACCAATATTTTTGTTAAATGGTGGATTTTTTTTTAAAAAAATGCAGGAATCATCATAACTTTAATATTTCTACATGACTAAGTGCTTGCAAAGTCAACATTGCGTTGCCCTTTAAATAGATAGTTTGTAGCTGTCAAAATGAAATGACTTGATTACTTAACTTAAGCAACTTCCTTTCTTGAAATGATTGCGGTTCACCTCACGCATTGACATTTGACTAGGTTAGCAAAGGTTAAATCTTTAACTGAATGACTAAAGCCAGTAAAGGCAGACAACTGACAAGTAGTTTCTTAGTTGATAATCAGACTGTCCTTCTATAAAATATAGCAAGAACTATTGTACATAAAAACATAATTGATTTTGATGTATGCATGTATTTTTTTCGTATAACTATAAAATTAAATTATCTAGTACCGTCAACATCACTTTTCATGTTGAATTACTGTTGTCCCTAATATGAAAATAGGCTAAGCCTATGGAACGGGGAAGTCGAGTATATTGGAAAGGAACGACAACTCTAGGTAGAGATTGGTCGAGCACCTTGCGTAAACAAAAAGTGACGTCATTCTATTTCCTGTCAAGCGTTTATGCGCAAACTTTATGCAGACGCTTTTCACAAAGTTTACCAAAAGCGTTTGTATTTTTTAAATAAAGCTTCTTTTTTTTTAAACTTCGAATATTTTGCTTTCTATTTCTTGTAAACAGATAGGAAAACATAAATATAAGTGATTAATTATATTACGATGTAAAAAAATATGCCAACACGAGAACGAGAATTTAGTTGTTACAAACAAAATGGTGGCCAAAATGGCGGCCTCCATGATTTGGAAATGAGATTTTTGGCGATAGGTAATACATTTGAAATTGTTTTAATTCACATTGAACCTTTTCTAACGTTCGCATTGTCTATAGCCGGGCAAGGCAAAAGCCTGGGACCCGCTTTGCGGGCCCCGGTCTTTGACTTCCCCGTATAATTGCATAGCACTCACTGACATGGCTTTACTTGTCAGTATTACGAGACGAGAACATTAAAAATTTGTCATGATCAGATTGATCACAGGAACCTGTTATTCGATAAAAAAATGACCTACGTATAAAATTACCGTTTTTTTCTATACGTAGGTAATTTTTTTATTGAGCATATTTTTTTTTATTGAATAACAGGTTCCTGTGGACTAACTCGCATGGAAAGACAGTCAGCATGATTCTCCATCTTGATAACTGGTTCTCTGCTCGATTGCTTTATTGATAACAATGATAAAAGTGCGTGCCTGGAACCACGCTTTGGTAGATTCGTACCCAATGCGTTTCGTTTGTACTAAAAAATATTCGCACCATTTCATAATTTAAACAAAAAAAAATTTTTTTTTCTGCTACAGAGCCGAAAAAATAAAAATGGGTCGCGGCAATTTCGTGGCTCGTTCGGGAAGGGGAAACAAAACTAATTTTATTATTGGCCCAATAGAAAGAGTTTTCTTAACCAAACACTGTAGAACATATTCTAACTTTGTCGTCTAAACTTCTCCAAATTTGGCGGAAAATCCAAAAATGAAAGATAAAGGCACTTCCCAATTCACGACAAATAATTAAAAAGCCCTGTAGGCAGAGTAATTTGCTGGTCATCAGAAGGCATTGAGTATGTTATGTTTACCATTAATAAAGTTTAGGTAAACATGTACATATAGATAAAATAATATTTAGTTTATCACAGTGCAATGGTGTCGTATTCATATTCATTACCTACCTCATTTGCATATATATTAATTTGTAATATCCTTCAGGTAAATGCATTTCAGACAAAGTTTATGAAGTATGTGAAAATAACATAGGATAGAAGATGGGGGACGAATGGCCAGGTCAGAGGTTGCATCAGTATGCTATATATGATCGCTACGATGCTTTGGAAGATGTTCTTCAAGGAGAGGAAAGACGAAATATAAATGCCCCTGACAGATGTGGTAGAACTCCTGTCTATACAGCTGTGTCTAATAATAGCATCAAATGTTTGGAAATTCTTCTTCAACATGGAGGTAAAATAACCATTGTTTTGCCTCTTTGGCATGGTAACATAGAAGCTTTTTGTACTTTATAGAATATGTGTGTGTAAAACAGGAACATTTATATACGTTCCAGATTTGCAAAAAATTGTATTACAGTGCAACATCTCTGAAGCAATACCCTTTGGGAGTAGCAAAATGATGCTGTTGAGAGATTGTTGCTCTAGAGAGGTTAAATTAATAGTAAAATCAAACTGTGGGATAGTAATCATGCTGTAATGACTGTTGTTGAAGGGAGGTTGTTGCTCAAGAGAGGGCTGCTCTGGAGAGGTTGTACTGTATATTGAAATTGAGTTATGTCTTATGTTGCTCTAGTGTATCCATGGTTTCTAGTTCTTATAACTCTATGGATGCATAAGTTGCAGTATTTAGATGCTTTTGTTACAAGTTGATATAAAAATCTTTCCATAAAAATTCCAAACATAGTTCTGCCATTCACAATGGAACTTTGTCATGTAGAATTGTGCTGTACACTAAGTTGAAGTTGTTTTATGAAATTAAACCTGAAGTCTAGAGATAAACTCTTATAGATACTTGTATATTTTATGTATCCATTATATTTTAATAGCGGATCCAAGTGTTAGTGGAGGAACACGAGTTCATAGAATGGTAAGAAAATATTGTTGTAAAATTGTATTACATTCATAAAAAGGTCCACTAGATGACTAATAATGTTAAAAATATTCTTATCCACCAATGAATGATACAGAGTTTTTATACCCCGCACACTAAGTATGAGAGGGGGTATATTGGAGTCACTCTATCGATCGGTCGTTTGTCAATCGGTTGGTTTGTCCGTCCACTTAAAAATTTGTGGAACTTCTTCCACACTCTTTAAGCAATTGCAATGAAACTTGAAATATGTTATCATCATCAAGTGTAGATGTGCAAGACACAATTTTCATGCCTAGCGATTAACTCATTGCAGAGTTATGTCCCCCTGAACTTATTTGTGTTCGTTTTAGTGAGTTTAATGCCATTTTTCAATGGTTTTTCAGTTATATATGGCATCCGGTTCACCTAACCAGCTTTCCTAGACTGTATTCTAACCGGTACTAACTTACTCTTACACACCACAAGGTGTCGGCAAATTCTCCACAAATGAAGGAAAAAGTAGCATTTTAGTCAAATTATTATGTAAGGGCATGACCTGCTGCGACCGAGATTCCAACAAGGATCGCCCAGTTACAAATCCGGCAAACTGGACTCTGGCTGCAGTTTTCTAATTAACGAGTTTTATGTCCAATATTTATTTACTGTATACGTCTTAATATTGGCGCCCGTTTTATTTTGGAGATATTGGCGGTCAGCATCGGAACCGCCAAATCTAGACTGCGCCAATATAAAACCACGCCAATAATGAACACCGCCAATTATTTTATCAAAGAAAATTACTGCAACTTTTGTTACCAAAAGGTGTAACTATAAAAACTTTTTCACGTAACTCTTTGTTTGTTTAGTATGTTTGTACATGTATTATTTACTTTCATCTGTTAAAGTACATGCATTATGTTTATTGCCATAGGGTAAATTTTAATTGAAACAATGTAAAATCTAAACAATACTATATACAATACGATAGATTTATTTGCATAAACTTTTACAAATTTATCGCAATTTACAAAATGATATAAACAATTCAAACAATACAGCTTATCTGTCACATGATATAAAACTTCTATCGTCGGCACATACTAAGTTAAACCTGATATAATAACAACATGTGTCAATTTAAGATAAAAGTATCGAAACAAATAATCACTTTTGGCCATTGTGTTAGCTCCTGTTCGATCCCAAGTAATTACCAATACAATACAATTACCAACACTTTGGTTTTCATGTGATTAATTCTTGCTGTTTATACATTTCACTTGATACGATAGTATTTAAGAGGATATTTAGTAAAATAGTCTAATTATTTCCCTTGAAAATGGTGGAAACTTATTTTCTGAAGTGTTTTAATTTTGGCGCTTAAGAAGACAGGACATGGTTTATTTTGGCGGTTGGATATGAAACCGCCAAATATAGAACCCGCCAATTCATGAACATCTTAAAAACGCCAAATTACCCGCAGAATTAAAGACGTATACAGTATTCAATTAATTACTTCAAGCCTTGCTTTCATTGATTGTTATGTTCTATGATTTAGACACCTCTACACCAAGCTGTATATGAAAACAAGACAGATGCTATAAAGCTGTTGTTACAGTATGGAGCTGATATATACAAAGTAGATGAGACTGGAGAATCTCCCTACAGTCTCGCTAAAAGTATTAATAGTGCTCACTTTGCTAAATTATTCATGGAAGAACAAGGTAAGCATGATATCTTTAAGTAATGTATGCTTAGGTGTAAACATTTTTTTTGTTTCTGGTTACCTGCTTAACCTTTAATTTTGCCCGAGACCCTAACCTTTTTAATAGGCCACTGTCTCACTATTTTACCTTTCCACACACTTTCAAGAACAAAGAACTGCAAGAGTAATGGGCCCTTGACTTAGAAAATTTGCTATATTTTAGCTTGTTTACACTCTAGCGCCCTCATTTATTCACCGATCCTAATCATATTTACAATGAATGTGTATGACCTTACGTTATTGGACCAGTTCAGTTATGGGTGGAATCGGACCACAACTTCAAGAGTTATGGGCCCTTGGATTATAAAGTTTGCTACGTTTTAGCTTGTTTAACAGTATTACACCTTCATTGTTGGTTTTGATCTCAAAGTCTACGTAAAAATGGGTTATACCAGATGGAAACTATATTACCTGGTCATTAATTACAGTGCCTTTGTTCTCAGGTGAGCGATCAAGGGCCGTCTTGGCCCTCTTGTTTTAATGAGCATAAGACTGGAACAGAAAGAGACTTTTTAGGCCTTAATAAAATACAGGTGTTAACTTGCACATGCTTGTATGAACAATACATCAAACAGTGTATGCTTCAGTTTATAACCTTTTGTATACACATATTGATTGCTTAGTTGGCACCTATATATTTTTGGTATTTTTACTTATCTACCTGTTAGTGCCTTTATGTAATAATCATTGGTATTTAGTCAGATGTTTATGGATATTTGATTAAGTCTTCAAATGTTTATGTAGATATCTGTTAGAGGAGGGAACCAAAAATGAATCCCAACAGTACTAGATAGAAAGTAGCTAATATTCCTACAAACACTATACTCTTCCCCATTTTTACTTATCAGAGCTTTCCAGTTTTAGGGTCGCTGCGTGACTTCTTAAAATACCACTGACACCTTAACATGTTTCTAAGTATGAATTACTCTAACAGCAAGGCTGTTGAAAGTGGCAAATATACCTACAGTCATCACAAAATTTTATTTTATTTAAAATGTAATGTTGTTGATGTTTGGAGTTAGTCAGTCAGTTGATTTGATAGGTTGTCAGCCAGCCAGGCAGTCTGTCCGTCTGTTTGTTACAACAATAAAGACACTTTACTAAAGTTTAGGTTTGAAGTAAATCAAGTGAAAGTATGAAAGCGATTATTGGCAGTTAATGTCCAGATATTAATACGGAATTGTTTTGAAGAATATTTTACCTAAATGATCATTTGCATTGCTGAGGGATGATTGCATTTCAAACATGCAAATTTATTAATAACACTATTTATTGTCTGTATTTTAACTCTTATGGCATTTCAGACAGGAGGAAACAAAATGCAGTAAAAGTCATTGAAGGTAACATACTTCAGTAGAAACTTTCTAATTTGAACTTGTTCAGACTGACAAAAATGCTCGGTTTAGAGAGGTTTTTGAGTTAGAAAAGGTTCTGAATTACATAATTCTTAGCATTGAATATGTAAGAAAAACATTGGTACCGGCTGACATGTTTTGACCCTGTTATCATTGGATTTGTGTGATCGATGGTCTAGTGGTTATGTGCTGGAATACTAAACGAAAGGTCATGGTCATGTGTATTACACACCGCAAATGATGATAACATATAAAATGTTATCTGTTTATTAGTCATGGGTGTTTGTTATCAGGAACATGTTTACTACTAGTTGTATTGTATACTGTATTGTTATTTACTTCCTTGTAGGTTTGAAGTGTTTAAAGCAGTATAAGAATTTAATATGTTTAATATGAACTTGTCTCTAAAAATTTAATGACACCATTATAATAATTTATATTATTACCCCTCACTTTTTTCGTAACGTTAATTTCCTATAGGCAAACAGGTAACATTTTTACTGTTTCATTCATGGTACCACGTGACTGAACATTTTTTTACTGTCACTGGGTGATAGTAAATTTTAACAGTATTTTTTTACTGTCACTGGGTGATAGTAAATTTCTAACAGTATTTTTTTACTGTCACATAGGTAACAGTATTTTTTTCAGTATTTTTTACTGTCACATAGGTGATAGTAAATTTTTTAAGTATTTTCTCGAAAAAAGTTTGGGGTAATAAAATAAATAACACATACCTTACGTTGTGGGTAACAGTAAAAATGTCAGCCTGAGGAAAGTACTGTTACCCCTTTGGCCTTGGGTAAAAGTACTTTCCTTTGGCTGACATTTTTACTGTTACCCACGAAGCTATGTGTTATTTATATATTATTGTTTTAACCTTCTTGTCATACTGTTACAATGCATACACAATCAAACCTGTGAACAAAGGCCATCCTCAGAAAAGACATAATGTGACCTTTATTAATGGGTGACCTTTATTCAAAAGACAGTTGCTCTAAATAATAAATGATGTTTTTTTAAAAGAATGGCATTTATTCAGAGGTGGCCACTATCACAGGTTTGAGATATACTTGTTTTCCTTTGAGTATTTTTTTTTTCAAATTTTATATCTTAAGTCTTGCTGGGATTATGACCATAAGGAAAATATGTAGCTAAATGTATACAAGGAACAAAAGTGTGATATACAATTGATATTATAACACAACTTTTTTGTGTTTTAAATAATTTATTTATAATCATGTACATTTTTCATATATATCTAGATCTTTGCCAGGCCATTAAATCGAGGAATATTGATAAAGCTATGGATATATTGAGAATACCTGCTCCAGCTGGTATTAACATCGCAAATGCTGCACTAGGTGATGATGGAAAAACTCCGCTTGAACTGTAAGTTGTCTGAGCTGATTGCTTGTACAGTCAAATCTGTGTTTGCATCCATGTATGAATAAAGGCCACCCTGTGTAAAAAGGCCATTGTTTTAAAGTACAGTAAAACCTCGATTATTCGAACACCGATTATCCGAATACCCGGTATTATCCGAATAAAATCTACGGTCCCGATTACGTCTCTATATATTTCAAGTACAACGAACCCCGGTTATACGAATCAGATTTTACGAATACCTGGTGTAATCCGAATGCATTATTTGGTCCCTAAAGTTACAAATGCGCGTATTTTCACACCTATTATTCGAAGTCGTCAATTTAACAATGGCCGATTGAGAATCAAATGTCGTGTGACAAACAATGTGTCACATCAATTCATACACGAAGCGTGTCAACAGTTTAATTATCGTTAAGTTGACCATATTGTTTGTTACGCTTTTATACTGATCGCGACGAATATTACACTATGATCTCGGGTATAATAGGTTAATATGCGTACGTACCTGCATGGTGATCTGTATGAACTTATTTGCATTTCAGCGTCAATAAAAAAAAATTAAAAACAGATTCGAACACAGTTAAACAAAGCTAACTAGAATATGATGATTTAGTGAAAAAACGTACCAAACCTAAAAACATTACGTCTTCGATTCTTTAATTGTCTTAGAATGTTACGATAGCGATGCCTAGTCGATTGTTAGTAAGTGAAGTGAGAATGACATCTTATTGTGTCGGATTGTGTTCTGCATAATCCATAAATGCGCGGATATTTATTTAACAATAATTATTGTTTCATTGGTTAACTCATATACATTCATAAAACAATGATAAATAATAAGTGTTTGTTGTACATTTTATTTTATTCTTATTATCACTCAAATAAAAAACGTCATGTTTACATACGAAAGTTAACTCCCTTGCAATATACGGACAGTACGGAATTTATCGTTTCCAACCAATACATTATACTGAAATGGATTATTCGAAACCATGGATTATCCGAATGATTTTTCAGGTCCCAATGACATTCGAATAATCGGGGTTTTACTGTAATTGTACTATTACAATCAGGCTTACTATGGGCCTTACCTGGGTCTTCAGTAGTGGTAATCGTTACTCTAAGTGTACATAACTAAGACCACAAGCACGTCTTGTCTCTCGCTCGCCAGGCTACTAAGAGTAGCCTTTGTTAACGGGGTTGTCTGTATTTTTTTTGTCACAGCCTCTTTTGTCCTTTTGAAGTGGCATACCATCAAAGTGCCATTTTTGAAGAATTATCTCAAATTATTCTTGCTAATTCAATGATCTCAAGATTCAATTTATCTTTAAACAAACTTCTTGTATTGTAGTCAACATGCAATGTATTTATACTTAACACTCTTGATACTCATGTATGAAGTTATATGTCTGATTGATTACTTACATGGAAATTTCTTACCTGAGTGATACATTATCTCAAAGATAAAAAAATCCTAAATCTTAGTAAATATGAGTTAAATTTGTTTATGTTATTTTTATGTTATCTGGAAGGTATGTGTAGTCTAAGTATAGGATAGATCACGAGTAACTGTTGTCTATGAAATTTAGAGGCAAGCGCAGCGAGCCGTAAATTTCATAGCCAACAGTTACGAGAGATCTATCTGACTTAGACCACAGGTAATACTGAATGTTTTTACAACAGCTAACTGTGATCTACGTGTTTTAGAAAACACTTTTTCTGTCCTGTGATTGGTCAGTTGGAGTCAACTGTGGTCTAATATACTGTTGCTACATAGTCATGGTTTTATGTATCAATTTCTGTGCCATGGTGGCAACTATTGTCTTTTTCATTGCTGTGAGTTTGAATCCCGTCCAGAACCAAATTTGATATTTGAAGATGCTATCCAACTATCTTACAGAATATAATCGGTTCTATCAAGGACTTATATACATACATGGATTCACAACTGCTAAAAATAGCTCAAACGATATCGTTCGGCGATCCAACAATGCATTGCTATATACTCGGCAATGTCCGACAGCTGTATTTGGGTGTTACGAATTTGATTATACTAATAAAACTCTGCAATTCGGCACGGGAAATTGGTAAAGGATGCAACAAATTCCTTAAAGATATTGAAATACATATATAATCCACCAAGTTTAAGTATAAGCATCGAAAAAGGCATCAGTCGAACCTTTTAAAATTCCAAGATGGCGGACATCTATTATAATCCTTTCGTCTCCGAGATTAAACATTCGGAATACCACGGATATTTTCGCTGTTATTATCATTCGGATATCACGGATTTTTTCGTATTTTCGCTTTTGTAAACAAAAGCTTGTATTCCCGTTAATTCACGTCTTATTATTGCGGGATTTGATGACTTTAAACTGTTAATACGGAAGTTGCAAATCCATGTATGTATATAAGTCCTTGGTTCTATAAAGGTGTATGTCTGAGGCATTCTTTAACTGTTACGCCTGGAAAAGTCACCAAATGACATTGGCTGTAATTGCGACATTACACCCCCTGGATTGTTGCCATTCTTATGTGAATGTATACTTATTGCTTGCAGGGCTGTGAAACTTGGGGATCCAGGTGTGATGTTTGAACTTTTGGCTTCAATGAATGATCTTCCACCAACATCAACAGTATTACATCAGGCTGTAGAATGTGGAAATATAGAGATTGTTAAACTTATATTAAAGGTATATTTAAACCCCCACCCTCTAATCATTGGTTGGGGCTATACTTGAATCACATATATTGTCCTGTCGCATCCTGTCCAGTTTCTTTTCAGGGCTGTAACATTGCTGTTCTCTGATGGATTGTTTATGTGTGTTGTTTATGAGAACCACACCCTTATCTCGAAGATCAAGGTCACTCTTGAAGGTCAAAGGTTAAATATTGGGTTGCTTTGTCTAGGGTCAATTCTCCCGTTTCCTAGTTCCCCCTAGTGGTATACTGCTATATGTGGAAAACAGAAGGCTGCATATGAGGTCAAGTAGAAAGGAACAGGAGATCGAATCATCTGCAGAGTGTTATTTTCTACAAATGAAACTATGAATTGATCAGTCATTTCTAAAATGTGCAACAGATTTAGATAAAGAATTTAAACGCTTTCTGTCGATATATATACGGCTTCAAAATCACTTTAATGGGTACAATGATTAATCATTATCTCCGAATATCACAAATTTTTCTCTGTACATTTAGCCATTTTATTACTAGTATTTCAGACTACTCATCCTTTTCCAGTCCCTGTGTATATTGATCCCAGCTTAAATTTAACTAATAATAGTTAGCAGAATTAAATTCAATCATAAACATGCAAGTATAGCCACATATAAACCAATGTCTTACAGTAGGGGAACGCAATATTAGGGTATTGCTTAATTGAACTTAAATTGAATTATAATCCTATGTATTTGTTGTAAAAACATGACATTGGAAACATGTATTAATATACACAATGATGACCCCATAATAAAACTTGGCACAAGGGATGAGCTGTCTGTATAGATATACCATGTATAAATTAGGTCAGTGACTAAGGCCTGTTAAATTAATGTCTATCAATCTTCATAAACGATAAAGAAGAATGTGTAATACATATGTGAATAATTAGGACATGACTGTATAATCAACCATCTTGTTTCCCTACATATAGGCGTACTGCTAGTGGGCATTAAACAGGAAAGTCACTATTTTTGATTACAAGGAATCCATTATCTTTACGGTTATTGGCAAAAATGTGTCCCTTTGCTACGACAAGGGGGGAAATAACATTAACATGTCTGTGTCAATGCGGCGAGAGGGGGTATTCATCACATCTGTGACAAGCTTTAGTTCATTTTAAAGTTCGTTTTTTTTTTTTTAATGAATCAAGCATCAACCGTTTACCAGACTGTAGAATGCAGAACAACAAATGCATGCAATTACGAAACTCATACTGAAGGAAAATTTCATACAAAAATGATAAATCATACTTATTTAATGATACCACTGAAGTTGCAGGATAACCCTGGTTGTTGCTACTATGTTTAAACCCCTGTGAAAATTGAATCTGTGTGCTGATTAAACAAAATGTCAATTTTGTCTGAATTCTGTTGATCTCATTTCAGAGATTTCCAGCTTGTTGTAAAATGAAGGACGAGTCTGATAAGCTTCCTCTACACGTTGCATGTGAAACTGGTTCAGTGGAAATAGTCAAGCTTCTGATTGAATGGGAGTATCCTGATATGCTGTACCAGTCTGTGTTTGATCGTAAGATGGAATATGCTCTTCCGTTCCCCGTAAATGACGTTACAGTGGATGGGAAAACCGCATTGTTTTTAGCCTGTGAAAATGGAAATGAAGATATTGTTGAGTACATGTTGAATTACACCATCAAGGGAAGAAGAGTTAGGAGAGGGTCGTATAGAAATAGTGAAGAAATGTCATCTGCTGGCTCTGGAATAAGTGATGATGAAGCTATTTATGATGATGTCAATCCAATTCATGTTGATGTTGTCGATGACTTTTCTGAAAAGCCTGTTGACATAGATTCTGGAGTTGAAGACACTGTTATGTACAGACGGACTAACATACATTTACCAGTAAAGTACAGTACGTCTTGTATGTACATAGCTGTTAAAAATCAATATAGAAAAATAGTTGAAATTCTGGCATCCAAGGGAGGTAATCTACGTCTGACTTTAAGGTCATCAGGAAATGAATATTCGCTTCTTTTACAGTTAGCCTTACACAACTCTGATCTCCTTATGTTGAATAAACTGTTTTCTCTGGGAGTTGAAGATTTAAACAATCATGTGTTTGAAGAAGCTGTGAAATCGTATCCCAGTTTTATTGCTCATTTTCTCAAATATAAAGCTGAAAAGGACAAGACCAACACAATGAATAAAGTACTGATGCTGAAAAAGTATGAATTAAATAACATCAACATTCATGGTTCTGATGCATCATCAGTTGATCCCAACGATTCTAGAATATTTCCAGAGACTCCTGTTACTTTAAGATGGCAGAATTTGAAAGTTCTTTCAACAGTGGAATCCTCATGGCTTACAAGAACTGTAATCTTTTTTAATCCATCAATGGCTACTTTAAACAATAAAACTGCCCATTACGCTGTCACCAGGGTAGATGTATCTAACAATAATCTTACGATGGTTCCCACAGCTTTACTTCAACTACCCTCACTGACTGTCCTTAGTTTGTCTAACAATCAGATTACAGCATTTCCATCTGAGGCAAATTTTCATCTAGAAGGCCAGTTCCTGGAAGAGCTGAATATTGAGCACAACAAACTATCATCTATACCTGATTACATCTTCACACTACCGAAGATTCGTATCCTTATTGCAAGCAATAATCGTATTTGTGAACTCCCTGCTAGCATCTGGCAGGCAGAGTTCTTAAAAACAATAGACCTCAGTAGTAACAAAATTGTTGCTCTTCCTCCTCCAATCCTGGCCCAAAGAAGAATATCAGAGGACAGCATGCCTGGTGATAGTCCTTTAGCTAGTATGGAAAATGAGCCACTTTCTATTACAGAGAACCATGTGATCACACATACTGTTGTAAGAGCCACTCTCTGGTTCAATAAACTAGCCATCAATGATGAAGCTGTAAAAGTATCTGAGAATCAAACAAAGGGTCTTAAGACATTAAAACTGAACAGTAACTTTATTGCTGTGTTCCCAGACTTTCTTTCCTGCTGTTCATCTAAATTGGAGACATTAGAAATAAGGAAGAATAAACTCCAATCACTTGGTAATCTCGGCGCCTATCCGAAGTGGCTGAAATATTTGGACCTCTCATACAATAATATAACCGATATGGAAGATTGGCAAAAGGAGGATTGTAAAAAATGCTTCTGTTCGGATAAAAGGTGATTTGATTTCTAAAAAATATATATTATTCATTTTGTTCTTATTGACTATTTTAAATGTAGGTCTTGTTACAATTATTCTTTATTCCATTTAATCCTGTATTCTATGCATGAAGATAGTTTTCACTTGGCCTTCACTGCTGGGACCAAATTTTACATGTGAGAAAGATATCCAGCTAGCTTACTGAAGGTCGATGGTTTTACTCATGTTGACACCTGGGGTCTTCCTCCATGGCTGTTCATTCCATGTTTAACCCAGTAGCACAAGAAAAACAATATGTCTGATATGTGAATTGATGTAACTCAATCTCCTAGCAGAGTTGTCGTTCGTTATCTCTCACATACAGCTCTGCAACAGGCTCATGACAAGAATCTTTTCAAAATGGGAAATAATATATTTTACGCACAATAGATTTATCTTTTATGAATAAAAACATTACAATAAAGCATAACTGCTTTTTAAAATATCTTAAATTGGTTGGAAATAAATTAATTTGATTTATATTAACGGAACTATTTTTTGTCCGTTTACGCAGAACGTATCGGCTAATGTAAACAAAATGGATTTTCTTCTATTGAAACTAACTGGCCTTATTCTGGCGACACAGCAAACAAAACAAACTATTTCTGGTATGTTGACAGGCGTTCATGTTGCCATTTTGGATCATTCAAATCATGTGAACAAAATCACATGAATCGGGCCTACTTTCTGAGCCTGTCACAGAGGTGAATGTATGAACCGGTGTGTAAGAGAGTGGATGTAACTGTGTATAAAAACGTTCTTTGACTTAGGTTTAAGTGAGAAAACTGTAAAACAAGATAATTGGCATTTTAATTTTTTTAAATATTTTTATCTTTTAGTCTTGGCTTGACTGGGTCTGGTCTTTTTGGAGCAAGTTCACAAGGGGTTGCTTGTGGTCACAGAAATCATACAAAACTGGAAAATTTAGAGATGTTAGACCTAACCCACAACAAACTGACAGAATTAATTGTGTTTAGAACAAAGGAAGCATCAAACTCAGGAATTAAAGAAATAGAAGCCAGTGTAAGTAATGAATACCTTAATGACAAAAAGAATGATAGTCAAACTTATGAACAAGGGAGACAAAAATATTACCCATCTGCAATGTTGACCTTTATGTTTTGTGTTTGTTTGTCTCTTAGATTCAGTATGTTCTGAAGAGTGGATGTTCTCGTCAATTGACCTATTTATGTTCACCGTACTGTTGCCTTTCATACTGAACCTATCAATGGTTTTTAATACGTAGTCTTCTACATATTTATGTTCATCAGTCACAATTAGTTAATAATGAAAAAAAACATGTCGAGGATTATAGGCAAAACTGGTCCTATTTGATTTTTTACAAAATTACTTTTTATCATATTCTTAAATAACACAGTGAAATACTGAAAAAAAATTGGGACATACTATTTTATTATTACAGAATAGCTAATAAGGAAATCTTTATAGTTTGTGCTTAGTAGTAAGTTAATACAGCCTATATTGAACATTTGTACACAAAAGAGATGATGACTTGCGTCTTAATAATAATAATTATAAAGACTTTATTTATAGAGGCAACACAATTAGGCAATGCCCAATCTTCCCTGTGAGCCTAAGAATTGCTATAGTCAAATAAAATTAAATGACATAATTACATGTATTTATAAAATTTGATTGTACAGTGCAACCTCTCTAAAGCAACATGCTTTGGGAGTAGCAAAATGAGGTTGTTGCTCTAGAGAGGGTCAGTCTGGAGAGGTGAGTGTATGAAAAGAAAGAAATTGGTTACCCTATGATAGAAATTTAAGTGCTTTCTCATCTAGCTAAATGCTAAGTAAGAAATCACTTGTCTGGTATATATTATATTATGATAGTTAATCTTAAAAAAAAAGAATTTTGGCTATAATAATATGAAAGTAAAATTCAAGTACATATATATCAATCATATTGTTGATACTTAATGTGTGAGCAAATACAAAATTTTGAGTAAAACTATAAAAACCTACCTGTAATATATAAATATGGTTTGTACTTGCATTGATAAATCATTGATTACTTGAATTCATATATTTGTAGTTAAAAGACAAAGAAGCAAGGGAGAAGGAGAAACAAGAAATGCTATTATTACCTAACATTGTCAGTCTATACCTAGATGAGAACTCTCTGGTTACTTTGCCGACAGATATACAAGAAATGAAAACTTTGAAAACCTTAACGTTGAAGAAAAACGTGAAATTAAAACAGGTGATTCATTGTTTGAACTTAGCAGTACTGGTTTTTAATTAGTAAATTTATTTGGGACCACTGTGGTCGAGTGGTAATAGTCTCTGACTTATATTCATTAGTCCCTCACTATGGCAAGTTTTAATCCTACTCTGTTCCTAATTTTACTTGTGAGGAAGCTGTCCAGCTAGCTAACAGAATGTAGATGGTTCTATCCAGGTAAATGCCTGGGATTCCCCTTCTAACACTCTAAAAGTCTCCAAAATGTTTGATGAAGGTGTGATGCTAAACTCAAGTGAAAAAAAGTAAATTTCAGTCTAAGACTTATAATGTTTAGTTTAATATTTAAAGTTTACTATTGGCAGATTTTTGAGAGTGCAGGTAACTGATCTAACTAATTGTATGTTAGCACGTTAAGAATCAGTTTGACATTGACTGATTTCTAAAATCAAATACATTTGTATATTGCATTATGTGTACTATTATTGTATACTGATGGTATCTGCACTATTGTGAACATTTTACTTAACTACATGATACTTTATAATAGATCTGTATAGAATCCTAATATTACTGATGAATTTATCTGAGGTACCTCAATCACTTTGAAAGGATACAATAACAACAACAACAATAAAAATAATAAAGACTTTATTTATAGAGGCAACACAGTTAGGCAATGCCCAATCTTCCCTGTGACTCAACAAGATTCTGACTTGAAAAAACTTAATTATCTAGTTGATTTTTAAATACTTTAACTTGCAGCTAATATTTACTGTTTTTTTATGCAAGTATCGAAGCTGAAGCATTTAATAGGCTTACAGAAAATATACAATCAATATTGGTATGAATCTGTTAATTTGTTACGAGTATTTGTGTTTCATTTCAGCTTCCCCCGTCATTGGGATTACTGGATAGATTACATCGTTTAGAAATAGACATGTGCCCCTTGGAGGGCCCCATTCAGGATATATTGAAGGGAGGCTCAGATAGGGCATCTGATATAACAGGCTTCCTTAGATCAGTACTGGAAGAGTAAGTTTTGTTACCTCCCCCCCCCCCTGTCCTTGTCAAAGTAATCTTCTTCCTGTGCCATCCAGGGAGACTTGTATAGACAAACTCTATAAAATAATAGGAATAAACAAACATCTGAAGTCAGTAACAACTATGAACTATCACCTTGTAACTGTAAAATGAATATGTATCAGTCAATAGATTGTTTGCTTTGATCTTTGAGCGGTAGTCCTTATTTTAATGTTTAATGACATGTATATAGTAAACTGTTGCTCAAATGAAGTACTGAATATAAGATGATGTGGATCAAACATGTAGAACACTCTAAGACAAGTACTTGTACATCTATACATTGTTACTTTAAAGTGTATAAAACCATATCTGACGGCCCATAAAAACGAACTGAGCATGTGCGACATCAACAAAATCCACTAAGTTTGTATCGGAAAACAGTCGAATGAAGTGTTCTGGAACAATGTATCAATCATGTCCATCAAATTACAGAGACAGTTTTTTTAATAATAATATAAATGAGTATGAAAGCTACAATTTTTTACACTTATGAAGTTTATTTGGTATATCTTGTCAAATGTAGCTCTATGGGGGCTATATTGGATTCACGCTTGACGGTTGGTTGGTCAGTCGGTCGGTCGGTCTGTGCATCTGTAGACTAAATTTGTCCGGACAATTTCGCAGCAACTACTGACAGGATTTCAATGAAACTTCACAGAAGTGATCAATAGTAAGCATAGTTGTCCATGCAATAACCAGGTTTTGTTTGGATTAATTTTCACTGAGTTTTGGCCCTTTGTTTTATACAATAGGTAAATTTTGTCATAACTATTTCTCAGCAACTACATGCAGGAATTCAGTGAAACTTCTTAGTAGTGATACGTAGTTTGCCAAGTTGTGCGTGTCCACAATAGGTTTTGTCCAAGTCAATTTTAATGAGTTATGGCCCTTTGTTCTTTTTTATATAATGTATATTTAGAAACTGGTCAGGATATTTCTAAGCAACAATTTGCAGGTATTAAAAGAATGAAAATGCGTTATATTTCGCTTTGTAAAATGTAACAATAACTGTGTCAAGGCGGCATCTGGGGGTATTCATCACCTTTAGTGATAGTTCTTGTTTTATTTTCCTAATAAGGATATTGTACAGAACAAAGTTGCAGTGCTATTATTTGTTAGCACTTTTACCCAAATAGCCAGCATGACACTGACATTATTATTTTCATTATTCCAACAAATCTTTACAGTTTGTTTTATTTTTTTCTAGGTCCGAGCAATATAATTGTATGAATTTGATGATAGTTGGATCACATAACATTGGTAAAACATCTTTGTTACAACACCTTATGAAAAAAGGCAAAGCACAGACTATGCTGGTAATATCATATTTCTGTCTAACCTTTCCATTTGTATAAGTAATGTATATCAACTTATAAATGATTGAAGTAATTCATTGTGTTCAGGTTGTTCCATGTTTACATTTTTTATGCCCTGAAGGAGGGGCATATAGTCGGCCCACTGTCCATCCATTGTTCTGTCCACACATCCAGGAGGTTCATTATTGGGTTAGGGTCAGTACAACTTGACATTTTGAGGTTTTCATTACATACAAACTGCCATTATTAGGAGTTAAATTGCGCTTGTGGGGTTGAAAAAGATCAAAGGAAAAACACCATAACGTCCATCTCCGTCTGTCTGTCTGTTGGAAGATTCGTTTCTGCTCTGTAACTTTATCTCTCCTCATGGATTTCAAAATTACTTGGCAGAAATGTTCAAAGTGATAAAACAATATGTCGCACGCAAGACCAAGGTCCATATCTCCAAGGTCAAGGTCACAGAGGTAAAAGGTACTGGGGTCTATTTTCCGTTTCCATTCTTTAACTATATCACTCCTTCATGGCTTTCAAATTCACTTGCCAGAAATGTTTATAGTCAAGATACAAAATGTCGCGCTCTAGACCAGGTCCATACCTCCAAGGTCACACTAAGAGGTAAAGGATCAAAACTGAAATCACATCCACTGGTTTAGTATTTCCTGAAATACAATAAAAATCTCGTCTCATTTCTTTCTATTTTCATTTCCTTGGGTATAAATTTATATCTGGATAGCACCAGACTATTTCGTCTTCCTTTATGCATACCTTGAAATGGATGGAATTTATTAACAAAAACAGTTAAGCACTTTCTCATTCTCTAGATCACTTCCCACTAAATATTACAACAAACAACTACCTCCAACCTTCATTCATTGCCTATAATGATAACCTCAGTTTCTTCTGGAAATGTTAATTTACCAACCTTATCCCTGGCCCCTTTATGCTTGGGGAGGGGGGGGGGGGCATACATCCTGTGACAAACCTTGTTTTCACTAGGGTTAAACATGGCACCAACAGCTTTGGTTGTGGCATTGATTTCTATGGGAGGAACCAAATTTTTATTGATTAAAGTAAAAAAAATATCTTTCTCAATGAAAACTTATGGTAAAAAGATGCAATGATGCAGTAATAATTGATTTTAACCTGAGTTTGTGTTTTCAGCATTTTAATCAACGACAGAACAGTGCAGCATCTGGTACTACACCGGATGGTAAACATTTGTCTACAGTGGGTATAGATATAAGTAATCTAATACTTACAGATAAACTTGATGGTAAACAAACTGCCTCTGTTGAATTTCGTACATGGGATTTTGCTGGACAGGTATTACGTGATTTTATTAAACGTCAAAAGCTGCATAATTTCACAGTCAATGCTTGCATTTATATATAGCTACAGTGAGGTTTGATTACTTTTGTAAGTTAAATGATAATTTTCGTTGTACCAGTTGTGAAATGTACATGTATTTAGGGACGCACTAGATAATATTATATGAACATGCAGAATGGAATATTCCCTAAAGGTAAATGAATGAAAACAATCAACTGTGGAACGAAACTAAAGATAATTGCATTCAGCCACTGTGTAATTATTCATCTTTGACAGGTTAATAAAATCACACTATAACAATACTTCCTTCGTTTGTAATAAAATATCTGTTAATGTTCAGGTTATTATGAGTTAAAGTTTCTGAATTTATATTACTCTTTATCAGAGCATGACATAAAGGAGAATATCGGGAAAAAATTGCCATGCGTGCTACAAATAAAATTCGCATTGAATTATGTTTTAAATATCTTTATGCTGTTTTTGCTAAGTGTAATCGTGAATATAAAATTTATCGGGGACGCTTTTTCAGTGACTTTTTCGCAACTACCGAGCCAAGTTCTGTGTCTAGAAATCACAGGAAAAAGGGCCAGGCATGTATCGGTGCTTTACAATGGGAATGATTAAGGACCAGGAAAGAAAGTGATATAAATGCAGGGTTCTTTATTTTAAATCCCCTCTCTTAGTGACTCTGAAATGACCACAGCTATTGAATGGACTGTAAAACAACAGATAAATTTAAGTAAATTGAAATACTGTGGAATCATTAATTTTCTTTGGGGATTTAATTTCGTGGGTTGGCTCATCCACGAAATCAAATCCCCATAAATTTCGAATTTAAATGCAGAGATAAGGCATTTCTTTTCAAAAATCAAAATCCACGAATTTATGTCCCCACGAAATAGCCATTTTAGTAAAAACCACGAAAATTGAGCCCAACGAAAATAAATGAAAATACAGTAAATGGTTTATTTCCACTTCAGAAAGAATACTACGCCACTCATCAGTATTTCCTCAGTCCTAGATCTCTGTATCTTGTTGTATGGAATTTAAAATGTGGTCTTGATGGTGTGGAAGGTTTACGACAATGGCTTGTTAACATTCAGGTACATACTTGTATACTCATCTGATTATTGTTCACCAATGGCTGTAATGAATTGATTATGCTCTAAATACAAAATAGTTTGTTTGACGCTGGCATTTATATTTTAACTTTTAATGACTACAGTATGATATGATATGCCATATTATACATTATTTATGAATTCAAAAGAAAGTGCTCGGTTCTAGAAATTTTCTCAAGCAAATAAATCAGGAAATTTGAACCATTTGTGATTCAATTGAAAATGATTGTTTGATAATTATACTTGTTATGAGTTTGTCTTTGTGTCAAATGAAATTTCCACTTAATAACACTTCAAATTGTAATTTCAACTAGAATTTAATAGTAAAAAGATTACATTCATTTTCCTCAAAAATTTTATTGCCCCCGTGTCGATAGATCGGGGAATATTGTTTTTGAATTGTCTGCTTGTTAACAAACTTTAAACTTGCATGTTGGTTCTTTATGACAACCTCTACTGGACCTATGCATTTTAGGTCAGTAGGTCATGGGGGCATTGGTGACACATCTTGTTGAATTAGCAGTTATTTTAGACAATATCTTGAAGGAGTGAAATTTCAATCATGAGACTCCCTGGGGTTGATCGTCATGCCAACAGCCAGGGTCATATTAAACTGGTTCCCGTTGACTTGTGTGTACAAAGCCAACAGGTACGGCCTAAAATTTCCAGGATGCTGATTGGTCAATTTCGATCGGAATCCGGGCAGAATTCTGCCCGGGGGATCTCGCGAGACTTTGCATTATCGATGCACATTTCGCGCGTAATTTAAATTAGGGAACTGGATAGTTATTTTCTGATCTTGGTCGTTGGAACACTTAATTATGCAGCATTTAAATACACACAGTGTACTTAAAAGTATTTTGAAATAGAATACCGACCCTTAAAAAATATATTTAAGAAATATTTTTAAAATCGAATACTCGATCACGGTTGGTGTGGGAGAATTTTTTTTCACTTATGTAGATTTTATAATTTTCATTATTATTCGTTGAACTGTCAAATAACATTAATCACCGTACACAATTGGAACTTTTTGAGTGTTACAACCTGATTTTATATTCTTATAAAATTCATATAAATATGCGATGCTAATAATAAATTTAAAAGTCGTGCCCAATCTGATTCTGGACTACGTGTTTTAAAATTAATTAATGCAAACAGTATAGTTGATCATCAATTGACCAGCATATATCATTGTCTCAATTTCAATACATGCATTGATAAAATCAAGATAAGTAGCCAATTAAGAAGTTGTTATGCAATATTGCGTAACACGACCGTCTCACTTCCTGGACCCTTATAAGGGAGAAATATTTTATGGATCATTTCACCGAAGGGGGTCAATATATTCTTTAGCACTTGTGTCTGATACCATGTTAAATTTACAATATACAGCATAGATCATAATCTTAATTACTCCTAATTTAATTCAGTTCTGTGAAGTCAGATGTTAACGAAAAGAAATTAAGTAACAAAAGAATTACTTAAAAAGTCACTTGACATATACTGATATACATTTTGTATATAAGATATATTTTAATTGTAAATAAAGAAAAATATGTTTTAAAGGAATTGATACATATTAGACCGAACTATGCATATATTTATACATATGATTTTTAAAAGAAAGAAAATCATTTAAACAATAAAAAAATAAAGCAAGGCATTAATTGATATTTTCAAGAAATGTATCTTTGATATGTTATATGACTATACTGTAACGAATATTCACATAGTAACTTCTAGTATCTATATTTTTTTATTTTGAATAAAGGGTATCCATGAGATATTCAAACATTTATAGCACTAATATCTCCGCGTACATTATCAGATGTATGGAAATCCCCGATGTTTCTCGAATGAACAGCAACCAATGAAATAGCTAAAACGGGTTGACCAATCAGAACGCTGGAAAATTTAGACCGTACCTGTTCCTTTGGTGCACTGCATCATGGAACGGGAACCAGTTTAGGGTCATATGACAACTATTCCAGCTTTATTGGTGAAGGAAAACCCCAGGTGTATGTATACCATGATTGAACCACAAAAGGCTAGCTTGACAGTTTCCCAACATGTTAGATTTGTCTGGTCTCGGACGGGATTAAAACTCACAGTAACCAGGAGTTAATGATTGCTGGTCAGAGACCATAATCGCACAAGACTCTGAATCGTTTAATCGGACTCAATAGATGTGCTCTTAATTTCAGGCTCAAGCTCCGCGTGCACCTGTTATAATTGTGGGAACACATCTCGACGAAATACAGAAAAACAAGAAGGATTTTACCAAGGATTGGGAAGAGTCTATGATGAAAACAATCAAAGAGAAATATGTAAGACACGATAATTCTGCGATAGGCTTACCTATGATCATAGATGTGATCAATGTGGGGGCTGGTAAAAAAGCGCTGAACATTGATAGACTGTACAAATCTATATTTGATAAAGTGTTCAGTCTCAAACATCCAGGTAAGGCTATGGACTTTTCTAGCTAGTTATATAAACTGTAAGTCCTGAGTCTCATTGTCAGTTTTATAAGGATGGGCATATCATTGGATTTTATAATTCAAGAACTGTTTACACTCAATTAACTATGCTGCAATGTAAGTTACTTTCTTGGAGGTCCCTAATTTTACCTTATTTGGTTATTTTTTTCATAACGCCTTCTAATACAATCATGTATTTAAAAAAATATGTTTAAATTTTTTTCGCTGTTAAATAGGATGTGAAACTTGCATAATGATGGTGTGTTATTGTATGCATTGTAATGATTATATTTCAGCTCGTAAAAATGAAAACTTGCTTGGTCACATGGTTCCCAAAAAATACATTAAACTACAATCTGTTATACATGATATTGTTACAATTAGGAAGAAAGAAGGCAAGGAACCAGTATTGAATGCCAACTCATATTTGTAAGTCTGCAGAGTTTTATTTTTGCAATGTTTTACAGTCAAACCTGCATTCGCTACCATCTCTGTATAAAGTCATATTGTAAAAATATTTTTGATTGTTATACCCCATTTCAAAAAAGTCAGTCCGTCCGTCTGCCTAACCAAACCTTGTCCATGAACTATTTGGTCTTTGATCCTCAGATTTGGTTAGGTGGTTGGTCAGCATGTGTAGATGACCCCTATAGATTTTTAGGTCAGTAGGTCAAATATCAAGGTCTTATTATCCAATTGGTCTTTAGAGGGCATTCATGTTTCACAAACACTTCTTGTTCGAATTGAATAACCTCTGAATAAAGGTCAGCTACCAGTAAAAGTCATGTTTTGTTTTATTGAAGGTTGGCCTTTGTTCACAAGTTTTTCTGTAGTAAATATTTCTTTGTTCTTGTATACAGTATAACCCCTGAAAACCGGACCCCTTCCGGACTGAGCCAAAAGTCTGGTTTTCTGAGAATTCCGGTTTTCAGAGAACTTTTGGTAAAATTGGAAATTTATCCATACTTTGTCATGTGGGTGACTGATTTGTATATGTACCACATGGTTGTATTATATGCTTAGTGTATTGAATAATTGATAATGTATTACTATATGAATGCTAAACCAAGCAAAGACTATGCTTTTCAAATATAGTACCCTGTTGTCTTCAGTGTAAGGGTTTTTTAGCAATGAAGTTGTGTAAGAGAAACAGCTCAAACCCAGTACTACTCAGGGAAACTTGATAACACATACATGTAGAAAAGGAAATGACATACTCATACCTTTAAAGACGGTTAAGGAATAGACTCATTGTATCTGACATTCTTAATTTTGTCTTCAAGAGACAATTCAAAGCAGACAGGAAATGACAAAAAAAAGAAAGAATATTTCAACATTAAAGATATCATAATTTCATTGGTCATTTCCAGTGATCGTAAATAAAAGTTACAAAATAAATAATTATATGAAAAAATTAGCATGTATAATCGTATATGCTAAGTGCACTTTCGAGTACAAGTTGCACTTTTTGATATTTAATTGTTATCTAAATATGTTTGTCATTAGTTTGTTATCACTGGCTAATTATGTTTTGATACTTGCCTTTACAGCAATAGATCAAACTACGTGGCCATCGTGTTATAACTGTATAATTACGCATGTTATTGATTTTATCTTATTGTTTAAGACGATGTTTACTTCAACACCCAATGTGTTTTTCATGCCTTTACTAATTACATGCACGACTGCTAATCGGTAAACAAAGAAAAATGACACTAGTCAGTCCTAATATACAACTTGAAAATATGCGCGTCCGGTATTCAGGGGTAAAATATAGTTTAATATCCATTAGCGGATGGTAAAAACCGTCCAGTATCCGGAATTCTGAGGTTCCGGTATTCAGAAAAATCGTCTGATACTCAAAGAATTCCAGTTTTCAGAGGTTATACTGTATTTATATCATCTACAAAATATCATTAACAATTAAATGTGTCTAGTTTATATATTTAAGTTTACTGTATAATTTGATGTATTTTACCTGAACATGTTTAAAACACTAGATGCTATTTGTTATTTTATTTGTTAATAACATTTCAGGTTAATGGTAATGACTGGAATGTTTAAGCACGACAGTCATACAAGTTTTAGAAATAAACAAGATTTAGATCAGGCTACAAGATTTCTTCATGAAAATGGTGAATTTTATATTATTTCAATACTGTATTTTCATTTATTTTCGTTGGGCTCAATTTTTGTGGTTTTTACTAAAATGGCTATTTTGTGGGAATATAAATTTGTGGATTCAGATTTTTGAAAAGAAATGCCTTATTACTGCATTTAAATTCGTGGGACTTTGATTTCAAGGATGAGCCGACCCACGAAATCCACGAACTTAAATCCCCAATGAAAATTTATGATTCTACAGTATATGGTTATGTCAAATAGACTGTGATAGGTCAAATGGTTATGGTTTCTGACTAGTTGTCAATAGCCTCTGACCCTCTGAGTTTGAATCCCACCAGGGGCCCAATGTGTATACTACGGTAGCGCTATGCACTGACCTGTGTTCTTCTGCTCGGGGCATTATGGGTATTTGCAGGAACTACATACAAAATCAAAGTTATAAACAATAACATAGCGTGACGTCACCGTATGGTACACATTGGAGCCAAGCATTCTTCAACATTGCGTTTCATTGAATAATTAGTGTTATTGACAAAAGCACAAGAATAGAAATGGTGTAATGTATTCATTTTACATAACTAAACACATTTTGTTAATAACATACAACCGATATGGTTGTTTTAACATTTATTATCCTACCGCGTAACTATATTTTAGCGTATGTATAACTATCTAAATGTGGATAGTAATCAGTTCTATGTATAGAGGTTAGACAAACGTAGTGACATCACGCTATGTATAGAACGACCAGGGGCCAGATTCCCATGTGAGGCTTACAGCTGGGTTACAGAGGGTCAGTGGTTGTACTTAGGTCTACCTTTCGAGTCTTCCTCCACAGTAAAAGCTAGAAAAGTTGCCGAATGATTCTGACTGATGATGAAACGTTAATCTTGTGAAAGAAGTACTGGTAGATTGTGATTGAACCTCATTGTTCACAGCATGTTGCTATATAACATCCTTAGGTTTCATGTAAAAATGTATAAACAGATATAACAAAAATTTAGCAATTCCTTTTAAGCTGTCAAGTAAATGTTTGTATGCTGTCTTTTCCTTCTTCAGATGAAATCAAAATGTTGTTTGTTCTTTATTTTTTATCGCCTGTGAAGATTTTCGATTAAAATGGGACTTATTTGAAGATTTGTAGTTAAAGTGGTATACCCTTATTTATATGTTCACAGTTTACATAGGTGTAAAATTATGTTAGACCATGGTCCAGTGGTTAATGTGCTGGATTTGTAACCTGGCGATCCGGGTTGATTCCCGGTCACGGCAGAACAAACCCTTTCATGAAAATTTGACAGCAGTGTCTGTTTGACTCCACATGTGAAGAAGTTAGGTCTGGTTTGTCCAAGAAACTGGTTAGATGAATTGGCCACCAAAGATAACTGAAAAATGGTTGAAAATGGTGTAAAACCCAATTAAATAAACAAAATCATTTAGAGAGCTTCTTGGTTTATTTTCCTCATAATTACAGGTGTTCTGTGTCATTTTGAGGATACCTCTCTGAAGGACCAATATTTTCTGGACCCTCAATGGTTGTGTGACCAACTGGCTAAAGTTGTTAGTGTTAAAGAGGTTCAGCAATACTCAAATCAAGGTAAGTTAAAAAGTTATGAACACGGACCTGTGAGTCTCAACTCTTACGTGTCGATGGTTCAACATACACAGGTGTACACTTCAGTTCAACCTACAGTACAGTTCGGGTGATTTGTCCGAAAATTGCGTTCCCCCACGTTCGTATTCGACAATTTATCACCCATAGCGTCGATTTTCTTCGTGGCATCGATCTTGAAAAAACAATGCGAATTACCGCAATGTCGCTATTCACCGTGTTTTATGTGGTGACGGTCACCGTCGATCATTGTCATTCTGAATGCGATGGCTAAAATTCAAATGGCCATGTTGAAACGATCTACCTGTGGCTTAGCGCAATTTTAAATCTGTGGCGATTCGTGATTTTTGAACAAATCACCCGAACCGTACTGTACCCTTTAATGCAAGTAAGTTGCCAAATGACATCGGCTATTGGTATGACATTGAACCCTGGTGAAAGAAAAGAGTTATGGAAGTGTCATGTATGCTTCTATACCTGCTTCAAAATAATTATGTCTGCTGTTTATAGGAAAAAAAATTTTTGTATTAGTATTGAAAGAGAGGATTATGCATATTTTTTTTCAGGCTGTCAGTTGAGGTACTTTGGATTGCAGCTTTCTGGCTTCCAGCAATCATTATAACCATGTCTCGAGGGCTCAGCGCAACACTGTCGTAACTTGTTCTTATTTCAATATGAGTTACGACACTGTTGCGTTGAACCCTCGGTCTGTGAAAACTTCTAATTAATCAGTGTCGGTAGAAATAAGTTCAAATCTCCTTAGATATTAAATTTGAAATGATATTCTTTGAGATTTACAATTGATGCATTTCTAAATGTTTTACTACAAAAATGAATGTCTTGGAATGTCTGCATGTGACAGCAAAAATAGATAAATAGTTTGATACAACCACTGGTCAATGTGAGGAAAGTTTGGCCAACTTTTCCTTTGTGTTACATCTCAAGGGATCAACGGAAAACTGGTGTAACTCACTTTCTCAAAATTTAATTTATAGATACTAAAAGCTATTTAAGGATATTTTTTCAGTTTTTATACTTCGGGAAATTCCATGTTTTAAGATAATTTAATGGTTCACAAAATACTATAGGATTATTTACTTAACAACAGTTTTATGACTGAAAACTTCAAATTTATATGGATTAGAAAGTGAATATTCTGTAATGCCATTTGTGAATTTAACATCATCTGACGTACACTTGATATTTTCAGGTATTATGAAAGTAAAAGATTTATACAAGAAGTACCGTGATTCGGACAAGATTGGTAAATATATACTGAGTTTACTGAACAAGTTTGAGGTGGCCTTACAGTTTGATGGCGAGCATTTGTTGCTACCCTCACTTCTACCATCTGTGAAAGAACTTGCTCCGGAGAAAATGAGAGAGGTATGGCTCTTACTCTTGTCAATTGTTTTTCTCTAGGGTTAAATGTCGCAAAAACGGCCTAGGTCATGTGACGACTTCAACAAGAAAACACCAGGCATGTACCTAGGTAGAAGCTAGCTGGAAATCATCCTCACATGTTGAATTTGTCAAGTCCCTGGTTGGATTCTGAGAAAAACCATTATTGAACTAAATGACCTCCGAATAAAGGCCACCTGTCAATAATGGCCATATTTTGTCTTTTCCAAGTTTAGCCTTTGTTCACAGGTTTGACTGTATGTTACCAATAACCAGTCTACGACAACTAGTGAATAGACTGGTTGATTTCATGCAAATTATTTGTATAGGTAGGGAATGAACTAGTGGTTTAGTGATAACGAGCTGGACTGAACGAAAGGTTAAGGGTTTGAATCTGGGCTGTGGTTTCAGAATTTATCAGGGATGCTTTTTCAGTTTCCCCATTCTAAGTACCCAGCCATTTTGTGTGTATGGACAATCACAGTCAAAAGGATGAGACATGTATCAGTGCTTTACACTCAGTGCGATACAAACTCCCTGCAGTGGTTACCTCCCTTGATCAGTACATTAACCACTGCCACCAATAGTGAAATTCGGCCGTCACAGAGCCGAATATTTTTTTTCACTTTTGATTTTAAATTCTTAAAAATTTTATCGCTGTACTTATCCTTTATTGAAATATTATGCTTAATGTACAAAAAAGTAAAAAATAAACGTTGAAAAGAAAATTTTCTTAAAAATAGACAAACGTAGTGACGTCACGATGTAGACAATGGCTATATTTAGACGGTTACTTTTTGATTGCGCAAAAGAATTCGATCCATCAATTGTTGAAATAGAGTGTTTTCAACAAATTTTATGTGGTAAAGACGTACATTGTGCATTTACTTGTTGGTTATCAGAAATGTCTTGTTTATCAATTGTTGGTCACATGATACAACTATCATCACATGATTATAGTGTGGCAGTGGTTATACATGTAGTAGCAAAGCGTGACGTAACCGGTGTGAGGAGTTCGGGTGCGATATAGAACCTGGAAAACTATAGGAAATAAGAGTAGGGATACATATGTCAAGTCCCTGTGTCTTTTCTAACTGTCAAGTCCCTGTGTCTTTTCTAACTGTCAAGTCCCTGTGTCTTTTCTAACTGTCAAGTCCCTGTGTCTTTTCTAACTGTCAAGTCCCTGTGTCTTTTCTAACTGTCAAGACCCTGTGTCTTTTCTAACTGTCAAGTCCCTGTGTCTTTTCTAACTGTCAAGTCCCTGTGTCTTTTCTAACTGTCAAGTCCCTGTGTCTTTTCTAACTGTCAAGTCCCTGTGTCTTTTCTAACTGTCAAGTCCCTGTGTCTTTTCTAACTGTCAAGTCCCTGTGTCTTTTCTAACTGTCAAGTCCCTGTGTCTTTTCTAACTGTCAAGACCCTGTGTCTTTTCTAACTGTCAAGTCCCTGTGTCTTTTCTAACTGTCAAGTCCCTGTGTCTTTTCTAACTGTCAAGTCCCTGTGTCTTTTCTAACCTCTCTAAGGGATGGCTCTGAAATGATTATGGATGTTGAATGGGATGTTAACAACAGATAAGTTTATTTCTATTTTGTACTTTCAGATACCTATTCAAAGAAAAGGATCTTCTTTTTCTCCAAGTGTGTCTATCAACTCAAACAGTAGTGTAGGAATTGCAAACATGTTTAGTACATCTGCTATAGAACATCATGGTACTATGTCATTGATAGCTTCAGAAGCACATGTTAACCCGGCATTCTCTAACACCAGGCTTTACCTACTTACTCATTTTCCGAGTGGATTTTGGCCGCGTCTTATCACTAGAATTCTTGCAGACGAGACTATAGACATCCCTGTTACCAAGATGTTTGAGTTTTCTCAGGAGATCTTTGACAAGTGCCCTGAAATACTGAAGGAATCCCCAAAATGGAGGTGTTGGCAGACTGGTTTTGAAATTGTATATTTTAAGAATGTGATAATGCAGGTGAAGGAAGTGCAGACTGGTTCAGTCTATGCCAGTGGTATGTGTGATTATTTAAATGATGATTTGAATATTGAATGTCACTTTGATAGTCAATGGGGAGAACTTGATGTTAAGGACAGTGTTATTTTGGAAATTGCATTCAAAGCAGACAAACTTGCCTTCCATTTTCAAGAATCACAAATCAGTAAAAACTCAAATTTCCGGTCTATAGATTCAAGGGAAATTTATCATGATGAACAGGCTAAAACCATAGTCTTGGCTAAAATTGTTGAACATATCGATTGTTTACTACAAGACTGGTTTCCTGAAATCGGTGAATCTAGGTTTATTCAAAGTTGTTCAGGTCGTTACTTGGTAACCAGGGTTGTTCCGTGTCCGCTATGCTTGGTTTCTGAGATAAAACAGCAAAAGACAGCAGATAGTTGGGTTCTATACTCTGACAGGGCTGACCAGACGCAAGATGTCTCTATCTCACAATCATATTACCCTGACAATAACGCAGAAATGTCTGATGATGCTCATGTTGATAGTAAGCGTGTTATGTGTACATTTTTGGTGGAGAATTGTATCAAGAATGTCTTGGATGGAATGAATGAGATTTGTCGGATACATGGTTCGGTGTCACCCAAACATATGACGTCTGCCCATGGTACAAACAGTATCATACATATAGCACCTGATGCTGTAAGTTTTTTGTGTTTAAAAGTTCATATTTTCCTCTGTATCATAAATAAACTGTTTGCCACTAAACTAAAAAAAAATATTTACTTTTGAGTCTTTTTGAGCTTTTTACCGGTGTGTTCTTAAGGCATGTTTAGAATTTAATACATAAATTTTGAAAATTAATATAAACTGTGTTGTAATGTAAATGTAAAATCTTACAACAAAAACAGAAAAAAGTTGTGTTGCTAATAGAAACAGTCAGTCTGGGGAAATGTTTTTTGTTACATTTGTTGCTGAAAATATCAATGAATGCCTTACCGTTAATAGTTCAATGTACTTTGTACTTCATGAATATCTTTATATTAACATACTGCCAGAAATTTGATAAGAATCTCTTGTGATATAGCTTAACGTGATTACTTCAAAATTTAAATACTGCTGAAGCCTCAGCCAAGTTTGATTATTATCATAGTTTGGTCATTCAAGCATCCTATGCCAGTGCAAAAAAAATAAAACTAATGTTGTCCTTTGAAACATATGTATGTATATGTATGTATGGACTTTTCAAACATTGAGTAAGTAATGCTTTTCAAGTTTTGCGTAGTATATCTTTAGAATACTAGTTTGTTAAGACTTAAAATATAACAATTTTTATGACATTTTAGACTGAAACTCAAGGAAATATTTTTTATTCAGGTATTTCAAGATTTAGATGATTCGTTTGTCGTTGAAGATGATATGGTGTATGTAACGGAAGAGCTGGGTCGTGGAGCGTTTGGTACAGTGTCTAAAGGAAGACTTAGAAGGGTAATTAATGAACATATTTGTCTGGGTTTAGAAACTTTCAGTAGGGGGTGATAGGGGTCAAGTGATAATGTGCTGGACAACCACAAGTCAAGGTGTGGAAAGTTGGCCTACTTTTCATAAGCTCACATGAGCAAAAAGTGCTCAGGTTCAGCTTTTGTATTCAATCATTGTCCGTCGTACATCACCAGGGGTCGTGCATCGTCAACTTTTGCCTTGTGAACACAATTGAGGCCACATTTTTAGTTAGATTTTCACAAAACTGGGTCAGAATGTTTGTATTGACAAAATCTTGAATGAGTTTGATAATGGGTAAAAAATAAGGTCAAATTAAATGAAAAACTTGTGAACTCTTTAGAAGTCACTGTTGTGATTGGATTTTCATGAAACTTTGTCAGAATGTTTGTCTTAATGATATCTTGGACAAGTACGTACATTCTTGTGAGAGGTATGTTGTGGGGTGCAGCCTTTGATCTTTTTGATGTTTTATCCCTACAAGTAATTTTTTTGCACCCCACAAGTACAAATTATCCCCACCATTCTGGTTTGTACGTACTAGCAGCTCACAATGTCAAGGTGTACTAACACAAACCCTGACCCCCAAACCACCCTCTCATGTGTACAATAATGGGGTCAATAATAAGGTCAGCAGGACAAATTGCACCTTATGTACACTCCAGCATCACATTTTTTATTGGATCTTCACCAAACCTTGTTTGAATGTTGGTATTAAAGGGGCATGCCCTGGAACTGAAGCGTCTCGAATATAAATCAAATTGGTATCATTTGAATGCCTAAATCAATTAATGAAAGTCCTGTAAAATATTTACGAAATATCCCGCTAGTTGACTCAATATACACATTTCAAGATTTACGATTCCTGCCGTTACGCCTTAGAAAATATTCGTCATTTTCATAACTCGACCCTTTCGGGATCTGTCAAAAGCGGAAAAAATGTCAACAAACTGAAATGGTAAGTATTGCTCATGTCATGTTAATTGTTTGCGACATAAAGCTTATCTATCGATCAATTATAGGTAAATATCATTGTTTTGCTGCTTGAAAGGCAGCGCGCGTGCTAAGTTTAATTCTCAGACGAATCGGAAATATCGTTGTCGTCAATAAAAGGCTGTAAGCCTTTTATTTAAACAGGCATATAAATACCCACGCGCGCGTTATAGGGCCATTTTTGAAGGCACATTCTTCTTTGACTTTTCGGTAATAATTGTTTTTACAAGTGATAAACGCATTTTTGGTGTATATAACCCAAGACACAGCAGTTCCAGGGCATGCCCTTTTAATAATATCTTGGGTAAGTTCAAGCATTGGTCATCTTGGGTCAAAAACTAGTTCACTAGGTCAAATCTCATAAAAGAGGAGGGATATAAATGCCTGGTTCTCCTGAAACTATCTCCCCTCAAATAAATACCAGTCAGTTCAGCAAACATTGTGACTGAATTCATGAATTATTTGCACAGATATGATGGGGGGGGGGGGGGGATTCATAAAAGATACCTTGATCTCTTCAGACATCTGGAAAAAAAATTATCACACCTTAATTAATATAAACCTGGAGACTCTGATTACCGCTAATGCATTTATCGTAAAAATGTCTCCAATCTGTGAAGAGATAGATGTTATTTTTGCATATTTTTATGCCAATTATTTTTTCATTGGGTTTTAGAAAAGGTATTGCCGTATAACCAAGCCTCACTCTCCTATTTTTTCATTAGCATAATTGTGTTTGCATGTACATGTATTGTCAATTTTGTCAATTTCACAGTTTATATTTGACGTAATATGATGACATGCTATTTGCTGTATTGTATATTATATCATGCTAGATGATGTATATACATTGTATGTACAAATCTGTTAATAAATTTGCCTTGCCTTGCCTTTGCCTTTAAAGTTGCACCAACAGTCGGGGATCATTTGTTGACTTTTCAAGCTTTTAACAGTGGTGGAAGACCCATAGTAAACACCTAGGTAAACCACCTTCCATAAGCTAGCTAGACAACTTCCTCATATATTAAATTATCTTGGATGGGACTTGAACTCACAGGGGTGAGGAGTTTGTTATTACAAGTCACAGACCATAATCTCTATACTGTGGTTGCCTCAGCCAAGTTCTTAATTTAGATACTACTAGCACAAAATTTTAAGGTTATAAATTTGATTATTCTTGCTGTATCCTCCTATAATGTATTTCAGAGTGATGGTTCAGAATATGATGTGGCAGTGAAAGTGTTGTATGATGGTACAAACAAGGACTTTAGAAAGGTTTGGACATGTAGTAGATTTCTTTTAACGATATTTACTCAATATGTGGTTAAGTGTGGACATATCACATTTTTCTCAAATGACCTATTTTTCACGAACATTTCTCCTAGTGAACAAATTCTGATAATACAATTTGTGTTTTCTTCTTTATCATCAATGATGTATGGTACTTAATGTGTACAATAGTAAGCTTTGACATGATTTTTAAGTAAGCAATGATGATCTATGCAAGTATAATAATGTCTATGGAGGTCATCTGTGTCAAAATGTCAAGAGTTCAAAACTTTTCTGCATCATATTCTGCTGTGTTTTTGTCATATAAATCATGTGTTTTCGTCAATGGTAAATTTCAACAAATACCACTTTAAAATCTATACTTATATATGTATAACACATGAAGTCCAGATCATTTATTACTTACCATTTTCAGGGATATGAATGGCACATACATGTATTAGTTATTAAGCTTTTTAAATGTAAGGTTTCTAGATTGACTTTTTTTCTTGATTTTTTGCATTGCTGATTTTTTTTCTACTCTGACGTATAAAACATATCTGTTTAGCGAATGGTATTACATATCTATTTACAATTTTTATTTTTAGCATCAGAGGAAAACCCAGATATGTTTAGAGTCTGTGTGTGCAGCGTACACCACAGCTAGACAGGAAGTGAGTATACTGCAGACGGTGGAACATCCGCACATCGTACCATTACTTGGTCTGTCCAGAAGACCATTAGCATTGTTACTGTCTCTGGCTCCTCTGGGATCTTTGAACAACATATTTGAGAAAAGACATAAAGATGGACAGAAATTACCAGTATGGGTGATAAAACAGATAGTGATTCAGGTAAGTTACATAATAACATTTCACTGTTGTTTGTATGACACAGTCATCATTTTCAACTGTACGGCTGTATATACACAGATATGTAAGTTTTTGATTGTTTTGGTTACAGTGAAGTTTGGCTTTTTCTAATGGAAATAGTAACCTACAATATAAATACAGTCAAACTTATGAATAAAGGCCACCCTTCGGAAAGGCAAAATTTGGCCTTTATTAATAGGTGACCTTTATTTAGAGAATATTTTGTTCTAAATCATCACTGATATGGCCTTTGTTCAGAGGTTGCTGCAAAAAGTGGTTTGACTGTTCTATGAAAATATGCATATTTTTATAGACATCTGCTCAAGATCATACTTTGTTCCTTTTGTTAGATACCTTACATGTAGAGTCTCATTTTGATCCAATTTTACCTTATACACCATCATTATAACATACAAGCCCACTATGCCTCGACACTGTGTCAAGTTCTAAGATATCTGAAAACATCTGTAATGTACTAATATTTGATTTATCTCAATAGAAATATAATTGTTAGTACCAGTATGATGAACTTGACTGGCTTGACTAAATAAGTTGATGTATATTGTGAAAAAAAATTAAGTTTGTGACATCAGCATATACCTAACCCATGGCTGAGTGGTTAGGAAGTCTTTCTTTGGAGCAAGAGATCAACGAAGGTTCGAACCTTAGTTGAGACTCAAAAAGAACCAATGTGGTATGTTTGTTAGCTGCCAGCTAGTTAAATAATAGTTACCGTAGGTCTATCTCCGGCAGACGTTTCTAATAAGCTAACTTGGCTAGCCCTTTCAATAGGGGTGACACTATGATAAACATTACCTTTACCCTTTGTAGATTTCATAATGACTAAATTTGTTGTCATCATTTTTCAGGTAGCAGATGCCTTGGACTACTTACATGGTCGCAAAATAATCTACCGTGATTTGAAGTCAGACAATATATTGGTGTGGCATATACCACCAGCTAACAATATTGATCCATTACAACCAACATTGGTTAAATTAGCTGATTATGGTATCAGTAAGTCTGTATTACCTGGAGGGGCCCGGGGATATGGAGGAACTCCACCCTTCATCGCTCCAGAAATTCTGTTACACACAGGAAAAGATACCTACACAGAAAAGGTGAGTATAATTTGTGATAGGGTTCGACATTGGTGTCTTTTAAAATTAACCAATACAGTCATTGATCTAAATTTTTTGAGTGGTAATTTTTTATTGTCTTCCTCTTAAAATGTAGTGTTACTCAATATTCATTAAATATGAATACTCTGTGGTTGAGTGACTTTTGTTTCTGACTAGTAAATTGCCAGCCTCTCTGTTCCATGTGCCTGAATCCCATCTGGGACTTTATAAATTTGATGTGTGCATTAGCTGGCCAGCTAGCTTTCAGAAGGTTGGTGGTTCTGCCCTGGTGGACACCTGGGATTTATCTCCACCGTTAAATTTGAAAAAGTTTAATCAATTTTGATTGTTAGAAACTATTGTGTTTTAGGTGGACATATTTTCTTTTGGAATGTTTATGTTCGAGTTGTTGACTTGTCGCCATCCACTTGTGGAGATAAGCAATGTGAGTGTCCATGTTATACATGGAGGAAGACCTACCCTCACATCAGAGGTATATAGTATATATGTATAATATTTCAACAACTGTGATGACAATATAAACTTATATATAAGAAAGAATTGCATGGAGTTTTGCTTCCAGTTAAAGTATGTAAGTCAGCTTATAAGTCATTATAAGTTATTCCATTCCTACTCAATTCTTGAATAAGGTTGTAAAATATGAAAGAAACACACATTGACAAGGTTTAATGCATCAAAATCTTGATACACTATTGATATATTAAGCCGTATCCTTAAAAAGTTTGTTGGTTTGTAGTTAGTCAACTGTTTCAATAAAAAATCCTGATATTTTAGTGAGTTGAGGGAAAGATTCTTTGTTCAAGCTTTTTGTTTTCAATACAATTAAGCATATAATGTTCACAAAAAATATGTTTATTAAAGTTTTTGATAGTGCTATGGCAAACCAAATTTTTTTCAAGGATTGAATATACAGTCAAACCTGATAACAAAGGCCACCCTAAGAAAGACAATATGGCCCTTATTGCAAGTGACCTTTATTTGGAGGTTCTTTTGTTCTAGAAAGTCAATGGCTTTTCATTAAATGATGGCTTTATTCGCAAGATGGCCTTTATTTGGAGGTGGCCGCTGATGAGGTTTGACTGTAGTTTGGGTTAATAAAGTTGAATGCAAACTGTGTATATTCACTTGTAGGAAGCTGTGTATCCTGCTCACATGTTGGATCTAATGAATATTTGTTGGGATCACTTCCCCGAGAACAGACCATCAGCTGACCAGATACGTCTGATAGCAAGTAGTCCGCAGTTCTGTCACCTGAGTGATGCTGTTACTACGGTGGTAAAATCTACTGTGTTGTCAGCTTGTTCTGTGTTTGTGGAAGTACAAGATGTAGGAACATCTAGTAGTAAGATCTCACTACATTCTACTATAATTCTTGTATTCTTTTCATCATAGTTTTATGCTTCCAGTATAATTATAGTGATTACCTTGTCTGTATGTCCGTCCGCCATGTTTTGTTTTTTTCACATATATTTCTAGGTACAGAATGTGTTTTTCTGACTGATTTTGAAGCTGAAAGTAGACCCCTGTCTTAAAAGTATGGGTTTCCACCCTATAATTTATAAAAAAAATCCTTTCATTTAAAATGAATTTTCTTAGGGACCATTTATTTAGCTGAAAGATTATAAAATGGACTTGTAGAATAGTTTATTTGTCAAGAATAAGAACTATTGGCAATTAACAGTTGTGAGGATATGTAAGTCTGGGTGTATTATTTTCCCCTTTTTTTCCTCAAGATGCTATTTTCCCCTTTCTAAGGACCCTGCCACCTTTTCCCTTAAGGTGAAAAAAAGACACTGACAGAATATGTCCGATAATTCAAAGATGAGTAGTTATTTTCTCTGACATACACATGTACAATGTACTTGCTTAGTGAACATCAAATATTCACCCATGATTGTTTATATCAACAGTTGAGCACCCAGTAGACCATACACAGGTGTGGATGATGTCTAAAATTGGTAAAAACATAAAAATGGAGATTTTGTCTTACAATAACTGCAATAAGTGTATATCGTACAAGGTAAAAACATTTAAATCATACTGATGTAATGTTTATTCTGCTAAGATAACTTCCAAATTTCTCTACTAGCGCTTTTGATACAGCAATGTGTTATATGTTAAAGGATTCGTGGAAAGACCACATTAATTATGATGATTTTTTTTCACTTCGATTTAACCTCACCCCAACATCTAGGGCTATTTAGGGAGTTCTCAAGCTTTACAGGTACAGGAGAAACCGAGATGTGCACCTGGGTCGAACCACCAATCTTTTGTAAGCAGGCTGGACAGCATCCTTGTGTCACTTGTGAATTTTTATGGTCCCTGGATGGATTTGAACTCACAATGGTTAGGGGCTTGTCATTACTAATCAGAGACTATGACTGTTTGACCTGGGAGGCCCCTTACATCTCTTCATTAAACCTGTATATGAATCTACGCTATCTCACTTGATTGTTTAATATACTGATTGTCTAGTGCCTTAAATGTATTACCTTGATATTGAAAATGTATAATGCACATTTAATATGTAAATACAGGGACTAAAGGTAGAAAATATCATATATGCTGTATGTAAAGTTGGTAAGAAGATTTGGTGTCTGGACAAGGATGGAACTCTTCATATATATAGGTAAATATATGTATGCTACTAATATCTTACTAGTTCCCTCATCAGTTCAAAGCTAAGCGGAATCAGTTTAACACATGAGTTCACCTCTACATTAAAATACCTTATGGTTCCCTCATCAGCTTGAAGCTATGTCGAATCAGTATAACACATGAGTTCACCTCTACATTAAAATACCTTATGGTTCCCTCATCAGCTTGAAGCTAAGCGGAATCAGTTTAACACATGAGTTCACCTCTACATTAAAATACCTTTTTTGGTTCCCACATCAATTTCAAGCTATGTGGGATCAGTATTACACATTAGTTTACTTCTACATTAAAATATCTTTACTGGTTCCCTCATCAGTCAAAGCTACATGAAAGGATCTACATATTCAGGTATTGCTACAAGTATGGCTTATGATTCTCTCAACTTTTTAACACTCTGATTTATATACTAGTATGTATGTATGTATGTATGCAGTTAAATATGTTTTACAGTATAAAAAATTGTTCATTTTTGTAATTGTTGCTATCATTTTGAAATGGTTGTTTTCTTTTGCTGTGAACATAGTGATGTAAAAATTGAGAGCTGCTTCAAGATCTGATTAAAATGTTTGGTATTTTGATATTGGATTTTTTTTTGTTGTTATTTTTTTTTTTTTTTTTTCCAGTCCTGGTAGTCTTGAAAAGGAGAAAGATTATAAAATTCCTGTGGATTCTATAGAAGCAGTTAAAAGTATGTCGTATCACCATGACAACGGAGGTTATGTTGTCATAGTTGCAAAAGAAATGAAGAAAAGGACTTCCACTATTTTCTGTTTGACAGAAGACATTTTGAAATCAAACGATTCACCACAAGCAATACAGACAGCATCCAGTTATTGTTACACTGCAGCTGTGGTTACGTCTCAGAACGGGTACTGTATTTATTTTGGCGATATTGGCGGTCAGCATCTGAACCACCAAATCTAGGCCGCGCCAATAATGAACAATACCAATTATTTTGTCAAAGAAAATTATTGTAACTTTTGTTATCAAAAGGTGTAACTAACACTTTTTCACGTAACTATTTGTTTGTTTAGCATGTTTGTACATGTATTATTACTTGTTTACTTTTATCAGTTAAAGTACATGTATTACGTTTATTGCCTTAAGGTAAATCTTAATTGAAACAAGGTAAAATCTAAACGATTCAAATGATACAGCTTATTTGTCACACCATATAAAACTTATATCGTCGGCACATATAGAAAGACTAAACTACCCCGATATAATAACAGTATGTGTCAATTTAAAATAAATTATCGAAACAAATAATCACTTTCAGCCATTGTGTTAACTCGTGTTCGATTACAACTAATTACCAACACTTTGGTTTTCATGTATCTTAATCTTGCTGTTTATACATTCCTCACTTGATACAATAGTAGTTGTGAAGATATTTAGTAAAATAGTCTAATTATTCCCCTTGGAAATGGTGGAAACTTATTTTCTTAAGTGTTTTAATTTTGGCACTTAAGAAGACATGGTTTTATTTTGGCGGTTGGATATGAAACCGCCAAATATAGAACCGGCCAATTCATGAACATCTTAAAAACGCCAAATTTTGCACCCGCAGAATTAAAGACGTATACAGTAAGTCATTCCAGACTACATGTAGTATTTAGTAGATTTTGCTATGAGAGGTAATAGGAGGTGAAAGGAATACTTAGTATCAGCATTGTTTTTGTCTCAGTGTCCTCTAGTTTTGATGCCATAATGTCAGCAGTCCTCTGTCCTATTCTGGCGCAGCTGACCAGCGTCAATTTCTGTGTATCCTAAGAAAAAGAAATAAATACAAACGTTCTGGTTTACTTGTTCACATCAGTAAAATTGTAAGTTAAAGTATATGTTGTGTTTTTTTCGTTCACTGGGATTTATCGTCCCACTAAAACTCAGACCAGACTGCAGGCATACACCTGGGTAGAACCACCGACCTTCCGTAACCTAGCTGGACAGCTTCCTCACACGTCTTGCCATGAAGTGGATTCATACTTAAAACGGTGAGGGGCTACTGGTTGCTAGTCACAGACCATAACCACCTAATACAAGAAGGCCCCTTGTTGTATTATTAATTTGAACTCTTTGGTTTTACTGAAACCTTGATTTATTTTTTTAGTTTCAAATTATGGCATGGTGATAATGACAATGCTGTATATATAAGGGACATCAATGCTGATGATGGTCATCCTGCATCAATCACCCCTTTTGATGCACCTGTCAATGAAGAACAGATTTGTAGATTTATCATCACAGCAGAATCTAAAATACCAGGCTTACCAGCAGCCTGGACTTACAATTATCCAGGTATGAATGCTGATTTATTCTTGTTGTATTAAGAGGCTCACATGGGAGGTTGGGAAACCCCAAATGTTGCCTCTTTAAAGAAAGACTTGATTGACCTGACAATGTTTTACTCATTTAGAGTGATAGAACTGACAATGCATTTGATGGTTCGATTTTCTAGTCGATATATGTGTACAGGGTATGGACAAAAGGTTTGGAAAGCTTTACTATCTGACTAACATGAACATATTTCTACAGCTGGATTTTTAAGTAAGTAAGGGACTGAAGAAAAACATAACGAAAGATTTATTTACCTTAGTTTTTTAGCTCACATGTCACAAAGTGACAAAGTGAGCTATTAGGATCACTCTCCGTCCGGCGTCGTGCGTCGTCAAACTTTTTGTTGTGACCACACTAGGGGCCACATTTTTGGCTCAATTTTAGCAAAACTGGGTCAGAACGTTAATATCAACAAAATCTTGGACGAGTTCGATATTGGGCCATTTGGGGTCAAAAACTAGGTCACCAGGGCCAAATAAGGGAAAACCTTGTGAACACTTTAGAAATCACTGTTTTGACTGGATCTTCATGAAACTTTGTCAGAATGTTTATTTTAATAATATGTAGGTCAAGCTTGATAATGGGTCATTTCTGTAGTAAAATTAGGTCACTAGGGCAAATTGCTGGAAAACCTTGTGAACACTCTAGAAGTCACTGTTTTGATTGGATGATCATGAAACCTTGTCAGAATGTTTGTCTTCATAATATCTTGGACGAGTTCGAACATGGGTCATCTTGGGTCAAAAACTAGGTCGCTAGGTCAAATCTTATGAAAAACCATGTTAACACTGTAGATTTCACAGTTATTATTGGATCTTCACCAAACCTTGTCAAATCGTTTGTTTTAATGATATAACGGTCAAGTATAAATATGGGTCATCTGGGGTCAATAACTAGGTCACCAGGTCAAATCTTAGGAAAACTTTGTTAACACTGTAGATGTCACAGTTTTAATTGGATCTTCACCAAACCTTGTCAAAATGTTTGCCTCAATGATATGTGGGTCAAGGATGAACATGGGTCAGCTGGGTTCAAAAACTGGGTCACAAGGTCAAATCTTAGGTAAAAATCTTGTAAAAGCTCTAAATGTCATGGTTTTGATTGGATCTTGGCCAAACCTTGTCAGATTGTTTGTCGTAATGATATTAAGGACAAGTTCAAATATGGATCACCTAGGGTCAAAAACCAGGTCACAAGGTCAAATCTTAGGAAAACCTTATTAACACTGTAGATGTCAAATTTTGATGGTATCTTCACCAAACCTAGTCAGACTGTTTGTCTTAATGATATGTAAGACAAATTCGAACATAGGTCGTCTGGGGTCAAAAACTAGGTCACCGGTTCAAAACAATGTCTTAATGAGTGAACAGTGATTGTCATGTGAGCGATATAGGGCCATCTTGGCCCTCTTGTTTAATATCACATTAGATGATGTAGATCTATATCATCTGCAATAAATAAATAAATTCAGTTTGACCCGATCTTGTCCGTTTTCAGTCCTGGAAAGATGGTATTCAGCACTAAACCAGCCCTGTGTATTTTGGACTTATGGACCCGATTTTTATGTAAAAAACATGCATTTATACATTTATAGTGACTGTGGTGGAACTCACATAATTTATAATCCACAATGTATATGTATTAAAACATCAAAGAGTAGTGGAACACAAATTGAATGTTCAATGGTTTGTTATATTTTATCTGTATTTTAATGTACATAATTTGATTTCTAGGAAGTAAAGTGTACAGATGGGACACCGAAACAGAACTTGTTCAAGCTGATCTGGACTGTGCTAATAAGATACCTGCTGTGGATAGTTTCCATGTCAACAACTCTCTTAGGTTTGAAGGTAATTACATGACTTGTATAGTGTTTATGGTGTTAGAAGATTCTTACCTGTTTAGAATTTTAATATGATCTACAAATAAACACATTTTGATTGGGTTAAAACCTGATTCATTGTGACACGTATAGGTTTTATTGAATGGTGTAACATCATATTTAATGGCTCACTGGTCAATAACTGTATACTATTATATGATTTATAAATAAACGCTTTTTGATTGGCTTAAAGCCTGATCCATCATCTAACATAAATGTCATATTCAACGGTGAAACTTGATATTTAATGCATATTATGGAATTTCCAATTCTAAAAATAGAACCAGGTAAATATTCATCACACAAAAGATAGACGCATTGCGTATTTTGTTCTATTGTCCCTCCGTGTCGGGGGATGGAACCAACCCGGGCAGTTTTTGTCCCACCCCATTTTCCTGACCCCCAGGCATTTTCCCCGACCCCCGGGCAGTTTTTGTCCCAATTTTTTTTACAAATCTCTGGTCATTTCCCCAATCCCCCGGGCAATTTTTGTCCCGGTCCTTCAAACAAATATTATCAAGACCCCGGGCATTTTCCCTGACCCTCGGCATTTCCCCGACCCCGGGACAATTTTTGTCCCGATCCTTCGAACAATTTTTTTTATCCAGCCCCTCGGGCATTTTCTCCTGACCCCCGGGCAATTTTTGCCCCAATACCTGAGAAATTTCTGAATTTCCAATTCTAAATATATAACCATGTCAATATTCATCTACCAGAATTATAAGTCATTTATCTTACTTTATAATTGATATGATACACATTTCTGTTTATCAAGTGATGCATTAAATTACGAAATGAATCAGAATACTATCCTCAATGGTTTCAAATCAACTTTTCATATAATAAAACAGTTGTTGACTAGTGAGCCAATAAATATGATGTGATATTCACCGGCAGAATACCATATTGACCTCGGCTATGCCTTGCCATTCTGCCGGTGAATATCACATCATATTTAATGGCTCACAAGTCAATAACTGTATAATATTCTCTTTCAGTTCAACGATTGCCTCTAAAAACTTACTATGAATTTAGATGAAATTGATTCAATACAATGTTTATTAGCTAGAGGTCGATGTGATCAAATTGTTGTATGATTTGTAAATGAATGTGCTGTATGGCCTGATTAAATTCATAGTATTTAAAAGGTCGATTCTGAAAAAGCTTTCAAACTATTTCATGCTTTGTTCATTTTTGATGCTGAATATATCATTTTCTGTATGCGACATACATATGTATTAACATTGTACAGTCAAAACTGGCCACCTCCAAATAAAGGCACCCATGTGAATGAAGGCCATTCTTTTAACAGCTGTCATTGATTACTTAGAACCATATGCCTTCCAAATAAAGGCCACCTTTCAGTAAAAGCCACATTATGACCTCTTTGTTCTCAGGTTTGATTGTACATAAAAGTATTATTCTTCAATGCTTATATCTTGCCACACCTTGATTATTGCTGCACTATCTGGGGCAATTGCAGTGATGAATTATTAAATAAGTTACATAAATTTCAGAAAAGAGCAGCTAGAATAATTCTAGACAAGCCTTATGATGCACCAACTCCTACCTTATTCAATGATCTGAAATGGATGAAAATACAAGACCGTATCTTCTATAAAAAAAGCCATTTTTGTCTGCAAATCCTTAAATAATATATTTCCTGAGTACATGTCTAACCTGTTTATCGAAACTAATAATGCATCTTTAAGATCTCACTCAAACAATACTCTCTACATTCCAAAACCTAGACTTGAATTCTGCAGAAAACCTCTTGCATACTCAGGTCCTAAAATCTGGAACAAAATACCGCTAAACATACGTCAATCCAGTTCACTGAATACTTTCAAAAACACACACCTCACTTGGTTTTACTCTGGTGGACAAAATAATGTTCCTTAGTAAATAATGTCACATTTATTTATTATCATGTTACTTTGTCACATTATATGTTTCATGTCAGTTTTTGAAAAATGTCACATTTTTCTTCCATGCACACATGTATTCCGAAATGTATTTCTTTTTCAGGATTATAATGTTTATTCCATATATTCTTGTGAACATGTATTTGTGTTAATCATGCAACATAGAGGCTCACAGGGAAGACTGGGCTTGCCCAACTGTGTTGCCTCTTTAAATAAAGTCATTATTATCATTATATAAAGTCAATATAGAAGTTACAACATAAGCAAGTCATCTTTAATAATATGTTTCAGGTTTTTTTCTCGGTATTTTGGGAATATGACCCATACCCTTGGGATTGGGAATTTTCGCGGTGTTTTAATCAAAATTGGGAAAAAATGCATAACCACAATTTTTGCAATGTTCAACTTATCTTACTTTTTTGGGGGGGGGGGGGGATTGGGAATTTTTGTCTGTGAATTGGGAAAAAAGATACTATTTTCCATTGGGAATATGACCGAATTTTGGCTGTAAAATCGCCCCCAAAAATATCCCTGTGTTTCTTTCATTTTGATCTACATATTGTCTTTATTTGCAGCAAATCTTTATCAAGTAACAAGCCTTGCTGTAATCAATCCCTACTTGTATGTCGGAACCACATGGGGCTGTATTATTGTTTCTGATGCTGTTTCTATGGAACCATACAGTGTATTCCGTTGTCATGGTGCTGATGAATTCTACTGTAAAGCAATCTTACCACTTGGTCAATGGAGTCCTGGATTAAAACAACCTTACCATGATTTGGTATTGCATCGACAGAATTCTAGAGATCACTCGGCCAACGATGGCAGAGATTCACAAGGGGGGTACCAGGGAGTTGTATCCATAGGTAGCGGTTATTGTGACATCATTGAATACGTAACACAGCCTGATAAACAAGCCACACAGAGGAGGGATTCTGATGATGCATGGTCTGGCATGGATGCTGGATCACCGTCTGAGTCAAATACCAAGAAAAAAAATTTGGATACACATCTGCTGTCATGGGAACCCAGACATTGGGAATACTACTGAACATCTCTGTTTTATGTTGTATTCCTTACAAAATGACGCAATTGTGCAATAATGATAGACATACCATATTATGCAAACCCGCTATATTGTAGTGTAATCTTAGTATACCATATAAATGGATTAATGTCTCTCTGTCAATGAAGGGAGACACTGTTTTATTGTCAACAACTTTCTTTTAATTATTTAATTTTTATCGAAATATGTGATTTACTGATTCATATCTTTTATATTTTTGCTTTTTACATATTTATTTTTTACCAAGAGTTGCCCAACACCCTAAATCTTAAATCTAGCACTTCGGCCTAAAAATTTATTTAGCTGAAAATCCCACATTTTGCACTTTTCTTACTATACAATCAGATCATTTAGGAAAGATGTGTTTTTGTTTAAAGTACAATACACACTAGTAGGGCTGTTGCAGTATACCGGTATTTCAGTATATTCTGGTGTGCTGTTAAACAAATGCGTGAACTGTATTGAGAAGTTTTATATTGGTTGTACTGGCACTTTTTATTTTACGTGGTCGAGTGGTTAAAAGGGCATGCCCTACAACTTGGTGCATCTAGAATCAAGGCAAAATGATGATAAATTAGAATTGTAAAGAAAAAAGCTGACGAAGAAAGTTTCAGCCAAAAATTCATCGAATTAAAAATAAAATCATAAAAATATGTATTTGTGACACATACATTTAGTCATGGAAATTTTGGGTGGAAGTAATTTATTATTCATAGCTACGTTTTTTGCGGCTAGTACCTGAACTAGTCATTTTATGACCCAAGTTCTTCTTGCAATTATCCATTATGTATTGTTTTACATATAAATCTAGTACATTTTTACACTTTCACAGAATGTTTGTTAGTTGTAGGGTATGCCCCTTTAAGGTTGCTGACTTCAATAACTTCTCACTGATAGAGGGTTGTGGGTTCAAGCCTGGCTATTGACCATGTCTCTTTATGTGATAAAGTAGGCATTGCTTACTGAAGATGGGAGTCTAGTACTGGTTCTTCTCAGGAATGATGGTTAGATGAACTGTCCACCTCATATTACTCTGACTGTTGAAAAAGGGCGTAAAACTAAAACATACAAAACAAAATATTCTAGTAAAAAAAATCTTAGGTTGTAATAGAAACCTTTCCAAATAAGAATTTTTACAGGTTATACTGTTTAGACGTTTAATTCTGTGTTTTTTCAACCTGTGTGCTGCAGAGCTACCAGTATGAAAATATTAGAATTTCGACTTTCAAAAATTGTATTTTAAGGATTTATATTTTGGTGACCATGTTGAAATTTTTCTGTCTTGAGTTTTCTTTTTAGTGATTTGCAATTGATCATAATTTCAGCTTATCTTGATAATGAAAACTTTCATCAAACCAATTTATTTTTCTGGTGTTTAATGTTGCACCAACAGGCAATCATTTGGCAATTTTTCCTGCTTTATTGAGAAGATGCTAATGGGTACATCTGGGTAGAACAGACCTTCTATAAGCCAGCACGACAGCTTCCTCACATGGGATTTCTTTCTGGTCCATAGTGGGATTTGAACTACAGTGGTGAGGGGCTAGTGATTACTAGTCACCATAACCACTCGACTAAGTGGAAGGCCTATGAATTAATATATATCTATGCATTGTGCTTGTGTGAATGATCAATTTATAATATGCCTACAGTTGATATAACTTCATCAGTTGATATTAACAAAGTTGAGATTAAATATGGTCCAATTTGGTAAAGAGGACATTATATGTTGACTATTTCTTTTAAGTTACGATTTTGTTTCATGCTGAAAATATCAAACTGAAAAATTTGGTGATACAAGTTCTGTTAAATTTGACCTGTTTGGGAACTCTGGTTTTTATTTGTGATGATAGATGTTATGAGAAATTTTGAATGATATAATATATTGATGTGTTATATTACAAATTATTTTGTACAATATACCGGTATGATAATCCTACAATTATATGGTTGTAGCCATCTTGTACATGTATGGTTAGGAAAGGTTGTCTTCTTACAAAATGTTATGTTTAAAAAGGAAAAATTGACAATATTGTCTATACATATTAAATATCTTGTAGTCAGCTATGCTGTTGATAGCCTCATTTGTGTGTACTTTTTATGTTTGTGTCAATTGAATGTTTTACTATGAGTGCTAGCTGTGTCAAACCCCAAATAAAACAGTGAAGGTCTTACCTACTATTTTGAATATTTGTGTACACTTAGATACCATTTTATTTTTTTTATATACTGGATATGTCTATGATGATACCAAAATAAATAATCTTATTTTCTGTTTTTTCTATGAAATTTACACAGATTGCGCATCATTTAGTTGTATATATGTACATGAAAATTGGAAAAGTGATATCTACACTGATATTCAAGTTATTACTTTCCTCATATTATTGTACATCTTCAATGTCTTAGTTTTGAGCAGTGTACATTTTGCCCCTTTCATTGTCACAAATATTGCATGGATTGTTTGTTCTTTATAGTTATATACAATAATTTATATCAGAGATTTACATTCCATCATATACAAGCACAGGTGCTTTGACACAAAATCATATTTTGTCTGCCTAGGCTAATTACCAGGTATACCTAATAATAAGGGACAAAATTTGATTTTGTGTCAAGTACCTGTGAATAAAAGTAAAGAAACCTGTGATTACCCTTTAGGTGTAAAATGTTTTTGTTTGTTTTTGTTTGCATGCTCATTAAAGATAGGATACTAGTAGTGTGGGAATGTTTGTATGGATTTCTGTATAATATCATTCTTGAAAGTGTACTGTAAGTAATACATAAAAGAAGTGGATGTACCATTCGTCTGGCCTTATAAAAAGTCGAGGGTTGTGTGGAAAAAATAAGGGTTGGATGGTTAACGAGAAACAAACATTTGTTTGTATACTTTATTGATCCATTGATATAGTTGGAGCAGTTGACTTAAATTTTTGCCTTTGATTTTTACTTCCTTCAACAATGAAAAATAGCACTACTTAGACCTAAAAAATATTGTTTGTTTCTGGTTATATGCCGATTTAAAATAGTGTAGGCAGGGCGAAGCTCTTTTGCTTTCGAAAGCATATGGAAACGTAAGAAAGTGAGAGAGTGTATGTACCATTCCTCAAAGGACTGACATAGATAATTTTAGCACAGGTCTATACAATACATATTAGCAGTATTGTTTTATTTGATTTTATTATCAATATACAAATGTACCAGTATGTGTTATTGTTCCATAGGTTTATTCACTTGGCTGTTGTCACATTATATATCAATAAAATGTTGAGAAAAGTATCAAGATCATTCAAATGATGAAGAAAGGAATTTACACCAGTTACTGTGATTCTTGTTTCATGAACATTTGACTTGTCTAAAAATGTGGATATTACAATTCAACATATACAAGTGATTTGTCACGCAAGTTCATGCATCTGCATTTGTTGTGAGCTTCAAAATGTTGAACATGCAAAATGTAAGCGACTGTTCTCAATTTTTATCAGTACAATATGAGCTGAATCTCTCATTCATCTTCGTAGTATATATTTTTAGTTGTTTTTGTACATTCACACCAAAGTCTCTTTTCAAGGCAAATATTACAACCTAATGATTGAACAATATAATCACGAGTAATCTCCCTTGACTACATTAATGTGGCAGCCATTCCACTACATTGATTGATAAGTGCAACTGGTCAGCATGTGGTGTCATGATCCAAACAAATAGCATCAAGCGGTGTGTTCTTCACATGTTATCTATGATGTCAACGTTTTCCCTTATCTAATTGTTGCAAGAAGTCTTTGACTTTCTCCTGATAATGCTTTTCCTCCTTGCTCTTAAATACAGAAACATATAATACACACATTTTGTACATTTTTTTCACACATAGAAAGACGCAATTATTCAATTATTCATTATCAAGTTTGATTTCATGCCGAAGTATCACCAGTTTGGAATCATTTGACAAAACCAATGGTAGGATATAACATTATCGCACACCTGCTGAATTCTTCCAACTAGACCATTTTTTTGTAAACAATATCTCGACTTAAGAGGTAAATTTGTTTTATTTCTATATGAAATTATTTTAATAGCATAAAATGATGCAGCACACCAAAAAAATGGTTGTGTTACATTATGTTATTGTATAGTGTAGTTAGAATCTTTAGTTTAGGTCAGGAAACAGGATCCTTATTTTGCTCCTACATGATCTCATGATGAGTATATTCCTGTAAATTACTATACAGCAGGATTAAACTTATTTCTTTAACACATGAAAGTATAAACCGAGGATGTTGATAATGTTGGATAATAATTATGTTGATATGAGCAGTTTCTTTTAATATGATAAGATAATAAAAAAAACAGCATCCTTATGTATATTATAATAAACAAATTAAGCAGTCTTAATAACATATCAATTAGACTGTTTAACTAAATACAACAGAGGTATACTGATATTAAATAGAAATGATGATAAAAAATGTCAGACTCCAAGCTCTTAGATTTTTTAATATCTAAGGGAGGAAATCCAAATTAAAATGTTGACTTTTGAATCCAAAAAAAAATTTCCCACGGTCCCCAACCAATTCCTTAGATTATTTCTTATTTATCATTATATCCCTATTACAAAAAAATTGATGATTGAATAAAGGTGTTGATAAGGATGTTAACTTTTGAATTTGGAGCATAAATCTAAAACAATAAAGCCACAAGCCAATTTTCTGGAATTCAATAAGGGAGATAATTACAATGTACATGTATCATATGGAACAATTTTGGTCAATTTCCGTAAGTAGCCTCCCTTTCGAGATTGAGCTGATTAAGCTGATACCAACTATTGGATTGTTTCCCTTTAGGTCATCTGATAGAACATGATACTGGTCAAAATTTACCGTGTCACCAATATAGCCCCAGGAAATCGATAGGCAATAAAACCGCGGGTGGTATTATACAAGCTTGTAATATACGTAATTATCTGTGTATGAACATCGATAATATAATGCCAGCGTAGTTGGCAAGTAAAAGATGTTAATGCAGTTATAGAAAAAATATTATTATTTTTTATTGATTTTTTTAAAGTCCGAAAATCCATGATTATATTATTTTATTAATTTGGTTGTTAATAGCGTTATACAGCACGAGAACCAATTTTCTTAGTACAAGTATTCGAAAACGAAAGTTTGTATGTATGTAAAATTTAATATAATTTATTTGTTGTTTATTGTGTCTTAACCATAAAATGAGTAAAACATTGATATATTAATATGTCGTGTATGACTTTGAAATAGAAAGACAATTCGGATTTTGATCCATTAATCATTAACACACAGAACTAGCATTAATTTACACTGGCTGTGTGTAATAAGAATATTTAAACATAATCTAAATAGTCCTGAACAAAGATCGAGGACTTATATATGTAGTTGTAATTGTTTCTTGAACAATTTCCTCAGAGTCAAAATCCTTCTCACTTCACGCGTACGTGAAAATATGAGGAACATAATGTACAAACAATGGTATAAAACTCTTAACAAAATCAAAATACTGACTATCAATATTTACATGATGCTCAATATCAAAGATATTTAAATAAAAAATTATCGCTTTTTAAATGGCGTATTTCGCACCTTTTCGAAACAACAATCAGAAGACCTGCTCAATTCTATTTGCATTAAAACTGTTAGTCGACAGATAAACGATATTATGTATAAACTATAATATTGCTAATAACATGTGTATGTCAGTTCGTACTAAAATAAAGTGCAGAAACAATCATGGTGAATAATAAAGATTTTATTAAAAATTAATTTATTAAAATTAAGTATTAGAACTGTACGTATCATAAACACTCGTTTAGCCATTTAAAAAATATAATGCTTTAAGTTTTTTACAAAAAAAAAATGAAAATTTCTGTTTAGAATGATTCACTCTTGAGATATTTACTACCGCAGTAGAATTTGTATAAACTTTATAAAAAAATACTCAAAACTTTCCTTACAGTAACGCCATAATTGTCTACTGGAATCATCAATTTACAATATCTTATCTTCTTACAATAGAATTATGGAACTAAAATTGTATTTTAGACTTAAGTATAACAGCCCGTCGCCACCACAACATACACAAAATTATGAGTACATGAAATAGAATTTAATGCAATTATCTAATAAATAACAATTCAGTACATGTGCAATGTACAATGCAAAGAAATATTAGATCGTATCAAGGGCATATATATATACATACATATGTATATAAGTCTTTGATCGATATAGCAAATAAATACGGTATTATCACGATTTTTATTGATATATTGTTTCATGCAACTTTTCAAATTCACAAGAACTTAAATTTACGTCTACAAGGGATTTTCTACCATAAAGCTGTTTAAGGATATATCTACATTCCAATGTGTATAAGCCACCCGCTGTGCTAATTTTGTACATGCATCGGTAAACATCGGCCAAACGGAAATTACCGAAGATCGAGCTCAAACGAAAGCAATATTTGTCAAAACATGGTGTTACAAATCATTAAAAATACTGTACAAGATGTATATTTATTTTATTTTGGTTTATATCATTTTACGGGAAAAGAATTTCTCTAAAATGTCATATGTGGTAATTTATTGGCAACTTATGATTTGTTTGTCAATTTTTAGTCTGAATTTTGGCAAAAAATCATTTTCTTCAATATTTACATAGAACACAGAGTAAATTTTGAACCGTTTTACCTATTTCATACAAGTGCAAAAATACTGTCCAAGATAGATAGTTATTTTAAATTAAATTACACCATTTGAAAGGTAGTGATTTTATCTACAATGTCATATGTGGTAATTTATTGGCATTTACCGAATAAAGATTTTATAGCAAGTTTTAAATTATTTCCCTATATAATCTATATAGAGTTAAACTGGGCAATTGTTATCTGATTGTGGTTTATCGAGCCATTTCAAGGGAGATAACAACATCGATTAAGACGATTATTGGTTCATTATTGTTCCATATGTGTAGATGCTGTTTTCAAGAAATTTTCGCCGTAATTGAAAATTTCTTAAATCTTTTATGAGCAGATTTTTCATTGTTAGTTTGAAATAATTATTGATTCCGATGTAAACAATGTAATACTGTTGTAAGATCGAAAAAATGTGCGGAAAAAGCATTTTTATTTTTTCATAATTATATAAATTAATAAATCCGCGAGCTGACCCGGATGATGTTTCTTTTGTGGCATGAAGTATTAAGGTTCTTTTCTATTTGAGTGACCCAGGGTCAACTTACTTGGTATTCTTTCAGCCTGCTCATTCTAGAATCGTAATCCACCATAAGTCTAGCGCTAATTTGCTCACTGCTCAATCTTGATTGTAATGAAATAACAGATCCTGCTCGTTGAGACGTGGCGCTGTCTTTCCGCTCTTCGGAATTAATATGCTGTGTATTAAGTCCAGGTAAACTTTTAGCGATATCCAAAGACACACTCTTTGTTCTCTCACCAGCGGATTTTACCTGACGATCCACTGCTGGTGAACTTTTGGCGGTCTTAAGTACATCAGATCGAGCAAATGCGCTGTGTCTCCTGTCCGGTGCAACAACGTCTTGATGGAAATGCACAGACATTTTTGCTTGCGTACTTACAGTATCAGGAGTGTCAGGAATATAACCATTTTCTCGAGAGTCAACTGCTCGAGACGAGCATGGTCGTAACACAGATGTTGTGGATTTCAGACGAGAAGACGATTGCATGCTTTTTCCAACCAAGTCACGTGGTCTACAGTCGTCTGTTCGAGAATGTACTACACGAGACGAGCTTACTTTTAACACAGACGATGCGGACCGTAAAGCTGACGCTGATTGGACGTATTTTCCTACGGGTACATAAGACCACCTTCTGTTCAATATATCCTTATCTTGTTTCTTTGTGATACGTGTATCGTCATTATTCAGCTTCAGTTTATATTGACAACCACAGCACGTTCTTGAGCACGGGGTTTTAGTCATGTATTGATGCAATTTCTTACTTCTCGACACCTGCAGATGATAGGAATGATTGTTGTTTGGATTTATGATGGTTGCGTTATCAACATCATGAGAATGAGATCTCAAATAACATTTACTTCCATTTGTCGACGAGCCACTTACTTTACACGTTGACAGTTTCGTAGACATATTTTCTAACACCTCTTCCAGTTCTTCAATTTCTTTTTGATAATCTACAGAAATATAAAAAGCACTATTTTTGCTGAAGTCTTTAGTTGAGGACGATGCTCTTGACAAGGATAGACTACTTCCGGTTCGATCATTACCATCTATTTCATCGTCTTCATATCTTGGTAAACTTGTCTTAGATTTTATTTCACCATTTGACCGAAAACGGAAACCAGGGGGTATCTGTTTTCCATCCGTTGATTCTATTCCCTCGCTTGATCGTAATGTTTCTCGATCGCAACTATGGGCGGAATGGTTTCTCTTAAACGACTTTGTTATAGCATTCTGTTCGCGTTTCAGATCCCGGACAAATTTTTCTTTTTCCTTGTCAATAGTTTCCCACTCGTTTACTAATTTGGTAAGCTCTACTGCATTGCGAGAACATTCTAAAAGCGTTGGATCGAAGAACGCTGGTCCAAGTTTTTCCTTTGCGTCCTGTACTGATTTCCTCGGGGCAAAAATGTCTTTTTTCTTACATTTCGTCGATGAAACTTGAGCCATTTTCGAATGAGAATAATTTACTTAAGATGTAAAAATGACGTTACGTCGTGTTGACATCAATGACGCAATATCGTAAGAACGCCACGTGTGTTTTCCCTCAATTACGGTTCCAGTGCAAAAAAAAACTTTATATACAGTGTAGGCCTATATCATCAAACCAAATGAAAGCAATGTAGTACGGGGACCTCCATGTCTTATGTGTGCTATTTATCAAATACAAATAAATTATTAACCAAAATGAATAAAATTCAATACTACATTCAAATCAGTGTTAGCGGTCACCTCCGAATAAATGTCACCCTGCGAACAAAGGCCCTTATTATAAAACCCGTCACTGATTATCAAGAACAAAATGACCTCTAAATAAATTTCATCCGACAATAAGGGTCATATTTGGTCTTTCCCAAGCATGGTCTTTGTTCACAGGCTTGACTATACATAGAAGGGCTTCAAAAACACGATGTGACAGTTTCCTTACAAAAAATATCCCACAGATCATGAAATGGCTTAAACAGTCGGTTGCTTAACAAGTTCAATCCGAAGAGCGAAATACAATATGGAGGGCTCAACGCAACACTGTCGTAACTTGTTCTTATTTCAATATGAGTTACGACACTGTTGCGCTGAGCCCTCGATATAGTCAAGATAACTGTGAATGTTTTGTCAAACTGCATCAGTTTATCTGGTCATAAATGAGAAGACCGATCGTGATGTACCATAAATTGATATTTAACGCACAGACTGAGTGAAGCTAATTAACACTCAAAACAATTCTTATCAGATAGGCCATAATCTTCCCCTTTGAAATGTATAGGGGGCTAGCACGTACGTTGAAGGGATGTTGTATAAAGGTTGATACGTATTTATATGATAAATGTGTTTTTGGTCTGTGTGGTCATTTTAGACCTAATCGACAATTATACACCATCGATGTGCTAGGCCCCTAATGTGCACCATCAACCGGAAAATCATTAAATTAGGAAACATTCTTTAATTCTAAACAACCCACAGAGCTGCATTTATGTGTTTAATAATTAAATATATGTTTGACAGCAGAATACAAATACATGTAATATTTAATGTACATATTTTGTACATGTATCTAATACATCAAACATCGATAAGTCAGTAGTATAATTAATATATATACATGAACAATGTGCAATGAAAGATAATTCAAAATTTTGACAAGTTAAGTTTATAATTGTTGATAATCGTTAGATCCTTTCCGTCTCTTTAATGCCACCATTATTATCAACATATCAACAGCACATATAGCAGCAGACGTAGCGGCGATGTAAAATATCAGATTATATGATCCTGATATATCTGTAACATATCCTCCAAACATTCCACCCAAAACATTACACACACCAAACATTAAATTACTTATTGCCGTTGTTTGTGTGTAAAGATCAGCACCACGTAGTTCTAGTTGCAAACTGGGCAAACAAGAGAAAATAAATCCAACACAGACGCCTCGGACGACCATACCTAAAAACACGCCCCAGAATACTGGTGACATCACGACAACAACATGAACTATTCCCCATAATACGTATGAATACATCATATGTAGTTCGGCACGAGTATTAGGAACTACTTTGAACATTATTGCGGACAGTGTTCTTGCTATAATTCCAAAAATCCCATTCAAAGACAAAAGCACAGCTCCTGATTCAGCACCAAATTCTTTCAAAATGGCAATATCGGCTACAAACCATGACTCAACCGAACCGAACAGAACTGTTAAACACAGTGTAAAGAGAAAAAACACGAACAATTTGTCTGAAAGAATGTTTCGTAAAGATGATTTTGAGGATTTTGTGACGTCCACAGCAGACTTCCGGTAATAATCCTTGCACATGAACATGATCAGCCCGCATGGAACACAGTTAAACACAAACAACGCGCTCATTATTAAAACACATCCATTCCATTTATATTCTTGTATCAAAGCAGTTGTTAAGTATGGTATAAAAGATTGTCCTAATGAAGCCCCTAGTGTAAGCACACTTAATGCTGATTTTCTGTCTTTGACAAAAAACCAGTTCACCAGCGAATATGCACTCAAAATGTTAACACTGGCACACAATCCGGACACCACACCCATCAGCACGATTACTGTTTCTATGTTTGGTGATAGACTAGCACACGCCATTGAAAAGAATCCAACAGTTGATGCTATTATAACACACAATCCGACGTTGTGTTTCATAATACATCTTGAAAAAACAACTCCGCCCGCTGAAAAAACAGATTGAGGAATCAAAAGGAATTAAAGAAAGCCACTTCAGAATTGTTACGTAACTTAAGTCTGACAACTGTACCAGTCTGACAACTATACTAGTCATATGTAAATAGCTATTAATTTCCTTGCCTTTTCAGTCATTCTATTTGCTTGTAGGAATCAATGACAATTACGCCAAGAACGGATTTTAGTTCTGTATAACTGGCGGAGAAAGTAAACTTGTCGTTAAGATGATACATGTATGTAAGTTATTATTTAACAACATACGTCTCCAAAATGCTATATAAAACCTTACTTACATAACCCCCGACGAAATAGAGAAGTTATTTTCTTTAAAAGCTCATGTTATAGTAACACAAAGTAGATTTCAAACTCAAGTCCTTACCTAGAGACAGTCCGATAAAGCTACTTGATACCGAAGCCGCAACAGCTCGTGAACTTTGAAACACTTCGATTAATTCTACGTAAATGAGACTATGAGCCACACTCAATCCAAACGTCGATAATATCGTAAAGAAGCATGCGAACATCACTAGAAAACTTCTCATTTTTGATGGTACCTTCCTTCCATGTGGAGATTTCTCTTCGGTTACTTCCGCAGAACTTGAAAAGTAGATAGCATTTGAACCGTCGAAGGATTGTCCACTGTTTGATAGCATCCTTGCTTTCTCTTCATCCTTTTCAAATCTATGGTAATTATATGAGTTTGTGTCAATCATTCTGCAACCATTCTTTTATACCAAATTACTACTCTAATGTACCCTCTCTAAGACAATGAATGAAAGCGTTATCGACGTTTCAAATTATACTGTGGTAATGGAACAACTGAAGGACATGGATCGTGTTAAAGAATACTAATGTTGTGATATGAATTGTTGTAGGGACGTGACAATATGTTGTGATGTTCAACAGGTGCATTTAGTAGAACATTACATGTAAATTAAAGTCACATTTACCTTGCCATGTCCATCCCTTGTGGAAACCTTCTATCGTATACCAAATAAATCCCACTTTGAAACCATTCTTTAATACCTATTGCAAATTACGATGCTAATAAACGCATTTTAGTACAATGAAGTGTCAAACACTAAGATGTAGGAAAGCCTCGTCGACTTGTCAATGTATACGGTATGGTCGAGTAACAATTTTCTAGGTGTAAAGAGTTTTCGTGGTATTTTATGTATTGCACCGTTTCCGTTTGCGCATGCATGTTATTCCTGAAAATTTGCAACCAAATAACGAACAATAAGTCACGGTTAGGTTATTATACAGTATTTGTGTCGCTTTTGCAAATTACGTCGTTGTTTCGCCACGAAAACTCGACGAAAACTCGTTTATGCTCGTACTACATCTTATGTATTCTTCTTGTAAGCGTACGGGCATGGTTCGTGAATACTAAGGCTTTGATATAAATAATAGGCCGGTTCGATTGGACTCTCGTAAGAAGAGAATACGCCGGCTAAAAGAGTTTAGAAGAGAAACGCAATCAAACGCAATCGCAGCCGAAATGTTAATTTGCATTCTGAATGTTAGTTATAATTAAAACTAACCGTCAAACTAATATTCTTTAAACCGTGTGGATAAACTAATGCATACTCTGACACTGTAAATAATGTTGTTTGGTCATGTGACTAATATCCCACCTGTGACTAATATCTCTTCAACCACTGGGCGGAATAGATAGAAGAGCTTCTTAGATTAGGAGACGACCCATCAAACAGTTTGGAAGAGCTCTACCTCTTCTGGCAGCTCTTCCGTTTGACCTATCGAACCGACCTAATGTATTGTTAGGACCAGCACGGGGCTAGCACACTGAAAGGATGGTGTTAATGGTTATTGAGGCATATGCAATGTCCACAAAGACCAAATACTACGTAATACCTTTATAAACATTTTACACCATCCCTTCAACGTGCTATCCCTCAATGGTCACAATACATTGACATTTAGTAGAACCGCACATTCATGTGTATACGAGATATACTCAATTAATTCAACATGCATCACACTCATGTCCGTCACTCGTTGAAAGTTTTCCATGCATGTTCAACAGAACGGCAGTAATATATCTAAATCTTATTCAAACATAGAAAAATCGAAGTGTTGACAATAATAGCAGTGTTTATATTGCATTGAATAATAAATGTGTTTATTTCCATATTATGTATACAATTGATAATTCCAGCATATTTCATGCATATTTTTTGCTATGCTTGGAAACTAATGCCACTTAAGACTTGCTCATATGTGTGTCATGCTGTACTGGGATAAGTCATAACAATGCTGCACATCTTCTCAGTAGTGTCTTCCTGTCGTTCCATTTCTAAATTGTGCTACATCTTCGTATAACACCTAGATGTATGTGATGTTCCCATTAAGCTGTGGTCATGTAGCCTACTAGTGTTACTTTTTGTATACTAGTAATACAATTGAATTCTCTATTTAAGGATAAAAGTGTATCAGTTTTTGAACGATTGATTTATCAATCATCGCTTAAGAAGGAAGAGCAGAGCCCTTCCTTTGTGAGTGGTTATGTGGTTATGATCTCCGACTAGAAATAACTAACTTAAGATCGCCGCTTAGGTTAAAAATAACGATAAGAAAAGAGTCCCCAGAAGAATACCATATTAAACATCCCACCCCTCCTACCATCCTACAAAATCCTTCACCTAAAACCCACCAAAATAAAAGAGACGTATAAAGTGCAAGTTATATACATGTACTGTATACACACATTCTCTGTTTGACAAGACTTAGTGAAGCAACCAAGTTATTTTATCTTTTATGAAACACAAAACAGTGAATTTCAGTGTCAAAAAGAGTCTCAAAGCATTACCATAGCACAAATTACAATTGAACAACATTTTAATAAATATCACTCGTTAACTATTCTACATCTAGAGCTATCTTCATGAAGTGTATGAATGGTTTCCTTGACAAATTTATTCTGTATAGAAGAGGACAAACGTACAACGGTAATGCCTTAAAGTTTTTCATAACCTTTGGAACGTTTCCGCCGTTTCAGCGCCACACTTATTATTATTAAGTTTATTGCACAAATAGCACCAGAGGTAGCGGCAATGTAAAATATTAGGTTATATGATCCTGATATATCTGTAACAAATCCTCCAAACATTCCCCCAAAAACATTACACACACCGGTCACCAAATTTGATATTGCCGTTGTTTGTGAAAAAGCATCCACGCCGCGAATTTCTAGTTGCAAACTTGGCATACAAGCGAACATGACACCGACGGCATATCCCCTAAAAGCCATACTCAAAGCCATTCCCCAGAATACGGGCGATGACACCACGGCTATATGAGATATGCTCCACAATACGAATGCATACGTCATATGTAATTCGACTCGCGTGTTTGGATACATTTTGAACATAACTGATACTACGATTCTTGCTAAAAGACCAAATATTCCATTTAAAGACAGTAACACGGCCCCAGAATCAACTCCAAAACCTTTCATAACGGCAAGATCGGCTACAAACCATTGCTCAACCGGACCAAAAAGAATTGTTAAACACAATGTAAAGAGAAAATACATGAACACTTTGTCCAAAAGAATGTTCTGTAAAGATGATATTGGTGTTTTAGTTATTTTTACGTCAGGCTTTTGGTAACAGTTTTTGCTTATGAATATGATAAATCCGCATGGTACACTATTAAATACAAACAAAGCACCGAGAATCAAAACACAACCGTTCCACTTATATTCTTGCATCAAAGCGATTGTTAAATACGGCATAAATGACTGTCCCAGAGCAGCGCCAATGGTCAGCACGCTCAAAGCTATTTTCCTGTTATCCAAGAAGAACCAGCTCACAATTGAATATGCACTCAATATGTTAACACTGGCACACAATCCGGACACCACACCCATCAGTATGATTACTGTTTCTATGTTTGGTGATAGACTAGCACACGCCATTGAAAGGAATCCAACGATTGATGCTATTATAACACATATTCCGACGTCGTATTTCATAATAAACTTTGAAAAAAGTACTCCACCAGCTGAAATAAACATGCCAGTTCACAGTAATGTAGCAGACTTCAAATATTAACATTATTCTCAAGACTAGTCTAGTCTATAAACACATTGATGTCGTCCCTGCAAGTCACCCATAGGCTTATTCTTGTCACCAATAAAATACATGTACATTAATTTTGTATCTTGTTTCAAGAAATTCAAATACATATATCGGATATTACAAATCTTTTAGTGACCTGTTTTACATAATCGTTACGAGCTTATCGTTAATTGGTATACGACAAATAAGCACAAAAATATCGTTTCTAATACAAAATATAATGGAAATAAACGATAATGAAGCCACATTGAAGAGTGCACACACTATTTTTTGGAATTTGGCAAAACTCGGTAAAATACTCATTGTTAGACATTTAACTTGTGTTGAAGTCGATTTAACATACACATTTCATTTCTAAAATGTATAGCTCCAAATAGCGCTTTTCAGATTTATTTCAAGATCTTGTAATATGCTCCCCTTACAATGTTTCAGTTATAAGAGATCTCCAATAAGCCATTGTCAATATTAAATATAGTGAATATTTCCTGTACAAGTTAAACAATGTTGGATACTGATGTTTGAAACAAAAAGACTCAAACATGCAAGAAAATGAAGAACTTACCCAAAGATAACCCGATAAAGCTACTCATTACCAATGCAGCAACAGCGCGTGAACTTCGGAAGACTTCGATTAATTCAACGTAAATAATACCGTAGGCACCAACCAATCCAAGAGTGGACATGTGCAAGAAGAAACATGAAAACATTATCAGTGCACTTCTGATTCGAGATGGACCTTTCTCCATACTCGGTGAAATTTCTTTGGGAACATCACCAGATCTTGAAAACTCGAATGAAGCTGATGAGCCTGGGTCATTGCTGGTTAATATTCCATTTTTGTCTTCGTTCTTTTCAAATCCATGATAATCGTAAGAATTTTTGTCAAGCATTTTTTGTGCCAATATCTCTGTAACCAATGTGTGTCCGTGGTGTTAAGTAAGTTGTGATATTTCACTGATAATAATTACTAACCATTTCAACATACAATGAACATGATATTAGCGTATGGAAATTTTCATCCATATGAAAAGAATCGTGATTATGCATTAATAATTTGTAATGTTATTCAGCGATTGTATTATGTATAGATTAGTGTATCACCGCCTTAGAGTACTACACGTTTCTGCATAATCATAAGGATATATGAAACATGAATAAACTAGACCTTCCCTAGTAGAATAGCGAATCCGGACTACAACCTGACTCAAAGTTCTAGTTACAAGATTTGATTGAGAACACAATACAGTACTCGGTACAAATACTCGAAAATCTCACACATTTCCAGTCGTTGATTTACTCGTATTGGACCAACAGTTTTGGGGTGGTGATGAATTGATTTATCGAGCATTTTGATTGTTGATTATTTTTTATGTTTAATGTCTCATTATTTCTTCATTGGCTTTCAGTTTGTTGTCTCTTTTGACATTTCCACTTGGTCGTCTATTTGATACTTTACTTATTTGCGGATGTTTGTTTTGTTGATATGTTCATACATGTATATTTATTCAATCCTCCATTATGGAGAGTTTAACATACATGTATTTACAAGTTATAGATAATATATAATTACATTTGTATGTACATATAATGACAAGCACATTCCCTATGCTACTTCCTTAACATCACTTCTAAATTGCTGCAACTTTGATAAAATGACATTTGATCGAATATTTACACAAGTCCATGCGTTTAATAGTTTAGTACAGAATACCAGTCAGTAAATGTGAGAATTGGCTCTACAGTCCATCACATGCTAGAGAATGACACATCCGAATTCTGTATGAAGTATTTCAGCAAAATGGGCGGCGTTAAAAAGTTAGTGTCAGAGCAGTCAATAAGATAGTAACTTAATCAAAGTACTCTATACATGTAAGGGTAGTTTTGTTAGAAAAGCGCTTTGTAGCAAATGTGTTGGATTCAGGTGTTTATATGTCGCTTGTGGAATTATATGAAGCTTTAAAATACAATGACCATTTCCAGTGGGACATAATTAGTATTCTGCAGAGCGCAGGATTACGGTGGCATATAAAGGTACGGTGGCATAAAGGGGGCATAGGGAATATTTTGTACACAATAGCTATCTCGTGCGCATGTAGTAGCTATCACGTGCGCACGCAATAGCTTTCACGTACGCACGCAGTAGATATCATGTACACGTGGTAATTATCACGTGTGCACATAGTAGTTATCACGTGCGCACGCAATAGCTATCACGTACACACGTGGTAATTATCACGTGCGCACGCCGTAGCTACTACGTGCGCACGCGGTAAATAAAATATTTCCTATGTCTTTATGCCACCATAAGTTTCGTATAGTTGGTGTGAGGATTCAATGTTGTATGACTGTGACATTTAATGTCCAAAAGAACACAAATGAATTATGTGAACATTTATTCTAAGTCAATATTTGTTTAGTACATTGGAAAATGATACATTAATTCTGTTTAAATCCAGCAGATAAACACGAAAGTTTTACACTTAAATGAACAATGCTCTGTGCTACATTTCTGCACTCTTTCGTGGAGTTATGCTTAAATTGAATAGCGTTATAATGTTTCATAATCATTTGCCTTCCTCCGCCTCTTTAATAATATCTTTAATATAAGCATGGATATGGAGCAGACGACACAAGATAGTGAAGCTATGTAGAAAATGAGATTGTACGAGCCTGTGACGTCAGTGATGTATCCTCCAAACGTACCGCCTAATACATTGCTCACACCGGACACAAGATTGGATATAGCCATTGTTTGTTGGAACAAGTCAGCTCCACGTAGATCTAATCTCAAAACAGGCACACATGCAAAAAGAATACCCGAAAAAGCCCCCCTCAGGACCATACTTAAAACCATAACCCAGTACATAGAAGAAATAACAACTGAGAAATGACTAATACCCCAAAATATATAAGCATATGACATGTGGGTTCCTGCTCCTGTCTTCGGGAAAATTTTAAACATTACCGAAGTCCAAATCTTTGAAAATAGACCTAGTATTCCGTTTATTGACAAGAGCAATGCACCAGCATCGATTCCATAGCCCTTCATGACAGCCAGATCGGCAACAAACCAGGTTTCAACCGGCCCGAGGAGAATAGTCAAGAACAGTGTAAAAAGATAAAGCACAAATGCTCTGTCTGATACAATGTTTTGTAGAGATGATTGTGGTATCTTTTTGGTGCTTACAACAGGTTTTCGATAATAATTTCTGCTCATATACACAAATAGACCACATGGCAGACAGTTTAATACTAACAAAGCGCTCAGTAACATAACACAACCGTTCCAATTATATTCTTTCACAAAGGCGCTTGTTATGTATGGTATAATAGCCTGACCTACTGAAGAACCGATCGTCATCGCACTCAATGCAGATTTTCTGTTATCTACAAAGAACCAACTCACCAGTGAATATGCACTCAGTGCGTTAACACTGGCACATAATCCGGATATAACACCAATCAGCACGATTACTGTTCCAATATTCGGTGCTAAACTAGCACAAGCCATCGAAGTGAATCTTACGGTCGATGCTACCATTATACATATACCGACATCATACTTCGTAATAAATCTAGAAATCAAAACACCCCCAGCTGAAAATATAAAAAAACAAATTTGAAACGAACCTCAAAGTTTTCCAGGTCGAATAATTATTACAATACTAGTCCATAAGTATGATAACATAACGTTATACATGTACGTTCAAATACGCGGTACGTCAAAGAAAATCATCTCATTAAAATGACAATATGTTACTAGCGACATTAACAAATTTTGACCACATTTTACGAATTAAGTTGAAATATACGAAAATGTTTGAATTAAGAATCACATTTTCAAAATTACTCTGCACAGACCATAGTCATAACAAATATAAGTAAAAGACAGCACAAGGAAACTTTCGGATAATCATTCGGTCTAATTCCTTTGAGCTGAATGTGAAAGTAAACCTACCTAGTGATGTCCCTATGTAACAACTCTGTACTAAAGCTGCTACTGCTCGTGAACTCTGAAAAACTTCTATCAACTCGACATAGATAATACCATAAGCCGGGTTCAATCCAAACGTAGTTAATTGAAGGAATAAACATGAAAACAGAACCAGTCCACTTCTCCTCCGTGATGGAACTTTTGTTAAATTCGAAGAATTATCTTTTGAGATTTCAACAGATTTTGATCTGTGAAATGTCGATTCACTACTTGAAAATATCTTCGTTGTTTCATCATTTTTTTCTGATCCATTGTAACAGTAAGATTCTTTCTCCGCCATTTTAACTACTTTATATGAATAATGTATATTACATAACTTTGTCTGTTACGAATATCAAATATGACCAGAGTGATGGTAGAAATAAATTATATTATTTAGTACATGTCAGGCTGATGCATGAATGCATTTTTTGGATAGAACTGTCATGATTTTGCATACACTTATTTAAAGTTATTATTATGTTCTATTAAGTCTGTTTTTCTTAAGTCCGTTTAGTTTTTGCAGAATTATTACTGGATATGAATATTAATTTTATATGACTGCTGAATATTTTGTATACAATCAAAAGCGTACTAAGATTTTCATCTTAAATGTAAACCCGCGCTGGTCTGTTTTATTATCAGTCCAGGGACTATATATAGATACATATATATAATAACGATATTATTATAACAACTATTTACAAAGCAACGTTAAGCTCCTGATCATGATAAATTGTAATATTGTTGTAAGAACGGCCTTCTTTATATTACATTAAATTGTATGAATTTTAATCAGTCACAAACAACAACTTCAACATCCGACTTTTTGTGTCACGGACATAAATGAATACGGTTCGTAAGTGTATAGAAAATTCCGTATTTGTTGGACTTTAGTAGTGTCTATTTTAACGGAAGTTTACATTACCCAGCAACAACGCCGAATGGCAGGTTCCCGTTTTTGTGATATTGTTTATGATAAATTGTAAATAAAGGATTTAAGTAAGCATAAATGCGTATAGTTCTACCTTTATCGATATATCTACCAAATTAACGTGTTATTTACTTGTTTTGTATCGACTGTCAGTCTGAGGTTTGTGATGATCACATAATTTACTGTAAGATTTTATTTCTCACAAAAATGAGTGTGTTTTGACACTTTTCTTATTTTTGGACAGTTTGACCGTGGTATCTTCTGTTAGACAGACTGATCCATTCGTAATCCAGATAAACTATTTGAGTACAAGTTATTTCATTTTCGTTAAATTCCTTTAGACTGTTGGACATGCTATTATTGGTGGCATTTTCACCACAATTTCACTACTACTTAATTTTAATTACTAATTCGGCTTTTCGATTGGCCGATTTTCGGGAACAAATCTTAAGGGCCATCCTCTCAGACTGTGCGGGACACTGGCCCAAGTCAAAAAGGTATCTCGTCGTCTAAGACGAGGTCACAAACACTTTAATTAGTTGGACTAACTGCATGCATGTATACCTGCCGTGATGTTCAGTTTTGAACGTGTGCAGTATTGATATAGATGGACTAATGCACACGTGATTCCCCTATGGTGATTCTCTTTTACATTCATAGCTTCAAATTGATGAAAATATGGGATATTTATCAAACATGATATTGATTAGTTATTTTATGTTGCAGTTTTATCTCTACACCTCACAGTGAATAAACGGTTAGCACAATGAGTCGTCTTTATGACACAGTAGAGCCGTCAGTCATTGACGAGGACATGCTCCAGAAAGCTGTAGAAGAACAAGGACCAAAAGATGAAGCTGGCAAAATTGCAAAGGCTGAGGGCATTGATTTTGGTGATGTGACTTCACTAAGACTGGAATTTAAAAGTACTTTTTTCTATTTCTTGTTTACACAGACTATAATTAATGATAAAATACATGTCATGGAACACACTTTTTAATGCACCAGGCATGAGTCCCCCCTAAAAGTCCCTGACTATAGACAGAAGTGATATTTGATAGCATCCAATTATTTTCTTGCACAATTGCAAACGATTAAATGACATAGAAAACAGATCCAAAACTCAATAGAATGTACCATTTCACTTCTTCAAAATAAAAATCCTCCTCACCTAGTTATGCTAAAAGTAATAATAAATTATTGATATGAATATTATTGATATGAATAGTATAAGATATTTTTAATGTTTCATTCATTTTAACTGCATTTTATTAATATTTAATATCTGTTACACAGATGTCTTAGAAATTGACAATTTGTGGAGCTTTGCCAACCTAACAAAACTACAGCTGGACAACAACATTATTGAAAAGATTAAAGGCCTTGATGAGCTGGTTAACCTGGTCTGGTTAGGTAAGTCTTGTTTTTTACATTTTTTACAATGATATTTTTTTTATGTTCAAACTTGTATTTCAAGTTCATGTACAATTTTTGTCAATTCTTGATTGCTTAGTCTTTATGGTAAAAACACTTAATTCTTGTATTTACTCAAAAAGCTGTTTTCAATTTTATTTTCAAACTGTAAGTATAGGCAATTAAAATTAAACAATTTACTGTTAGCCAGTTAATACCCAATTTTGAGAAAGTTCACTTGCCCAATTGAAATTTACTAGTCCTGAGCTTTGGGCTTTAGGGTTAGTACTATAACTGAAAAGTGTTACTTTTATTAGAATAAATGATATAATACATTGTAGCAATCATACTGCTTTTTATATAAATGTGTTATTATTCACTAATTCAGTAAAATAGTTCCTTTTTTTCAGATTTATCATTTAACAACATAGAAGTAATTGATGGATTAGATAATCTTACAAAGCTTCAGGACCTTACCTTATACAATAACAGGATTTCTCGTATTGAAAATATGGACAAACTCACAGATCTTCATGTTTTCTCCCTTGGTAACAACAACCTCACAGACTTAGAAAATGTAAGATAATACTACAGACATACTTAATGTTCTTATTGCAGCAAGAAGTGCCATCTATGATCCATAGATTCATTTGACATTTTGTATTAAAATCTGTTATTTTAACATCTGAGACCATTTTCTTTTAAAAATGCTGCCTAAAAAACATGTTAAAATTGTAAAATGTCAATTTAATAAAAGTTCATATAATATTACTGGAGAGTATATTAAACGAAAATCTGTTTCTTTATGGACAATAATGAATATAATTCATTACCTTAACTGTAATAATGATGATAAAAACATATTGATTTATGGTACCACTGTCTTACAGATTGTGTATTTGAGAAGATTCAAGAAGTTGAGAACATTGAATTTGAATGGAAATCCATTCTGTGAACAAGGAGACTACAAGCAATATGTGATAGCTTATATTTCATCAATAGATTTCCTTGACTACAGACTCATCGATGAACAATCGGTAAATAATATGTACATGTACTAATATGCTTACATTGTTAATCCCATTAAAAATCTTGTTGTTACTTAACAATACCGATAATTAAGCTTTCTTAAATGATACAAATAACATTTGTATAAAATATCTTTATAGAGAGCTGCAGCCACAGAAAGATACCATTTGTTGATTGAAGAAATGTTACATAATGAGAGACAAGCAGAGTTAAGACAAGAGGAAGATTCAAAGAGGGAAGTGGAAGAGGCTACATACAGAGTATGTATCATAGTTTTAGACATAACTGTTAGAATTTTATTAAATGTACATGTACCACATAACAGATTCATTACAGTTTAGTGTTTTACTTTCAAATCTGAAATGTGGTCATTAGGTAAAATTATTTGAAAATGTGGTACAATTATTACCGGGTAATTTTCTCAGTAAATGGAGTTTTGGTACCCGTGTGTGTAATTAACTTATTCCAGCAGGTTTGATTTTATACATTATTGTGATGTTATGACAAAAACATTTCAGGAAGCCTATGTAGATGGATTAAATGGTCCAGATTTGTTTGAAGGAATGTATGCAGATGATACTGAGGGCAAGAAACTGAAGGAAATGCCTGGAGTTGATGAGCTAGTCATGTTATATCCTTCATATATAAATATTATGCTACAAACATCTTTTTATTAGCAACATTTAAGAAGTGTTTTAGCACTGTGTTACCGGCCAACTCCAAATAAAGGTCACCCTGTGAATCAAGGCCATTCTTTTTAAAACTATCATCCTATTAAAGGCCACCTGTCAGTAAAGACTACATTTATTTCCCGAGGGTGACCTTTGTTCACAGGTTTGACTGGCTGAATAAAATACGAATGTAATTTTCATATTACTTTAAATGAGACAATCTCCATTTCTTTTAATTGTCCACAACGCACAGATTAGTTTGACAAATTGTTCTATCACTGTATGAAACAAGATAATGGATAATTTGACCCTTATCATCTACAAACAATATATGTTGAAAGAGATGTGCACTTTCTTATATTGAAAGAAAATCTTATGAAAATCTTGTTGTTTTTTGTTGAAAACTTATTGATGTAGAGTTTGATGTATTGATATATTAGTATAATGATATAATCATCATAGGGTGAGTTGAAAACTTATTCTACATAGAGTTTGAAATATTAATTAGTGATATCATATGATCCGTATATAATCATCATAGGTGATCAGATAACCATACATATTTGTCCTTAACTATTTCCTACATTCCGAGAGAAGTTTATCAACATCTGTAAACAGATATTTGACTATGGCTTACAAGAGTATGACAAACGACAGGAGGAAGTCAATCAGTTCTGGGAATGTGTTGAGGAAGCTAAAACAGAAAACAAAGATGCTGCCACTGCTCATATTGAGAATTTCATGAACATGAAGAAAAGGGTATGAGTTACAATTTCTGCAACTTGATCAGTGGGTTTTTTAGGGGACTGGTAATGGTCAGAAATTAGGCAACATTCCCCTGTCTGTTTTTTTCTATAATCTGTATTCTATAAAATACCTCTTCAGTTGAAATTTATTTTTCATAGGGGCATTTTTACTTATAAGGTTGTAAAATTGCCCTATAGAATATCTTACTTTGTATGTAACTTTCAAGGTTAGAAACTATATTAGTTAGAAGATTAACTCCCTCAGGAACTTATAACTATCCTCGCTCGATCTCAAAATTCGACAGCGTCTTATAGAAGGGTCATTGCTAAATACCCCAGGTTGCTCGTCCATTTTATAGGTGCGTCTTACAAGCGCATGCATCTTATAGTCAAGCATATATGGTATTAATTTTTTGTAAGACATGTATTTTGTGTCTGGTTATTTTACCCCTATATGATATTTTTTCCTTCATAAGGGATATTTAGTACAAACATACAACCATGTATATAATGTCCTTCTTATCTATTATTAGCTTATTCAATAGCTAGGAAAATTGTACAAGTAAACCAACTCTAGCAAATGTAAGATCTTTTTCCATTTTGAACAATACATGTGATTATCCAATCTTCAGTAAATTATGCTTCAAATGTACATGTATACTTAATTTAGGTGTTTGCGGAATTGAACCACATCACTGACAATAATCTTATGGATCAGAAAGTGAAAGATTTCAACAAAGAAGTCACAGAACTCTGGGACAAATTGATGGGTCTTGAACTGCAACTTGTTGATCAGTTTGAGGTAATGATAAGCTGTGTTCACAATGTTTCTTCTGTCTGCATGTTTGGAACAAAATTGTTTTAAAGTCCTTGTAAACATGCTGTTATTTTTAAGATGGAGAACAAAAATCAAAGTCAGGTCATTTAGGTACTAGTTAACAATTTGAATGACCACCATGGCCATGTGGTTAAAGCCACAGTGAATTTGGTCTGCTGTGGCTTTACTAAGGTGTACGTCTGGGGTCTCCCTCAATCATTGAAATTGTAAAAGCTGCTAAATACCCAGACTGTTTGTAGAATGTTAAACATTATCTAGTGAGAAAAAATTGTATAATTCAGTTGAAAGTTGTGATTAGTGCTGATATGAAATCGTTAATGCTAGCTTTTCTATATAATATAATAATAAGTTCAGTTTCTTATTAAAAAGTTATTAAATCTGTATTGTTTCAACTTAAGATCTGTATTGTAATATTTTTATCTTCTTACTCAGGAAATAATCAAGGAGTTTGAGAGAAATCTTCAAGACATGGGATCAACATTCATTGAGAATGTACAAGGTTATCTGTCACAATGTCGAGACTTAGAGAATAATCATCATGAAAGAATGTTGGAGATTGCTATTATTACATTGGAAAAGTTTGTCAAAAATGAACTTGATGATGAAATATCAGAAGACTTGAGAAACGTATGTCCTTTCTAATATATTGGAAATAAATGAAAAAGTTCTTGAATTACATTTACATCAATTATTAATGTGCCAGTCATTGAATGAATTGGAAAGATCTTTTAAGTGTTTAACTTCCTGGCTGAGTGGTTTTGGTCTCTTGATAGTGATACACAGTTGGTGGTTCTACACCGGTGTATACCTGGAACTTCCTCTACCATAAATGCTGGAAGACACAAAATGACTCGGGCTGTTGGTGGGATATTAAACCATAGTGGAAAAAAGTAGTTTTCTGATTTCATCTTAAGCCCTATCATAACTAAGTGACATTTGTAAATGCGAAACTTTTTCAAGATTATACGTATTTCTGTGAAGTTACTCTTGTATACTTTTACCATTCTATAAACCTTTTTCATCTTATTTATCATTATCAAGATTGAATTAAATCAGTTTACTTATGGCCAATCTGTACATGTAACTTACATCAAAGACCTTGCTACATAATATAGTATAACTCTCAGCTTAAATATATATTTTTTGTTTACTGTTTAGCTCTTTGTGGACAAAGACACGATTATCAATGCAGTAACATCATCACATGATGTACATTTACTAAAGATAGACAACAAAGAAGACGATATGGTGACACGAATCAATAACTGGATGAAAGGAACAATCGAGAAAATACATCATGAACAGGAAGTGAAACGTAATCGTGAACGTGTTGCAGAAATAAACAATATGATTGATCATCTTAGAGATGAAATAGACAATCTAGAAGTTCTTCAAGGTGCTGGATACTAGATATAAACGTGTGTCTGTGAGGTTATATGTGAACATAATTTATCCTTAGTGAGAAGAAAATGCTGTATGTAATGTGTCGCAGTTTTATTCACTTCGGAGTGAATTATATAGAACATAAGTTTACATTTCTGCAGTACTTATTATGGTTATACTGAACTCTCCTCTTCAAAAAATGTGACAAGCGTTTATTTATGATGATAGAGTAAGAATAAAGAAACTCCTGTATAAGAGTTCTTCTGTCATCATGGTAACTCCATATAGCATTGCTGTAAATATGTAACTTTGTCTAAGATAATGCTAATGCATTTATGTATTTATATATTGATTTGTATATAAACTTATGTATGAAAGATTTTTTATTTGTTGAATCTTGAATAAATGGGATCAAATCAAGACCTAGTTGTTTGTACATGTAGTTGCTCAGATTCATGATTTTGCTCTTTTACATGTAACCATGAATGGTATAGTATCTTTATTTGCACAAATTTCTTTTCTATTAGACACAAGATAATGAAAATTAGTGTTTACTTGGAAAAATATAAAACTGTTTTGGAATACATGAAATAGGTAGAACTTGATATTTTGAGCAGACCATAACAAAATGGTATTCATCTTCAACATTGTATCACATTATTGAGTTCTCTCCATTTTTCAATAAATAGACTATGCGATGAAGCCCTAAATATTATTCAGCATTTTCCTTTTTACAGAGCAATTGAGAATTATAGATTCAATGCCAGATCCAATTGTGTCAACTTAAATTTTATTATCATTTAACTGGCTGTGAATCATATCAAATAGACCATCCAAAAATGACTGTTGTAAAAAAAGCTGCTGTTTGTTTCATTTTAGTAAACTTTATCTCTCTCATAATTGTAACTGTTATTTTCAGAGCTTTGAAAGTGTTCAGTCTAGAATTGGAGCCGCATTACATGAGTTTATGAATTTTACTTCTGCTGTGATAGCTTTATTTGTTGTGTTTTACATTTATTTGTTAATTAATTGAAATGAAATCTCGACCAGGTATGTTTGATGTGTTAAATTATTCTTAGTCCAAATTTGAACCTAATCCTTCCATTAATACTCAATTATATTACATAATTATAGTAAGTGTTGCTTCAGCTGTGGTCTTGAGACTCATTACAATATGATGATATATGACAAATTAATGGTAAATGGTCACTCTCCCACAGATCTAGAATCAGTATCAAATTAATTAAATTTCATCATAATTATTATCAAACAAAATTTTATGGCACATAAAATAATCAACTACACAAAATCCATTAGGTCCTACACAATTACATATACAGTCACCAACAGTTCTATTATCACCAATATGACCATTAACAATATATAATGAGAATGACCAACAAAATTGTGTAAGATCACAACCAAATTTATTTACAAGTTTGTCTGAACTCTATCTATAATCTAAGTATGGACACAACATTGTCAGATAATACTATACTAAGCAAATCTTCCAACGCATTTCTATATTTCTTCATATTTTCTTCATTTATCATTTCATTCAAATAAAATTTGCAGAACATATTACACAGCAAGCAATCTAATTAAAACAATGTGTATTGACAAACTTTGTCACTTAATTACGCGGCTAATCACCAATAAGCTGTTAAACGCTCCGAGTGTGTGCACGATTTGCACATGCAAATAGATAAATTAAAATCGGTATAACTGTTAACAGATGATTATGTGATATGTATTCACAATATCAGTTAATTAATAGTAATATTGAATAAATATTGATCACTATATAAAACAGTGCGTTGGAAGTTTTGTTTAGTATAGAATATTGCTATCCTAATCAACAGCATCATCTAGAAGTCCTGTCTTAGCATTAAAATCTCCACACATTAAAAAGTCATGATTGTTAAAGGAGTGGAACAGTTCATATTGTGAAGTGTGAGCATGAAGTGCGAGTGTTTCACCACACTTTCCCCATACCAGCTCATTTAATTCCAATAACTTCACAAGTGTCATGTAGTTGAATGATGTATCACAAAATCAGATGATGTGATAAATTTTCTTATTTCACCATTAAAAAACAATTAAATACCCATAACACTTGCATTTTTATCCTTTTCAGAAAACTGTTTTAAATGAAAATTCAATAATGGACCAGTCTTGTTTGAAGACATGTCTATGATGTATAATGACAACAATAACATTTTAAATAGTACTATAATTTATTTAAAGATAATTACAATGAAAATTATGGCAATGTGGCTTTTCTTTTAATCAATGCTGTTTCATTTGACCAATGTACAAACAATGCTGCAGCGGAGACTCTACTTTGAAGTTCTAGTACATCCATATCATGATACCATTCAACATTTCCCCATTTCTGTGCCTAAAAAAGACAAAAAATGCATATCAAACTATAAGTTCCTCAGCTGGGGTTCAACATGCTGGGACGCAATGACTAAGGTCCTTAGACAATTTTTCCAGCGTTAACAATGGAGAAAGCTCGAGTAGAATCACTGACCTGCCATAAGCAACCTGGACAGCTTCCTCAGAAGTGGTCTGGTCCTGGGTTGAATTCAAACCTACTCAGATGATTGATTACTTGTCAGAGATTATAACCAATAGAACACAGAGGCTCCCATATCAAACTAAATGTGTCATGAAATAAGATACTGATAAAAGAAGGTTTCTATTCATTTTCAGCAACATAACTTAGATGAAACTAAAATTCACAGGTCAAAGTATATTATACCCTCTGTGACTCAACACTGACCTACAACTTATCAAAACTCACTTCATCATTATCTAAAAATCTGGTACAATGGACAGGGAGAAGTCTGAATCACTTAAAATATCATTACTTTGCAAATTATTTTGCAATAATTTAATAAATTCATGTACATCACATGCTCTAAGAAATTCCAAACTACTAGCAAACACAGTCAGAAAATACAAGTCAGTGTGTAACTTTCTCTCACTCATATAAGAGAGACAGTCAAGTTTTTATATACAATGTATAGTCAAAATTGAACAGACATGAATATCTGGGAGAAAAGAAATTTTGAAACCACTATTGAACCTTTTAGGCATTAAAAAATTGTTTGTTTCCTGTTAATCGACCTGCCCTTTCTTTTCAATGTGATCCTAGACTTTTAACTTTAGGCCTGTGGAACAGTTGACCCACTTTCTCACTTTTTTACCTTTCCTCATACTTTCAAGAGCCAAAAAAGCCCAAATATATGGTACTTACCAGTAACCTATTTTTAAAGAGTATGTAAACCAAAAAAACATTTTTAAAGCTTTAAGAGTATTTTGTGTATTATGACAAGATAACATACTTGAAATTCTTGTTCAAGACGAGATAAAGCAACAGCTTTTTCTACAGATATATATTTATCCATCAGGGCTAACACTAAAACCAGTGACTTCAAAGCCTCCACACCATAACTATAACCTAAAATAAAAATTGTCATTTTAAACTTTGATTACGAAATTACAAACTGCAGTATGCATAAAGAGATGATATGAATATATTAAAGAGACCGAACTCCTCACACCGGTTACGTCACGCTTTGCTAATATAACCACTGCCACCACTGTAATCACGTGATGATAGTTGTATCATGTGACCAACAATTGATTAACAAGACATTTCCGATAACCAACAAGTAAATTCACAATGTACGTCTTTATCACATAAAATTTGTTGAAAACACTCTATTTTAACAATTGATGGATCGAATTCTTTCGCGCAATCGGAAAGTTACTGTCTAACTATTAGCCATTGTTTACATCGTGACATCACTACATTTGAAAATAATAGCCATTGTTTACATCGTGACGTCATTACGTTTGTCTATTTTAAAGAACGTTTATTTTTTACTTCTTTGGACATTAAGCATAATATTTCAATTAAAGATAAGTACAGCGATAAAATTTTTAAGAATTTAAAATCAAAAGTGAAAAAAAATATTCAGCTCTGTGACGGCCGAATTTCATTAGTGGTGGCAGTGGTTAATGTATTGATCAAGGGAGGTAACCGCTGCAGGGAGTTTGTAAAGAGACATTTAGAAATAAGCTGAATTCACAAGAAAACAGTCTTAAAACTGTACAATCATTACACAGTTTACATCAGTGTTCACTTTAATCAACAATACTGTAGTTCTACATTTACAATATGTTGTGCCCATACAATAATAAATTATGTTTGAAGAATATAATAGAGTTTATTTCTGATTCATTAGGCTCTAAGGCCCATGTGAACAACTTATTTTAATTTACATACATAAATACATATAAAACCATCATTGAATACCATCAATAAAACAAACTTGTAAGACATACATTTATAAGTTCCATAATATTTATAAACTTACCAAACAGTGCCCAGTCGCTATATGAGTGTAAATGTCGAGTTAAATTATCTATTGTTTCTACAGATAATTCAGGACAAGAAGCTATATTTGCACTCACAGGTACATCAATATCATATCTGCAATAAATAAACTATATTTTTAAGTATGAGTCATTCAATATTTGTCAAGCAAACTGAGTAAGTGTAGAGGAATATTTTCATGACTAATCAATAAAAAATGTGTTCTTTTTTACATGACTGACTTGGGCCTGAAATTAAGCCACATTCCCCCGTCAGAAATGTGTGTATTTCCAAAACTAATAATAAAAATTTCCCCTTCTGTATTACTGTATTTTTCTAGAAAATGTTTTGGTAAAAAAAGATTAAATTGACAGAACATTAAATTTTCATCTTTCACCAATAAGGTAAAATTATACCATTTCTCAGTCAGCTTGCTACATGTTTATATTATTGAAAGAAATTTAATGCATAGCATACATACCTATCTTCAATCCATTCTATGACAGGGTCCCATTCCAGCTTTTGTAATTCAACAAATTCTTCTGGCTCAGACATTCGATAACTGAAAAATATGTACACTTCATAATGATTTAATTAAACAGTTTAGAAATGAATGGTAACAGCATTATACTTAAGATATACTTTTGAACAGTGTGGACTTGACTAAGATGCCTTACTGTCCCCATAAATATCAGGAGTCACTAAATATAGCACATTTTACCAGTAAATCATGGAGGCCCTTCAAGCTATATGAGATAAAACTTGATTTAAATCAGTAAATATACCTTTTGAGAAAAAGGTAGGAAACAAAAGTTCTAAGAAGTATAGCAAAGGTACTGAGGTTAGAATGAAACATTCAATTACAAAATAGATGTACTTAAGATATATACATGCATAACTTAAACGTAATTGTTTTTCTAATTTCTCAGATTTCTAAGCATAAATGTTATGGATCTCTATTTTATAACACTAACCCTGTCACCTTACGACATTTTCTGTTTTCATCATTTTACACATACCTCACAGTGTCTGTCTCCATAAAGTGTAAAATACCACTGATCAAAGTATCTCTTGATTTGTGCATGGGGTTATCTAAAGCTGTGTTACAAAGTGATGTCTGAAATGTTTAAGCATATACTTTAGTAAGGTAGTTGGTTAAGATACATAACATCGTAATCACAACATACACACAGATAATTATGCCAGTAAAAGGTTCTAAATACCGGTACAATAAAACCAATACATGTAAGCAGATTAATACACCACCTTACAATAAATGTATCAATGATTCCTGTAGCAGTACACAACCTAAAAACAGGCAACAATTTCAAAAATGGGCATGCATTAGCTTAAGTGAGAAGCATGAACAAGATAGTTCTTGTGTCTTCAAAACTTTATATACTAGATGGTAAAAGGATATATCCAAATGAAGAAGCAAATAGATTCAGATTTTATGCATTTGGAAATCATCAAAAGAATATGCAACTGAACACAGTCTGCAACAATATGAATGTTAGTAAACGTTACAAAGAACAAATCTATGAGAAATTAAAAACCGTTACCAGATGCATGCTGTGTCTCTGTAAGACTTTGTGCTGTCTGTTCCATTCTGTAGCAACAGCTAAGGCAAGTTCTTCATTTGGAACTTTAAACAGATTTCCTTTTGGTGTACGAAGTTTTCTTTGATCAAGATTGATTTCATACCAGCCTGCGGGTAATTAACATAAATTTGCTCTGTGATAAAAAGAAGTCTTTATCTGAGAATAAAACGAAGCATATTATTTTCGCTGTCAAATTATCTTCTGCTAAACGGGATGTCAAATTATAAGTGGATTTTGATAATCGCCCATTACAGCATCCAGGATATAGAACAGATTGACTAAAACAAGACACCCGGTAATATCGCGTCAGCATATGAGGATAGTTTCGTTATGGCAAGCAGGCCGAAATGTAATGTCAAGAAAGATTAAATGTAAAAAACAAGAAAGAAAATTATTTAAAAATTAAATCATTGTTTTTTTGTGATTAAAAGATGATCGTTCGTAAACAATATGCAAGTAGCCGATAGCGCAACATTGGTTTTTAATCAGTCGACTACCGGTAGTTTTGTGAGATCAATATTTTATCTAGAATTTTGTCGCACGTGCGCAACAAACCGTAACTTCACGGCGTAAGCAATCAACCTGTCATTGTCGGTGACAAGAAATGTAAATAAAATGAGAAAATCGTCTCAAAGAAGAATGATAATATGATAATAACAACTAAATGTAGACATTAAATGAAAAAATATCGAATTTTTCAAGTATATACAGATAATTTTCTGTTTCATACGCATTTCATCACTGAATCGTGAATGTGATGTTTCTTGACAAGTTTACGGATAGAACGTTTCTGAGTGTGATCGTTCTTTCATGAAAATTCACGTGTTTTCCTCACCCACGACTCAAGGAAAAGCCACGACTTAAGGAAAAGCAACCATACTTCAATATTCCAGTGTATGACAAAAATAGTAATTTATTAATTATTCATTTACCTTCATACTGTGATATTGTTGCATTTTTGTAGAACTTCTTGAGTTCTGAAAAAGAATACCAATCCTTTATAAATAGGTAAGGATTCCCTGATGATTGATTATAATCTTGTAAATATGTCAAAGACCTATACATACATAGATAAGCAACTAGTCTAAATCTCGCAAAGTCACGCGGCAGATTGACAAATCACGTTTGCTTATTGCTCATTTTCTATTGAAGACATATTAAAGTAAATTATATCTTCCAATAGAGCAAACCATTCCCTACAAAATGATACCAAGTTGATAAAAATCGGAGCACAAAAGAAAAAGTTTTATGCAAAATACAAAGGCCCCTGCATGAACCTTATATCGTACATTTTGTCATTTTTCTGCTATACTGGTTGAATTTAAGTAATAATTTCAAAGAAATTTCTTAACAAATCATATTGAAAATATTTTCTTGCATCAGAAAAATGAGTACTTAATGACATGGTTGAAAATTCACTAATGAGATTTGCACAAATTTTAAGTAGTTTGCAAAATTCAAAGATCTGCTGCATGCAAAAATAGCGTTTTCTACAGGCGCTTACAGGAGTTTCTTATCTATGTATGTATAGGTCTTTGATATGTCAAGCATCTTATAATAAAATAACGGTCAAACTAAAACTTGTAACTGTGACCTTGGGCATCTCATCTGTATTCGGCATCTTCAAAGTAAATTGATCACATTAAAAAACTTAATAGTAATATGCATAACATATGTTTTACATGCTACACCATTAATGAATGCATAAAAACATATATTAGATATAAATCTACCAAATATGATTACATTTATTTCAAAAGTTCTGAACATTTTAAATCAAATGAATGGCGCTAGACATAATAATACAAAAAAACCTCTTGTGTTCGTATTCATTAATCTCTTCTGAAGCAGTCTTTGAGATAGTACCTCTACGCATGGTTTAATCTGGGCACAACATTGATTAACTGCATTTTTGACAAGCAGGTGAGCCATGGGGGCAGCCATTTTGGAAATATTTATGTGAAAGAATGATTATGATTGGCTGAGATTTTAAACTAACGGAGTTTCTCGGATATTACCCTCCGCTAACGCAGGGAATGTGTATTCCTCGGCCCTAAAAGAAATTTACGGCCCTAGAGTTTTATTTTTCTATTTCTTCACCGATATATATATTATAAGAACAAAGATAAAGCTCAAGATTAGCTTTCAGAAAATGTAAAAATATATCGCATAGAATGATATGAATATACATGTTTTTGTATTTGTGAACACGGGTTGATTGAAATAGCCTGTAAATATTCTAAATTCAAATTGCGGATTCTTGGCATATTTCACGGATAAATTTTTGAAACTTTCAACTAGGATGTTATGATGACTTCAAACTTTAATTTTACTCAATTGATATTGTTACATGACAATAAGAGCAATATAGAACATAATATTAACAAAGTGTAACGAGGTATAAATGTACGAAATTGTTAGTTAATTTAATGTTGTAAAGGTGATGACGAGACATATATGTGTTCTAACGTTGCTAGTCCCACCACTATACTTGGTGTCACTTCTTACAGATAGCTATGTGCTTCTTTGTTTCATCAATCGGCAAACCAAAATGCTGCCATAGTTTTTATGTAAAATTACTTTGTGGCGTTTTAAAGTTACTTGGTGCCTCTGTCATTTTTCAATAGATTGTTACTACAGAGTCTGCAGCAGTGCAGACGACGACAATGTTTACACACTTTAAGAGTGAAGCTGGTTGAATATTCGAACATGTGTTTGAAAATTTAAATGTCGGATCTATTTTTCGGAAAATTAGAAAAATTATTCCCCATTTGTTAAATAAAAAATCTAAAATATCGTTTAATAAATTAATGAAATTTATAAGTCATTATCAACTTGGCAAAATCTGAATACGTGCATGCATGGTCTAGCTTTACCTCACGCTGCAGCCTGTTTATGATGGAGTCCCGAAGCTTTATCGACGATTAATTGAGAGTAAATTTGTAAATCTAGTTCATTTGTTCAAAATTCTAGTAGTTTTTAATGTAAAAGCAAAAACCGCGATACGGCCGATACGGGACCTTCCGATACGATACGCATATCGTTCAGCACTGTACCGGTACGTACCGGTATACGACCATATCGGGACAGCCCTAGCTATTTCTATGAATGACCATTCATCGTCATTATGCCCCCTTTCGAAGAAAAGAGGTTATCTTGATTTGCACATATTGGTAGGTCGGTCCGTAGGTCGGTCGGCCGTCCGTAACTAAACTTTTCCGGGTAACTAGAAACCTATTTGGCCTAAGCTTCTATGGTTTGGTTAAGATATTGGCCATGTACGTACATGACCCCTATTGGTAATTTGATATTGAGGTCAGTATATCAACGATACAGGTCAAACTATCCAGTTGGCATTAACACTTTCTGTTTGATAAGCGGTTGTCTTCATACGCGGTTCACTTGGCATTATGCTAAGTATGTCGATTTGGTGCCTAAAACATGAGCAAAACCTCTGTGTGCTGTGAATATACTCTATACTAAATTGATGTGCAATCAAAACTTGTCCTGTTCATTTTTCGTTATACGAAGACTTTGTGTCTTTAAACGTTTTGAATATGTCATTACACAATGCCATCAACTATATGCATGTTCATAATATCTGCTACTGTCCTATTATATGCTGCTTGTCTGTCAATGTACGTTGGTTATTTATCCATCGAGTCACATTTTTATGCTGTGCAAATTCTAATACACGATTCAGACAATTTTCCTTGATTGTACGAGTGTACTACGTATATACTACATTATATACTATTCAAAATTTGATAAGGATCACTTTTTATTCTGTACGGCATTATCGTCAATTTTGGATTACAAACATAAAATATGATTTTTTGGTTATTTTCAAAGATACCTGCATATCATGAGTAATGAGGATAGGGTCAAATTTAGACATTTTATGGGTATATGTTACGGAATACAAACGTTGAGGAAAATGCACGAAAGTGCTAACTTTTGTTTTTAGTATTGAGACTGATGTCCTCGTGCGTCAAAAACAGCCTGACATCGACTCCTCGTGCTTCTTATGAGCCGTAGAATCTTAAATTGTGTGATTCGAGCCCGTTCTTCCAGAGGTTCCTCTCTGAGCTGTCTGGTGGATGTTGGCTGGACAAGACGCTCAGATATCGCTCTCTGCAGCATATCCCAGACGTGTTTGATGTGGTTTAGGTCGGGGATCGAGCATGCCAGTCCATTGGAGCAACAGATTTCATTTCAATGCTCTGATTCGTATCAGTGGCCCTATGAACACGGGCATCATCGTTCATGAAAATGAACTCCGGACCAATAGCACCTGCATATGGGCGAAGATGAACTCCCAAGATCTCATTTACGTACCTTACAGCTGTGAGAGTGCCATTTTCAACGATTAGTAGGTTTGTTTTTCCCTGGACGCTAATGCCTGCCCATACCAAAAATGTGTCACCACCATAGCGGTCATGCACAGCAATACAAACTGGCTAAAGTGTTAATTTTTCCTTCTCCAGACTCTACTAACTAAGTCTATCTGTGAAGTCGAAACAGAATCTGGGCTCGTCTGAGTATAATACAGGGGTGCAGTCTTGTAGGGTCCATCTAACATGGCCATGATCGAGCCCATTGTAGATGCTCTTAAACACGCTGCAGTCGAAAATGGACCCACAAACCGTTGTAAATGGCACGTAAATGATATCTTGAAAGTTCATGTTCGTCCGTACGCTTGTGTTACTTGTCCAGAGTCCATTTTCATGGACGTTAATGACCGTGTTCATAGGGCCACTGACACCAATCAGTACCTTAAAAGGGAAACTATTCCTCGAATGGACTGGCCTGCTCGATCTCCCGACCTAAATCCCATCGAACACGACTGGGATATGCTGCAGAGAGCGATATCTGAGCGTCCTGTCCAGCCAACATCCACCAGACATCTCAGAGAGGCACTTGCGGAAGAATGGGCTCGAACCCCAATTTAAGATCGGACGGCTCATCGGAAGTATGAGGAGTCGATGTCAGACTGTTTCTGACGCACGAGGACATTGGTATCGATACCAAACACAAAAGTTAGAACTTTTGCGCATTTTCATATTAAACTAACCAGAACATAACAAAACAAAATACTTATTAAATGACTTTAAATAATAATAATTTTACACAAATATGTCAACTTACAACAATATTACACAAACATATGCATTTTCTATGATAAATTTTGAATGGTTTATTTTTAACTTTCTTTGCTCTTTTTAGCTAAGACTTTAAAGGCCCATTAGTTTTTTGAACTTAGTAATACTGAAGAATAGGTAAAATGATAGTAAAGTATAAGAAATGTACACTATTTGCTCTAAAACAATCCTTACACAATGCTTTTCTTTAGCCACATCTCTTTAAAATGTTGTCAAATGCTTTTTCTTATTTTTTGCAATATCATTAACAATAATACTGTGCTATATTTCTATATGTACTCTTTTTGGAATGTTTTTATTACAAATAAAAGTCAGTTTCACTGATAAGATATATCTTACTAGGTAAAATAAGACCTACTTTAATTTTAACATCCAAAAAGCTAACGGTGCTTTAAGACAATCGAGGGTCTCTAGACGGACAGACCACGAAAGTAATAACATTGTTAATTCCGTGGACAGACTTTGTGAATGACTCATGTTTCGGGAGCTTTCAGCCCTTTTATTTTAGTCATTCAGATTTGTCTCCCTTATAGAGATCATGGCGCCCAGACCCACGGAAGTTTTTCCCATGTTAATTTACAGCAGTTTTCTCCTGTTTATGAACTACTACCTCGTAAGTGTTGATTCTTGTTGATAAAATATGATGCACTTAACGATGAAATGTAATTGTTGACTGTTCTTGTTTGTATTGCTGGTTATGTGAATGTCATATGTTTTCGCGAGTTTGCGATATTTGTGTCCTTGTATATAGCTTCAAACAAGGTTGTTTTAATTATAATTTCATATTACCAGTGATGAAAGGGATATACAAATATTTTAGGATCAAACAAATCAATAACAATTCTATGTGTTCTGGGTACCCGGGGTCGTAGCTTCAGTCTTCACCAGTTGTGTTGTGCAGTATCCCTTATATGTCCATTTCCGCGGTGACGCTATTACTGCCGATGCCTGGAAATTAACAATGACTCGCACATGTGTGTTGCCTCCACTTCTGTTTCCACCAGGTATTTCTCAGCAGGGAACCAGACTAATGTCTACATTGCATGCCACGGCTTTAAAACATTTTTAATTGATGATTTATATCATTTCTATATACAGTCAATTTATTGTTTATACTGCTATTTGCATTCAATTCAAATTAACACTGCTATATAAATGTGTTGTATTTTCAGGGTTCTCAATAAGTTTGTGACCAACAGGCCCAAAATCTAGACTAACAGCCGCCAGCTAGGGGGGAATCAGGCATTTTCTAGCAATATTTTTTTAACTTTTGAGATTCCTAACCGGCCCAAACGCATTTCTAAGCGGCTAAATTGGCCTGCAGTGCCTGCTGTTATTGAGAACCCTGCCTATCATCAAGGACTTATATACATACATGGATTCGCAACTTTCGTATTAACAGTTTAAAGTAATCAAATCCCGCGATAATAAGACGTGAATCAACGGGAATACAAGCTATTGTTTACAAAAGCGAAAATACGAAAAATCTGTGATATCCGAATGATAATAACAGCGAAAATATCCGTGGTATTCCGAATGTTTAATCTCGGAGACGAAAGGATTATAATAGATGTCCGCCATCTTGGAATTTAAAATGTTTGACTGATGCCTTTTTCAATGCTTATACTTAGACTTTGTGGATTATAAATGTATCTCAATATCTTTAAGGAATTTGTTGCATCCTTTACCAATTTCCCGTGCCCAATTGCCAGAGTTTTATTAGTTTAATCAAATTCGTAAACGCCCAAATACAGCTGTCGGACATTGCCGAGTATATAGCATTGTGGGATCGCCGAACGATATCGTTTGATCTATTTTTAGCAGTTGCGAATCCATGTATGTATATAAGTCCTTGCTATCATGATTTTAATTTATATGCATTACATCAGTTTTGATATTTCTGCAATTGCTTGATGGTCCGCACATTAATCGGTTGGATTTTAGTACTGACGCAGGAATTTCCTGCGTTACTACATATCTTGCATTTGATTGGCCGATAGGCGGTATTTAGGTCATCAAGCGAAAATCAATATGGACGTCAATGTGTCAAGAAATGCGATCAGTTGATGTATTATTTATTGTTATTGAGAGTATTTTTATTTTTTAACAAGAAGAAGAACTGCTTAAGGGTGATTTAAAGAAAAATGAAGCCTTTTCTAAATATGCTCATAAAATATATGATAAGCACTATATGATGTCATAACTGGTCTTATGTGTATTGTCCTAATACAAGCTATTACCCTGCCAAATTTCACAATGATTACTTTATTTATTACAAAGTTATGAAGGAAAAACATGCCAAAAATGTCCCAAGTGTAACACTTTTAGCGTGGCATTTTAAATTTATCCCCATGGTCCAAGTAGAATAGAAAGATAATCCCAATACATATTACAGATCTTTTTTAAGTTAGTGGTTTGATGTATGCCCAAATGAGAATTAAATGGTTGTATGATTGCAGACTTGTACCGTCGTGCATTTTAACACTTGTAAAGAGTTAGGAAGGTGATATTAGGGACAGCCTGTATACTGTGTACACAAAAATTCTGAATCTAGTGGCGGGGGATGTTTATGTATTTCTGGCCAAGTAGGTTTTGTGGAATTGCTGATTTTGTACAAAAGAAGTCTTAGACCTCACCAAGAAATAATCTGATGATTTGACTTATCAGTTGCAATAATGTACATTTCTGGTCTTCTTCAGGAGATATCCTAGCAATAGTCAGTTACCTGTTTACTGGTGTAAGGCCAACAATTTTTAGCTCACCTGGCACAGAGTGCCAAGGTGAGCTTTTAGGATCGAGCTATGTCCGTCATCTGTTGTCAACAATTTCTTTAAACAACATCTCCTCCTAAACCACTGGGTCAATTTCAATAAAACTTCACAGGTGTGTTCCCTGCTTGAAGCTCTACCAATGTTGTTCAAAGAATTCCATTCCCTGAAGAACTCTGGTTGCCATAGCAACCGGAAGGATTTTTTAAAAAAATCTTCAAAAATCTTCCTCTCAAAAACCAGAGGACCTAGAACTTCGATATTTGGTGTGTATCATTGCCTAGTGGACCTCTACCAAGATTGATAAAATTATTGCCCTAGGGTCAAAATTGGCCCTGCCCTGGGGGTCACTTGATTTTATATAAACTTATATAGGGAAATTTTAAAAATCTTCTCTGAAACCACTAGACCTAGAGCTTATAAGATTTGTGTGTTGTAATTTCTTGACTTTGTAGGACTTTTTCTTTACAGTAGATACATTTGAATGCTTTGGAAAAATCTGATCTTTTTAGGATCTTTTAGGATCGTTGAATGTCCGGCGTCCGTTCACAATTAGTTTGTTTACACTCTAGCATCCGCAACTCTTAACGAATCATGATTAAACTTGCTCACAATGTATATGGCCACAATGTCTCGGCTAAGTACGATTATGGGCAAAATCGGACAATAACTTCTGGAGTTACAGTTATATGATAATAATGCGTTATTAAAGAAAGTTTGGTTCATTTATATAGCCAAATAGTGATTTTGTAAAATCTTTATAAAACTGAATTATAACAACATCAAAGAAAAACAGAGTTAAATCGAATAAGCACCAGATACTAGATAAATTTGTCTTTTAAACACAGTGTATGGTTTCTTCATTATAATGCATTATTTTTGTAAAATTTAATAAAACATTGACAAACAATGACAAAATCTGATATCGAGTATATTAAATTAGTTATCATACTGCCACTAGCATGATTTGTAATATTTGATGTGATGACTATTCAAGATTTATATTCTGACCATTGACTAGAATAGAAAAATATGTGCATAACTGACTCGTTAAAGCCAATATTCAGAGAAAAAGATAGATATTTGACTCTGTCCGCCATTTTTGTTGCTGCGTTGATCGCTATCCATAGGATTCGTGTTATCCGGATACACGGTGTGATATAGGAAAATTTAAAAACTCTTCTTGGCCAAAACCATAAGTTAGTAGAGCCTAGATATTTTGTATGTAGCATTGTCTAGTGGACCTCTACCAAGTTTGTTCAAATGATTGCCCTGGGATCAAAATTGTTTATTACAACAGGAATGAATTATTTATGTCTCATGGCATAAAATTTGAATTTTGTCATTGAATCTTATGTTGTATACTACACTCCAGTTCTAATTATTTAGAAACAAAAGTAACACTTAGTTGAATGTTTTTCTGTGTGAGATGTATAGACATTTTTTTTGGACTACTGGTACTGGATTCAGAGCAACAGATAAGGTTTTTAGTGTAATTGAGTAATACTCCTCACTGTCTGGAGGAATTGAGTACTGAGATTGTTCATAGGAAATTCTTCAATAAAAATCTGAAAATAAACCAGATGACATAAAGCTTAGTAGATACATGTATTTGACACGTTGCATTGGTTAGTAGACATATTTGATTCATATCATAATGCCCCCCCCCACTCCCTGAGATAAAATTGACCCTGCCCAGGGTGTCATTTAATACTACATAGGAAAATCTTGAAAAAAAAATTGAATCAAATAATCTATAAGGCCTAGAGCTGAGGTATTTGGCATGTAACATCACTTTGTGGACCTCAACCAAACTGTACATATCATGACTGGGGGTACCCTGCCCAAGGGGCTGCTTGACTATATGCACATTTCTATATGTAAATCTTAACAAATCTAATCGAAAACCAGAACACTTTTAGAGCTTAGATATTCAGTATGTAGCATGGATGACTACCAAGATTGATAAAGTCACGATCCCCTGGTCAAATTGACCCTACCCTTGGAAGTCATTGATTCATGTAGGAAAATCTTCAAGAATTTACTAAAAATCAACCAGACGGCCTGGAATTTAGACATTTCCATGGTGTAGCATTGCATAGTAGACCTCTACCAAATTTGTTCATAGTCATGAACCGCAGGATCAAAATTACCTTACTTCTTGTGGTCACTTGATTGTGCAAGGCTGCTATACCACAGTGGGCCAATGTTGCTTAAACTTGGCAGGAATGTTCCAGGTCTGATGCTCTTTCAAAGAATTCCATTCCATGCAGACCTCTGGTTGCCATGGGAATGGAAAGAAAAAAACTTTAAAAATCTTCTTCTCCAAAATTGCTAGGGCTTGCTAACATATTCAACATAGAATACTGTCTGTTGGATATCTACCAAGATTGTTCAAAGTATGGCCATGGGGTCAAAATTGGCCCCGCCCCGGGTGTCATGGGTTTTTCTTATGGTAAAAACTTCAAAAATCTTCTTCTCTGAAACATAAATATTTGGCATGAAATATTATGTAGTGGCCCACGAGTCTCTACACCAATTCAGTCTTTGCAAAATTATAGCAATAGTGCCAGGTATCTTTTCACACTTATAGAATTTAATGTTGAAGATGGAAAATGACTATCATGGTTGACTGTCACTAAGCCATCAACTCAAGAAGATGGGAAATTAAAATTATTCTAATATTTATAACCTTGAAATATAAACAATATCTGCAAAAGAGCACTTGCTACCTAACAAAATAGTCATCATTAGTGCCACCAAAACAAAATGTCTTCTTAAGTTCTAAGTCCTCAACCAATCTGTTTATGAGTAAAACATCAGTCAGAAAAAAACATGTCTACCAAATTCAGTAAAAAACAAAATGTCAGTTTACATGTTCTATCAAATAGAAATATGAAGGCCATGTTGAAATATAGCGGAACTTTTTCAAAGCAACACCCTTTTGGAGTTGTAGTTGTGTTGTTGTTGAGAGGTTGTTGCTTTAGAGAGGTTAAAGTTAAAATATGCAGTGGGAAAAATCATGCTGTTGTTGGAGGAAGGTTGTTGCTCAAGAGAGGGATGCTCTGGAGAGGTTGTGCTGTAGTATTGAAATAATGGATTCAATGTACCTTAGAGAAGTATGAACATGAAAGGTCAACTTAAACTTCAAGCAATCTTTAGGCCTTTAAATTTGCAATTATCAAGTGATAAATTTGTCATGTATATTCAAGTATAGTATTATCAATGTACATGAAATTAAGATTCATTTTAAATTACTTGACAGGTGCCCCTTTTGATGCATGGGTCAAGTTCTTTTCATTTAAGAAAATGAAAGAATATGCAATAAGGGCAGACAGGTATTCCTAAAACTCAAATGTACAATTTTTATCTCCATGAAAATGCCATTTCATTAAAAAAAAAAACAGAAAAAATGGAGCCTAACGAAATGTTATCTGCTTGAATTGGGGTTTATTTAAATTCTTACTGGACTAATAAGAATAGCATTTCATAATTCTGTTCAACCACAACATGTATATAATTACACCAAAATAAGTTGTTTAATTCAAAATACATTCTCTCATGAGCAAGTTTATGCTGACAATTTCACACTTATCAGAATTTTTTGTCGAGCCCGCCTGCAGTGAGCTCGACATAGTCGCCACAATGGCGGTTGCGTGTCTGTACGTTAGTAAGTTAGTTAGTTAGTGAGTGAGTGAGTGAGTGAGTGAGTGAGTGAGTGAGTGAGTGAGTGATTGAGTGAGTGAGTGAGTGAGTGAGTGAGTGAGTGAGTGAGTGAGTGAGTGAGTGAGTGAGTGAGTGAGTGAGTGAGTGAGTGAGTGAGTGAGTGAGTGAGTGAGTGAGTGAGTGAGTGAGTGAGTGAGTGAGTGAGGAAAAAGGAAAGTAGGAGTAAAACAGCCCTTTTTATGATAAAGTCCCATAATCATATAAATGTATCGGTCGTAATAGTTTCTGTTTGTCCTATAACAGAGGAGTCCGATGTGTTTTCCTCCCATGCATATTTTATAGCAAGAAAAAATGTTTCCAAAACCACTATCGTATTTTTTAGCTCACATGTCACAAAGTGACAAAGTGAGCTATTAGGATCACTCTCCGTCGTGCGTCGTGAGTTGTGCGTCGTGCATCGTCAAACTTTATGTTGTGACCACACTAGGGGCCACATTTTTGGCTCAATTTTAGCAAAACTGGGTCAGAACGTTAATATCAACAAAATCTTGGACGAGTTCGATATTGGGCCATTTGGGGTCAAAAACTAGGTCACCAGGGCCAAATAAGGGAAAACCTTGTGAACACTTTAGAAATCACTGTTTTGAATTTATCTTCATGAAACTTTGTCAGAATGTTTATTTTAATAATATGTAGGTCAAGTTTGAAAATGGGTAATTTCTGTAGTAAAATTAGGTCACTAGGGCAAATTGCTGGAAAACCTTGTGAACACTCTAAAAGTCACTGTTTTGATTGGATGATCATGAAACCTTGCCAGAATGTTTGTCTTTATAATATCTTGGACGAGTTCGAACATGGGTCATCTTGGGTCAAAAACTAGGTCGCTAGGTCAAATCTTAAGGACAACCGTGTTAACACTGTAGATTTCACAGTTATTATTGGATCTTCACCAAACTTTGTCAAATCGTTTGTTTTAATAATATAACGGTCAAGTATAGATATGGGTCATCTGGGGTCAATAACTAGGTCACCAGGTCAAATCTTAGGAAAACTTTGTTAACACTGTAGATGTCACAGTTTTAATTGGATCTTCACCAAACCTTGTCAAAATGTTTGCCTCAATGATATGTGGGTCAAGGATGAACATGTCATGGTTTTGATTGGATCTTGGCCAAACCTTGTCCGATTGTTTGTCTTAATGATATTAAGGACAAGTTCAAATATGGGTCACCTAGGGTAAAAAACCAGGTCACAAGGTCAAATCTTAGGAAAACCTTATTAACACTGTAGATGTCAAATTTTGATCGTATCTTCACCAAACCTAGTCAGACTGTTTGTCTTAATGATATGTAAGACAAATTCGAACATAGGTCGTCTGGGGTAAAAAACTAGGTCACCGGTTCAAAACAATGTTTTAATGAGTGAACAGTGATTGTCATGTGAGCGATATAGGGCCATCTTGGCCCTCTTGTTTGTAATTAGATATTGTTTCATTCAAATAACATTCATCATTTAAATTTTAAATACATTCTTATAATGACTGAAATATATTTCTTATTGAGTAAGTCAAGTATCGATCATATCAGCGGATATGGTCTCAGTATTGATCTGCATTCAGTTTTCATGAAAATTAGACTTGGTTTTGATCAAAATCTATGTAGAAATGGGTTATACCAGATGAAAACTATATTACCTGGTCTTTAATTAAAGTGTCTTTGTTCTCAGGTGAGCGATCTAGGGCCATATAGGCCCTCTTGTTTTATATTTTTTTAGACCAAACTACTTTTGCTGATATGTTTGTTTATTTGTGAGAGGTGGTGACAGGTTGTTTCCATCATGACAGTTTCCTTAACTTTCTCTCTCATGAGGAGAAATTGTCCATTGTAATCATGGATGATGTTTTTAGTTTTTGTTATAAAAATAATGTACCTGATGTAGGGCTCATTCTTGCGACCTACTGCTTGCAAGTCAGATGCTCTACCAACTGAGTTAATACGGCTGCTGTATAGCTCAGCCAATTTATAAATATTATACACCACACAGCTACATTATCAACATGTATGTCACAAGGCTTGCATTACTTATTCTACTTTTTGATTACGTAAACGAAATCAGAAGGGCCATCCTCTCAGTCTTACAAAGAAAAAACGTTCAGTAGGTATAAAACATGCTTCTGTACTTATATGAGCATGAATTATTCCAACATACTTTTTCTGAAAGGTGTATTATGTTTTGTTTCTTGTCATGAGGTTTGTTTGAATGGAACCATAAATTGGAATCTAGCTCATTTATGTTTGAATATAATGGAACAGTTTATTTATGTATACATACTTAATTATTTTAGTATTGTATGAACTAACTAGCCTTAATTATTCGACTCTTTGGTTGGTCCAATTTCTTGAAAGAGTAAGGAAGGGCAATCCTCAAAAAAAGTGTCTCACTGTCTCAAATAGATAGAGTAAATAGTGACCCTCATCTTGATATTATTAGTCCCCTGCCGTACTGTAGGGTACTAAAGTGTTTGTTGTCATCACTCCGTCCGTCCCTCCCTCCCTCCCTCCCTCCGTCTGTCTGTCTGTCCAAAATATTTTCCGGATGATAACTTCAGTTAGAACTGACGGATTTCAATGAAAAATAGTATATGGATAGCTTAGGGCATTACCTAGAGTGAGATTTGGGGTCAAAAGGTCAAATATATAGGTCACTGTTACTAAAAATAGAAATTTGGTTTCCAGATGATAACTTCAGTTAGGGATGACGGATTTCAATGAAAGTTGGTGTATAGATAGCTTAGGAGATAACCTAGGTTGGGAATGCATTTGGGGTCAATAGGTCAAACATCTAGGTCATTGTTACTAAAAATAGAAATTTGGTTTCCTGATAATAACTTCAGTTAGGGATGACGGATTTCAATGAAATTTGGTGTATAGATAGCTGAGTGGTTCACCTAGAGTGGGATTGCATTTGAGGTCAAAAGGTCAAATATCTAGGTCACTGAAACTTAAAATAGAAATTTGGTTTCCGGATGATAACTTCAGGTAGGATGATGTATTTCAATGAAAGTTAGTGTATGGACAGCTTAGGGTAAAACAAGAGTGGGATCCCATTTTAGGTCAATAGGTCAAACATCTAGGCCACTGTAACTGAAAAAAGAAATTTGGTTTCCGGATGCTAACTTCAGTTACGGCTGACGGATTTCAATGGAAGTTGGTGTATAGATAGCTTTGGCGATAACCTAAAGTGGGATTGCATTTGAGGTCAATAGGTCAAATATCTATGTTACTATTACCGAAAATAGAAATTTGGTGTCTGGATAATAACTTCAGGTAGGGATGACGTATTTCAATGAAAGTTAATGTATGGACAATAGTGGGATTGCATTTTAGGTCAATAGGTCAAATATATAGGTCACTGTTACTAAAAATATACTGAAAAATATTTATATTGTCTGGCCGATATCGCAATATAACTAAAAAACCGATAAAACCTCCCAGCTCTAATATACAGTATACATTTATTGTCAATTAATATAGAAATATGACAGAAATTCTGTTGAAAGTAGTTGCTTCAAAGTCATAAATAGACCATTTTACATATGTAAATGCAAATTAGAGTGAACTAATTAGGCCATCCTTACAATACATTTTGTTTGGAGTTACGCTACTTATACTCATCCAAAACAGTCCTACCAAAATTATTTTTGGTCTCTAGGATAATCATGTGAAGAGTTACTTCCCTTGAAAATGGTGGAAACATCTTTTAATTTTAAAAATATTTCAATTTTGGCAGTTAAGGAGGCGGGACATGGATTTATTTTAGTGACAGGCTTTATAAATATGAAACCCTAAATTTTGCACTTGCAGAAATAAAGACGTATAGTAGAGTTCCTAGCTGAGATGCTTGGTAAGTTGATTAATAGCACCAGTCTGGAAGTGAATATAGCTACTCCCTATTTCTTCCCATAAATTGTTTAATCTGGTTTAGAGGCAAATGTATTAAAAATATATGTAGAACATTATGTATTTGGCCTTCCTTATTCAACATACTCTAACAGTATTGGTGTAAATTAATTGGCTGTGAAATGACCCGCCGGATTAGCTAAGTTGGTGAGCATCTGACTTGCAAGCAGGAGGCCATGGGTTTGAGTCATGCATCTGGTACATTATTTTCCTCCTATTACGATAGTATAAAAGTTAAGATGACAATGTTGATACATGTACTGATTTGAGTTATTGGTTACTTCGAATACCATCATAGTCTGTTTCATTTTGACTGTTTACAATTGGTAACAAATGTTAAGCAGAAAAACATGAGGTTGAATTATGCAGATTACCAATGATTAACTTCTTGCTTTGTATGAAATTCACACTTAGGTTTGATTCTAACAGTACTTGCTGTTGTGCCTTAAAGGTATTTGTGTTTTGTATTGAGACATGATTTACATTAAATTTTACAACATAGAATTTCATTGGCTATATTTTACACACTGTGATCCATGATATTGTAACCATGTCATTCATTGGCTGACACAGAGGGAATTGTCCAATCAGATTCAATTAGTTTTAGGAGGTAAACATGAGTAGGTTATTGGCTGTGTAAAGAAATATTGCACTCTGACACAATTAAAATAATTTTGAGATTTAGCTGTTTTATAATTGTTTAAACAGTGAATTTATTGGACTATAGATTTGTTGTGAGTATAGTTTCTATATGTAGAAGTTCTTGTTAGCTGTTAAATAATAATATTTTGCTGTACATTCTTGGATTTCTGTTTTACCAATGGAGGGCAATGTACAGTACATGCTTGCCTTAAGCTAAGTTGTGTTGTTTGTAGATTGATAGGTGAAATCAAAATTGACTTTAAATCTCTTTATGTTCCAATTTTGTGTTTTAAGCCTTTAATTTATGGTGTTATCATAACAGTCAATGAATCATGCTGATTTGGTTTGCCCGAAAACCTTATTGCCAAAATGTGTGTGTAAGTCATATGGTTAGATTTGTGTTATTAAATTAAATTGTTTGATAATACTATCATGCTAACATGTCTATTTTATTAATGTTTATTTTATATCAAACATTTCTGCTGTATTGGCCTTCATCAGTGATAATAAAATTCATTGTTTATTATTTATTTATGCACTTTACAACATCTACTAAATTTACAAAAAATAGATGATTTTTAGTCTAAACCATTGTGTATAAACTAAATAAACAGGTTCACTCACTGAACATAACTGTTGGAACACATTTACCTTGATGACAATTGGTAAATTTGTTACATGTGAATGTTTAAGCAGTAAACAAACTTTATTCTAACGTAATGTGCATTGTATTGGTATGATATGATACTATTAATTCATCTGTAGCTCTACCAAAGTTGTTAGATAAAATTAATTTCATTAAAAACTCAGGTTGCCATGGCAACCAATAGGAAAAACTTTAAAAATCTTCTTGTCCAAAACCACAGGGCTTAGATATTTGGTGTGTAGCTTTGTCTAGTGGACCTCTACCAAGTTTGTGCAAATTATTGTCCTAGGGTCGAAATTGGCCCCGCCCCTGGGTCACTTAATTTTACAAAGGCTCATGATAATTTTTATCTGGTGAATAATATAGGACCATCATGGCCCTCTTGTTAAATATATAGATTGGTGAAACTTGATTTCACATGACATCCAAGCCAGATACCTTAACTTTACAACCGTAATAATTTATTATATTATACAGGGCAACCTCCCTAGAGCAGCCCTCTCTTAAACAACCTCCCTTCAACAACAGAATGATTTTTCCCACTGCACATTTCAACTAATGATTTAACCTCTCAAAAGCAACAACCTGTATATTCCACAGTAGGGAGTCCAATAAAACTGACAGGGTCATTGATAGACTAGCTTCTAATTACATAATCAGTCACTTTTTATGGCTGATATATAGTTACTGTGTAGATACTTAAATTGATTCAATGTTTAATTAAAAATATAAATTATAACTTCTTTTAAAGTATGTTTATATTAAATGAAAAATATTATGAATAAGACAGCTCATTTAATATGATTAAAGAAATTAATTACTCAAATAAATGCTCAACGCTTCAAACACATTAGCAAATATATGTATCTCGCACCAATTAGTTAGGTCTGGTTGATTTTGATAAATTAAATGTCTATTTTGTAAAATTAATACAAACGTATCCTAACACCTTTTATACCTGTTTAATATTTCTAACCAATATATTGTCTCAATTTATATTGTATAAACCAAGGGAAGACATAGTCAGATTATAATAGTTATCTTGCAAAAAATAATTTCATGTATAAATAGAATTATTTGATTTAGAAATAGAAGAAGCATTCAGTAGCATTTTTCATGTATTAACTGTTTTTACATAATCTGGTTATTAAAGGACAACATTCATTAATTACACAAAATGCTCGTAAAAAAACAGGAAGTTATCCATAAACTAATTAGCACTAAAAATCAATAGAATTTATGACCCTCTTATATGCATGACTAGGTGACTAGGTGTCAAGTCTACAGACACTTAACAGGCAGTGAAAAGACAGGATTAATCCCATTAGGGGCAATAAAACAATTAAGAGATTAGACCTCATGTGGATTTTGGGGGGGGGGGGGTCACTTATATATAGTAGCTGTTCAATGTCATCATTTTGCTACTCCCAAAGGGTGTTACTTTGGAGAGGTTGCACTGTATGTAAAATGTTAGAATCAGGTACATGTTTGCAAGAATGGTTGTTATCTTAGATATAACTCAGTTTTAAGATGGTTGCTTTGTTTTTAGCTCACATGTCACAAAGTGACAAAGTGAGCTATTAGGATCACTCTCCGTCTGGCATCCGCATCGTGCGTTGTGCGTCGTCAAACTTTTTGTTGTGACCACACTAGGGGCCACATTTTTGGCTCAATTTTAGCAAAACTGGGTCAGAACGTTAATATCAACAAAATCTCGGACGAGTTCGATATTGGGCCATTTGGGGTCAAAAACTAGGTCACCAGGGCCAAATAAGGGAAAACCTTGTGAAATCACTGTTTTGAATTTATCTTCATGAAACTTCGTCAGAATGTTTATTTTAATAATATGTAGGTCAAGTTTGAAAATGGGTAATTTCTGTAGTAAAATTAGGTCACTAGGGCAAATTGCTGGAAAACCTTGTGAACACTCTAGAAGTCACTGTTTTGATTGGATGATCATGAAACCTTGTCAGAATGTTTGTCTTCATAATACCTTGGACGAGTTCGAACATGGGTCATCTTGGGTCAGAAACTAGGTCGCTAGGTCAAATCTTATGAAAAACCATGTTAACACTGTAGATTTCCCAGTTATTATTGGATCTTCACCAAACTTTGTCAAATCGTTTGTTTTAATGATATAACGGTCAAGTAAAAATATTGTTCATCTGGGTTCAATAAGTAGGTCACGAGGTCAAATCTTAGGAAAACTTTGTTAACACTTTAGATGTCACAGTTTTAATTGGATCTTCACCAAACCTTGTCAAAATGTTTGCCTCAATAATATGTGGGTCAAGGATGAACATGGGTCAGCCGGGTTCAAAAACTGGGTCACAAGGTCAAATCTTAGGTAAAAATCTTGTAAAAGCTCTAAATGTCATGGTTTTGATTAGATCTTCACCAAACCTTGTCAAAATGTTTGCCTCAATAATATGTGGGTCAAGGATGAACATGGGTCAGCCGGGTTCAAAAACTGGGTCACAAGGTCAAATCTTAGGTAAAAATCTTGTAAAAGCTCTAAATGTCATGGTTTTGATTAGATCTTGGCCAAACCTTGTCAGATTGTTTGTCTTAATGATATTAAGGACAAGTTCAAATATGGGTCACCTAGGGTAAAAAACCAGGTCACAAGGTCAAATCTTAGGAAAACCTTATTAACACTGTAGATGTCAAATTTTGATTGTATCTTCACCAAACCTTGTCAGACTGTTTGTCTTAATGATATGTAAGACAAATTCGAACATAGGTCGTCTGGGGTCAAAAACTAGGTCACCGGTTCAAAACAATGTTTTAATGAGTGAACAGTGATTGTCATGTGAGCGATATAGGGCCATCTTGGCCCTCTTGTTTTGTTAATTGATAATTAATTAGACAATATATAATTTGTACAGCTGTTCATGATGTTTTTAATGCTTCATGGTTTATAGGATTTTGTAAATACTTATTTTATTGTACAGCACAACCTCTCCAGAGTGGCCCTATCTTGAGCAACAACCTCCCTTCAACAAGAGTATGAGTTTTACCCACTGAACGATTTAAGAATTTATTTAACCTCTTTAGAGCAACAACCTCTCATCGGCAACATAATTTTGCTACTCCCAAAAAGGGTGTTGTTTTGGAAAGGTTACATTGTATCTATCCTCAGGAAACATGGACTTGTAACTTTCTGTTCAGAATTAAAATGAATTAACACTTTTTATTTATCAATTGGATTCTGGGAGGTGAAATATGTTCATATTTGGTATCCATTTGTTCTTAATTTTATGTACGTAGATTAAGATGCATATAGTTATGTATTATTTAATGAAGTGATTTCTTCATAAAAATTATCTTTGACTTCTTTTGATTAAGAAGGTACATGTAAGTGTGAATAGCTTACAAAGACAATTAAAATAATAATTATTATAAACCAGGAAGGTGTAAGTTCATAGTTCACCTTGTGTTTAGCATAGAAAAAGTCACACTTGCTGTTAAATATTTTGTCATTTGAATCACAATTGTAACATAGACTTTTATTGGTCAAACAGGCGGTGTCAGGTCAATAACTTAAGTTCTGATTGACCAATCTTGACCAAACTTGGTATGTAAGATCCTTGGATGAAAACCTAGCCTGGGATTGTATTTGGGGTCTGTGGTGTAAGGGCACTGTTGCTAAAAATAGAAAATCAGTGTCCGGTCAATAACTTAAGTTTGGAATGACCAGTGTTGACTTAACTTGGTATTTAGCATCCTTGAATCAAAACCTAGCTTGGGACCGTATTTGGGGTATGTGGGGTCAAGGTCACTGTACTAAAAATAGAAAATCAGTAATAGTAAATAACTTAATCAAGGATAAAGATATTGCGATGAAAATTTGTGTGTAGGTAGCTTACAAGCAGTCCTTGCCTAAGAATTGCCTCTAGGTCCAGTTACGTCAAGGTCACTTTTACTAAAAATAGAAAATCAGTATCTGGTCAATAACTGAAGTAAGGATTGAATTATTGCGATGAAATTTTGTGTGTTGATAGCTTACATCCAGTCCATGCTTTTGTATTGAATCAAGGGCCAGTAGGGTCAAGGTCAGTGTTACTAAATATAGAAATCAGTTTTCGGTCAATTACTTAAGTTTGGAATGGCTAATCTTGACTCAACTGGGTATTTAACAACCTTGCTCGAAATTGTATTTGGGGTCATGGTCACTGTTTCTAAAAATAGGAAATCCGTTTCCGGTGAATAACTTAATTAAGGATTTAGACATTGTGATGAAATTTTGTGTGGAGGTAGCTTACATGGAAACCAAGCTTGGGATTGCATCCTATGCCAGTAAGTTAAAGGTCTATGTTAACTTATTAGTAGCACTTGAAACTGAACCACTGATGAAGCCTTAGTGAAGAATTCTAGAGTACTGTGGTATTAAAGCCTTGGAAAACCTGGTTTCGTGGCACTGCCGCATTTCTTGTTTATTTATTTTAATGTGTTTTAAGTTCTGCTCATATTTTGCAATAAAGATTTACCAAATGATGGCTGCGAGTGAAAGGATATTTTTCTGAGTTTAGAATTATGTATAGCTTACAAGTTTCATTGTTGTGAGTTTGACACCGGGCGAGGTGCACACTGTCCGTGACAAATTTGGCTAAAGATATTACATCCTATATTAAATTGTCCTCCACCTCTGAATTATGTGGGGTACAAAGCTTGGCAGTAGCTTGCAGATAGAATGAGGTTTATATTGATTAAGGCCTAATTAAATGAAGTCCAGTGAAGCTGGTTTGGGATAACTGCCAGGCTACCAAGATATAACTGAATTAATGTTAAAAATGGTGTTTAATCTGCTGAAATAAATAAAACCTGTTTCTGTTCAAATTTATTTGTAGCTACACAATTTAGGTCTGTAATTCTCCTGATTTGTTTTAAGCTTAAATGTAAACTTTAATTACTTTGTGTGTTCTTGTGCAGTTGTTCTTGTGCTATATGTGTATGTTTGTTGTTTTGGCATTTTAACTTTGTTTTGACTTTAATGTATACCTCAGTATTTATTTGTATACGTCTGAAGTGATGTATTATGATAAGGTGCTGGCGTGCGTCTGTCTGTCCGTCCATCAGCAATTTCGTGTCCGCTCTGTTACTCTTTAGCCCCTTGAAGGTTTTAGAAGAAACGTTATTTAAATGATTACCAGCTCAAGATGACATGCACAGCACATTTTTCGGAAGGCTAACTTCAAGGTCAAGGTAACTCTTAAAGCCTGCAAAGGATTTTGTAGAAACTTTACTCAAATGTTCACCACATTGAGATGAAGTGCAATTTCCATATTTTGGAAGGCTTACTTCACGGTCAAACTTAGGGGGTCAAAGGTCATATGCAAGAAAAGTACCCCAAAATGATGTTTTTAGAGTATCAATTATACCTTTGGGCGTATATTGCTTCACCTTACGGTGCTTCAGTCTAGTTTATTTTAATTATTCCATAATACAGGCATACAAATATTCATGTAAACAATTTATATTTTTCAGTAAACAAAGTTGAAGACTAAGCATCCTATGGCAGCCACTGGACAAGAGGTAAGTGCTCAAGTTATAGCATTACCAATTTCAGATGACAAAATTCGAAATCAGAGTGTTGCGTCAAGTGTACCATCGAGGGTATATGTGTTTAATTGAACGCAGGGTCTTGCTTGAAATAATCATTGATAACATAAAAGGAAAATTGAGCTTTACAATACTCTTTTTGTACACTTCCTTCTACAGTTGTTTCTCATTATGTCAACTTCACTTATAGGAAAATTTTTTTATGACAAACTGTTCCTTGTCGACTTTTTTGTTTTGATTTTTATATGCCAAGGACTTATATACATACATGGATTCGCAACTTCCGTATTAACAGTTTAAAGTAATCAAATCCCGCGATAATAACACGTGAATCAACGGGAGTACATGATCTTGTTTACGAAAGGGAAAATACGAAAATATCCGTGATGATCCGAATGTTAATAACAGCAAAAATATCTGTGGTATTCCGAATGTTTAATCTCAGAGACGAAAGGATTATAATAAATGTCCGCCATCTTGGAATTTAAAATGTTTGACTGATGCCTTTTTCAATGTTTGTAGACACCCAATTATAGCTGTCGGACAGCTGTCGGACATTGCCGAGTATATAGCAATGCATCGTAGGATCGTCGAACGATATCGTTTGAGCTATTTTTAGCAGTTGCGAATCCATGTATGTATATAAATCCTTGTATATGCTTACTTTCAATTTTGTTTGTGTCACACTTTAATATATATTTTCCACATGACTCTAATAAAAAAGTAGTTTAAGATATTCATGCCAAAGATAGTGTTGATCACTTTCACGCTTATTTAACATTTCGCTACTTAAACTGATAAACTAAGATTAACATGTGAATAATCAAAACGCTGAAAGCACTAAGGTATTCACTACTGATTGAAATATTTATGTGCTTGTGATTTTAAGAAATTGTGTAGAATAAAGCCAGTGAGGCCAGTAGTTTGTAGGATTATCAATACTACACATATATTACATATAAACAAATTTTGCTATACTGTTAACATCTTTAATTCTGCAGGTGCAAAATTTGGCAAAATATTTGGCAGTTTCATATCCAACCGCCAAAATAAAACCATGTCCTGTCTTCTTAGGCGCCAAAATTAAAACACTTAAGAAAATAAGTTTCCACCATTTTCAAGGGAAATAATTTGACTACCATAATATCCTCCTAAATACTATGTATCAAGTGAAATGTATAAACAGCAAGAATAAGTTACATGAAAACCAAAGTGTTGGTAATTGTATTGTATTGGTAATTACTTGGGATCGAACAGGAGTTAACACAATGGCTAAATGTGGTTATTTGTTTCGATAACTTATCTTAAATTGACACATATTGTTATTATATCGGGTTTAATTTAGTCTCTGCCGACGATATAGGTTTAATATCATGTGACAAATAAGCTGTATCATGTTTGAATCGTTTAGATTTTACATTGTTTCAATTAAGATTTACCCTAAGGCAATAAACGTAATGCTGTACTTTATCTGATGTTGACCGCCGATATCCCCAAGATAAAATGGGCGCCAATATTAAGACGTATACAGTACACTATTCTATTTCTATTAATTAGGCCTGTGGCATTGTTTTATTACCTGACCGTCAGCCATTACAGAAGTGAAAGTTCCAAAAATGGAGTAGTGTTAATGAATATACCTGTAAATAAATTTCGTGGTTTGATTCTCGTGGACTGTAGAGTTTAAACTGGCCTGTAGACTTGCGTAAATTATTGGACGAGCTGAATACTATTGATTGTAGCGGTTGAACAGGAAGTGAAAGTTCTCAGGTTTTTCACTTCCAATGTGAACTGTTTCTGTAATATGTTAACACTGTATTCGTCTGCTACACAGCAGCAAAAAATTCAAAGCACTGAGAGTACTGTCAGAAGCGAAAGTTAAAATGTTATTGATAATATTTGGTAGATTTGCGTTGGATAAAACCAAACATCTCAACTGCTCGACACTAACTTTTAAGGTCACTTGCCCATTTGGGTAAGTTGCTGGAAAATCTACTTGTCCAGACACAACTCTTACTTGTCCAGACATTTTACGGATAACTTGTTATTTAAAATTTTAAATATATGTTGTTGTACATGAAATAGATTGACACTTGTAAATAACAAAGTGTAGCATTACTTGTGGCTTTTATACTGTACAATATAATTTTCATATTCAAGTGGATAACTCATGAACACAAACAACTGCTTAAAACAATTTAATAAAGTGTATTCATTTATAACTGGAAACAAAACAATAACGGATGACACCATCAAATCCCCTCACTCCCCACCTCTGCCTCAAGAAACAAAACTATAACAGTTACACTAAACAGTTTACACAAATGTCAATCACCTCACCCCCTATCATCATTGTCAAAAAATTGTGGCCTTCTCTGTAAAATTGAAAGGGAAGTAATTGCATCGTGACTGTACGTCGAAGTCAATGCAAAGTTAATCTGACTATGTAGTCGCGCATGTGCAGTGTGTACATCCGGTAAAAGGTAAATACTATAACACGAAGCGCTGAATTCAACAGAGCAACTGTTTTAGAAGCATAAATTATTAGCTTCCCATAGCAATTCACCATGGGAAATAAACTTGCCTCGTCTGACTAGCAACTGCTAGGTTCAGCTTGTCCGAACCAATAATTCAGTTGTCCTGGACAATCGGACAAGCGTTAATGTCGAGCCCTGCCACTCTAGGCCTCAATGCTGCAAACTCAAATGTATTTATTTTTTATACTAATAATTTCCTCAAAAGAGTCAGTTTTGCCTCAGTGTAATGAAGGCATTTTGGTGAAGGTCCACTTGTTATGCTCCCCATCTGTTAAAGGTGAAAGTAAACTCATACCTCCACTTCCTGTTCACTGTAAAACACATCTCCATTCTGTACTTTATGTCTGTCCAGTAGGCGGAGTTATGATTAACTGGTGTCCTCCATCTGTTAGTGTCTTTCAGCAATTCCTTGTGTATAGTGGCGATGCACATTATTTATTGCCTTAATGAATGAAACATTTGTACGGATCACCCTTATGAATGAAACTTTTGTGCCGATGAATACTGAATTATTAAACTCAATTATTGTACAGTTTGAAAATTAATGCCATGACAATGTAATAATTCAAAATGAACATAATGCTGCAATATATCTAACTTGTATCATAACAGCGATCAGTAGAGTTATACAACCATTCGTACTATTTTAAACACAAATGTATGGAGTAGAGGTGTCACGTTTTTGTTAATACAAAACTGGGTGTATCACTATCGAAGCTCTGGCTTATGTTTAAAGAAACCCATAGACTTAGACTTATCATGAAAATCATAATAGATATCTAACTCTGAATTGAAATTGATGGTTGGTCGGATATTTGAGAGTTTAACTTGAAAATTGAGTATGATTACAAGCCACCATTGATATTGTTGAGTTGTAATCTTGATAAAAACTCCTTTCCTCTTCATCGTCATGGAAATCATGGTGAACTTGTCTCAAATCTTTCATCTCCAAATCACCCTTGCTTCACAGCAATATTGGTGATAACACTATGGAAGATGAAATCACCAAAGCCAACCTTCTGAATAACATTTGTCGGGATCAAACCCCTCTTGATGAATAATTAGGTGCTCAAACTCTGCAAAATGATGTGAATGATATCAGCCCTGTCTTGAACCACATTACAATTACAACCTCTAAGATAGAGGACATTATAAATTTGAACTGTCCTCTCTTCTGTGTGACGTTTTTGGACAGTCTCTGTCATCTTCTGTTTTTCCTAGCTCATGGAAAGACACTTTTGTCACTCCTTGAAGCCATTCTCATGTTTGCAATTGTCAACCTATATCTCTACTCTGTACCATAGGGAAAGTCCTTGAAAGGGAAGTCCACGTACATGCATAATTATGTTAATCATAATAGTGAAAATGATCTTCTCACCTTGCTTTGAATCAGGCTTTGTACCTGGTGACTTAACATTTGAACAACTGCCTTATCTAACCAACTTCTTCACTGTGACTGTCAATTCCAGAGCTGTATTCTGCGACATAAGCATAGCTTTTGACTGTGTCTTGCATCATGCTTTCCTCTTCAGACTCAAACATTTTGGGATTTCTGGCAGTCTTTTTAATTGGTTCTCATCTTATCTAAGTGACAGACAGCTAACTGTTGATCTGCCTGATGCTCAATCAAAATGGCATGATTCTGAAGCTGGGATTTCACAGATAATAATTTTGGGCCCCCTTCTTTTCTTGATATTTATCGATGACATTGTTTCTGACATCAGGGCAAATGTCCATATATTTGCAGATGACACAAGCCTTGACATAGTTGTTAGGGTTCCATTAACTGCTTTACAAATACTGAATTCTGACCTACAAACATTTAATACCTCTTGAATAAAATTTGTTTCATTTTAATAGGTTTATGTTTTAGGAGATGAATTTGGATTTTTATAGATTTTTGTTTCTTAATTACAAACACTTCATTAAGATGTTGTTTCAGTACCCTTATTTTGGCTTAAACTGTAGATTTTATGAAGCTATGGAGAAATCAACTACCTATATTCTACAAAACTTTATTCTTATCCGAGCGGTTATTTCTTTTAGGTAAAATGCCATGAATTGTATCTATATTTTTGTCATATTTTTGTAATTGTAGGGTACCTTAATAAAGTTTGAGTTATGCCCCATTTCCAAGAAATGGGGGTATATATTGCTGGATTGCTCATGTCCGTCTTTTTTGCTCGTTATTAATCAAACCATGCCTGGCCAATTCGACTGTTTTGGCCTCATAGGTCTTCACTTGGTTTGAAGGTTGGTCAAATACAGATAGATGACACCTGTTGATAAGGTCTATCAATAGGTCAAAGGTCAACTATCCATTGCTCTTTAGGGGCATTGGTGTTTCATAAACACCTCATTAAGTGAGCGTTTAAGTGCCCTTATTATATTAAATAACTTTAAAAAACTTAGGTAGTTGATTTTTCTGAGCTTTATTCTATACTAGTATTTTTGCAAAACTTTATTCTTATCCTAGCAGTTATTTCTATTAGGTAAATGTCTTGAATTGACATGAATTGTATTTATATTTTTGTCATATTTTTGTAATTGTAGGGTACTTTAATAAAGTTCTAGTTATGCCCCCACTTTGAAGAAATGTGGGTATATATTGCTGGTTTGCTCATGTCCGTCTTTTTTGCTCGTTGGTAATCAAACCTTGTCTGGCCAATTCGACTGTTTTGGCCTCTTAGGTCTTCACTTGGTTTGAAGGTTGGTCAAATACAGATAGATGACCCCTATTGATAAGGTCTATCAATAGGTCAAAGGTCAACTATCCATTTGCTCTTTAGGGGGCATTGGTGGTGTTTAAGACACACCTCATTAAGTGAGTGTTTACATACTATCATTTTATCTAAGATATATCAAGTAACTTAAAAAACTTAGGTAGTTGATTTTCCTTAAGTTTATCCAAAAATAAAGCTAAGGAAAGATTGACTGTCTAACTATTTTTTATGCCTTCGAAACAAAACTGTTCATGAAATAAGAAAGGCCAAACTAAATCACAATAATATGTTAGCACAAAAACTCCTTTCCTCTCCATACTCATGGAAATCATGGTGAACTTGTCTCAAATCTTTCATCTCCAAATCAACCTTGCTTCACAGCAATATTGGTGATAACACTATGGAAGATGAAATCACCAAAGCCAACCTTCTGAATAACATTTGTCGGGATCAAACCCCTCTTCATGAATAATTAGGTGCTCAAACTCTGCAAAATGATGTGAATGATATCAGCCCTATCTTGAACCACATTACAATTACAACCTCTAAGATAGAGGACATTATAAATTTGAACTATCCTCTCTTCTGTGTGACTTTTTTGGACAGTCTCTGTCATCTTCTGTTTTTCCTAGCTCATGGAAAGACACTTTTGTCACTCCTTGAAGCCATTCTCATGTTTGCAATTGTCAACCTACATGTATATCTCTACTCTGTACCATAGGGAAAGTCCTTGAAAGGGAAGTCCACGTACATGCATAATTATGTTAATCATAATAGTGAAAATGATCTTCTCACCTTGCTTTGAATCAGGCTTTGTACCTGGTGACTTAACATTTGAACAACTGCCTTATCTAACCAACTTCTTCACTGTGACTGTCAATTCCAGAGCTGTATTCTGCGACATAAGCAAAGCTTTTGACTGTGTCTTGCATCATGCTTTCCTCTTCAGACTCAAACATTTTCGGATTTCTGGCAGTCTTTTTAATTGGTTCTCATCTTATCTAAGTGACAGACAGCTAACTGTTGATCTGCCTGATGCTCAATCAAAATGGCATGATTCTGAAGCTGGGATTTCACAGATAGTAATTTTGGGCCCCCTTCTTTTCTTGATATTTATCGATGACATTGTTTCTGACATCAGGGCAAATGTCCATATATTTGCAGATGACACAAGCCTTGACATAGTTGTTAGGGTTCCATTAACTGCTTTACAAATACTGAATTCTGACCTACAAACATTTAATACCTCTTGAATAAAATTTGTTTCATTTTAATAGGTTTATGTTTTAGGAGATGAATTTGGATTTTTATAGATTTTTGTTTCTTAATTACAAACACTTCATTAAGATGTTGTTTCAGTACCCTTATTTTGGCTTAAACTGTAGATTTTATGAAGCTATGGAGAAATCAACTACCTATATTCTACAAAACTTTATTCTTATCTGAGCGGTTATTTCTTTTGGTAAAATGCCATGAATTGTATCTATATTTTTGTCCTATTTTTGTAATTGTAGGGTACTTTAATAAAGTTTTAGTTATGCCCCCATTTCCAAGAAATGGGGGTATATATTGCTGGATTGCTCATGTCCGTCTTTTTTGCTCGTTATTAATCAAACCATGCCTGGCCAATTCGACTGTTTTGGCCTTATAGGTCTTCACTTGGTTTGAAGGTTGGTCAAATACAGATAGATGACCCCTGTTGATAAGGTCTATCAATAGGTCAAAGGTCAACTATCCATTGCTCTTTAGGGGCATTGGTGTTTCATAAACACCTCATTAAGTGAGCGTTTAAGTACCCTTATTATATTAAATAACTTTAAAAAACTTAGGTAGTTGATTTTTCTGAGCTTTATTCTATACTAGTATTTTTGCAAAACTTTATTCTTATCCTAGCAGTTATTTCTATTAGTTAAATGTCTTGAATTGACATGAATTGTATTTATATTTTTGTCATATTTTTGTAATTGTAGGGTACTTTAATAAAGTTCTAGTTATGCCCCTACTTTGAAGAAATGTGGGTATATATGGCTGGTTTGCTCATGTCCGTCTTTTTTGCTCGTTGGTAATCAAACCTTGTCTGGCCAATTCGACTGTTTTGGCCTCTTAGGTCTTCACTTGGTTTGAAGGTTGGTCAAATACAGATAGATGACCCCTATTGATAAGGTCTATCAATAGGTCAAAGGTCAACTATCCATTTGCTCTTTAGGGGGCATTGGTGGTGTTTAAGACACACCTCATTAAGTGAGTGTTTACATACTATCATTTTATCTAAGATATATCAAGTAACTTAAAAAACTTAGGTAGTTGATTTTCCTTAAGTTTATCAAAAAAATAAAGCTAAGGAAAGATTGACTGTCTAACTATTTTTTATGCCTTCGAAACAAAACTGTTCATGAAATAAGAAAGGCCAAACTAAATCACAATAATATGTTAGCACAAAAACTCCTTTCCTCTCCATACTCATGGAAATCATGGTGAACTTGTCTCAAATCTTTCATCTCCAAATCAAGTTCACCCTTGCTTCACAGCAATATTGGTGATAACACTATGGAATATGAAATCACCAAAGCCAACCTTCTGAATAACATTTGTGGGGATCAAACCCCTCTTGATGAATAATTAGGTGCTCAAACTCTGCAAAATGATGTGAATGATATCAGCCCTGTCTTGAACCACATTACAATTACAACCTCTAAGATAGAGGACATTATAAATTTGAACTGTCCTCTCTTCTGTGTGACTTTTTTGGACAGTCTCTGTCATCTTCTGTTTTTCCTAGCTCATGGAAAGACACTTTTGTCACTCCTTGAAGCCATTCTCATGTTTGCAATTGTCAACCTATATCTCTACTCTGTACCATAGGGAAAGTCCTTGAAAGGGAAGTCCACGTACATGCATAATTATGTTAATCATAATAGTGAAAATGATCTTCTCACCTTGCTTTGAATCAGGCTTTGTACCTGGTGACTTAACATTTGAACAACTGCCTTATCTAACCAACTTCTTCACTGTGACTGTCAATTCCAGAGCTGTATTCTGCGACATAAGCAAAGCTTTTGACTGTGTCTTGCATCATGCTTTCCTCTTCAGACTCAAACATTTTCGGATTTCTGGCAGTCTTTTTAATTGGTTCTCATCTTATCTAAGTGACAGACAGCTAACTGTTGATCTGCCTGATGCTCAATCAAAATGGCATGATTCTGAAGCTGGGATTTCACAGTAAACAATTTTGGGCCCCCTCCTCTTCTTGATATTTATCGATGACATTGTTTCTGACATCAGGGCAAATGTCCATATATTTGCAGATGACACAAGCCTTGACATAGTTGTTAGGGTTCCATTAACTGCTTTACAAATACTGAATTCTGACCTACAAACATTTAATACCTCTTGAATAAAATTTGTTTCATTTTAATAGGTTTATTTTTTAGGAGGTGAATTTGGATTTTTATAGATTTTTGTTTCTTAATTACAAACACTTCATTAAGATGTTGTTTCAGTACCCTTATTTTGGCTTAAACTGTAGATTTTATGAAGCTATGGCAAAATCAACTACCTATATTCTACAAAACTTTATTCTTATCTGAGCGGTTATTTCTTTTGGTAAAATGCCATGAATTGTATCTATATTTTTGTCATATTTTTGTAATTGTAGGGTACTTTAATAAAGTTTTAGTTATGCCCCCATTTCCAAGAAATGGGGGTATATATTGCTGGATTGCTCATGTCCGTCTTTTTTGCTCGTTATTAATCAAACCATGCCTGGCCAATTCGACTGTTTTGGCCTCATAGGTCTTCACTTGGTTTGAAGGTTGGTCAAATACAGATAGATGACCCCTGTTGATAAGGTCTATCAATAGGTCAAAGGTCAACTATCCATTGCTCTTTAGGGGCATTGGTGTTTCATAAACACCTCATTAAGTGAGCGTTTAAGTACCCTTATTATATTAAATAACTTTAAAAAACTTAGGTAGTTGATTTTTCTGAGCTTTATTCTATACTAGTATTTTTGCAAAACTTTATTCTTATCCTAGCAGTTATTTCTATTAGGTAAATGTCTTGAATTGACATGAATTGTATTTATATTTTTGTCATATTTTTGTAATTGTAGGGTACTTTAATAAAGTTCTAGTTATGCCCCCACTTTGAAGAAATGTGGGTATATATTGCTGGTTTGCTCATGTCCGTCTTTTTTGCTCGTTGGTAATCAAACCTTGTCTGGCCAATTCGACTGTTTTGGCCTCTTAGGTCTTCACTTGGTTTGAAGGTTGGTCAAATATAGATGGATGACCCCTGTTGATAAGGTCTATTAATAGGTCAAAGGTCAACTATCCATCTGCCCTTTAGGGGGCATTGGTGTTTCACACACACCGCATTGAGTGAGCGTTTTAGTACTATCATTTTATCTAAGATATCTCAAGTAACTTAAAAAACTTAGGTAGTTGATTTTCCTTAGGTTTATCAAAAAATAAAGCTAAGGAAAGATTGACTGCCTAACTATTTTTAATGCCTTCGAAACAAAACTGTTCGTGAAATAAGAAAGGCCAAACTAAATGACAATAATATGTTAGCACAAAAACTCCTTTCCTCTCCATACTCATGGAAATCATGGTGAACTTGTCTCAAATCTTTCATCTCCTCCAAATCAAGTTCATCCTTGCTCTAAAGCAATATTGGTGATAACACTATGGAAGAAGAAATCGACAAAGCGAACCTTCTGAATAATATTTGTCAGGATCAACCCCTCTTGATGAATAACTAGGTGCTCAAACTCTGCAAAATGATGTGAATGATATCAGCCCTGTCTTGAACCACATTACAATTACAACCTCTAAGATAGAGGATATTATAAATTTGAACTGTCCACTCTTCTGTGTGACCTTTTTTGACAGTTTCTGTCATCTCCTGTTTTTCCTAGCTCATGGAATGACACTTTTGTCACTCCTTGAAGCCATTCTCATGTTGGCAATTGTCAACCTATATCTCTACTCTGTACCATAGGGAATGTCCTTGAAAGGGTAGTCCACAGGTATATGATAATCATAATAGTGACAATGATCTCACCCTGCTTTAAATCAGGCTCTTTGTACCTGGTGACTTAACAGTTGAACAACTGGCTTATCTATACAACTTCTTCACTGTGACTGTCAATTCCAGAGCTGTTTTCTGGGACATAAGCAAAGCTTTTGACTGTGTCTCGCATCATGCTTTCCTCTTCAGACTCAAACATTTTGGAATTTCTGGCAGTCTTTTTAATTGGTTCTCATCTTATCTAAGTGACAGACAACTGTTGTTCTGCCTGATGCTCAATCAAAATGGAATGATTTTAGAGCTGGGATTTCACAGTAGTCAATTTTGGGCCCCCTCCTTTTCTTGATATTTATCGATGACATTGTTTCTGACATCAGGGCAAATGTCCATATATTTGCAGATGACACTAGCCTTGACATAGTTGTTAGGGTTCCATTAACTGCTTCACAACCACTGAATTCTGACCTACAAACAATACCCCTTGAATCATTTTAATAGCTTTATTTTTTAGGAGGTGAATTTGGATTTTTATAGATTTTTGTTTCTTAATTACAAACACCTCATTAAGATGTTGTTTCAGTACCCTTATTTTGGCTTAAATTGTAGATTTTATGAAGCTAAGGAAAAATCAACTGCCTAAATATTTCTACAAAACTTAATTATTAGGTAAAATGTCTTCATTTGACATGAATTGTATTCATATTCTTGTCACATGTAATGAAGTTCTAGTTATGCCCCCATTTTCAAAGAAATGGTGGTATATATTGCTGGTTTGCTTATGTCCGTCTTTTTTACTCGTTGGTAATCAAACCTTGTCCGGCCAATTCGACTGTTTTGGCCTCTTAGGTCTTCACTTGGTTTGAAGGTTGGTCAAATACAGATAGATGACCCCTGTTGATAAGGTCTATCAATAGGTCAAAGGTCAACTATCCATTGCTCTTTAGGGGGCATTGGTGTTTCACACACACCTCAATAAGTGAGCGTTTCAGTGCCCTTATTTTAACTTTAGATATATCAAAAAAAAATTAAAAAACTTAGGTAGTTGATTTTTCTGAGCTTTATACTCACTCTTCTCGTATTTTTACAAAACTTTATTCTGATCATAGCAGTTATTTCTATTAGGTAAAATGTCTTGAATTGACATGAATTGTATTTATATTTTTGTCATATTTTTGTAATTGTAGGGTAATTTAATAAAGTTCTAGTTATGTCCCTATTTCAAAGAAATGGGGGTATATATTGCTGGTTTGCTCATGTCCGTCTTTTTTGCTCGTTGGTAATCAAACCTTGTCTGGCCAATTCGACTGTTTTGGCCTCTTAGGTCTTCACTTGGTTTGAAGGTTGGTCAAATATAGATGGATGACCCCTGTTGATAAGGTCTATTAATAGGTCAAAGGTCAACTATCCATCTGCCCTTTAGGGGGCATTGGTGTTTCACACACACCGCATTGAGTGAGCGTTTTAGTACTATCATTTTATCTAAGATATCTCAAGTAACTTAAAAAACTTAGGTAGTTGATTTTCCTTAGGTTTATCAAAAAATAAAGCTAAGGAAAGATTGACTGCCTAACTATTTTTAATGCCTTCGAAACAAAACTGTTCGTGAAATAAGAAAGGCCAAACTAAATGACAATAATATGTTAGCACAAAAACTCCTTTCCTCTCCATACTCATGGAAATCATGGTGAACTTGTCTCAAATCTTTCATCTCCTCCAAATCAAGTTCATCCTTGCTCTAAAGCAATATTGGTGATAACACTATGGAAGAAGAAATCGACAAAGCGAACCTTCTGAATAATATTTGTCAGGATCAACCCCTCTTGATGAATAACTAGGTGCTCAAACTCTGCAAAATGATGTGAATGATATCAGCCCTGTCTTGAACCACATTACAATTACAACCTCTAAGATAGAGGATATTATAAATTTGAACTGTCCACTCTTCTGTGTGACCTTTTTTGACAGTTTCTGTCATCTCCTGTTTTTCCTAGCTCATGGAATGACACTTTTGTCACTCCTTGAAGCCATTCTCATGTTGGCAATTGTCAACCTATATCTCTACTCTGTACCATAGGGAATGTCCTTGAAAGGGTAGTCCACAGGTATATGATAATCATAATAGTGACAATGATCTCACCCTGCTTTAAATCAGGCTCTTTGTACCTGGTGACTTAACAGTTGAACAACTGGCTTATCTATACAACTTCTTCACTGTGACTGTCAATTCCAGAGCTGTTTTCTGGGACATAAGCAAAGCTTTTGACTGTGTCTCGCATCATGCTTTCCTCTTCAGACTCAAACATTTTGGAATTTCTGGCAGTCTTTTTAATTGGTTCTCATCTTATCTAAGTGACAGACAACTGTTGTTCTGCCTGATGCTCAATCAAAATGGAATGATTTTAGAGCTGGGATTTCACAGTAGTCAATTTTGGGCCCCCTCCTTTTCTTGATATTTATCGATGACATTGTTTCTGACATCAGGGCAAATGTCCATATATTTGCAGATGACACTAGCCTTGACATAGTTGTTAGGGTTCCATTAACTGCTTCACAACCACTGAATTCTGACCTACAAACAATACCCCTTGAATCATTTTAATAGCTTTATTTTTTAGGAGGTGAATTTGGATTTTTATAGATTTTTGTTTCTTAATTACAAACACCTCATTAAGATGTTGTTTCAGTACCCTTATTTTGGCTTAAATTGTAGATTTTATGAAGCTAAGGAAAAATCAACTGCCTAAATATTTCTACAAAACTTAATTATTAGGTAAAATGTCTTCATTTGACATGAATTGTATTCATATTCTTGTCACATGTAATGAAGTTCTAGTTATGCCCCCATTTTCAAAGAAATGGTGGTATATATTGCTGGTTTGCTTATGTCCGTCTTTTTTACTCGTTGGTAATCAAACCTTGTCCGGCCAATTCGACTGTTTTGGCCTCTTAGGTCTTCACTTGGTTTGAAGGTTGGTCAAATACAGATAGATGACCCCTGTTGATAAGGTCTATCAATAGGTCAAAGGTCAACTATCCATTGCTCTTTAGGGGGCATTGGTGTTTCACACACACCTCAATAAGTGAGCGTTTCAGTGCCCTTATTTTAACTTTAGATATATCAAAAAAAAATTAAAAAACTTAGGTAGTTGATTTTTCTGAGCTTTATACTCACTCTTCTCGTATTTTTACAAAACTTTATTCTGATCATAGCAGTTATTTCTATTAGGTAAAATGTCTTGAATTGACATGAATTGTATTTATATTTTTGTCATATTTTTGTAATTGTAGGGTAATTTAATAAAGTTCTAGTTATGTCCCTATTTCAAAGAAATGGGGGTATATATTGCTGGTTTGCTCATGTCCGTCTTTTTTGCTCGTTGGTAATCAAACCTTGTCTGGCCAATTCGACTGTTTTGGCCTCTTAGGTCTTCACTTGGTTTGAAGGTTGGTCAAATATAGATGGATGACCCCTGTTGATAAGGTCTATTAATAGGTCAAAGGTCAACTATCCATCTGCCCTTTAGGGGGCATTGGTGTTTCACACACACCGCATTGAGTGAGCGTTTTAGTACTATCATTTTATCTAAGATATCTCAAGTAACTTAAAAAACTTAGGTAGTTGATTTTCCTTAGGTTTATCAAAAAATAAAGCTAAGGAAAGATTGACTGCCTAACTATTTTTAATGCCTTCGAAACAAAACTGTTCGTGAAATAAGAAAGGCCAAACTAAATGACAATAATATGTTAGCACAAAAACTCCTTTCCTCTCCATACTCATGGAAATCATGGTGAACTTGTCTCAAATCTTTCATCTCCTCCAAATCAAGTTCATCCTTGCTCTAAAGCAATATTGGTGATAACACTATGGAAGAAGAAATCGACAAAGCGAACCTTCTGAATAATATTTGTCAGGATCAACCCCTCTTGATGAATAACTAGGTGCTCAAACTCTGCAAAATGATGTGAATGATATCAGCCCTGTCTTGAACCACATTACAATTACAACCTCTAAGATAGAGGATATTATAAATTTGAACTGTCCACTCTTCTGTGTGACCTTTTTTGACAGTTTCTGTCATCTCCTGTTTTTCCTAGCTCATGGAATGACACTTTTGTCACTCCTTGAAGCCATTCTCATGTTGGCAATTGTCAACCTATATCTCTACTCTGTACCATAGGGAATGTCCTTGAAAGGGTAGTCCACAGGTATATGATAATCATAATAGTGACAATGATCTCACCCTGCTTTAAATCAGGCTCTTTGTACCTGGTGACTTAACAGTTGAACAACTGGCTTATCTATACAACTTCTTCACTGTGACTGTCAATTCCAGAGCTGTTTTCTGGGACATAAGCAAAGCTTTTGACTGTGTCTCGCATCATGCTTTCCTCTTCAGACTCAAACATTTTGGAATTTCTGGCAGTCTTTTTAATTGGTTCTCATCTTATCTAAGTGACAGACAACTGTTGTTCTGCCTGATGCTCAATCAAAATGGAATGATTTTAGAGCTGGGATTTCACAGTAGTCAATTTTGGGCCCCCTCCTTTTCTTGATATTTATCGATGACATTGTTTCTGACATCAGGGCAAATGTCCATATATTTGCAGATGACACTAGCCTTGACATAGTTGTTAGGGTTCCATTAACTGCTTCACAACCACTGAATTCTGACCTACAAACAATACCCCTTGAATCATTTTAATAGCTTTATTTTTTAGGAGGTGAATTTGGATTTTTATAGATTTTTGTTTCTTAATTACAAACACCTCATTAAGATGTTGTTTCAGTACCCTTATTTTGGCTTAAATTGTAGATTTTATGAAGCTAAGGAAAAATCAACTGCCTAAATATTTCTACAAAACTTAATTATTAGGTAAAATGTCTTCATTTGACATGAATTGTATTCATATTCTTGTCACATGTAATGAAGTTCTAGTTATGCCCCCATTTTCAAAGAAATGGTGGTATATATTGCTGGTTTGCTTATGTCCGTCTTTTTTACTCGTTGGTAATCAAACCTTGTCCGGCCAATTCGACTGTTTTGGCCTCTTAGGTCTTCACTTGGTTTGAAGGTTGGTCAAATACAGATAGATGACCCCTGTTGATAAGGTCTATCAATAGGTCAAAGGTCAACTATCCATTGCTCTTTAGGGGGCATTGGTGTTTCACACACACCTCAATAAGTGAGCGTTTCAGTGCCCTTATTTTAACTTTAGATATATCAAAAAAAAATTAAAAAACTTAGGTAGTTGATTTTTCTGAGCTTTATACTCACTCTTCTCGTATTTTTACAAAACTTTATTCTGATCATAGCAGTTATTTCTATTAGGTAAAATGTCTTGAATTGACATGAATTGTATTTATATTTTTGTCATATTTTTGTAATTGTAGGGTAATTTAATAAAGTTCTAGTTATGTCCCTATTTCAAAGAAATGGGGGTATATATTGCTGGTTTGCTCATGTCCGTCTTTTTTGCTCGTTGGTAATCAAACCTTGTCTGGCCAATTCGACTGTTTTGGCCTCTTAGGTCTTCACTTGGTTTGAAGGTTGGTCAAATATAGATGGATGACCCCTGTTGATAAGGTCTATTAATAGGTCAAAGGTCAACTATCCATCTGCCCTTTAGGGGGCATTGGTGTTTCACACACACCGCATTGAGTGAGCGTTTTAGTACTATCATTTTATCTAAGATATCTCAAGTAACTTAAAAAACTTAGGTAGTTGATTTTCCTTAGGTTTATCAAAAAATAAAGCTAAGGAAAGATTGACTGCCTAACTATTTTTAATGCCTTCGAAACAAAACTGTTCGTGAAATAAGAAAGGCCAAACTAAATGACAATAATATGTTAGCACAAAAACTCCTTTCCTCTCCATACTCATGGAAATCATGGTGAACTTGTCTCAAATCTTTCATCTCCTCCAAATCAAGTTCATCCTTGCTCTAAAGCAATATTGGTGATAACACTATGGAAGAAGAAATCGACAAAGCGAACCTTCTGAATAATATTTGTCAGGATCAACCCCTCTTGATGAATAACTAGGTGCTCAAACTCTGCAAAATGATGTGAATGATATCAGCCCTGTCTTGAACCACATTACAATTACAACCTCTAAGATAGAGGATATTATAAATTTGAACTGTCCACTCTTCTGTGTGACCTTTTTTGACAGTTTCTGTCATCTCCTGTTTTTCCTAGCTCATGGAATGACACTTTTGTCACTCCTTGAAGCCATTCTCATGTTGGCAATTGTCAACCTATATCTCTACTCTGTACCATAGGGAATGTCCTTGAAAGGGTAGTCCACAGGTATATGATAATCATAATAGTGACAATGATCTCACCCTGCTTTAAATCAGGCTCTTTGTACCTGGTGACTTAACAGTTGAACAACTGGCTTATCTATACAACTTCTTCACTGTGACTGTCAATTCCAGAGCTGTTTTCTGGGACATAAGCAAAGCTTTTGACTGTGTCTCGCATCATGCTTTCCTCTTCAGACTCAAACATTTTGGAATTTCTGGCAGTCTTTTTAATTGGTTCTCATCTTATCTAAGTGACAGACAACTGTTGTTCTGCCTGATGCTCAATCAAAATGGAATGATTTTAGAGCTGGGATTTCACAGTAGTCAATTTTGGGCCCCCTCCTTTTCTTGATATTTATCGATGACATTGTTTCTGACATCAGGGCAAATGTCCATATATTTGCAGATGACACTAGCCTTGACATAGTTGTTAGGGTTCCATTAACTGCTTCACAACCACTGAATTCTGACCTACAAACAATACCCCTTGAATCATTTTAATAGCTTTATTTTTTAGGAGGTGAATTTGGATTTTTATAGATTTTTGTTTCTTAATTACAAACACCTCATTAAGATGTTGTTTCAGTACCCTTATTTTGGCTTAAATTGTAGATTTTATGAAGCTAAGGAAAAATCAACTGCCTAAATATTTCTACAAAACTTAATTATTAGGTAAAATGTCTTCATTTGACATGAATTGTATTCATATTCTTGTCACATGTAATGAAGTTCTAGTTATGCCCCCATTTTCAAAGAAATGGTGGTATATATTGCTGGTTTGCTTATGTCCGTCTTTTTTACTCGTTGGTAATCAAACCTTGTCCGGCCAATTCGACTGTTTTGGCCTCTTAGGTCTTCACTTGGTTTGAAGGTTGGTCAAATACAGATAGATGACCCCTGTTGATAAGGTCTATCAATAGGTCAAAGGTCAACTATCCATTGCTCTTTAGGGGGCATTGGTGTTTCACACACACCTCAATAAGTGAGCGTTTCAGTGCCCTTATTTTAACTTTAGATATATCAAAAAAAAATTAAAAAACTTAGGTAGTTGATTTTTCTGAGCTTTATACTCACTCTTCTCGTATTTTTACAAAACTTTATTCTGATCATAGCAGTTATTTCTATTAGGTAAAATGTCTTGAATTGACATGAATTGTATTTATATTTTTGTCATATTTTTGTAATTGTAGGGTAATTTAATAAAGTTCTAGTTATGTCCCTATTTCAAAGAAATGGGGGTATATATTGCTGGTTTGCTCATGTCCGTCTTTTTTGCTCGTTGGTAATCAAACCTTGTCTGGCCAATTCGACTGTTTTGGCCTCTTAGGTCTTCACTTGGTTTGAAGGTTGGTCAAATATAGATGGATGACCCCTGTTGATAAGGTCTATTAATAGGTCAAAGGTCAACTATCCATCTGCCCTTTAGGGGGCATTGGTGTTTCACACACACCGCATTGAGTGAGCGTTTTAGTACTATCATTTTATCTAAGATATCTCAAGTAACTTAAAAAACTTAGGTAGTTGATTTTCCTTAGGTTTATCAAAAAATAAAGCTAAGGAAAGATTGACTGCCTAACTATTTTTAATGCCTTCGAAACAAAACTGTTCGTGAAATAAGAAAGGCCAAACTAAATGACAATAATATGTTAGCACAAAAACTCCTTTCCTCTCCATACTCATGGAAATCATGGTGAACTTGTCTCAAATCTTTCATCTCCTCCAAATCAAGTTCATCCTTGCTCTAAAGCAATATTGGTGATAACACTATGGAAGAAGAAATCGACAAAGCGAACCTTCTGAATAATATTTGTCAGGATCAACCCCTCTTGATGAATAACTAGGTGCTCAAACTCTGCAAAATGATGTGAATGATATCAGCCCTGTCTTGAACCACATTACAATTACAACCTCTAAGATAGAGGATATTATAAATTTGAACTGTCCACTCTTCTGTGTGACCTTTTTTGACAGTTTCTGTCATCTCCTGTTTTTCCTAGCTCATGGAATGACACTTTTGTCACTCCTTGAAGCCATTCTCATGTTGGCAATTGTCAACCTATATCTCTACTCTGTACCATAGGGAATGTCCTTGAAAGGGTAGTCCACAGGTATATGATAATCATAATAGTGACAATGATCTCACCCTGCTTTAAATCAGGCTCTTTGTACCTGGTGACTTAACAGTTGAACAACTGGCTTATCTATACAACTTCTTCACTGTGACTGTCAATTCCAGAGCTGTTTTATGGGACATAAGCAAAGCTTTTGACTGTGTCTCGCATCATGCTTTCCTCTTCAGACTCAAACATTTTGGAATTTCTGGCAGTCTTTTTAATTGGTTCTCATCTTATCTAAGTGACAGACAACTGTTGTTCTGCCTGATGCTCAATCAAAATGGAATGATTTTAGAGCTGGGATTTCACAGTAGTCAATTTTGGGCCCCCTCCTTTTCTTGATATTTATCGATGACATTGTTTCTGACATCAGGGCAAATGTCCATATATTTGCAGATGACACTAGCCTTGACATAGTTGTTAGGGTTCCATTAACTGCTTCACAACCACTGAATTCTGACCTACAAACAATACCCCTTGAATCATTTTAATAGCTTTATTTTTTAGGAGGTGAATTTGGATTTTTATAGATTTTTGTTTCTTAATTACAAACACCTCATTAAGATGTTGTTTCAGTACCCTTATTTTGGCTTAAATTGTAGATTTTATGAAGCTAAGGAAAAATCAACTGCCTAAATATTTCTACAAAACTTAATTATTAGGTAAAATGTCTTCATTTGACATGAATTGTATTCATATTCTTGTCACATGTAATGAAGTTCTAGTTATGCCCCCATTTTCAAAGAAATGGTGGTATATATTGCTGGTTTGCTTATGTCCGTCTTTTTTACTCGTTGGTAATCAAACCTTGTCCGGCCAATTCGACTGTTTTGGCCTCTTAGGTCTTCACTTGGTTTGAAGGTTGGTCAAATACAGATAGATGACCCCTGTTGATAAGGTCTATCAATAGGTCAAAGGTCAACTATCCATTGCTCTTTAGGGGGCATTGGTGTTTCACACACACCTCAATAAGTGAGCGTTTCAGTGCCCTTATTTTAACTTTAGATATATCAAAAAAAAATTAAAAAACTTAGGTAGTTGATTTTTCTGAGCTTTATACTCACTCTTCTCGTATTTTTACAAAACTTTATTCTGATCATAGCAGTTATTTCTATTAGGTAAAATGTCTTGAATTGACATGAATTGTATTTATATTTTTGTCATATTTTTGTAATTGTAGGGTAATTTAATAAAGTTCTAGTTATGTCCCTATTTCAAAGAAATGGGGGTATATATTGCTGGTTTGCTCATGTCCGTCTTTTTTGCTCGTTGGTAATCAAACCTTGTCTGGCCAATTCGACTGTTTTGGCCTCTTAGGTCTTCACTTGGTTTGAAGGTTGGTCAAATATAGATGGATGACCCCTGTTGATAAGGTCTATTAATAGGTCAAAGGTCAACTATCCATCTGCCCTTTAGGGGGCATTGGTGTTTCACACACACCGCATTGAGTGAGCGTTTTAGTACTATCATTTTATCTAAGATATCTCAAGTAACTTAAAAAACTTAGGTAGTTGATTTTCCTTAGGTTTATCAAAAAATAAAGCTAAGGAAAGATTGACTGCCTAACTATTTTTAATGCCTTCGAAACAAAACTGTTCGTGAAATAAGAAAGGCCAAACTAAATGACAATAATATGTTAGCACAAAAACTCCTTTCCTCTCCATACTCATGGAAATCATGGTGAACTTGTCTCAAATCTTTCATCTCCTCCAAATCAAGTTCATCCTTGCTCTAAAGCAATATTGGTGATAACACTATGGAAGAAGAAATCGACAAAGCGAACCTTCTGAATAATATTTGTCAGGATCAACCCCTCTTGATGAATAACTAGGTGCTCAAACTCTGCAAAATGATGTGAATGATATCAGCCCTGTCTTGAACCACATTACAATTACAACCTCTAAGATAGAGGATATTATAAATTTGAACTGTCCACTCTTCTGTGTGACCTTTTTTGACAGTTTCTGTCATCTCCTGTTTTTCCTAGCTCATGGAATGACACTTTTGTCACTCCTTGAAGCCATTCTCATGTTGGCAATTGTCAACCTATATATCTACTCTGTACCATAGGGAATGTCCTTGAAAGGGTAGTCCACAGGTATATGATAATCATAATAGTGACAATGATCTCACCCTGCTTTAAATCAGGCTCTTTGTACCTGGTGACTTAACAGTTGAACAACTGGCTTATCTATACAACTTCTTCACTGTGACTGTCAATTCCAGAGCTGTTTTCTGGGACATAAGCAAAGCTTTTGACTGTGTCTCGCATCATGCTTTCCTCTTCAGACTCAAACATTTTGGAATTTCTGGCAGTCTTTTTAATTGGTTCTCATCTTATCTAAGTGACAGACAACTGTTGTTCTGCCTGATGCTCAATCAAAATGGAATGATTTTAGAGCTGGGATTTCACAGTAGTCAATTTTGGGCCCCCTCCTTTTCTTGATATTTATCGATGACATTGTTTCTGACATCAGGGCAAATGTCCATATATTTGCAGATGACACTAGCCTTGACGTAGTTGTTAGGGTTCCATTAACTGCTTCACAACCACTGAATTCTGACCTACAAACAATACCCCTTGAATCATTTTAATAGCTTTATTTTTTAGGAGGTGAATTTGGATTTTTATAGATTTTTGTTTCTTAATTACAAACACCTCATTAAGATGTTGTTTCAGTACCCTTATTTTGGCTTAAATTGTAGATTTTATGAAGCTAAGGAAAATCAACTGCCTAAATATTTCTACAAAACTTAATTATTAGGTAAAATGTCTTCATTTGACATGAATTGTATTCATATTCTTGTCACATGTAATGAAGTTCTAGTTATGCCCCCATTTTCAAAGAAATGGTGGTATATATTGCTGGTTTGCTTATGTCCGTCTTTTTTACTCGTTGGTAATCAAACCTTGTCCGGCCAATTCGACTGTTTTGGCCTCTTAGGTCTTCACTTGGTTTGAAGGTTGGTCAAATACAGATAGATGACCCCTGTTGATAAGGTCTATCAATAGGTCAAAGGTCAACTATCCATTGCTCTTTAGGGGGCATTGGTGTTTCACACACACCTCAATAAGTGAGCGTTTCAGTGCCCTTATTTTAACTTTAGATATATCAAAAAAAAATTAAAAAACTTAGGTAGTTGATTTTTCTGAGCTTTATACTCACTCTTCTCGTATTTTTACAAAACTTTATTCTGATCATAGCAGTTATTTCTATTAGGTAAAATGTCTTGAATTGACATGAATTGTATTTATATTTTTGTCATATTTTTGTAATTGTAGGGTAATTTAATAAAGTTCTAGTTATGTCCCTATTTCAAAGAAATGGGGGTATATATTGCTGGTTTGCTCATGTCCGTCTTTTTTGCTCGTTGGTAATCAAACCTTGTCTGGCCAATTCGACTGTTTTGGCCTCTTAGGTCTTCACTTGGTTTGAAGGTTGGTCAAATATAGATGGATGACCCCTGTTGATAAGGTCTATTAATAGGTCAAAGGTCAACTATCCATCTGCCCTTTAGGGGGCATTGGTGTTTCACACACACCGCATTGAGTGAGCGTTTTAGTACTATCATTTTATCTAAGATATCTCAAGTAACTTAAAAAACTTAGGTAGTTGATTTTCCTTAGGTTTATCAAAAAATAAAGCTAAGGAAAGATTGACTGCCTAACTATTTTTAATGCCTTCGAAACAAAACTGTTCGTGAAATAAGAAAGGCCAAACTAAATGACAATAATATGTTAGCACAAAAACTCCTTTCCTCTCCATACTCATGGAAATCATGGTGAACTTGTCTCAAATCTTTCATCTCCTCCAAATCAATTTCATCCTTGCTCTAAAGCAATATTGGTGATAACACTATGGAAGAAGAAATCGACAAAGCGAACCTTCTGAATAATATTTGTCAGGATCAACCCCTCTTGATGAATAACTAGGTGCTCAAACTCTGCAAAATGATGTGAATGATATCAGCCCTGTCTTGAACCACATTACAATTACAACCTCTAAGATAGAGGATATTATAAATTTGAACTGTCCACTCTTCTGTGTGACCTTTTTTGACAGTTTCTGTCATCTCCTGTTTTTCCTAGCTCATGGAATGACACTTTTGTCACTCCTTGAAGCCATTCTCATGTTGGCAATTGTCAACCTATATCTCTACTCTGTACCATAGGGAATGTCCTTGAAAGGGTAGTCCACAGGTATATGATAATCATAATAGTGACAATGATCTCACCCTGCTTTAAATCAGGCTCTTTGTACCTGGTGACTTAACAGTTGAACAACTGGCTTATCTATACAACTTCTTCACTGTGACTGTCAATTCCAGAGCTGTTTTCTGGGACATAAGCAAAGCTTTTGACTGTGTCTCGCATCATGCTTTCCTCTTCAGACTCAAACATTTTGGAATTTCTGGCAGTCTTTTAATTGGTTCTCATCTTATCTAAGTGACAGACAACTGTTGTTCTGCCTGATGCTCAATCAAAATGGAATGATTTTAAAGCTGGGATTTCACAGTAGTCAATTTTGGGCCCCCTCCTTTTCTTGATATTTATCGATGACATTGTTTCTGACATCAGGGCAAATGTCCATATATTTGCAGATGACACTAGCCTTGACATAGTTGTTAGGGTTCCATTAACTGCTTCACAACCACTGAATTCTGACCTACAAACAATACCCCTTGAATCATTTTAATAGCTTTATTTTTTAGGAGGTGAATTTGGATTTTTATAGATTTTTGTTTCTTAATTACAAACACCTCATTAAGATGTTGTTTCAGTACCCTTATTTTGGCTTAAATTGTAGATTTTATGAAGCTAAGGAAAAATCAACTGCCTAAATATTTCTACAAAACTTAATTATTAGGTAAAATGTCTTCATTTGACATGAATTGTAGTCATATTCTTGTCACATGTAATGAAGTTCTAGTTATGCCCCCATTTTCAAAGAAATGGTGGTATATATTGCTGGTTTGCTTATGTCCGTCTTTTTTACTCGTTGGTAATCAAACCTTGTCCGGCCAATTCGACTGTTTTGGCCTCTTAGGTCTTCACTTGGTTTGAAGGTTGGTCAAATACAGATAGATGACCCCTGTTGATAAGGTCTATCAATAGGTCAAAGGTCAACTATCCATTGCTCTTTAGGGGGCATTGGTGTTTCACACACACCTCAATAAGTGAGCGTTTCAGTGCCCTTATTTTAACTTTAGATATATCAAAAAAAAATTAAAAAACTTAGGTAGTTGATTTTTCTGAGCTTTATACTCACTCTTCTCGTATTTTTACAAAACTTTATTCTGATCATAGCAGTTATTTCTATTAGGTAAAATGTCTTGAATTGACATGAATTGTATTTATATTTTTGTCATATTTTTGTAATTGTAGGGTAATTTAATAAAGTTCTAGTTATGTCCCTATTTCAAAGAAATGGGGGTATATATTGCTGGTTTGCTCATGTCCGTCTTTTTTGCTCGTTGGTAATCAAACCTTGTCTGGCCAATTCGACTGTTTTGGCCTCTTAGGTCTTCACTTGGTTTGAAGGTTGGTCAAATATAGATGGATGACCCCTGTTGATAAGGTCTATTAATAGGTCAAAGGTCAACTATCCATCTGCCCTTTAGGGGGCATTGGTGTTTCACACACACCGCATTGAGTGAGCGTTTTAGTACTATCATTTTATCTAAGATATCTCAAGTAACTTAAAAAACTTAGGTAGTTGATTTTCCTTAGGTTTATCAAAAAATAAAGCTAAGGAAAGATTGACTGCCTAACTATTTTTAATGCCTTCGAAACAAAACTGTTCGTGAAATAAGAAAGGCCAAACTAAATGACAATAATATGTTAGCACAAAAACTCCTTTCCTCTCCATACTCATGGAAATCATGGTGAACTTGTCTCAAATCTTTCATCTCCTCCAAATCAAGTTCATCCTTGCTCTAAAGCAATATTGGTGATAACACTATGGAAGAAGAAATCGACAAAGCGAACCTTCTGAATAATATTTGTCAGGATCAACCCCTCTTGATGAATAACTAGGTGCTCAAACTCTGCAAAATGATGTGAATGATATCAGCCCTGTCTTGAACCACATTACAATTACAACCTCTAAGATAGAGGATATTATAAATTTGAACTGTCCACTCTTCTGTGTGACCTTTTTTGACAGTTTCTGTCATCTCCTGTTTTTCCTAGCTCATGGAATGACACTTTTGTCACTCCTTGAAGCCATTCTCATGTTGGCAATTGTCAACCTATATATCTACTCTGTACCATAGGGAATGTCCTTGAAAGGGTAGTCCACAGGTATATGATAATCATAATAGTGACAATGATCTCACCCTGCTTTAAATCAGGCTCTTTGTACCTGGTGACTTAACAGTTGAACAACTGGCTTATCTATACAACTTCTTCACTGTGACTGTCAATTCCAGAGCTGTTTTCTGGGACATAAGCAAAGCTTTTGACTGTGTCTCGCATCATGCTTTCCTCTTCAGACTCAAACATTTTGGAATTTCTGGCAGTCTTTTTAATTGGTTCTCATCTTATCTAAGTGACAGACAACTGTTGTTCTGCCTGATGCTCAATCAAAATGGAATGATTTTAGAGCTGGGATTTCACAGTAGTCAATTTTGGGCCCCCTCCTTTTCTTGATATTTATCGATGACATTGTTTCTGACATCAGGGCAAATGTCCATATATTTGCAGATGACACTAGCCTTGACGTAGTTGTTAGGGTTCCATTAACTGCTTCACAACCACTGAATTCTGACCTACAAACAATACCCCTTGAATCATTTTAATAGCTTTATTTTTTAGGAGGTGAATTTGGATTTTTATAGATTTTTGTTTCTTAATTACAAACACCTCATTAAGATGTTGTTTCAGTACCCTTATTTTGGCTTAAATTGTAGATTTTATGAAGCTAAGGAAAATCAACTGCCTAAATATTTCTACAAAACTTAATTATTAGGTAAAATGTCTTCATTTGACATGAATTGTATTCATATTCTTGTCACATGTAATGAAGTTCTAGTTATGCCCCCATTTTCAAAGAAATGGTGGTATATATTGCTGGTTTGCTTATGTCCGTCTTTTTTACTCGTTGGTAATCAAACCTTGTCCGGCCAATTCGACTGTTTTGGCCTCTTAGGTCTTCACTTGGTTTGAAGGTTGGTCAAATACAGATAGATGACCCCTGTTGATAAGGTCTATCAATAGGTCAAAGGTCAACTATCCATTGCTCTTTAGGGGGCATTGGTGTTTCACACACACCTCAATAAGTGAGCGTTTCAGTGCCCTTATTTTAACTTTAGATATATCAAAAAAAAATTAAAAAACTTAGGTAGTTGATTTTTCTGAGCTTTATACTCACTCTTCTCGTATTTTTACAAAACTTTATTCTGATCATAGCAGTTATTTCTATTAGGTAAAATGTCTTGAATTGACATGAATTGTATTTATATTTTTGTCATATTTTTGTAATTGTAGGGTAATTTAATAAAGTTCTAGTTATGTCCCTATTTCAAAGAAATGGGGGTATATATTGCTGGTTTGCTCATGTCCGTCTTTTTTGCTCGTTGGTAATCAAACCTTGTCTGGCCAATTCGACTGTTTTGGCCTCTTAGGTCTTCACTTGGTTTGAAGGTTGGTCAAATATAGATGGATGACCCCTGTTGATAAGGTCTATTAATAGGTCAAAGGTCAACTATCCATCTGCCCTTTAGGGGGCATTGGTGTTTCACACACACCGCATTGAGTGAGCGTTTTAGTACTATCATTTTATCTAAGATATCTCAAGTAACTTAAAAAACTTAGGTAGTTGATTTTCCTTAGGTTTATCAAAAAATAAAGCTAAGGAAAGATTGACTGCCTAACTATTTTTAATGCCTTCGAAACAAAACTGTTCGTGAAATAAGAAAGGCCAAACTAAATGACAATAATATGTTAGCACAAAAACTCCTTTCCTCTCCATACTCATGGAAATCATGGTGAACTTGTCTCAAATCTTTCATCTCCTCCAAATCAATTTCATCCTTGCTCTAAAGCAATATTGGTGATAACACTATGGAAGAAGAAATCGACAAAGCGAACCTTCTGAATAATATTTGTCAGGATCAACCCCTCTTGATGAATAACTAGGTGCTCAAACTCTGCAAAATGATGTGAATGATATCAGCCCTGTCTTGAACCACATTACAATTACAACCTCTAAGATAGAGGATATTATAAATTTGAACTGTCCACTCTTCTGTGTGACCTTTTTTGACAGTTTCTGTCATCTCCTGTTTTTCCTAGCTCATGGAATGACACTTTTGTCACTCCTTGAAGCCATTCTCATGTTGGCAATTGTCAACCTATATCTCTACTCTGTACCATAGGGAATGTCCTTGAAAGGGTAGTCCACAGGTATATGATAATCATAATAGTGACAATGATCTCACCCTGCTTTAAATCAGGCTCTTTGTACCTGGTGACTTAACAGTTGAACAACTGGCTTATCTATACAACTTCTTCACTGTGACTGTCAATTCCAGAGCTGTTTTCTGGGACATAAGCAAAGCTTTTGACTGTGTCTCGCATCATGCTTTCCTCTTCAGACTCAAACATTTTGGAATTTCTGGCAGTCTTTTTAATTGGTTCTCATCTTATCTAAGTGACAGACAACTGTTGTTCTGCCTGATGCTCAATCAAAATGGAATGATTTTAAAGCTGGGATTTCACAGTAGTCAATTTTGGGCCCCCTCCTTTTCTTGATATTTATCGATGACATTGTTTCTGACATCAGGGCAAATGTCCATATATTTGCAGATGACACTAGCCTTGACATAGTTGTTAGGGTTCCATTAACTGCTTCACAACCACTGAATTCTGACCTACAAACAATACCCCTTGAATCATTTTAATAGCTTTATTTTTTAGGAGGTGAATTTGGATTTTTATAGATTTTTGTTTCTTAATTACAAACACCTCATTAAGATGTTGTTTCAGTACCCTTATTTTGGCTTAAATTGTAGATTTTATGAAGCTAAGGAAAAATCAACTGCCTAAATATTTCTACAAAACTTAATTATTAGGTAAAATGTCTTCATTTGACATGAATTGTAGTCATATTCTTGTCACATGTAATGAAGTTCTAGTTATGCCCCCATTTTCAAAGAAATGGTGGTATATATTGCTGGTTTGCTTATGTCCGTCTTTTTTACTCGTTGGTAATCAAACCTTGTCCGGCCAATTCGACTGTTTTGGCCTCTTAGGTCTTCACTTGGTTTGAAGGTTGGTCAAATACAGATAGATGACCCCTGTTGATAAGGTCTATCAATAGGTCAAAGGTCAACTATCCATTGCTCTTTAGGGGGCATTGGTGTTTCACACACACCTCAATAAGTGAGCGTTTCAGTGCCCTTATTTTAACTTTAGATATATCAAAAAAAAATTAAAAAACTTAGGTAGTTGATTTTTCTGAGCTTTATACTCACTCTTCTCGTATTTTTACAAAACTTTATTCTGATCATAGCAGTTATTTCTATTAGGTAAAATGTCTTGAATTGACATGAATTGTATTTATATTTTTGTCATATTTTTGTAATTGTAGGGTAATTTAATAAAGTTCTAGTTATGTCCCTATTTCAAAGAAATGGGGGTATATATTGCTGGTTTGCTCATGTCCGTCTTTTTTGCTCGTTGGTAATCAAACCTTGTCTGGCCAATTCGACTGTTTTGGCCTCTTAGGTCTTCACTTGGTTTGAAGGTTGGTCAAATATAGATGGATGACCCCTGTTGATAAGGTCTATTAATAGGTCAAAGGTCAACTATCCATCTGCCCTTTAGGGGGCATTGGTGTTTCACACACACCGCATTGAGTGAGCGTTTTAGTACTATCATTTTATCTAAGATATCTCAAGTAACTTAAAAAACTTAGGTAGTTGATTTTCCTTAGGTTTATCAAAAAATAAAGCTAAGGAAAGATTGACTGCCTAACTATTTTTAATGCCTTCGAAACAAAACTGTTCGTGAAATAAGAAAGGCCAAACTAAATGACAATAATATGTTAGCACAAAAACTCCTTTCCTCTCCATACTCATGGAAATCATGGTGAACTTGTCTCAAATCTTTCATCTCCTCCAAATCAAGTTCATCCTTGCTCTAAAGCAATATTGGTGATAACACTATGGAAGAAGAAATCGACAAAGCGAACCTTCTGAATAATATTTGTCAGGATCAACCCCTCTTGATGAATAACTAGGTGCTCAAACTCTGCAAAATGATGTGAATGATATCAGCCCTGTCTTGAACCACATTACAATTACAACCTCTAAGATAGAGGATATTATAAATTTGAACTGTCCACTCTTCTGTGTGACCTTTTTTGACAGTTTCTGTCATCTCCTGTTTTTCCTAGCTCATGGAATGACACTTTTGTCACTCCTTGAAGCCATTCTCATGTTGGCAATTGTCAACCTATATATCTACTCTGTACCATAGGGAATGTCCTTGAAAGGGTAGTCCACAGGTATATGATAATCATAATAGTGACAATGATCTCACCCTGCTTTAAATCAGGCTCTTTGTACCTGGTGACTTAACAGTTGAACAACTGGCTTATCTATACAACTTCTTCACTGTGACTGTCAATTCCAGAGCTGTTTTCTGGGACATAAGCAAAGCTTTTGACTGTGTCTCGCATCATGCTTTCCTCTTCAGACTCAAACATTTTGGAATTTCTGGCAGTCTTTTTAATTGGTTCTCATCTTATCTAAGTGACAGACAACTGTTGTTCTGCCTGATGCTCAATCAAAATGGAATGATTTTAGAGCTGGGATTTCACAGTAGTCAATTTTGGGCCCCCTCCTTTTCTTGATATTTATCGATGACATTGTTTCTGACATCAGGGCAAATGTCCATATATTTGCAGATGACACTAGCCTTGACGTAGTTGTTAGGGTTCCATTAACTGCTTCACAACCACTGAATTCTGACCTACAAACAATACCCCTTGAATCATTTTAATAGCTTTATTTTTTAGGAGGTGAATTTGGATTTTTATAGATTTTTGTTTCTTAATTACAAACACCTCATTAAGATGTTGTTTCAGTACCCTTATTTTGGCTTAAATTGTAGATTTTATGAAGCTAAGGAAAATCAACTGCCTAAATATTTCTACAAAACTTAATTATTAGGTAAAATGTCTTCATTTGACATGAATTGTATTCATATTCTTGTCACATGTAATGAAGTTCTAGTTATGCCCCCATTTTCAAAGAAATGGTGGTATATATTGCTGGTTTGCTTATGTCCGTCTTTTTTACTCGTTGGTAATCAAACCTTGTCCGGCCAATTCGACTGTTTTGGCCTCTTAGGTCTTCACTTGGTTTGAAGGTTGGTCAAATACAGATAGATGACCCCTGTTGATAAGGTCTATCAATAGGTCAAAGGTCAACTATCCATTGCTCTTTAGGGGGCATTGGTGTTTCACACACACCTCAATAAGTGAACGTTTCAGTGCCCTTATTTTTACTTTAGATATATCAAAAAAAAATTAAAAAACTTAGGTAGTTGATTTTTCTGAGCTTTATACTCACTCTTCTCGTATTTTTACAAAACTTTATTCTGATCATAGCAGTTATTTCTATTAGGTAAAATGTCTTGAATTGACATGAATTGTATTTATATTTTTGTCATATTTTTGTAATTGTAGGGTAATTTAATAAAGTTCTAGTTATGTCCCTATTTCAAAGAAATGGGGGTATATATTGCTGGTTTGCTCATGTCCGTCTTTTTTGCTCGTTGGTAATCAAACCTTGTCTGGCCAATTCGACTGTTTTGGCCTCTTAGGTCTTCACTTGGTTTGAAGGTTGGTCAAATATAGATGGATGACCCCTGTTGATAAGGTCTATTAATAGGTCAAAGGTCAACTATCCATCTGCCCTTTAGGGGGCATTGGTGTTTCACACACACCGCATTGAGTGAGCGTTTTAGTACTATCATTTTATCTAAGATATCTCAAGTAACTTAAAAAACTTAGGTAGTTGATTTTCCTTAGGTTTATCAAAAAATAAAGCTAAGGAAAGATTGACTGCCTAACTATTTTTAATGCCTTCGAAACAAAACTGTTCGTGAAATAAGAAAGGCCAAACTAAATGACAATAATATGTTAGCACAAAAACTCCTTTCCTCTCCATACTCATGGAAATCATGGTGAACTTGTCTCAAATCTTTCATCTCCTCCAAATCAATTTCATCCTTGCTCTAAAGCAATATTGGTGATAACACTATGGAAGAAGAAATCGACAAAGCGAACCTTCTGAATAATATTTGTCAGGATCAACCCCTCTTGATGAATAACTAGGTGCTCAAACTCTGCAAAATGATGTGAATGATATCAGCCCTGTCTTGAACCACATTACAATTACAACCTCTAAGATAGAGGATATTATAAATTTGAACTGTCCACTCTTCTGTGTGACCTTTTTTGACAGTTTCTGTCATCTCCTGTTTTTCCTAGCTCATGGAATGACACTTTTGTCACTCCTTGAAGCCATTCTCATGTTGGCAATTGTCAACCTATATCTCTACTCTGTACCATAGGGAATGTCCTTGAAAGGGTAGTCCACAGGTATATGATAATCATAATAGTGACAATGATCTCACCCTGCTTTAAATCAGGCTCTTTGTACCTGGTGACTTAACAGTTGAACAACTGGCTTATCTATACAACTTCTTCACTGTGACTGTCAATTCCAGAGCTGTTTTCTGGGACATAAGCAAAGCTTTTGACTGTGTCTCGCATCATGCTTTCCTCTTCAGACTCAAACATTTTGGAATTTCTGGCAGTCTTTTTAATTGGTTCTCATCTTATCTAAGTGACAGACAACTGTTGTTCTGCCTGATGCTCAATCAAAATGGAATGATTTTAAAGCTGGGATTTCACAGTAGTCAATTTTGGGCCCCCTCCTTTTCTTGATATTTATCGATGACATTGTTTCTGACATCAGGGCAAATGTCCATATATTTGCAGATGACACTAGCCTTGACATAGTTGTTAGGGTTCCATTAACTGCTTCACAACCACTGAATTCTGACCTACAAACAATACCCCTTGAATCATTTTAATAGCTTTATTTTTTAGGAGGTGAATTTGGATTTTTATAGATTTTTGTTTCTTAATTACAAACACCTCATTAAGATGTTGTTTCAGTACCCTTATTTTGGCTTAAATTGTAGATTTTATGAAGCTAAGGAAAAATCAACTGCCTAAATATTTCTACAAAACTTAATTATTAGGTAAAATGTCTTCATTTGACATGAATTGTAGTCATATTCTTGTCACATGTAATGAAGTTCTAGTTATGCCCCCATTTTCAAAGAAATGGTGGTATATATTGCTGGTTTGCTTATGTCCGTCTTTTTTACTCGTTGGTAATCAAACCTTGTCCGGCCAATTCGACTGTTTTGGCCTCTTAGGTCTTCACTTGGTTTGAAGGTTGGTCAAATACAGATAGATGACCCCTGTTGATAAGGTCTATCAATAGGTCAAAGGTCAACTATCCATTGCTCTTTAGGGGGCATTGGTGTTTCACACACACCTCAATAAGTGAGCGTTTCAGTGCCCTTATTTTAACTTTAGATATATCAAAAAAAAAATAAAAAACTTAGGTAGTTGATTTTTCTGAGCTTTATACTCACTCTTCTCGTATTTTTACAAAACTTTATTCTGATCATAGCAGTTATTTCTATTAGGTAAAATGTCTTGAATTGACATGAATTGTATTTATATTTTTGTCATATTTTTGTAATTGTAGGGTAATTTAATAAAGTTCTAGTTATGTCCCTATTTCAAAGAAATGGGGGTATATATTGCTGGTTTGCTCATGTCCGTCTTTTTTGCTCGTTGGTAATCAAACCTTGTCTGGCCAATTCGACTGTTTTGGCCTCTTAGGTCTTCACTTGGTTTGAAGGTTGGTCAAATATAGATGGATGACCCCTGTTGATAAGGTCTATTAATAGGTCAAAGGTCAACTATCCATCTGCCCTTTAGGGGGCATTGGTGTTTCACACACACCGCATTGAGTGAGCGTTTTAGTACTATCATTTTATCTAAGATATCTCAAGTAACTTAAAAAACTTAGGTAGTTGATTTTCCTTAGGTTTATCAAAAAATAAAGCTAAGGAAAGATTGACTGCCTAACTATTTTTAATGCCTTCGAAACAAAACTGTTCGTGAAATAAGAAAGGCCAAACTAAATGACAATAATATGTTAGCACAAAAACTCCTTTCCTCTCCATACTCATGGAAATCATGGTGAACTTGTCTCAAATCTTTCATCTCCTCCAAATCAATTTCATCCTTGCTCTAAAGCAATATTGGTGATAACACTATGGAAGAAGAAATCGACAAAGCGAACCTTCTGAATAATATTTGTCAGGATCAACCCCTCTTGATGAATAACTAGGTGCTCAAACTCTGCAAAATGATGTGAATGATATCAGCCCTGTCTTGAACCACATTACAATTACAACCTCTAAGATAGAGGATATTATAAATTTGAACTGTCCACTCTTCTGTGTGACCTTTTTTGACAGTTTCTGTCATCTCCTGTTTTTCCTAGCTCATGGAATGACACTTTTGTCACTCCTTGAAGCCATTCTCATGTTGGCAATTGTCAACCTATATCTCTACTCTGTACCATAGGGAATGTCCTTGAAAGGGTAGTCCACAGGTATATGATAATCATAATAGTGACAATGATCTCACCCTGCTTTAAATCAGGCTCTTTGTACCTGGTGACTTAACAGTTGAACAACTGGCTTATCTATACAACTTCTTCACTGTGACTGTCAATTCCAGAGCTGTTTTCTGGGACATAAGCAAAGCTTTTGACTGTGTCTCGCATCATGCTTTCCTCTTCAGACTCAAACATTTTGGAATTTCTGGCAGTCTTTTTAATTGGTTCTCATCTTATCTAAGTGACAGACAACTGTTGTTCTGCCTGATGCTCAATCAAAATGGAATGATTTTAAAGCTGGGATTTCACAGTAGTCAATTTTGGGCCCCCTCCTTTTCTTGATATTTATCGATGACATTGTTTCTGACATCAGGGCAAATGTCCATATATTTGCAGATGACACTAGCCTTGACATAGTTGTTAGGGTTCCATTAACTGCTTCACAACCACTGAATTCTGACCTACAAACAATACCCCTTGAATCATTTTAATAGCTTTATTTTTTAGGAGGTGAATTTGGATTTTTATAGATTTTTGTTTCTTAATTACAAACACCTCATTAAGATGTTGTTTCAGTACCCTTATTTTGGCTTAAATTGTAGATTTTATGAAGCTAAGGAAAAATCAACTGCCTAAATATTTCTACAAAACTTAATTATTAGGTAAAATGTCTTCATTTGACATGAATTGTAGTCATATTCTTGTCACATGTAATGAAGTTCTAGTTATGCCCCCATTTTCAAAGAAATGGTGGTATATATTGCTGGTTTGCTTATGTCCGTCTTTTTTACTCGTTGGTAATCAAACCTTGTCCGGCCAATTCGACTGTTTTGGCCTCTTAGGTCTTCACTTGGTTTGAAGGTTGGTCAAATACAGATAGATGACCCCTGTTGATAAGGTCTATCAATAGGTCAAAGGTCAACTATCCATTGCTCTTTAGGGGGCATTGGTGTTTCACACACACCTCAATAAGTGAGCGTTTCAGTGCCCTTATTTTAACTTTAGATATATCAAAAAAAAATTAAAAAACTTAGGTAGTTGATTTTTCTGAGCTTTATACTCACTCTTCTCGTATTTTTACAAAACTTTATTCTGATCATAGCAGTTATTTCTATTAGGTAAAATGTCTTGAATTGACATGAATTGTATTTATATTTTTGTCATATTTTTGTAATTGTAGGGTAATTTAATAAAGTTCTAGTTATGTCCCTATTTCAAAGAAATGGGGGTATATATTGCTGGTTTGCTCATGTCCGTCTTTTTTGCTCGTTGGTAATCAAACCTTGTCTGGCCAATTCGACTGTTTTGGCCTCTTAGGTCTTCACTTGGTTTGAAGGTTGGTCAAATATAGATGGATGACCCCTGTTGATAAGGTCTATTAATAGGTCAAAGGTCAACTATCCATCTGCCCTTTAGGGGGCATTGGTGTTTCACACACACCGCATTGAGTGAGCGTTTTAGTACTATCATTTTATCTAAGATATCTCAAGTAACTTAAAAAACTTAGGTAGTTGATTTTCCTTAGGTTTATCAAAAAATAAAGCTAAGGAAAGATTGACTGCCTAACTATTTTTAATGCCTTCGAAACAAAACTGTTCGTGAAATAAGAAAGGCCAAACTAAATGACAATAATATGTTAGCACAAAAACTCCTTTCCTCTCCATACTCATGGAAATCATGGTGAACTTGTCTCAAATCTTTCATCTCCTCCAAATCAAGTTCATCCTTGCTCTAAAGCAATATTGGTGATAACACTATGGAAGAAGAAATCGACAAAGCGAACCTTCTGAATAATATTTGTCAGGATCAACCCCTCTTGATGAATAACTAGGTGCTCAAACTCTGCAAAATGATGTGAATGATATCAGCCCTGTCTTGAACCACATTACAATTACAACCTCTAAGATAGAGGATATTATAAATTTGAACTGTCCACTCTTCTGTGTGACTTTTTTTGACAGTTTCTGTCATCTCCTGTTTTTCCTAGCTCATGGAATGACACTTTTGTCACTCCTTGAAGCCATTCTCATGTTGGCAATTGTCAACCTATATCTCTACTCTGTACCATAGGGAATGTCCTTGAAAGGGTAGTCCACAGGTATATGATAATCATAATAGTGACAATGATCTCACCCTGCTTTAAATCAGGCTCTTTGTACCTGGTGACTTAACAGTTGAACAACTGGCTTATCTATACAACTTCTTCACTGTGACTGTCAATTCCAGAGCTGTTTTCTGGGACATAAGCAAAGCTTTTGACTGTGTCTCGCATCATGCTTTCCTCTTCAGACTCAAACATTTTGGAATTTCTGGCAGTCTTTTTAATTGGTTCTCATCTTATCTAAGTGACAGACAACTGTTGTTCTGCCTGATGCTCAATCAAAATGGAATGATTTTAAAGCTGGGATTTCACAGTAGTCAATTTTGGGCCCCCTCCTTTTCTTGATATTTATCGATGACATTGTTTCTGACATCAGGGCAAATGTCCATATATTTGCAGATGACACTAGCCTTGACATAGTTGTTAGGGTTCCATTAACTGCTTCACAACCACTGAATTCTGACCTACAAACAATACCCCTTGAATCATTTTAATAGCTTTATTTTTTAGGAGGTGAATTTGGATTTTTATAGATTTTTGTTTCTTAATTACAAACACCTCATTAAGATGTTGTTTCAGTACCCTTATTTTGGCTTAAATTGTAGATTTTATGAAGCTAAGGAAAAATCAACTGCCTAAATATTTCTACAAAACTTAATTATTAGGTAAAATGTCTTCATTTGACATGAATTGTAGTCATATTCTTGTCACATGTAATGAAGTTCTAGTTATGCCCCCATTTTCAAAGAAATGGTGGTATATATTGCTGGTTTGCTTATGTCCGTCTTTTTTACTCGTTGGTAATCAAACCTTGTCCGGCCAATTCGACTGTTTTGGCCTCTTAGGTCTTCACTTGGTTTGAAGGTTGGTCAAATACAGATAGATGACCCCTGTTGATAAGGTCTATCAATAGGTCAAAGGTCAACTATCCATTGCTCTTTAGGGGGCATTGGTGTTTCACACACACCTCAATAAGTGAGCGTTTCAGTGCCCTTATTTTAACTTTAGATATATCAAAAAAAAATTAAAAAACTTAGGTAGTTGATTTTTCTGAGCTTTATACTCACTCTTCTCGTATTTTTACAAAACTTTATTCTGATCATAGCAGTTATTTCTATTAGGTAAAATGTCTTGAATTGACATGAATTGTATTTATATTTTTGTCATATTTTTGTAATTGTAGGGTAATTTAATAAAGTTCTAGTTATGTCCCTATTTCAAAGAAATGGGGGTATATATTGCTGGTTTGCTCATGTCCGTCTTTTTTGCTCGTTGGTAATCAAACCTTGTCTGGCCAATTCGACTGTTTTGGCCTCTTAGGTCTTCACTTGGTTTGAAGGTTGGTCAAATATAGATGGATGACCCCTGTTGATAAGGTCTATTAATAGGTCAAAGGTCAACTATCCATCTGCCCTTTAGGGGGCATTGGTGTTTCACACACACCGCATTGAGTGAGCGTTTTAGTACTATCATTTTATCTAAGATATCTCAAGTAACTTAAAAAACTTAGGTAGTTGATTTTCCTTAGGTTTATCAAAAAATAAAGCTAAGGAAAGATTGACTGCCTAACTATTTTTAATGCCTTCGAAACAAAACTGTTCGTGAAATAAGAAAGGCCAAACTAAATGACAATAATATGTTAGCACAAAAACTCCTTTCCTCTCCATACTCATGGAAATCATGGTGAACTTGTCTCAAATCTTTCATCTCCTCCAAATCAAGTTCATCCTTGCTCTAAAGCAATATTGGTGATAACACTATGGAAGAAGAAATCGACAAAGCAAACCTTCTGAATAATATTTGTCAGGATCAACCCCTCTTGATGAATAACTAGGTGCTCAAACTCTGCAAAATGATGTGAATGATATCAGCCCTGTCTTGAACCACATTACAATTACAACCTCTAAGATAGAGGATATTATAAATTTGAACTGTCCACTCTTCTGTGTGACTTTTTTTGACAGTTTCTGTCATCTCCTGTTTTTCCTAGCTCATGGAATGACACTTTTGTCACTCCTTGAAGCCATTCTCATGTTGGCAATTGTCAACCTATATCTCTACTCTGTACCATAGGGAATGTCCTTGAAAGGGTAGTCCACAGGTATATGATAATCATAATAGTGACAATGATCTCACCCTGCTTTAAATCAGGCTCTTTGTACCTGGTGACTTAACAGTTGAACAACTGGCTTATCTATACAACTTCTTCACTGTGACTGTCAATTCCAGAGCTGTTTTCTGGGACATAAGCAAAGCTTTTGACTGTGTCTCGCATCATGCTTTCCTCTTCAGACTCAAACATTTTGGAATTTCTGGCAGTCTTTTTAATTGGTTCTCATCTTATCTAAGTGACAGACAACTGTTGTTCTGCCTGATGCTCAATCAAAATGGAATGATTTTAAAGCTGGGATTTCACAGTAGTCAATTTTGGGCCCCCTCCTTTTCTTGATATTTATCGATGACATTGTTTCTGACATCAGGGCAAATGTCCATATATTTGCAGATGACACTAGCCTTGACATAGTTGTTAGGGTTCCATTAACTGCTTCACAACCACTGAATTCTGACCTACAAACAATACCCCTTGAATCATTTTAATAGCTTTATTTTTTAGGAGGTGAATTTGGATTTTTATAGATTTTTGTTTCTTAATTACAAACACCTCATTAAGATGTTGTTTCAGTACCCTTATTTTGGCTTAAATTGTAGATTTTATGAAGCTAAGGAAAAATCAACTGCCTAAATATTTCTACAAAACTTAATTATTAGGTAAAATGTCTTCATTTGACATGAATTGTAGTCATATTCTTGTCACATGTAATGAAGTTCTAGTTATGCCCCCATTTTCAAAGAAATGGTGGTATATATTGCTGGTTTGCTTATGTCCGTCTTTTTTACTCGTTGGTAATCAAACCTTGTCCGGCCAATTCGACTGTTTTGGCCTCTTAGGTCTTCACTTGGTTTGAAGGTTGGTCAAATACAGATAGATGACCCCTGTTGATAAGGTCTATCAATAGGTCAAAGGTCAACTATCCATTGCTCTTTAGGGGGCATTGGTGTTTCACACACACCTCAATAAGTGAGCGTTTCAGTGCCCTTATTTTAACTTTAGATATATCAAAAAAAAATTAAAAAACTCAGGTAGTTGATTTTTCTGAGCTTTATACTCACTCTTCTCGTATTTTTACAAAACTTTATTCTGATCATAGCAGTTATTTCTATTAGGTAAAATGTCTTGAATTGACATGAATTGTATTTATATTTTTGTCATATTTTTGTAATTGTAGGGTAATTTAATAAAGTTCTAGTTATGTCCCTATTTCAAAGAAATGGGGGTATATATTGCTGGTTTGCTCATGTCCGTCTTTTTTGCTCGTTGGTAATCAAACCTTGTCTGGCCAATTCGACTGTTTTGGCCTCTTAGGTCTTCACTTGGTTTGAAGGTTGGTCAAATATAGATGGATGACCCCTGTTGATAAGGTCTATTAATAGGTCAAAGGTCAACTATCCATCTGCCCTTTAGGGGGCATTGGTGTTTCACACACACCGCATTGAGTGAGCGTTTTAGTACTATCATTTTATCTAAGATATCTCAAGTAACTTAAAAAACTTAGGTAGTTGATTTTCCTTAGGTTTATCAAAAAATAAAGCTAAGGAAAGATTGACTGCCTAACTATTTTTAATGCCTTCGAAACAAAACTGTTCGTGAAATAAGAAAGGCCAAACTAAATGACAATAGTATGTTAGCACAAAAACTCCTTTCCTCTCCATACTCATGGAAATCATGGTGAACTTGTCTCAAATCTTTCATCTCCTCCAAATCAAGTTCATCCTTGCTCTAAAGCAATATTGGTGATAACACTATGGAAGAAGAAATCGACAAAGCGAACCTTCTGAATAATATTTGTCAGGATCAACCCCTCTTGATGAATAACTAGGTGCTCAAACTCTGCAAAATGATGTGAATGATATCAGCCCTGTCTTGAACCACATTACAATTACAACCTCTAAGATAGAGGATATTATAAATTTGAACTGTCCACTCTTCTGTGTGACTTTTTTTGACAGTTCCTGTCATCTCCTGTTTTTCCTAGCTCATGGAATGACACTTTTGTCACTCCTTGAAGCCATTCTCATGTTGGCAATTGTCAACCTATATCTCTACTCTGTACCATAGGGAATGTCCTTGAAAGGGTAGTCCACAGGTATATGATAATCATAATAGTGACAATGATCTCACCCTGCTTTAAATCAGGCTCTTTGTACCTGGTGACTTAACAGTTGAACAACTGGCTTATCTATACAACTTCTTCACTGTGACTGTCAATTCCAGAGCTGTTTTCTGGGACATAAGCAAAGCTTTTGACTGTGTCTCGCATCATGCTTTCCTCTTCAGACTCAAACATTTTGGAATTTCTGGCAGTCTTTTTAATTGGTTCTCATCTTATCTAAGTGACAGACAACTGTTGTTCTGCCTGATGCTCAATCAAAATGGAATGATTTTAAAGCTGGGATTTCACAGTAGTCAATTTTGGGCCCCCTCCTTTTCTTGATATTTATCGATGACATTGTTTCTGACATCAGGGCAAATGTCCATATATTTGCAGATGACACTAGCCTTGACATAGTTGTTAGGGTTCCATTAACTGCTTCACAACCACTGAATTCTGACCTACAAACAATACCCCTTGAATCATTTTAATAGCTTTATTTTTTAGGAGGTGAATTTGGATTTTTATAGATTTTTGTTTCTTAATTACAAACACCTCATTAAGATGTTGTTTCAGTACCCTTATTTTGGCTTAAATTGTAGATTTTATGAAGCTAAGGAAAAATCAACTGCCTAAATATTTCTACAAAACTTAATTATTAGGTAAAATGTCTTCATTTGACATGAATTGTAGTCATATTCTTGTCACATGTAATGAAGTTCTAGTTATGCCCCCATTTTCAAAGAAATGGTGGTATATATTGCTGGTTTGCTTATGTCCGTCTTTTTTACTCGTTGGTAATCAAACCTTGTCCGGCCAATTCGACTGTTTTGGCCTCTTAGGTCTTCACTTGGTTTGAAGGTTGGTCAAATACAGATAGATGACCCCTGTTGATAAGGTCTATCAATAGGTCAAAGGTCAACTATCCATTGCTCTTTAGGGGGCATTGGTGTTTCACACACACCTCAATAAGTGAGCGTTTCAGTGCCCTTATTTTAACTTTAGATATATCAAAAAATAAATAAAAAACTTAGGTAGTTGATTTTTCTGAGCTTTATACTCACTCTTCTCGTATTTTTACAAAACTTTATTCTGATCATAGCAGTTATTTCTATTAGGTAAAATGTCTTGAATTGACATGAATTGTATTTATATTTTTGTCATATTTTTGTAATTGTAGGGTAATTTAATAAAGTTCTAGTTATGTCCCTATTTCAAAGAAATGGGGGTATATATTGCTGGTTTGCTCATGTCCGTCTTTTTTGCTCGTTGGTAATCAAACCTTGTCTGGCCAATTCGACTGTTTTGGCCTCTTAGGTCTTCACTTGGTTTGAAGGTTGGTCAAATATAGATGGATGACCCCTGTTGATAAGGTCTATTAATAGGTCAAAGGTCAACTATCCATCTGCCCTTTAGGGGGCATTGGTGTTTCACACACACCGCATTGAGTGAGCGTTTTAGTACTATCATTTTATCTAAGATATCTCAAGTAACTTAAAAAACTTAGGTAGTTGATTTTCCTTAGGTTTATCAAAAAAATAAAGCTAAGGAAAGATTGACTGCCTAACTATTTTTAATGCCTTCGAAACAAAACTGTTCGTGAAATAAGAAAGGCCAAACTAAATGACAATAATATGTTAGCACAAAAACTCCTTTCCTCTCCATACTCATGGAAATCATGGTGAACTTGTCTCAAATCTTTCATCTCCTCCAAATCAAGTTCATCCTTGCTCTAAAGCAATATTGGTGATAACACTATGGAAGAAGAAATCGACAAAGCGAACCTTCTGAATAATATTTGTCAGGATCAACCCCTCTTGATGAATAACTAGGTGCTCAAACTCTGCAAAATGATGTGAATGATATCAGCCCTGTCTTGAACCACATTACAATTACAACCTCTAAGATAGAGGATATTATAAATTTGAACTGTCCACTCTTCTGTGTGACTTTTTTTGACAGTTTCTGTCATCTCCTGTTTTTCCTAGCTCATGGAATGACACTTTTGTCACTCCTTGAAGCCATTCTCATGTTGGCAATTGTCAACCTATATCTCTACTCTGTACCATAGGGAATGTCCTTGAAAGGGTAGTCCACAGGTATATGATAATCATAATAGTGACAATGATCTCACCCTGCTTTAAATCAGGCTCTTTGTACCTGGTGACTTAACAGTTGAACAACTGGCTTATCTATACAACTTCTTCACTGTGACTGTCAATTCCAGAGCTGTTTTCTGGGACATAAGCAAAGCTTTTGACTGTGTCTCGCATCATGCTTTCCTCTTCAGACTCAAACATTTTGGAATTTCTGGCAGTCTTTTTAATTGGTTCTCATCTTATCTAAGTGACAGACAACTGTTGTTCTGCCTGATGCTCAATCAAAATGGAATGATTTTAAAGCTGGGATTTCACAGTAGTCAATTTTGGGCCCCCTCCTTTTCTTGATATTTATCGATGACATTGTTTCTGACATCAGGGCAAATGTCCATATATTTGCAGATGACACTAGCCTTGACATAGTTGTTAGGGTTCCATTAACTGCTTCACAACCACTGAATTCTGACCTACAAACAATACCCCTTGAATCATTTTAATAGCTTTATTTTTTAGGAGGTGAATTTGGATTTTTATAGATTTTTGTTTCTTAATTACAAACACCTCATTAAGATGTTGTTTCAGTACCCTTATTTTGGCTTAAATTGTAGATTTTATGAAGCTAAGGAAAAATCAACTGCCTAAATATTTCTACAAAACTTAATTATTAGGTAAAATGTCTTCATTTGACATGAATTGTAGTCATATTCTTGTCACATGTAATGAAGTTCTAGTTATGCCCCCATTTTCAAAGAAATGGTGGTATATATTGCTGGTTTGCTTATGTCCGTCTTTTTTACTCGTTGGTAATCAAACCTTGTCCGGCCAATTCGACTGTTTTGGCCTCTTAGGTCTTCACTTGGTTTGAAGGTTGGTCAAATACAGATAGATGACCCCTGTTGATAAGGTCTATCAATAGGTCAAAGGTCAACTATCCATTGCTCTTTAGGGGGCATTGGTGTTTCACACACACCTCAATAAGTGAGCGTTTCAGTGCCCTTATTTTAACTTTAGATATATCAAAAAAAAAAAAAAAAACTTAGGTAGTTGATTTTTCTGAGCTTTATACTCACTCTTCTCGTATTTTTACAAAACTTTATTCTGATCATAGCAGTTATTTCTATTAGGTAAAATGTCTTGAATTGACATGAATTGTATTTATATTTTTGTCATATTTTTGTAATTGTAGGGTAATTTAATAAAGTTCTAGTTATGTCCCTATTTCAAAGAAATGGGGGTATATATTGCTGGTTTGCTCATGTCCGTCTTTTTTGCTCGTTGGTAATCAAACCTTGTCTGGCCAATTCGACTGTTTTGGCCTCTTAGGTCTTCACTTGGTTTGAAGGTTGGTCAAATATAGATGGATGACCCCTGTTGATAAGGTCTATTAATAGGTCAAAGGTCAACTATCCATCTGCCCTTTAGGGGGCATTGGTGTTTCACACACACCGCATTGAGTGAGCGTTTTAGTACTATCATTTTATCTAAGATATCTCAAGTAACTTAAAAAACTTAGGTAGTTGATTTTCCTTAGGTTTATCAAAAAATAAAGCTAAGGAAAGATTGACTGCCTAACTATTTTTAATGCCTTCGAAACAAAACTGTTCGTGAAATAAGAAAGGCCAAACTAAATGACAATAATATGTTAGCACAAAAACTCCTTTCCTCTCCATACTCATGGAAATCATGGTGAACTTGTCTCAAATCTTTCATCTCCTCCAAATCAAGTTCATCCTTGCTCTAAAGCAATATTGGTGATAACACTATGGAAGAAGAAATCGACAAAGCGAACCTTCTGAATAATATTTGTCAGGATCAACCCCTCTTGATGAATAACTAGGTGCTCAAACTCTGCAAAATGATGTGAATGATATCAGCCCTGTCTTGAACCACATTACAATTACAACCTCTAAGATAGAGGATATTATAAATTTGAACTGTCCACTCTTCTGTGTGACTTTTTTTGACAGTTTCTGTCATCTCCTGTTTTTCCTAGCTCATGGAATGACACTTTTGTCACTCCTTGAAGCCATTCTCATGTTGGCAATTGTCAACCTATATCTCTACTCTGTACCATAGGGAATGTCCTTGAAAGGGTAGTCCACAGGTATATGATAATCATAATAGTGACAATGATCTCACCCTGCTTTAAATCAGGCTCTTTGTACCTGGTGACTTAACAGTTGAACAACTGGCTTATCTATACAACTTCTTCACTGTGACTGTCAATTCCAGAGCTGTTTTCTGGGACATAAGCAAAGCTTTTGACTGTGTCTCGCATCATGCTTTCCTCTTCAGACTCAAACATTTTGGAATTTCTGGCAGTCTTTTTAATTGGTTCTCATCTTATCTAAGTGACAGACAACTGTTGTTCTGCCTGATGCTCAATCAAAATGGAATGATTTTAGAGCTGGGATTTCACAGTAGTCAATTTTGGGCCCCCTCCTTTTCTTGATATTTATCGATGACATTGTTTCTGACATCAGGGCAAATGTCCATATATTTGCAGATGACACTAGCCTTGACATAGTTGTTAGGGTTCCATTAACTGCTTCACAACCACTGAATTCTGACCTACAAACAATACCCCTTGAATCATTTTAATAGCTTTATTTTTTAGGAGGTGAATTTGGATTTTTATAGATTTTTGTTTCTTAATTACAAACACCTCATTAAGATGTTGTTTCAGTACCCTTATTTTGGCTTAAATTGTAGATTTTATGAAGCTAAGGAAAAATCAACTGCCTAAATATTTCTACAAAACTTAATTATTAGGTAAAATGTCTTCATTTGACATGAATTGTATTCATATTCTTGTCACATGTAATGAAGTTCTAGTTATGCCCCCATTTTCAAAGAAATGGTGGTATATATTGCTGGTTTGCTTATGTCCGTCTTTTTTACTCGTTGGTAATCAAACCTTGTCCGGCCAATTCGACTGTTTTGGCCTCTTAGGTCTTCACTTGGTTTGAAGGTTGGTCAAATACAGATAGATGACCCCTGTTGATAAGGTCTATCAATAGGTCAAAGGTCAACTATCCATTGCTCTTTAGGGGGCATTGGTGTTTCACACACACCTCAATAAGTGAGCGTTTCAGTGCCCTTATTTTAACTTTAGATATATCAAAAAAAAATTAAAAAACTTAGGTAGTTGATTTTTCTGAGCTTTATACTCACTCTTCTCGTATTTTTACAAAACTTTATTCTGATCATAGCAGTTATTTCTATTAGGTAAAATGTCTTGAATTGATATGAATTGTATTTATATTTTTGTCATATTTTTGTAATTGTAGGGTAATTTAATAAAGTTCTAGTTATGTCCCTATTTCAAAGAAATGGGGGTATATATTGCTGGTTTGCTCATGTCCGTCTTTTTTGCTCGTTGGTAATCAAACCTTGTCTGGCCAATTCGACTGTTTTGGCCTCTTAGGTCTTCACTTGGTTTGAAGGTTGGTCAAATATAGATGGATGACCCCTGTTGATAAGGTCTATTAATAGGTCAAAGGTCAACTATCCATCTGCCCTTTAGGGGGCATTGGTGTTTCACAAACACCTCATTAGGTGAGCGTTTCAGTGCCCTTATTTTAACTTTAGATATATCAAAAAAAATTAAAAAACTTAGGTAGTTGATTTTTCTGAGCTTTATACTCACTCTACTAGTATTTTTACAAAACTTTATTCTGATCATAGCAGTTATTTCTATTAGGTAAAATGTCTTGAATTGACATGAATTGTATTCATGTTTTTGTCATATTTTTGTAATTGTAGGGTACATGTAATTTAATGAAGTTCTAGTTATGCCCCTATTTCAAAGAAATGGGGGTATATATTGCTGGTTTGCTCATGTCCGTCTTTTTTGCTCTTTGGTAATCAAACCTTGTCTGGCCAATTCGACTGTTTTGGCCTCTTAGGTCTTCACTTGGTTTGAAGGTTGGTCAAATACAGATAGATGACCCCTGTTGATAAGGTCTATCAATAGGTCAAAGGTCAACTATCCATTGCTCTTTCGGGGGCATTGGTGTTTCACAAACACCTCATTTGGTGAGCGTTTTAGTACCCTTATTTTATCTAAGATATATCAAATGACTTAAAAAACTTAGGTAGTTGATTTTCCTTAAATTTATCAAAAAATAAAGCTAAGGAAATATTGACTGACTAACTAATTTTTAGGCCTTCGGAATCAAACTGTTAATGAAATAAGAAAGGCCAAAGTAAATCACAATAATATGTTAGCGCAAGAACTCCTTTCCTCTCCATCGTCATGGAAATCTTGGTGAACTTGTCTGAAATCTTTCATCTCCTCCAAATCAAGTTCATCCTTGCTTTACAGCACTTTTGGTGATAACACTGTGGAAGATGAAATCACCAAAGCAGACCTTCTGAATAACATTTGTCGGGATCAAACCCCTCATGATGAATAATTAGGTGCTCAAAGTTTCAAACTCTGCAAAATGATGTGAATGACATCAGTTCTGTCTTGAACCACATTTCAATTACAACCACTGAGATAGAGGATATTATAAAATTTGAATGGTCCACTCTTCTGTGTAACTTTTTTACCAGTCTGTGTCATCTTCTGTTTTTCCCTAGCTCTTGGAAAGACACTTTTGTCACTCCTGGAAGCCATTCTTATGTTGGCAATAGTCAACCTATATCTACTCTGTACCATAGGGAAAGTCCTCGATAGGGTAGTCCACAGGCATATGTTAAACATAATAGGGACAATGTTCTTCTCACTCAGCTTCTTATCAGGCTTAGTACTGGGTGACTCAACAGTTAACCAACTGACTTGTCTACACAACTTCTTCGCTGTGACTGTCAATTCCAGAGCTGTATTATGCAACATTCCAGAACTGTATATCAATAGGTCAAAAGTGAACTGTAATCCATTTGCCCTTTAGGGGGCATTGGTGTTTCACACACACCTCATTAAATGAGCGTTTTAGTACCATTATTAAAACTTGAGATGTATCAAATAACTTTAAAAAATTTAGGTAGTTTATTTTTCTCAGCTTTGTTCTCTTAAAGTTTTTCCACAAAACTTTATTCTCATCCCAGCAGTTATTTCTATTAGTTACAATGTCATGATTTGTTTAATTATGATATTAGGATAAAACAATATGTAACATCTTCACATAGGGAAAGCAAGTCCCCTTATTTTTTCGTTGGAGGTATTGTTTTTGGTATTTCTTTACATGCCTACTTTTTTTATTTATAATGAAAATCATTTTCATCAAACTCATATTTGAAGAAGATATTTTGTGGATCTGTCTTTCTGTACTATTACCATTAAACTTGTGTCCACCAAAATTAATGTTTTACTTCTTTGGGTCCAAAGAATGTTTTGGCATTCACAAAGTCAAAATGCTTTAATGGTACAACAGTGTATGGCCTTTTCCTTTTTATGGTCTCACTATGGTATCTCACTGACTGGATTATACAGTGTAACCTCCATGAATGGTCACCCATGAACTACAGCCACCTCCCTGTTACAGCCAGTATACTAGCAACCCAGATTGATGCTTTACTCCATTTACACTCTCTCAACAACAGTCACCTCCTTACAACAGCCGTTTTGTCCCTCTCCATTGGTGGCTGTTGTAGAGGGATTGCACTGTACACAAATGAACATTTTTGCTGTTTCAATTGTAGCATGGATATAATCACTGGTATGACCCGAGACAAGGCATTATGGTCAATAATGTCTAATGTTATTTACTGTGTTAATAGCATGCAACAATAACAATGAAGTAAACACATGCAGTCTTAACTATCCTAATGTACAAATAACAAACACTTGTTTGTTGCTCACATGACCTTACCAGAACTTAGATTATTCAAATCATAGAAGATTATTCAAATTCAATACCGGCTTATATGATTACATAATTATACTTGAGATAATATGCCAGAATGTATTCCATGCGGTGCTCCATATTTCTATCAGACATGCTTTTGTCATCTGCATCGACCTTCAGCCAATTAGAGTTCAAGACATGAACACACTTTTTGAAACTGTAAAACCTGAAACCATTATCAATTTTTAGCTCACATGTCACAAAGTGACAAGGTGAGCTTTTGTGATCAGTCATTGTCCAGCGTCCGGTGTCATCAAACTTTTCCTTGTGAACACACTAGGGGCCACATTTTTAGCTCAATTTTCAAATTGCTGAAAAAACCTTGTGAACACTCTAGAAGTCACTGTTTTGATTGGATCATCATGAAACCTTGTCAGAATGTTTGTCTGTATAATATTTTGGAGGAGTTCGAACATGGGTCATCTTGGGTCAAAAACTAGGTTGCTAGGTCAAATCTTATGAAAAAACATGTTAATACACTGTAGATTTCACAGTTATACTGTAAACCAGGAAATTATTTCGCGCAATTTAAATAAGCGAGTTTCACGGTCTGGTTGTTTCCGCGAAAGTAAAATGCCGCGAATCACCATCTTTTTATAAACCGCGTAAATAAGTCGCTACAAGGAGATTGTCATATATTATCTTCTATGTCAGTGTATTGGTTTGTTGTTTGTCCATTAACTATAATGGTGGAAACATGGGAAACAACTTTATTAATTAATTTCGTGCTTGAGAAAAAGTTCCATCATCTGTCTGCTCTTTTTATTAAAATTTCAGAGAAAATATCTTTAAAAATTATATGAATCAGTCAAAATCGCAATTAATAGTGATTGCTTAAAATGTCAAGTATTTGAGACTTAAAAGCCATCATGGTTTGTTTAATCCATTCTGACATGCTTGTGACACATTGTGTGAAAAACATGCTTTAAGGTTGGTAGTTACCTGTTTTATTAGCTCACCAGAGCACGAATGTGCTCAGGGTGAGCTTTTGTGATCGCCCTGCGTCCATCGTGCGTCGTTCGTCGTGAAGCGGCGTCAACTTTTACTTAAAACAACATCTCCTCCTACACCGCTATTCCGATTGCAACCAAACTTTGCTGAAATGATCCTTGGGTGGTCCCCTTTCAAAATTGTTCAAAAAATTAAATTTCATTAAAAACTCTGGTTGCTATGGCAACAAATAGAAAAAACTTAAAAAATCTTCTTGTCCGAAACCACAGGGCCTAGAGCTGAGATATTTGGTATGTAGCATTGTCTAATGGAACTCTACAAAGTTTGTTCAAATTATTCCCCTGGGGTCAAAATTGGCTCCGCCCCGTGGGTAACTTGATTTTACATAGACTTATATAGGAAATTTAAAAAATCTTCTTGTCAAAAACTACAATGCCTAGAGCTTTGATATTTGGTGTGTAGCATAGTCTAGTGGACCTTTACCAAGTTTGTTCAAATTATGGCCCCGGGGTCAAAATTGGCCCTGCCCTGGGGTTTATTCTATTTTATATAGGAAAATTTGAAAAATCTTCTTCTCCGAAACCACAAGGCCTAGAGCTAAGATATTTGACATATGGCATTGTCTAGTGGTCATCTACCAAGTTTGTTCAAATTATTGCCATAGGGTCAAAATTGGCCCTGCCCCGGGGGTCACTTGATTTTACATAGACTTATATATGAAATTTAAAAAATCTTCTTGTCAAAAACTACAATGCCTAGAGCTTTGATATTTGATGTGTAGCATAGTCTAGTGGATCTCTACCAAGTTTGTTCAAATTATTGCCCTAGGATCAAAATTGGCCCCGCCCCGGGGGTCACTTGATTTATATAGACTTATATAGGAAAATTTTTAAAATCTTCTTCTCCGAAACCGCAAGGCCTAGAGCTTAGATATTTTGTATGTGGCATTTTCTAGTAGACCTCTACCAAGTTTGTTCAAATTATGGCCCAGGGGTCAAAATTAGACCTGCCCTGGGGTTTATTCTATTTTATATAGGAAAATTTAAAAAAATCTTCTTCTCCGAAACCACAAGGCCTAGAGCTAAGATATTTGGTATGTAGCATTGTCTAGTGGACCTCTACCAAGTTTGTTCAAATGATTGCCCTAGGGTCAAAATTGGCCCCGCCCCGGGGGTCACTTGATTTATATAGACTTATATAGGAAAATTTAAAAAATCTTCTTCTCCAAAACCGCAAGGCCTAGAGCTTAGATATTTTGTATGTGGCATTGTGTAGTAGACCTCTACCAAGTTTGTTCAAATTATGGCCCCGGTGTCAAAATTAGACCTGCCCTGGGGTTTATTCTATTTTGTATAGGAAAATTTTAAAAAATCTTCTCCGAAACCACAAGGCCTAGAGCTAAGATATTTGGTATCTAGCTTTGTCTAATGAACCTCTTTAAAAATCTGTTCATATAATGGCCATGGGATAAAAAACGGCCCAGATGGGTCACTTGATCTTACTTAGACTCTGTATAGAAAACTTCAACAATGTTAATCTCCAAATGACCTTTTCTCCTGGTGAGCATTTATAGGGCCATCATGGCCCTCTTGTTTAGTTATTCATGTCAGTCACCCTTCATTCTCATTAATTAATACTTTATTTTATTACATGACTTAAATCTATCGATTTCCCTTTTTTATTTTTATTGCGCGCTATATGACCATTATTTATTTTGCTGTCCATGCACCATAAAACAATACTAATCTAATCTAAGGTTGGGTACCAATGAGTGTACTATACAGTCAAACCTGTGTTGGCAGTCACCTCCAAATAAATGCCACCCTTTGAATGGAGGCCATTCTTTTAAAAGCCACCACTGAATAAGGACACCTATCAATAAAGGCCACTCAACATCTTTCCCAAGGGTGGCCTTTGTTCACAGGTTTGTCTGTAAACAGATTCTAACTCAAGTTGCTATCGGATTCTAACCAAGAACTGACCAAGTAAGCTTATCAAATGCACCTTAGCTTATTTTGACTGGCGATACCAACTTGCTCTGCCAATTATACATTCATATAAGTTCTGAACAACTCATCATCGAAACCAACAGACCCGTTAATGTGCTAATTTTCTGACTGAGAACAAAACTATTACCTTACATACTTATAGTGATAAAAAACTTCAACAACATTCAACCCTATTTATTCATTCTTGTGTTACTTTCAGCAAACCCTTGTATCACAAAAATAACTTACCCAAATAGACTGCTGTTTAGGCTCTCACTGACCTGCTAGCAGAAATCTGAAACTAATTAAATCTTGTTTTGCAAAAATGCTAGTTTTTCTGGCAATATCAAGGGAGTTAGCTCCCCTTAAACCATCAACATATGTATAGATAATATGCATCAATAGGAGAGATCGGTGTTTACGTCATCGATTCATGCTGCATGGGTCACGTGATGCGCATAATCGAAAAGGTCGTACAAACTATAAATGCATTGACTGGATGATATAAGTTTATTTCTGATTCATTAGGCTCCAAGGTTAATCGTGAACACCATAATAAAAAATAAAATATATAATTTACATACATAAATACATACAAATACATAGATGTACAGTACGGTTCGGGTGATTTGTCCGATTTTCGCGTTTCCCCCGCATTCGTAATCGTCAATTTATCACCCGTATCGGCGATTTTCATCATGGCATCGATCTTGAAAAAAACGCGAATCACCGCAATGTCGCTAATCACCGCGTTTTATGACTTATTTATCAGTCGGTAATCTTTGATAGCGATGGATCGCGGTGATTCGCGAACGTCTAAACCCGACTCTCAAGTAAATAAAATGATATTTATTGTGAATCTTTCTTCTACTTTCGCTTTCTGCTGACCGTTCATTTTCTGAAAACAGTCACATGGTAAAATAATTCAGGATTTAACACTTACTAAACCCGTCGGCCAAGACCGACTGAAATCCAGACGTCTGATTAAATTTTGTCAAGCAGGAAATCTCATTTTTGAAGTAAATATGAAGAAAAACCGGCGAATTGCTAAGCGAATATGTAAACTGTGTAGCTATGTTTTACATATGCAGCGTTACGTACAGGGCGAGATTCATTATGTCTATTTTTAGTGTTTTATATATTGAGTACTAAGTACCAGGGCGAGAATCATTATTTAGACCGAGTCGCAGTCTCTCATTTTACGAATGTAGCTCGGTGCTCTAATCAATAAAACCAGTCCACTGTTTACATGTAATATTATTTCGCTCAATAATATACAAAAGCTGACAGATTAATTAAAGCTCATCAACTACTATTAAGTTCTCAACACTCGTTGATTATAATTTATGTCAACGCTCATTTTTCATACATATCAGGTAACAATTTGTTCACAAAAGCGCAATTAAATAATGTGTGAATAACAGCGTTATTTACAAGAAATTTGTAAGTTTTGAGTAAACTAAAGAGGCGACATCGTGTATCATCGCGTTGAGCGATCGTCGCCGCAATTCACCGCGAATTATTGCCCTTCAGTGGTGACGGTCACCGTCGATCATCGTCGCTCTGAATGCGACGGCCAAAATTCAAATCGCCGCGTTGAAGCGATCTACCTGTGGCTTAGCGCGATTTTAATTCCGCGGCGATTCGCGAAAATCGGAAAAATCACCCGAACCGTACTGTACCAAGTTCATAAAAGAAATGGTATAAATTTACGTTAAAATTGATAGCCACAATTTAATTAATTCTTTATTGATAATTATGGCATTATGCTCATGATAGCTAATTACATATACATGTATTTAAAGTAATATGTTAATAAGACATTATATTAAGTTAGTACAAAATACTAAAACTGTAAAGATAATTCAATAAACTCAATATTGCACAATACTTCACAAATGCATAGATAAACTACTTGCCACAATAACGACTCGCCACACTTGTAATAACGACTCGCCAACAAAATTAGCTGATATATAAAGTATGATGTTTTATTTCGTACTTAATCTGAATCAGAAAGAGTTAAACATGTTAAAAACAGTGCAATTTATGATATGTTAAATTTGCATGAAATCAAGGAATTAACAATCTTTAATTGTTAGTTTTGATGTTAACTGTGAAGTGTACAAGTTTAGTAAAAATTCATGAATTTGTCAGAAACCCCATATTTCATAAACAATTATTATTAATTCATAAATGGTCGTATTACTTGTTACCCTTAGTAGAAATGTTAACTGCGTTTTACGAAGTTGGTGCAAATCCTCAAAAAACGCCTTAATCTCGATATTTTATATGAAATCAAGATATACAGAGACTTTTAGTGTTGTTGAATTATCTTTTCACCCTAGTAATTTAAGATACCGAGATTGTGTATTGGCAGGTAGTTTTATTTAGACAATAAAACTACCTGGTATTGGTTTATCCATATGTAATTAAGTCCAAATTCAAGATGTATCTTTTTAGCTCACCTGATTCATCAGGTGAGCTTTAAGGATCAATGAATGTCCGGCGTCCAGTGGCCACAATGTATATGGCCACAATGTCTCGGCTAAGTTCGATTATGGGCAAAATCGGAGAATAACTTCTAGAGTTATGGGCCCTTGAATTACAAAATTTGCTATATTTAGCTTGTTTACACTCTAGCACATTTATTTATTCACAAATCCTAATCATATTTTCAGTAAATGTGTATAATCATAAGGTCTTGGATGAGATCAATTATGGGCGGAATCGGACTAGAACTTCAAGAGTTATGGGCCCTTGACTTTGAAAATTTTCTATATTTAAGTTTGTTTACACTGTAGCGCCTTCATTTATTCACCAATCCTAATCATATGTAGAATGAATGTGTATAACCAAAAGATCTTGGACAAGTTCGATTATGGGCGGAATCAGACCAGAACTTCAAGAGTTATGGGCCCTTGACTTAGAAAATTTGCTACGTTTTAGCTTGTTTAACAGTATTATACCTTCATTGTTAGTTTTGATCCCAAAATCTACGTTAAAATGGGTTATACGAGATGGAAACTATATTATCTGGTCATTAATTATAGTGCCTTGGTTCTCAGGTGAGAGATAAAGGGCCATCTTGGCCCTCTTGTTATATTTCATACGCCCAGTTATTTCCATTATATATATATAAGTTAAGTCCCAATTGATTTTCTATGCTGAATTTCAAAATTGTCTATCATGTCCACCATGATTTTTAGCTCACATTTCACAAAGTGACAAAGTGAGCTATTAGGATCACTCTCCGTCCGGCGTCGTGCGGTGTGCGTCTTGCGTCGTCAAACTTTTTGTTGTGACCACACTAGGGGCCACATTTTTGGCTCAATTTTAGCAAAACTGGGTCAGAACGTTAATATCAACAAAATCTCGGACGAGTTCGATATTGGGCCATTTGGGGTCAAAAACTAGGTCACCAGGGCCAAATAAGGGAAAACCTTGTGAACACTTTAGAAATCACTGTTCTGAATTTATCTTCATGAAACTTTGTCAGAATGTTTATTTTAATAATATGTAGGTCAAGTTTGAAAATGGGTCATTTCTGTAGTAAAATTAGGTCACTAGGGCAAATTGCTGGAAAACCTTGTGAACACTCTAGAAGTCACTGTTTTGATTGGATGATCATGAAACCTTGTCAGAATGTTTGTCTTCATAATATCTTGGACGAGTTTGAACATGGGTCATCTTGGGTCAAAAACTAGGTCGCTAGGTCAAATCTTATGAAAAACCATGTTAACACTGTAGATTTCACAGTTATTATTGGATCTTCACCAAACTTTGTCAAATCATTTGTTTTAATGATATAACGGTCAAGTATAAATATGGGTCATCTGAGGTCAATAACTAGGTCACCAGGTCAAATCTTAGGAAAACTTTGTTAACACTGTAGATGTCACAGTTTTAATTGGATCTTCACCAAACCTTGTCAAAATGTTTGCCTCAATGATATGTGGGTCAAGGATGAACATGGGTCAGCCGGGTTCAAAAACTGGGTCACAAGGTCAAATCTTAGGTAAAAATCTTGTAAAAGCTCTAAATGTCATGGTTTTTATTGGATATTTGCCAAACCTTGTCCGATTGTTTGTCTTAATGATATTAAGGACAAGTTCAAATATGGGTCACCTAGGGTAAAAAAACCAGGTCACAAGGTCAAATCTTAGGAAAACCTTATTAACACTGTAGATGTCAAAGTTTGATCGTATCTTCACCAAACCTAGTCAGACTGTTTGTCCTAATGATATGTAAGACAAATTCGAACATAGGTCGTCTGGGGTCAAAAACTAGGTCACCGGTTCAAAACAATGTTTTAATGAGTGAACAGTGATTGTCATGTGAGCGATATAGGGCCATCTTGGCCCTCTTGTTTATCAAAATGGCTCTAGCGTTAGTCCGACCTTTTCTCCTGGCCGCCGATTTGCTTATCAGCAGTTCTATTTTTAGTAACAAATCATTATCGCCGATCTCTCCTATCGGTATAATATATGTATCAATTTCTTTAAAACATATACTCTTCTTTTTTACAACTAAATATTTATCTTATATGCAAAATGTATATAAGTTTGTCAAATGACGTTTTAAGTTATTTTTTGTTATTTGAATTTCTCTTGTGTCTACCATCAATACAGAACTGAATTAGGAGTAAGATTATGATCTATAATTATGTTGTATATTGTAAACATGATATCAGACACAAGTGGTCAAGAATATACTGACCCCCTTCAGATATATGATCCATAAAATGATTTTCCCATATAAGGGTCCAGGAAGTGAGATGGTCGTGTTACATAATATTGCATAACAACTACAAAATGTACTTAATTGGCCACTTATCTTGATTTTATCAAAGCCTTTAAAGACATTGAACCAGGAATGCGAGGCATGTGACTAAGACCCAGCAGTCCTGTATATTCCACAGTAGGGAGTTCAATAAAACTGACAGGGTCATTGATAGGCTAACTTCTAATTACATAATCAGTCACTTAAATTTATGGCTAATATATAGCTACTGTATAGATACTTAAATTGATTCAATGTTTAATTAAAAATATAATTTTTTTTTTTAAGTATGTTTATATTAAATGCAAAATATTAAGAATAAGACAGCTCATTTAATATGATTAAAGAAATGAATTACTCAAATAAATGCTCAACGCTTCAAACAGACAGGGATGCTATATTTTTTTCTTTTGAATTATCAGCTGAAGGTGAAATTTTTACGGAATAAACGTGTGAAAGAAAAGTTAAATCATGAAAACAAATGCACGATAGAATGCTAAAATTTGACTTAAATATGTGAAAGAAATGTTTATATTATGAAAAAATAAAAGATCGAATGCTAAACATTTGAATTAAATTTGTATTTATAACAAATATTTATATCATGAAAGTTTTGTTCGATTTATCAACTCAAGACCAAATTTAATTTTGTATCATGGAACTTTTTTCTATTTATCAGCTGATGAAGAAATTTTCATGGCTAAACTTTTATTTAATGAAATGCTATATATCATATGAATGTTTTGTACGAAAGAAATGTTATACAATAGGTCATGGTGTGTGACCATTAATTGGAAACAACAGGGTTCCACCAATGAAATTTAATGTCATAATTTAAACTAATGTTCACACCATATTGATTAGATCAGTAATTAATCAATGTTGAAAAACTGATATTGTTTTAGCAAATACAAAAACAAGTCAAGTACCTGAGATCACAGTGAAATATTCGTGGCGATTAGCATTAAATCATAATTTGATCGACCTTTCAACTAACATTACAACATGTACATTACCAGATAAATATTAAATAAGATTAAAGTAATGTTTCCTCATTGCTCTATTCATGATAAACAGATATAGAATAACTGGAATTCTGTAAGCATTATAATGTAATATACCGTTTCCTATCTAGTCATTATTTCAAGATTTTGACTCAAGAACAAGACAATTGTAAATTTAGTAGATACTTAAAGAATTGATCTGTATCTTATATTTCTGTATGGAAAGGCATGTATACACGTATTCTATAATGTTTTCATATTGTGTATGTATATAATGTTGTACGAGACATGAATAAACTCTTTGAATTTACTTAATCTGAAAAATTAAACTGTTGACACGCTTCGTGTATGAATTGATGTTACACATTGTTCGTCACATGCCAGTTGATTCTCAATCAGCCATTGTTATGAAATGACGATTTCGAATAAAAGGTGTGAAAATATGTGCATACCAAATAATATATTCAGATTACACGAGGTATTCGTAAAATATAATTGGTATAACTGTTTCTGGTTTGCGCTAAAATCTATGTAATTTAGTGCTTATATGATGCTTTTTCGTTTTGATGGATAATTATTGAGAGCGAAATCAGGTACTATGGCAAAATAATTCTTGAAATTATATGGAAGAAAATTTTCATGTTTAGTATATCTTCACATACAAATGGTGTTGCAAAAAGTGAAATATTTTCCTCGTCAGATCAGGCCGACATTAAATTGAATCGTAAAAATGGGGTCATAATAAGTCGCGAAATTGTGTTCTTTTACAAAAGTAAGCATGAACATATTATCATGCCACCAATATCGACGTGTGTAAGTGTCAAACTATGGAAGAAAATTTTGATATAGAGTATATCTTCACATACAAATGATGTCGCAAAAAGTGCAATATTTTCTTTTTCAGATCAGGCCTCCATTTTGTAAATTGTAAAAAATGAGTCATAATCGATCGCGAAATTATGTATGATAACAAAATAAAACATGAAAATATAGTTAGGCCGCCAATATAGAAGTATGTCACACTTCAACCACGGCAAATATCGTGAAATTAAGAATATCTTCACATACTAAAGCTGTCGCAAAAAACTGACATTTTCTATTATGCGACCATTTCGGTCAAACTTGGAAATCTTTAGAACCACAAATATTTAGAAACAAAATTACAACATCTGTAAAATATTTAATGCTTTAAGATCAATATATAAAAAACTCTATGCAAAAACAACATTTATCTAAGCGGATCATAGAGAATATTTGACCCATCTTTTATCTGCTAGATAACGACATTAACGATAAATGCATGCGCATGCCCTCTCGCTCGCGTGAATTCTTGCGTTATCCCTAGGCACTGTTTTCAGCCAGTTTCCGTCCATTGCGTATCCCTGTAATATAGCATCCCTGAAACAGATTAGCAGATATATGTATCTCACACCAATTTAGTTTAGTTAGGTCTGGATAATTTTGATAAATTAAATGTCCATTTTTTAAATTTAACACAAACGTATCCTTACCAATATATTTTCTCAAGCAGTACCTGTATAAACATAGTTTCTTTGCAAGTTATTTTAAAGATCTGAAATTGAGATTAACACGGAGAGTATGATATACTGGTCAAATGATTATTATACCCCCAGATATGAAATATATGGGGGCTATATTGGATTCACGCTTGACGGTCGGCCGGTCGGTCGGTCAGTCGGTCGGTCCGTGCATCTGTAGACACAATTTGTCCGGAGAATTTCTCAGCAACTACTTACAGGATTTCAATAAAACTTCACAGAAGTGATCAGTAGTAAGCCTAGTTGTGCTAGCTTAAAGCATTTTTCGTTCGGATTAATTTTCACTAAGTTATGCCCCTTTGTTGTTTTTCTACAGTATATACAATAGGCAAATTTTGTCCGGACAATTTCTCAGCAATTACTCACAGGATCTCAATGAAACTTCACAGAAGTGATCAGTAGTAAGCCTAGTTGTGCATGCTTAAAGCAATTTTCGTTCGGATTAATTTTCACTGAATTATACCCCTTTGTTGTTTTTATACAGTATATACAATAGGCAAATTTTGTCCGGACAATTTCTCAGCAATTACTCACAGGATCTCAATGAAACTTCACAGAAGTAATAAGTAGTTAGCCTAGTTGTGCATGCTTAAATCATTTTTCATTTGGATTGATTTTCACTGAGTTATAGCCCTTTGTTTTTTTCTACAGTATATACAATAGGCAAATTTTGTCCTGACTATTTCTCATTGACTACTGCCAGGAATTCAATAAAATTTCTCAGAAGTGATGAGTAGTTAGCCTAGTTGTGCATGGGGGTGATACTTTAATTAAATTAAATGCAAAACTATTTTTAAAAAGTACAAAAATCTACAGAGTTGACAAAAAATTCTCTAACACCAATCCTGATCGAGTACTCGATTTTTAAAAAAGACTTAATAATTTTTTTTTAAAAAGGTCAGTAGTCCATTTCAAAATACATTTAAGTAGGCTGTGTGTATTTAAATTCTACTTTATTAAGTGTATGAACGATCAAGATCAGAAAATATTCATCCAGCTAGTTCCCATATCTTTATCTATTATTTTTTCACGTGAAATGTGCATTGATAACATAGTCTCGCGAGATCCCCAGTGCAGGATTTTGCCCAGATACCAATCGAAACTGATCAATCGGCGTCATGGAAATTTTAGGCTGTACCTGTTGGCTTTACAAACAAGTCAACGGGAACCAGTTTAACTAGTATTCTCCCTTTTCTATGATTATATAGCATTTTTAATTTCATGTTTACAAATTACAAAGTTTCACAGTTCAGGAAAAACTTGCGGTGAATGATGAATAAGTGATTCATTCTGCATTTTCATTGAAAATAAACAAGATATGAATGATTGTATTATGATCTACAAATGTGTGTTTAAAATTGTTGTATCCTAGACCACAATGCGATTGTGGCTGCGGTGTGGTGATGACTTCTTGTTGTTGAGATCTTATTGTATACTCAAGTCTGATGGATTGTTGATGTTGTTGATTGAACACAAAGTTCTAGGTTTCCTTCAGTATTATTATGAGATGAATTTACTGGTAAATTCTTCTCATATAGCGATCACGCAGACTGAATTTCAACACTGCACTGCTCTCAATAGTAATCTTAGGTAGCGCTTCATACTACATTTTTTCGGTCTTTTTTGTTACTCGCTATGCTAACAGAGCGATACTGCACGCATTTCAAACACTCATCCACACACAGTCACCAAGCAAATACCATAGAAGCTGTTACTATATCGATTTTCTATTTTTAGCGTTTAGGATACGCACTTTATCGGACACTTCATTAGTCATTGTTGTTTTACATACTAACTCGCTAACAGAGCGTTAAGCACTGCGCAATTATTGATTTTCTATTTTTTGCTTAGTATAAATCTACTATAGGTCAAGTCAAAAGTACCTGGTATCATTTTGACACGAGGTTTAATAAAAAGTGTGTATTTCAGCTGCTGAAAGTAAAAGCAAGGAAATTGATAATCAATGCATATATTTCAACGAACAATGACAAAGAAATATATGACAATTTCATTCAATTAACAAAAATATGTGCTAATTGATGCGGTCATCAATGGGATTAAGTTGGCGAACAGTATGGGTCCCTAATTATTATCAAATTTTAATGTCACCTGGAGTTTTATGGTGCCGCATTGTTTTTACAGCTGACACGTGTGACAAATTTCCATATCGGATTTAATCTTCTCGTGGGTGGGACTTATTTATTGAAGAAAATATATGACTCTACCAATCAAATCAATTCGTTGTTCAAGCTAAACAGATACATTTCCCTTTGAAATATCGCCGATTTTTATTCCAAAAATTATAATTTCCAATATTCCATGAACAAAAATATTTCGTCTATTATTCTGTAAATGTTGTAAATACCATGTAAACACAAAACGAGTCATGCACCGATCACTCGACGTATCATGAGCACAGAAGTCTGCAAGCACACGGTTCATTTTGACATCAATTATGATAGGAGCTTAGTCAAAACATATGTAAATATTATCCTTTATCCGTAAACAAATTTGATGCATACGACCGCTTTACTCGTCTTTGATGTAAAATAATATTCAAATCACAAAGACTCGCCGCGAATGCGTGTGAAAAACAATTAAAAACATATATAACGAATTCGGTGTTAATTGATGCAGACATCAATGGAATTAAGTCAGCAGAACACGTCCAGTATATACTTATCAAAATAATGCGTCACCTTGGTGTTTTATGACCCCCTTCCAGTATTTTTTTTTTTATCTAGCACATGCTAATTATTTGAACATAGATTTAATCTACGTGGGTGGTCTTGCAATTGAAGATCAGTCAAAAACATAGTGTACTCGTGCAAAACACAATATTCATTCCCAGCGATTTACTCATTACAGAGTTATGTGTCCTTGAACTTAGCCATATAGTGTACAATGACACTCTTACTTTCTGGACCCAACTACTTCCACATTTTTCAAGAGATTGAATTGAAACTTGAAATATATTATCAATATTAAATGTAGATGTTCAAGACATAATTTTCATACCCAGTGATCCACTCATTGCAGAGTTATGACCCCTTGAACTTAGCTGTATAGTGTACTATCAAATTCTTAGTGTCAAAGCGGCGGCGGGGGTATTAGTCACCTCTGCGACAGTTCAAGTTTAGCATTACAATGAAGTGATAAAATGACCAGGTGTCAATAGAAAAAAAATCAGAAAAGGCAAAAATAAGCTTACAGATTTTTTTGCAATTTTTGTTACCCTTGATTTCTTTTAATATTTATCCCGGTTACAAAAATTACACCATAAAAAAGGTTACTAAAGTATATTTACTATAATTTGATGAGATTAATATTTAGTATAATAAACCAGTGATGAAGTAGACATGTGTCAAAACAGTACCATTTCCCAACAACCTGTATGAAGACAGTGTACCAAGTTACAGTATGTATATTGACTAGGGGGCTATTAAGTAAAGGGTTAAACTGGCAATATGATCCTTGAACTTTAATATTTGATTAAATAAACAGTACTAGGTCCTTGTTTCGTTAAGAATTATTGATACAGTTTTAAACTTTGTATCGACTCAGTGATATCCCTGCATCACAAAATTCATCTCATTTCAGGCCTTCAGGCCTTTGATTTATTTAGTCATTAACAACAGATGTTCGTTTTAAATTCACACAAAGTTCAAATATGATATAACACAAAGTAAATCGAAGTCCAAAATATTTCAGTAAACGCAAAGTAAATCGAAGTCCAAAATATTTCAGTAAACACAAAGCAAATGTCACATAGACTGTATCCAAAAATGCGTCACAAAGACAAATTATATTTCTTGTCACAAAGACAGTTTCTTAAAATACAATATTTACTAATGCATCCTATATTTCTATAATTTTCTATACATTTTAGTATATCTCCAAATCAAACTACTCTGGTATTTATAAGGCCTTTCTGCAGAAGGTGTGGCTAAATTCATAATAAGCTTATTTCTAATAATTGATTATCTTTTTCAAACCTTGACACTTGAGACTTCCTAAAAAACTAGATTTTCACAGGTATTTTACTAAACAAAAGATTGGCTTAAACATACAGGATTACTTTATTACTTACTAAATTATTATAAACATAAAACAACAATAATGACTTGGACACCTACGACTTGAGAGGATGTCTTAATCAACTTAACTAAAAATCGCACAAATATTTAACTAAATAATAACTGACATATTAAGTAAACAAGTAATACTTGATTTCAACAAACCATAACACAAAACGATTATGATGCAATATTTTAAAACATCAATATAATTAATATGTAAATTAAAATCATAATATCAAAAATATAATGTATACAATTGCATGAACTCTACATTTTGAGACTGCAATTTGATACCAAACATGCCATGATTATCATTAGTGATGTTTAAAATGTATTTTACTATTTATCAACCAATATCACATGATTATACAATAAAACAAAAAAAGTGAAAAATATGCATCATAATAATTGTATTAGGGGTCAGTAATCCTTACATAAATCTGGATTGATATGTTGACAGTCTAACACTTACCTTGGTTTACCATGCCTATTATAATAAGCGGCAGTTAGCGGATTAACTACATTTGGGGCCTCTGCAACTTCTTCTATGATAATTTAAGCAAACAGTTTTCAAATCTCACTTGAAACATATTGGACATTTTTTCTGGCAGACCTGTTATTTTCAAGCTCAATAAACTTTAGTAACGTTTATAACCTTCCGAAACTTAGTATACAGTTAAAATATATTCCCCTGGCTCCACCTCTTACCTGTGCTCAATACAATTCTGCAATCTCCCTACCGGAAACTCTTCTTTATCTGAGATCCTTATTTTCTTGTGCCTATGTGCAACACTTCAAAATTTAAGGATTTTTATATTTTGATCCAATTTCTCAATGTTGACATTTTCAGACTCCACAGTCTTGTTTTTCAAAATTATAACCTAATTGTATACGTACTACATATGAAATGAATGCTATTCTTATTCACTGCCACCTCCACGCGACCCAATGCCCGGGCTTCCCATATTTGAAACATAGACCGGCTGGTTTCCTGTTTGAGGTCTGCTGATTCTGTGTTTGGATGATGACAATACAAAACATCTTGACTTATCCCGACATTCTTGTCAAACTTTCCGATCCGCCTGAACTGTGGATTTTCTTTGCTTCATCGGAATTTTCTACCCCCGTCTGAATCAAATTAGCCTTGCCCGAGTGGGGGTCACTTGATTGATCATAGGAAAATCTTTAATAAAAATCTGAAAATAAACCAGACGACATAAAGCTTAGTAGATATTTGACATGTAGCATTGGTTAGCAGACATAATTGATTCATATCATAACCCCCCTCCCTCTGAAATAAAATTGACCCTGCCAAGGGTGTCACTTGATTGTACATAGGAAAATCTTGAAAAAAAAAATCATTAAGATAATCTATAAGGCCTAGAGCTTATAGGTATTTGGCATGTAACATCACTTTGTGAACCTCTACCAAACTGTACGTATCATGACTCTGGGGGTATCCCTGCCCAAGATTTCTATATGAAAATCTTAACAAATCTAATCTAATCTAAAACCAGAACACTTTTAGAGCTTAGATATTTAGAATGTAGCACGGATGACTACCAAGATTGATCAAATCATGACCCCCTAGTCAAATTGACCCTACCCTTGAAAATCTTCAAGAATTTACTAAAAAATCAACCAGAAGGCCTGGAATTTAGACATTTCCATGATGTAGCATTGCATAGTGGACCTCTGCCAAGTTTGTTCTTAGTCATGAACGGCAGCATCAAAATGACCTTACCTCTCATGGTCACTTGATTGTTCAAGGCTGCTATACCACAGTGGGCCAATGTTGCTAAAACTTGGCAGGCCTGAAGCTCTTTCAAAGGTATTCAAAGAATTCTATTCCATGCAGACCTCTGGTTGCCATGGAAATGGAAAGAAAAAAACTTTAAAATCTTTTTCTCCAAGGCTGCTAGGGCTTGCTAACATATTCAACATAGAATACTGTCTGTTGGATATCTACCAGTATTAAGTATGGCCATGGGGTCAAAATTGGCTCTGCCCCAGGTGTCATGGATTTTTAGTATTGTAAAAACTTAAAAAATGTTCTTCTCTGAAACATAAATATTTGGCATGAAACATTGTGTAGTGGCCCTCTTGTTTCTACACCAATTCAGTCTTTGCAAAATTATAGCAATATTGCCAAGCATCCTTTCACACTTGTAAATGTTGAAGATGGAAAATGACTATCATGGCTGACTCTCACTAAGCCACCAACTCAAGAAGATGGGAATTCGAGGAGAAATATAAACAATATCTGCAAAAGAGCACTTGCTTCCTTACAAAATAGCCATCATTAGTGACAACAAAACAAAATGGCCTCTTAAAGGGCAACGCAACCCTAATTATACCCCCAGATATGAAATATATGGGGGCTATATTGGATTCACGCTTGACGGTCGGTCGGCCGGTCGGTCGGTCCGTGCGTCTGTAGACACAATTTGTCCGGAGAATTTCTCAGCAACTACTTACATGATTTCAATGAAACTTCACAGAAGTGATCAGTAGTAAGCCTAGTTGTGCATGCTTAAAGCATTTTTCGTTCAGATTAATTTTCACTGAGTTATACCCCTTTGTTGTTTTTATACAGTATATACAATAGGCAAATTTTGTCCGGACAATTTCTCAGCAATTACTCACAGGATCTCAATGAAACTTCACAGAAATGATCAGTAGTAAGCCTAGTTGTGCATGCTTAAAGCAATTTTCGTTCGGATTAATTTTCACTGAGTTATAGCCCTTTGTTGTTTTTATACAGTATATACAATAGGCAAATTTTGTCCGGTCAATTTCTCAGCAATTACTCACAGGATCTCAATGAAACTTCACAGAAGTGATCAGTAGTAAGCCTAGTTGTGCATGCTTAAAGCAATTTTCGTTCGGATTAATTATCACCGAGTTATACCCCTTTGTTGTTTTTATACAGTATATACAATAGGCAAATTTTGTCCGGACAATTTCTCAGCAACTACTCACAGGATCTCAATGAAACTTCACAGAAGTGATTAGTAGTAAGCCTAGTTGTGCATGCTTAAAGCAATTTTCGTTCGGATTAATTTTCACTGAGTTATAGCCCTTTGTTGTTTTTATACAGTATATACATTAGGCAAATTTTGTCCGGACAATTTCTCAGCAACTATTCTCAGGATTTCAACGAAACTTCACAGAAGTAATAAGTAGTTAGCCTAGTTGTGCATGCTTAAATTATTTTTCATTTGGATTGATTTTCACTGAGTTATAACCCTTTGTTTTTTTCTACAGTATATACAATAGGCAAATTTTGTCCTGACTATTTCTCATTGACTACTGCCAGGAATTCAATAAAACTTCTCAGAAGTGATGAGTAGTTAGCCTAGTTGTGCATGCATTAAGCTTGTCTTGGTTGGTTAAATTTTCACTGAGTTATGGCCCTTTGTTGTTTTTATAAAGTGTATATACAATATCTCAGTAACTACTCATAGGAATTCAATGAAACTTCACAGAAGTTATAAAAAGTAAGCCAAGTTGTGCATGCAATAACCAGGTTTTGTTTGGATTAATTTTCACTGAGTTATGGCCCTTTGTTTTATACAATTAGGTAAATTTTGTCCGTACTATTTCTCAGCAACTACATGCAGGAATTCAGTGAAACTTCTTAGAAGTGATAAGTAGTTTGCCAAGTTGTGCATGCCCACAATAGGTTTTGTCCAAGTAAATTTTAATGAGTTATGGCCCTTTGTTATTTTTTATATAATGTATATTTAGAAACTGGTCAGGATATATCTAAGCAACAATTTGCTGGTATTAAAAAAATGAAAATGCATTATATTTCCCTCTGTAAAATGTAACAATAACTGTGTCAAGGCCGCATCTGGGGGTATTCATCACCTTTAGTGATAGTTCTAGTTATGAATTAATCTCATTTAAATAATCATTCATTATTATTCTGAAAAAAATAAATCATTTGAGCGTCAAATTACGCACATTGAAGATATTTTACGAAAATATCGTAGAAACTTGCCTATCTGAAAGAGTACAGGGCGCCGCCATTTTACCCATTTACAATCGATTTACATGTGTGTGTGACGTCGTATTTCACAAACATGGATATGGTGGATAAGCAGTAGCGAAAGAGAATGGTTGATTATTATAGATATCGCCTTTAATTGTGAGGAATAAGCTTAGGAAATCACGCATTTGTATTTTAGAATCACAGCCAACATATTCTTCCACGTTATCCACCAAAACACAATTTTCACAGCCACAGAATTCTTCAATAGAATCAAAGCTTAATTTTCTATTCGACACTTTGTAATCCATTTCTATAGTGACATTAACTAATACTAACATTATTGTTATATTTATGAATGGCGTGAAAAATACTGACGTGAAAACTTAATTATAGCAGGGATGTAGTATAACATCCCTGCATGATTAAAGTAATATTTCATTTATAAGAATTAAGATCAAACACTACAAAGTACGACAAACATTATAATTGGTTGTATCTTACACCATTTCCATCGTAAATCTATCTATATACAAACATGTAAAAGTTAATTTACAGATTAAAATATCACTGAAGATTATTATAATTATCACATCTATACAAAGTGGTGTGCGAACGCACAGTTATATTGTTTGTTGAGTTGGGAGTTAAACAGTATTGCACATTTAATTGTGGGATAATATATAGCATCATTGGTGTGACTTGCGGGAAAGCACGGACAATCTGGAAATTTGCCATTATTTTCGGAAAAGTAGAATATGATATACGTAAATGCTAAATTATCATATAACAAGCATAAAAGCTAAAAGCATGTGTAGTTACTTCTTAAACTTTTGCTTAAATTACCTTTCAGACTGTCAATCCATAATCACTACACATTTATTTTCCACCTTCAGTACGCTCACTTTAAAAATCAATATCTCCCACACTGATGAAAATTACGTCACAAGACAGCAAAAACCAGACATAATATTGCATCATAGACTTCTTACACTTCTGTTGAAAAATAATGTTCTAGGTCATAGTTCTAATTGATCAACCAATGAAAAGCGGATAATCAGTTGATCACACGACCACACACGGTTTTGCCATATTACACATGTTTGTCGGTGTTTCTTTTTGTAGTCAGCTGTCTCCACATATCATTGTTCTGTGCATATTTCGGTGTCATAAAACTTGCTGAGACAGGGTGATGTGTAATTTACCGCTTATCTGATTGTTAATTGAAGTTTAATGTGAAATTGGAGTAATAGTAGCAAACTGGGACCTTGATTATTGTTTTAGGTACGTGACATAGACTAAATAAACAATTTAAGTAGTGTCATGCAGTTGTCTATAATTTGAAAGAATTATTAAATCATTATCAGATATTTTACATTATCAGTTAAACGATTGAAGAATTACATATAAAACTCATACTTAGTTTTATTTTGATCTCATGAAATGTTTCTGTTTATTATTAATTTTCCATTATGAAATATCACTAACAATCGTATTTTCATCTTTTTTCCTTATTATACAGACAAAATAATTGCACCATAATTATTTGTTCAAACATCATAATATACAATGCGTTCATGCACATTTAAACAATCAATAATTATTACGTCGGTATGACATAAAAAAAATATATAATTTCGAAATTAACTGAAGTTTGTCACACCACCAATCACATCTTTTTTGTATAAATTCAAAAGGAATAGCAATGTTAAATTGTTTGTACCGAACGGCTAGTAACCATTAATTTGGATAAGTGTAAAAAATATTGTCATTTATAATACAATATACTATACAATATCTTTTAAGGCCGTATCTTTTATAATAGTGCTCATAGAACGGGTATACTGGCTTTTACACGTTGTGAAATATAAGACATCACGATATGTGCCTATTCTTTCAAAATGGTGGCGCACTTGGAGATTCGCTCAATCACTAAATGACAATATTAAATCACCAATATTTTTGTTAAATGGTGGATTTTTAAAAAAAAAATGCAGGAATCATCATAACTTTAATATTTCTACACGACTAAGTGCTTGAAAAGTCAACATTGCGTTGCCCTTTAAGTTCTATGTTCTCAACCAATCTGTCTATTAGTAAACAACAGTCAGAAAAAAACATATCTAACAAATTCAGCAAAAAACAAAATGTCAGTTTACATGTTCTATCAAATAGAAATATGAAGGCCATGCTGAAATATAGCGGAACCTCTCCAAAGCAACACCCTTTTAAAGTTGCAATTGTGTTGTTGTTGAGAGGTTATTGCTTTAGAGAGGTTAAATTAAAGTTTAAATGTAGAAAATCATGCTGTTGTTGAAGGGAGGTTATTGCTCAAGAGAGGGCTGCTCTGGAGAGGTTGTACTGTAGTATTGAAATAATGAAAACAATGTACCTTAGAGAGGTGTGAACATGAAAGGTTACCTAAAACTTCAAGCAATCTTTAGGCCTTTAAATTTGCAAATATAAAGTGATAAATTTGTCATGTATATTCAAGTATAGTTTTATAATTCTGTTCAACCACTACATGTATATGATTACACCAAAATAAATTGTTTAATTCAAAATACATTCTCTCAAGAGCGAGTTTATGCTGGCAATTTCACACTTATCAGTATATATGTTGAAATAAGTTTTGTAACCAGGGAACACATGCATATTTGTATTTTTGGATATTAAGCTTAAAGATACAGGAGGAAAAAGGAAATTAGGAGTAAAACAGCATTTTTTATGAAATTAACTAGTTTCTTGTGTGTATATTTTTTCTCTGTTTGCTTTTAGATAAATGACCATACAAGTTACAGAGTGACAAGCAAATTTATTTAAAAAAAATTACCATTACATGAACAATTTGCCTGTTTATATACGGAAAGTCACTTAGTGATAAATTTTTAATATAGGCATAATTTAGTACAGGGTGTCCCAAAAGAAAGGTAACACTTTCATACAATTCATGTCTCATGTCCCTTTGAATTGCAGATTATCATGTATTTATCTGCAATTTAAAGGGGCATTAAATACATGTATGAAAGTGTCATATACCTTTCTTTTGTGACACCCTGTATGTAAAAAAGATTTGAAACAAAACATATGTACTTAGAATTTGAAATGATGGGACAATGTCTTATAAAAAAACTTGCTTTAAATGAATGGACAGTGCATGATATCTGGTGTACATGGGTAGGGTAGAACATGCAAGAAGTGATCCTTATACCTTCTCTTTTTACAGTAGAACCTTTCTAATATGATCTTGTTCAGACTGACAAAAGTTTAACAAAGAGCACACAAATAAACAAAATGGGAAAAAACTTTAGGTAGCACCTGATTTATAATAATATTAAAGAAAACAGAATCACAATTATTGTCTTATTTAAAATAGCATTTTTAACACCAAATGTAAAGTATTATTTTGTTCTACTTACCTGTAATGTACCTGTCATCCTTGAATTGTAATGCTTGTGACATATGGTTTCAATTTTTTACTCAAATTTATTTACCTTTAATAATTTTACAATTTCGAATTTTATTTTCAGTAATATATTTTGGTTTAAACACTGTAACTTTATGAAATTATGCAAATTTTTTCAACTTGACTTTATAAAATTATGCTGATGTTTTCAACTGTTAATACTATTTTATGTGTTGCACTCTTAACTGAAATTTGCTATTTCTCATTACAAATGGTTGAAACATGAAATAAAATAATAATAATTATAACAATGGTCAACATATATCTGTCTATAATAATACACGTCAACAAAGCACTAGGCTTAAATGATGTATTCAAATATTTGGATACTGGCCATGTCCATAGCCCAAATTTTGGAGTGCATATTTTTAAGCTACCATGTGCAGTAAATGATCTTAATGATCATTAATTTTGTGTATTGGTAGAAGACCATTGTTTAAGATAAAACTTGAATTGGCATGCATATACATATATATATAGCCACACGTTTGTTGTCTGACTTTTCTCATGAAGTTGGAAATGTCATGTTTTTGACAGTACTATTCTCCGACAATTTTGTCTGTTGTAACTTGTGTTTCAATCTTTTAACAAATTTTTGACATTAAATATTAAGCTCATAATGTGCTAGTAATATTGAGTAAAATGATCCTTAATTTTTTTACATTGCTTTGAACCACTTTGGCGTTTTACTTTTTTTTAATTTTGTTTTTGAGAATGTAAATTTTGAGGTATGAATTGAGTAACAGGTGAGCTTTGAAGCATAGACCTTAAATGTGAACATTTTGTGATAAAAAAACTGTCACTAAATCAGATTTTTTTATAAGCTACTTGATTAACTGGATTTAGTTAAATTTATTGATTGCCTTGATTTCTGCAACATTCAGTGTTACATACATTATTGATAGTTTTTTTTTAGTTACTACAAGTCTTTTGTAGAATTCTGGCTTTTAATTTGAAATTCAAATAGACCAATTTTCAAAGCCTTAGATTAATAAGGATCTCACTTCTTCGTAGTACTTGTCCATGATGCTTGTTATTATAATTCAAACAGACTAATCCTGTTGTAACAAAGTCATTGTTTTTGTGTGTATTGTAAAACAATTTATAAGTGATTACCCTCCATCTTGAATCTGAGTAAGGTGTTTAAGTATCATAAGGTTTTGTGTAACAAAGAAAAATATTGGCAGGAATAATAGATACATGCACTCAATATGACAAATACATTGTATCCGAATTCAGTAATGTTAAACTTAATATACATGTCAAATTTAATACTTAATATTCGCAAAACCCTTATACTTCTGTCCCTGTAATGTTTAGCATCAATGCAAGTTTAATATGAGTAGCTTTTATTTACATCACAACACTTCAGTTAACTTCACAGCACACAATTCCTCGAAATTAAATACACAACCAAAGGTAGTAAAGCAACATAATTTTGATCGGCAGTTTCTTACCTAGTTTTAATTTTTAGCTCGACTTTCGAAGAAAAATGAGAGCTATCACTGAAAAATGCATTTTTATCAAAGTTTAATTACATTTATTGACATAGAATTCAAACTTACTTTCAAAATTTAAATCAAGTTTACATCAAAATTAAGTCAAATTATTCCTTTATACATCGAGTTTAATCCAACCATACATATTATTGAATTAAACTGCGCCCTTTGGGTGCCACCTTAACCCCCTCCCCATACAGCGCGTAGACCATCCTTTACAGATGCGCATGTCTCCAATCACACCCCCCAGGGGGTGTCCTGTCCTGTAACTTGACTCCAGGCGAAGCTAACTGAATATACAATTGTCATCATATTGTTGTAATTGCTTATTTATATAGGGGGTACACCCACACCTGGTGCCCCGGTTAAGTATTTTATAAACTCAATTCTTAATCCAACGGAAAGTGTGTATATTATACTCAAATAATGTCATATATGACTGAAAGATAAGTATTTGTGTCTGTGTAAGTATAGCAAACCAAAAACAAATAAAAAAGAACAGAAGAATAAGTAAACTTTGATGTGATTTATTTTATACAGTGCTCATCCTTATACCTATAATATTTCATAAATTCACAAGACCGCTTTTCCACAAGAAAGCGCGGAATTGACAAAGGCACATACATGACAAAACAAAAATCATAGTAAGCATTACATACATAAAATTTATTTAAATTTGAAATATAAAGCATATCAACAATAGTATAACAACCACCTCGTTTCAAGTGACACTTGTCACTGTCATCATTATGGTAGTAAATATTAACCAATTTATAAGAGTTAACACTCCTACAGTAAGGCGTTTCACCTACACCGTTTTCTAAATGGGCAAAGCAGTAGTCATGAAATTCTATCTGCAACAAAGAAAAAAAAAAAAAATGAACAATAAACAGTGCATTAACAAAACGTATTTACACAAAGACGAGATCACCATCATCATCTTCTTGAGTTAAATCAACAGGATCTTGACTGTTACAACAGCCACCCGGTCCCATATGTGAGCGTTGACCGGGGGCATCTATTTCACAGCCTTGACAATCATTGCTTATGCGTGGCTTTTTTGAAGGAGGCAGCTTAAACTGTATACCCTTATGAAGTCTACGTTTTAGTTGTACCATAGCTTCCCTTTTCTTAACAATTTCTGAATTTCCGGCGGAAGTTGCCTGAAACTGATCCATAAGTCTAGCTGCCCCCTTCTTGATTTTTATTACAATAGATTTTAAAATCTGTTTGGTTCTAGATATCAAGTCCATTCCTTCAACTAACAAATCTGGCCAACTATCTATTCTGCCAAGTAATGCAATCATATCCATATATACCTTACTATAAACAGCTTCCGGTAAGTGTGCCTTTTCCGGTACAAATAATTTGTTTTTGGCATCCAACTTAAATTTTAAATCTGGTTTAGCACCAGGAATACAACAGATACGCCAAATAAGCTTTTTCACAATGGGTAACATGTCGCCATCTACGTTATCATAGTCATTTTTTAGATTGGCTGGGATTGCGGATGGCATGCTAGTATTCCAATCAAGTAAAATTTCAGAACGTAGGGAAGGGGAGTCTTCAAACTCTAATAGAGCGGAATAATCAGTGGGTGAGGGAGTATCGGCAATATTGTTTACAACAATCTCAAGTGAATCATCCAATAATTGGGACTCATCTGAATCAATAGCATAAGGCCATGAATGGTCAAAACCAATATACTTTTGTATAAACTGGAAACATTCAACAAAAAACCTGGAATCAGGGGGACCACGGTCTTTTAACATGGGTGCCTCTACTACGGTGTGGAAAAACATCCTGTTCATTATAGCCTCTTTTTCATTTTGGAACATCTCCCACGGTATAGTGTTTGATGTGAGGATAACGGGAGTACGTTCAAGGACTTGGGCAGATTTGTTTTTTATGTTGATATTACATGGCATCCCCTCAGTAACCTTCTTGAAAATCTCCATTTGGTCTGGTTTACTTAAAGTGCATTCTGGGATATAGATCAATTCTTTATTGTGGCATTCCTGCCACATAAAGTCTGCACTGCTGATAGTTTCCCCAACTAGATCCTTGAGCACAGCAAGGCTATTCATCCAATAGGATTTGCCGGCATTGCTTTGACCTATTAATGTAAATGTATTAATTTTGGGAAGACTACAAGAAAGGACGGTATATAACTCCCTCAACATGGCACCTGGATTAATAGATTGGTGCTTACACCATTCTAAGAAAAGACGCGCTGTTTCAGGAACAGACATTGCAGTATGATCTAAAGGGGTGTCTGACAAGAAGGAATCTAAGTAAGTGGAACCCTTCTCCATTTTCTCAGCTGCAAGTTCAGCAATGACCTGATTCCATATTATTGCAAAATTGGGAGCTGTCCTAAGAGTTCGATAGTTTGACAAGTCATCAGTATCTTTCCCAATTATGATTGCCCTTAATAGTTCTTGTTGGTTTTGCTTGGCATATTTGTCAATTAAACCTCTAAGGACAGACATTTTCTTAACTGTTTGGGTAGGTGGCAATTTGTTTGAAGACGGGTCTTTATCACCAACTATATCAGTAAAAGACTTCTGAGGATTAATAGTGTTACAAATAGTAGGATCTGGGTTATCTGATTTAGCCATGTTTAATATGAAATCTGAAATGGTCAATTCAGTTTGGCCTGGACTATTAGATGTGGTAGCACTTACTGCTGAGGTGTCTTTCCAGCCGATTAGGTCCGCCATGAAATTCGCTTGCCCAGTATCATCACACCCATTTTCATATACAGCTTCATCAACAGTGAATTGACTGGACATGTCTGGTACCAACTTTGAATCAAGATCCTTAAATTTAATCAGCTTTGAACAGAGTAAAGCGTTATTACATCCCATCAAGACCCGGGGCTTGGATTGTAAGTGGTTTAGAATGGCTGGGAGATTTTTCACCCTCATTGTCTTAACTGTAACCCCACCATTAATTAAACGGGTCCTACAAGTTCTCCAAGCAGAGTTATGCCATAACTCGTTAGGAGTGGACACGACAGCGTGCATATGGAAGCCATTTACTTTGCAAGCATCATCATTAGTCCCATTGTGCCAGAAAACTGCAGACGGGTGTTCGTTTAAGAACGTCTTAATAGCATTACAGGGAGCTTTTTCACTAATATCTAAATTCTTATAGACGTCATTAGGCGTTGAGTAGGATAACGTAGGATGACATGCTATACCCTTTCCCCCTATATAATTAGCTTGAGTAGCGTACACCCCACAAGGTTGTTGAGATTTATAAGATCTCTTAATTGTACCATCTGGTTTGAAATCATAAATACGGTTCTGCAATGTTCTAGTATTAATAACTTTTTCTGCTTGAGTAATCACAATTGAATACGTGTCAGATTCACTAAACGTAGAATGCAGGATCTCAGTAGGGGTAGACTCAAAATATTGTTCACCTTAAACTTGACTATTTCGAGTGAAAGTAAGTACAATAATACCATATTCAACCCAACGTATTAATGTTGATTTTTTAATCACATTTTTTTACATATAATTTAAACTTAATTTCAAAGTTAAATACTATTTTATCAAAATTAAGTTCTTTTTTTTAACCAAATTTAAGTCGTGTTTAATCAAACAGTAATACATAATCAAACCATAAAAAGAAAAGAATTTAAAAACAAATAAAAACTCCAGTGTTTGACTAATTTTATTTTGTATATGATTTACAATGTTCAAGAACATTTTCCTTAGGTGAGTATTTTAAAAATTACGACATTATAAGATAATTAAACGAATTAAATAAAACCAAATGAATGTCAATAATACAGTTGTATTTCAAAATAACTGTGTACTCTTTTTGCAGAAATGAAAATTTCTACAACATGTAAAGCAGTCCTTGAAACTTATAATATTAGTCTTTTAGTTGCTAATTGTCTACAAGGCAACATTAATGATATCTTCAAGCACAGGTCTGTCTTTAGATCCATCCTTTTGGCTTTTTATTATGCCTCCGTATCGATACATCGGGGACATATTGTTTTTTGTCTCTCTGTTTGTCTGTCTGTTTGTACCAAACTTTAACCTTGCCTATAGAATCAAAACGCTTGCACCTACATTCATCAAACTTCATATGTAGGTTCCTCATGACAACCTCTACATGACCTGTGCATTTTCAGGTCAGTAGGTCAAGGTCACGGGGTCATTGTGTTTAAAAAAATCCTACATTTCTTTTAGGATACTACTCCTACATTTTTCATGGGATTTTGATGAAATTTTCACAGAATTGTTGTAACCAAGAACCCCCACACATGTATTTCGTGATTCGATCATTATTGAAGGAATTATGGCCCTTTGTTTATTTTGTGCGTTTGTAATAATGAAATACTCTTGTTTCCTTCTTTTCTCAAGGTATTTTGATGAAACTTTCATGGAACTATTGTTATCAAGACCCAATGCATGTTGTGAAGGTTTTATGATTCAATAATTTTTTATGGAATTATGGCCCTTTGTTTATTTTGTGCATAATTATGTAATACAATGTATATACAGAAATACTCTTTTGTTTGCAACTACTTCTATATTTCTCAAGGGATTTTGACCAAACTTTTACAGAACTATTGTCACTAATTTCCCTAACACATATTGTGCGTGTTTTGTGATTCTATCATTTTTGGAAGATTTATGGCACTTACTTTATATTGTGTCCTAAATTTCTTCTATGACACTCCTACATTTCTCATTGGAATATGATGAAACTTTCACAGATTCATTGTCACCAAGAAACTCAGCAGATATATTGTGGGTTTTGTGATTGGATTGCTTTGGGCGGATTTATGGCAGTTTGTTTATTTTGTGCATACTGTATGTAGTAGAGAAATCCTCTTCTGTGCAAAACTCTTAAATTTCTAAAGGGATTTTTACCAAACTTTGATAGAACTATTGTCACCAAGTTCCCCAGCATAATTATGTTGTCAGGGCTTTTTTAAGCAGATTTTTGGTCCTTTATTTGTCTGTATCAAACTTAAACCTTGTCTATTAAATCAAAAGGCTACTGCCTACAATCATCAAACTTAATATCTTGGTTCATCATGACAATCCCTACAGGACCTGTGCATTTTCAAGTTAAAGGGCACCCGGAGGGGGCATTGTGTTTTTGAAACACATCTTGTTTTATTTTGTGTCAGTACTTTTTCGGTCAATTTATGCCACACTATTGGTGAACACTCCTCATTGGCAGCCACTTTAATGATAAATAAGCTTTGTCATTAACTCTCAACTTCTTCCTCAGACGACATCATTCCTATGGTCAACATGTTCATGACTGTTTGCCTTTTCTAAAAAATATAGTACTTGACTTTTAACCTCTGCTTATTTTGATTTAGCTTTTAAAAGGAAACGGTGAATAATTTCAACCATTTTTATAATGTTTGTTTTTGTTCATACAATATCTTTATTTCGTATCAGGGATGCTGTATTACATGTAATCCCAGTTCGTGTTTAGCTGCTTTAATAGTACACCTTAGAATAATAACAGCTATAACGCGCTGTCTGTCAGAACTATAATTCTAAATTAAATGGTGACCTAGAACGGCATTGAATGCCATTGATGTAAACTGACAAAATCTAACTATCTATATGTGTTTCTTAGATACATTTAAATATCTATATTTTTATTACAATTAATAACATTCTTAAAATGAAGATGATGAGTAACCTCTGACCGGAACAGTGGAATTCCAGCAGAACAACACACACTCGCGGCATAGCATATTTTGGTTAAACAACTTTACACAAAACTTTTTAAGAAGATATTTAAAGTTCAGATGTTATGAAATTGAGCTGATATGATTTAATTTACACGTCGTTTTTGAAAAAATGAACTAATTGTAATTAATTACTGTCAGAACTGTGGACGATGCTGCACTGTCGATGCTGATGCTATTGACTTAGATCCACATAGGATTAAAAATCACGTCCACTATACGTATAGAGTCGTATGTCCGATTTTGAAATTCACAATCCGACATTTTACTGCTAGATGTAATAAAATTTAAAATGTCAAAGACATGTTTCTGCATCACCTACACATACACGCTTAACTGGTATGGAACTATCAGGAAGGCCTTGTAAAAGCGCATGTGCGGTTTCTATGGCCACACGCACGGTTATTTGAAATGCTAAACTATAACATCGCTCCCGTGAATATGAATTCAATTTATCTATTATACTATTATGTTGATTTAAACGTAAAAAATTCAGAGACAGTTTATGAAAATGTTACTGATTTTTGTTATTCGAGATACATTTAATATTGTATAATCATAGATTAAATTCAACGTTTTTGTGGCAACGTGAAATTTAAGTCAATCCAATACAATATTAAATGTAAATGTGCTTAAGTGTAACTTTTTGTATAAATAAAAATAATTCATAGTTAAATTTACTTAAAATTAACTATTCATTAATAAAATTAATAACTCGCGCAATTGTACTTTGTATATTTTCTATATTTAATTTTATCATTTTTGTTCAAGATTAAATTCAACTTTTTTTAGCAACGTGGAATTTAAGTAAATCTAATACAAAATTAACTGTACTTAAATGTAACTTTTCATGCAGTGTATACTACTCACCCCAGCGTCGGTGTCTGAGTTAGTTAAAGTTTTTGATGAAGTACAATAACTTGAACATTATAAAAGGTATTCAACTCATACTTTGAATTCTTCCTTATGGGGACAAGGTGCATCAGTAGGACAAGTGGCATAACTCTGTTGACAGTATTTGTTTAGTTATGCCCCTTTTAGCTGAGAAACTTTGGTTAAAGTTTTTTACTATGTCCATTATCTCGCACAATTTCAAAGATATTCATGTGAAATTGGGAGTACTTGCTTATAAGACAAAGGGCATAACTGTGTAAGCAGTATTTTTAGAGTAATGCCCCTTTTTAACTTACTGGTAGATTTTTTGTTAAAATAGGTAAAATAGTACAAATTATCTTGAAGACTTTCAAAGATATTCAACTCAAACTTTGAATACTTCCTTATGGGGACAAGGTGCATCAGTAGGACAAGTGGCATAACTCTGTTGACAGTATTTGTTTAGTTATGCCCCTTTTAGCTGAGAAACTTTGGTTAAAGTTTTTTACTATGTCCATTATCTCGCACAATTTCAAAGATATTCATGTGAAATTGGGAGTACTTGCTTATAAGACAAAGGGCATAACTGTGTAAGCAGTATTTTTAGAGTAATGCCCCTTTTTAACTTACTGGTAGATTTTTTGTTAAAATAGGTAAAATAGTACAAATTATCTTGAAGACTTTCAAAGATATTCAACTCAAACTTTGAATACTTCCTTATGGGGACAAGGTGCATCAGTAGGACAAGTGGCATAACTCTGTTGACAGTATTTGTTTAGTTATGCCCCTTTTAGCTGAGAAACTTTGGTTAAAGTTTTTTACTATGTCCATTATCTCGCACAATTTCAAAGATATTCATGTGAAATTGGGAGTACTTGCTTATAAGACAAAGGGCATAACTGTGTAAGCAGTATTTTTAGAGTAATGCCCCTTTTTAACTTACTGGTAGATTTTTTGTTAAAATAGGTAAAATAGTACAAATTATCTTGAAGACTTTCAAAGATATTCAACTCAAACTTTGAATACTTCCTTATGGGGACAAGGTGCATCAGTAGGACAAGTGGCATAACTCTGTTGACAGAATTTGTTTAGTTATGCCCCTTTTAGCTGAGAAACTTTGGTTAAAGTTTTTTACTATGTCCATTATCTCGCACAATTTCAAAGATATTTGTGAAATTGGGAATACTTGCTTATAAGACAAAGGGCATAACTGTGTAAGCAGTATTTTTAGAGTAATGCCCCTTTTTAACTTACTGGTAGATTTTTTGTTAAAATAGGTAAAATAGTACAAATTATCTTGAAGACTTTCAAAGATATTCAACTCAAACTTTGAATACTTCCTTATGGGGACAAGGTGCATCAGTAGGACAAGTGGCATAACTCTGTTGACAGTATTTGTTTAGTTATGCCCCTTTTAGCTGAGAAACTTTGGTTAAAGTTTTTTACTATGTCCATTATCTCGCACAATTTCAAAGATATTCATGTGAAATTGGGAATACTTGCTTATAAGACAAAGGGCATAACTGTGTAAGCAGTATTTTTAGAGTAATGCCCCTTTTTAACTTACTGGTAGATTTTTTGTTAAAATAGGTAAAATAGTACAAATTATCTTGAAGACTTTCAAAGATATTCAACTCAAACTTTGAACTTCCTTATGGGGACAAGGCGCATCTGTAGGACAAGCAGCATAACTCTGTTAACAGTATTGTCAGAGTTTTGCCCCTTTTTAACTTAGATTTTTCTCTTCTATCAAGCACTTTATTTTACTGAAGACTTATAAATGTCTAGCGTGCGTCCCTTGACACCATTCCATTGAACACACTAGACAATTGTTTGACATTTGACACACACATAATATTATATTCTTGACTGGTCGTTAGAGGCTTATGACAGAAAATGACTGACAGTTCAGAGGTAGTAAATGGTCATTGGAAACAAATTTCTGAGATGATGGGTGGTGAATCTTTCTTTTAGTATGTTGAAAATGCACTGAGGGATTCAAAGTGGCTGTTGCTAAGATGTGACTGTTGTTGAGAGATGAACGTTCATGGAGGTTCCACTGTAATGTTGTCTATGTCACGCAAACATTAATCCACTTAACTGATGAATTCATCGACCTTTTTTAGCTCACTTGATTTCATCGTCCATCCGTCGTCAGTCCACAATTAGTTTGTTTACACTCTAGCATCCACAGCCCTTAACGAATCGTGATCAAACTTGCTCACAATGTATATGGCCACAATGTCTCGGCTAAGTTTGATTATGGGCAAAATCGGACAATAACTTCTAGAGTTATGGGCCCTTGAGTAGCAACCACTGATGATTTTTGAAGTTTGATTTATTATTCTAGAATTATTGCAACTGTATTCTCCATTGAAAATGCAGAACATAGCTTTTTAAATTTTTAAAATATCTTAAAAAACAAAAAAGTTATGAACGTTTGAAAAGCGACTTTTTCTGGAATTTTTCACCTATATTAATAAGAAGGAATCGATTAAATGCATTCGCGGACCCTAAGAATTCTAAAATTGACTGGTTATTTGCATGTTTTCTTCATTTCTCAATATATTTCTTTCAAACTTGGTACTCTGGGGGTATTTTTCATGCAGAATTCATTTATGATATCTATTTCAACACCAGATTTGTAGTATTCCTGATATTCTGTGTAATGAAGACCAAACTAGGGTTTTGGTATACTCTGATATGAAGTTATAATATGTGCCGATCATTTTTTAACCGTTCATACTCATGTTAAGTAATAGCTTAATCTGAACTTTAGCAGACATAATGGTACACTATATATACTGGATTACTTAAGTGAGTTTTAAATAAGAAACAACAGTCTAAAGGTACATATATCTTTTAATAATGACATTTCATTATCGGTAATCATAATATACCCGGGCTAGCTCTTGTTCTACTGGGTGTGGGTATAAAAGTTACAATAATACTACAGTGGTAGACTACTAGGTACTACACCAACACAATGTCAACTTCTGATGTTTAATGCAGATTGTATAAAGATACTATACAGATCAAACACAAAATTCAACAATCCCACAGGATGGTGTTGGGATTGGTTATGGTTGATTATGAATGGAATGGATATGTGTGGTCTAAGGGACCAAACACTCAAACACAATCTCTCATGACCATCAAACAAGTGCACTACTATATACCAACATCAACTCAATATCAGGCCTCAATTCAACAAAATAATAATTTCTTCAAACATAGAACTTTCTTCTACAATAACAGCTGATCGACTGAAAATCACGTGACGTTGAAGAGTACCAATCACAAAAAAGAGCCAAAGTAAATTAAAATACAAAAAGAGACACAGTCACACAAAGCACCAAAAAAAAGAAGATAAAAGCAACCCGGTTACAATAACATAATAGATTTTTAAAAAAAAAGCATATATTAATATCATTTCAACATTTTAAAAACTGTCAACAACTTTGTCATTCTTACAGAGTTACAAAATGTTCATTGAAAGACAATAATTATGCATTGGCAATGTATCAGTTCTTATTTCATTAGAGTCTAAAAATACACTGAATAAAATTTACAGTACACATTTGCGATATCAGCATGTTCATTTATGTACCATTGACGACCTGAACTGATGCAGGCTGGTATGATATGCTTGCAGAGTACAAACTGTTTATTTACAATCTGCCTGTCTTCCCTAGCTGGCCATTGGTAGAACCCACTATTCTTACAAGGCGCCATGAACTTTACAACAGCCGTTTTATCACAGAGAACTTTCTCAACGATACCAGGATACCAGTGATCCTGGAATGCCACTTCCACATACTCATTTACACACAAATTTTCTACACTCTCAAATACATTTTCTTCTTTAGACTTTTTAGCACGTTTGTTTACACCATTGTGATTAGATTTTTTTTCCCTTTATTGGACTTTTCCTCAAGCATTTTCTCGTGAATGTCATTCATAACATTTTTTTTCATCCTGGCGATGCTGAACACGTAATATTTTACCACCTTTACATGCCATTGCTAGTAACTCTGTTTTTTTAGTTGGAGTCCAATTGTTCGATCCATTCAATTAGTCTCGTGCAGTTTCTTTTTAAGAGTTGAACAAATGAATGGTGGTGATAAGATGCGTGTGGTCATCTTCTCTTGCTGGACTCTAAGTCACCAAAATGGTGTTCACACGACAAATTTGTAACGGGTGCGATGTTTGTTGATGTTTTTTGGCTTGTTATAAAATTTTCCATCCGGTAATAAATCTACCAGCTGTTTGCGTATACATTTTAGCATTGCTCCAGCAACAACTGGTATGATCTGGAATAGCAAATCTCTTGTTTCTTCATTTAATACGAACAGTTGTTCAGCCAGCTGATCATGAAATGGAACATGTCTGATTTCTTATGGGTCTGATGAAGACCAGTTTTCATTTCTCAACAGTAGGTGCTCTGGGGACATTTCACATCTCATTAGGAAGTTTTCAATGTCTGCAATATGCGTGTACAGTTCAAAGTAGAGAACATTTCCACTAGTAATCAAATTCCAATAAGGGCCGGTCAGTTTAATGTAGAAAAGCCCTAAACCTCTTTAGAATCTAAATCAGATTTGACTGCTTTCAGTTTCGTGTTGGGCTTGGACACAGTATCTAAAACTGTAATAAAGTCTGTCCGATGTAGGGATATTTCTGCGGAAGTTTGGAAGAGGGTTTTAAAACGGTTATCACGGTAGTAGCCAATATGTGACTTAATACCATGTTCAGAACAATATGCTGCCCAGGGATCGCGAACACCTAGATGGTCACCTGCCAGACCAAAGACATCTGAAGTAGTTCGAGCAACATGGTTCACAATACTCTCATTCTTGCTCCATGAACTAAAATATGACATTGAATCTCTACCTATTGGGCCATTTTCAGTTTGTAGGGGCTGTTCAAACTCTTTAATTTCAGGGGTTATGTAGTCCTAGCAAAACATGAGCCATACAGTGCAGATGGTGAACATCATTTTCATTACATTCATTTAGCATGGTTTCTCGCCAATCATCTAGCATCTGATCTGCCCGTTTCTCATTGCAAGCCCTATCACTCATAGTGAAAGCAAGTTTCTGTTACGTTTCAGGTATGTAATTGGGATCTTCTCTAGTAGAAGATAAGTCTTTCAGTTGTTGTTTGGTCACTTTCTGGATAGTGTATGCTGTTTCGCGAGCTACACAGGTAAAGCTTAAGCTGATGTTGTCACCAGAGTCGAGGGTAATAGCAGTGTCCACAATTTTTTGTTTGCGATGTGAAGTGCCCCAATATTCGGCATTTTCCCTTGGATAAGAAAATTTGCTACGTTTTAGCTGAGCAATCAAGGGCAATCTTGGCCCTCTTGTTTCAAAAGAATCAGACATAATCACAATTGAAAATTGCAGTGAAATTTTACTCAGCCTGACTGTGGAATGAACAAAATTAATGTGTTATAATTCATATTTTATTTACGAAAAAATACATTGTATGATAAACATGTATATGTTTAACATAAAAACAAATGTATGAGTAGTTTGTACCATTATTAGTTCGTCACAGTCACAGCACATGTCATGTTACAAAGCACATTAATCCATTGATAAAATGAAATCATGAAATGAAATATGAATGGGATATAGAATAAGCACACTGCCTAAATAAATTACAAATAGAAATAAAATAAAAATTCAACGCGAAGTTCCATTTTTTGCTACAGACACAAATACTTACGAGCGTCACACAAATCGTTGTCGTCCTAAGATAGCTTATCATGTTTGTATTCATTTTCCGAAAATGGAATGATTTTGAAATTGAGTGCCGATATAATTCATATTGGTCATGTGTATTGTTTGTCAATTTAACAAACTTCGAATAAAAAGAACATTTTTAATGTTAGTTGCTATTAAAGTGAAATTATGATTCAATTTATAAATCAAGCGAAAAATATTAAAACAGAACAGAACAGAATTTTATTAAGTAACATATACACAAAGTATCGTGTTACAAACATATGAAATAACAATGACAAACACGTGAGAAATAAATACCAACGATTTCATTAAGAGAATAAAAAGAAAACAAGAAGAAAAGAAAGGGATATAACATACATACATAAGAGAAACATTATTCATTGAGGATGAACAACATGAAAAAATCTGAAAAATATAATGCCGATGAATTAGTGATGTAAGCATTTACGTTGCAGCAGATAGAAAAGTATTTACGCATATATTTACGCTCAAGAGAATTATGATACAGATTAACAAAAAGGCTCTTATCATGTCGTAAATTAACCAACTACATTGTACTTTAAGGCAGTAATTAAATATTTAATCATATTTATATTTATATACTGTGAAAAAAACGCAGTAAGACTTGGTTTTACAGGCAAAGGAAATTTGTACCAATGCTACAATGAAAATAAATAGAACAATAGATCAATTGCTCCTTGCAATAGAAGTTTGGCGTAAGGAAAATGCAAAATATACAAACTTATAGCTAGGTTGATTAATTCAGTTTTATTAACTGATTGCATTAATTGTATAAACTTAAAAACACTAGGACAAACCAAAAAATAAGATTTTATGTTTTGTTTACGAATGTTCCTGTACAATGGACACACAATAACGAAATGGTAATCATCTTCAATGTCAGTAGAATTACAAATATTACATGTACGAAGGTTACGATCAATCCGTTGGTTACCATAACGACCAGTTTCGATTCTAAGCTGGTGTGAGGCAAGTCTTAATTAAGGCAATTCTGTATTTCTTAGGAACAAAGTCCAAGTATTCTTCATAACAAAAAATATCTTTGAAATGATAACAGGATTGTAGACTCAGACTTGTAGAAAATTTATTGCAGCATGACTGAATAAAAACCTCTATATTCCGTCGTTTAAAAATATGAATAAAATTATTAAGATCTACACTGGAAGGGTCTATCCAAACATACCCATTAGTAGCAATTTTATTTTACTAGCCCAATTGGTATTGCCATTTTCACATCCAGTTACAATCGATTCATATAGACGTTTTACTAGAATATTTTTAGTTGTAACAATTCTTTACCAGAATTTAATGATTTTAACAAACCTGCTTATATATAATGGATATCTACCAAGTTCGCCATAAATACTCATGCTAAAAGAAGAAGTTTTCACATTTAATGATAATTTGCACACACTCAATTTCTATGTTTTTGGAGAATCCCCAAATTTCACGTGCATAATTTAAGGTAGACCCCACAAAAGCATCAAACAACTGAAACATGGTACTTAATTTAAAATTGAATTTATGTGTATTAGCTAACAGACAATGCATTGCTTTGACCCCCGTACCAACAAGCATTTCTAAATTTGAAGAAAAACTGCCATTCGAATTGAAAACCATGCCGAGATAATTAAATTTTTCAACAACTTCCAATGGTGCCCCATTAAAATACCATTTCTCGTTCTTCTTCAACGGCCCCCTTTTCCTAAAAACAACTATTTTTCTTTAAGAAGAATTTACTGTTAATCCCCAATTATCATGATATAATTTCAATAAATCAAGACTACGCTGAAGCTCCTCGGGGTCCTTACCAAAAATAACCATATTGTCAGCAAATAACATCAATATAAACGTTAGTTCATTAATATCAATTCCATTGACATTTTCTTTGTTAAAAAATACCAAAATAAGACTGGCGATAGAACTTCTCCTTGCTTTAGCCCGACTGAGCACTCAAAATAATCTGAAAATGATTTGCAACCCTTTGAATCTTTGCACACTGAAGTGTTGGTTCCTCAGCGAAGAAGAAGATATCGCAGTTGCCGTCAAGGTGCTCTTGTATATAACTGGGGCTCAAACAAAGCTGGTACACACAAAGAGTAAGTTCATGTAGCTGTTCCTCGCTCATCTTTGGGAAGTCGTCCAGTGATGTCTCTTCAGCTGTCTTCCACAATTTTCCTCTTTTAGACAGCTTCTTCTCTTCAATCATACCCTTTAATTTGTTTACTTTTCCTGACTGAGCAAGCTGCGGTGGCCTCATCTTCTTCCACTGAAGCAGGCGAAGTTAGAGGTGGCATGTACTTGTTAGTCAACGCACAAACAATACGTACAAAGTCGCCTATGTACAGAATCTGACTATTTGGCATGACATGGTCAAGATATTTGAAACGCTTAACCCTCCCATTCGCTGATTCCATGACACATCGTACCTGTAAATTAAAAGAATTAGGGAAGTTGATTGATGGTCACATTAATCAACTAAATATAAAAGTAAACATGATTTTCTTGAGTATTATAAAAGTAAACGCAGGAATACAAAACATATATGTGCCTAAAGTATAAGCTAATCTACCCGCATTTTTACAAAAGAAATATAACTATATGTATGCAATAATCATTAAAACATTTACAAACAAAGAAAACTTCGTTTTAATGACTTGTAAGTTAAGTGTTAACAATTGTCAAAGATTTATATATATGTTAAAACTTACCTTTGTCACTTGACGACTTGCATTAGCATCAGCTGTTGGCATCTGCTTTTGCCCTTTTGTGATCAATGCCGGCATCTCTGCCTCTATACCCAGATCAGCGAGAAGTGACAGAGAGTCTCTGAATCCCCTGTCGACCACAAAAACGTCTCCCTCCTTAAAAGGAATAAAAGCAGATTGTATTGGGTATACTTCTCACTGTCCATAGTTTGTAGAATATATATGCATGTCTGGTATTAAAACAATGTGTGTGGTCTTCAGACTTTGAAAATTACAGTTGTTTAATATACATAGACAAGATGATTAGCCCGGCAAATGAGTTCGCCTTATCACATAATCTTGCAAAAGAAATGATTGTATAAAACAATCGTATGTATTATGTTTTATGGTAGAAAATGTGTTTGTCATAAAGTATACATTTACCTTCAACAAGCTTTTGATGTCGTCTATGTTTGACTTCAACATATGCTCAGTTGTGGTTACTACAACCATGGGCTTTACAAGAGGACGTCCTTTGTGAATGCTGTAAGTCCGTCTTTGGAATGCAAAATTGTTGGATTTGTTGATATAAATGTATGTTCCGTCCAATACAAGAATTAGGCTACTGTCCAAGCCAAACAATGATCTGGCTGAAGGACGAGTATGATTTGAGATGATTTCATCCCTCCCTAGTGATAGCCTCAATCCCCAGATACAGTGGTATGTCAAGTCTCTCATAAATGCTTGACGTACAGTGGAAATGGCTCTTCTTACGCTCGACTTTATTATTCTAAAAATGGTTGCCAAGAGTTTGTTTGACATACCAGAATATAACTTTACTAAAAAAAATCCAATACTCGTTCTTGCCGATCTTACGGGTGTGTTCTTGATCTTATCGTCCAAATAAATGCATATATCATTGAGTTGTTCTCTAGAAAGTCTTGTTAAAGATGGAAAATCACTGTCATTTAGTTTGTCGAAGTCGAGAGAAGACTGCTGAATAGTGCATATGTTACGCATTCTTTGAAGGAGGTCATTGATTGCTGAATGGCTTAGCATGGAATTGTTGGTTACTGCCTGCATGATGGCAACCGCTGATGGTAGGATAAACCCATCTGCGTTGATAAGAATGTTGTGCTAAATAAAAGCTCTCACGCGCCCCTCTGCCGACAATCTTACAAGTTTCGGCCCAGGATGCTTGCATACAAAACACCTAGAGTAGCTCCGACCAGTTTATGAGATCTTGGCCGGTATTCAATAAACATCTTAAGATTTTCTTTAACTTAAGTCGAAATTTTTACTTAAGTGTAATTTTTTTTTCATGGTAAAAGTACCAGTCATTAAAAGTGTGAAAATGAATTATCATTTTCATAATTGGCATCTTTAAAACAAAGATAAAATCATATTATTGTGATTTCCTCCTTAATATTAGAACAAAAGAGTTAAGGAAAAAGTTGAATTTAAGGAAAAATATAACTTAAGTTGAAAAATTACTTAAGATGCTTATTGAATACCGGCCCTTGAGTGTCACCTGAAACAAGACATGATTTTGTTCAAATGTGTTTTTAGTGTTATGTTATTACAGTGCATGAATAAATTCACCATGTACAATATTCAAAGCCTTGATTTGTTTAATCATTGGTACACTTAATAAGTCACTCCAGCTTTATATTTGTTTGAAAATGCAGAATTGTAATTTTAATCATGTCAACAAAATATAATTAAAAAAATCAAAATCACTCACAGACGGTGGACTGTAAAATGGTTTACATGAAGTTGTTGCCTGTAGTGGAATGTAGTCTGAGTTTGCTGATATCTTCATTATTTCCACTGCATGTGGGGGTCGAACTTGTCTGGGCTTTTGACTTCTTGTAGAATTTATTTCTGCAAGCACTACACACACAATCATCATCAGTTGGATATATTCCAAGTTCTTTCTGTAGGAACTTCCTTACTGGTATGGTGGGTGGACGCCTATCTCTTTCCTTTGTGCGTTTCTTGCATACGATGCACGGAAAGTTTTTAACCATTCTGAAAAATGAACATATTCTTGGTTTAACACTTTTTCTACCTGCATATTGTTAAATTGCACCCAATCATAATCAAAAGTACAATTTACATTCAAATATGCCAATATGGCCTAATAATTAAGCTACTTTGTATATACAATACTAAAGGAAATAGCGTGATAATTTTAAATCTTATTTCTGACCACTTGATGGTATTTTTTGCCAGTAAGAAGCATTCAATTTTAAAATAAAAAAGTGGGAGAGCGGCGTAATGAACCTGAACCACACGCGTGACCAGCGGGCGTGTTTCCTCTGAGTCAACACTGACGTGATATTTCATAAGGCATAACTAATACTATTCATACACTGAGTTGTAAACTGTTAACTTGCAGACAACGGAATTGTGATTATAATTTCTGCATCTAATTCCATATTAACTATCATTTGTAATGTTTAGTGATTTCCATTTGTACCGCAATAGCAACTGCCGGATATGTCCTTAATGTGCTAAACATTAAACTTTCCAATATCTTTTTATGCCCCTGTATCATAGATCGGAGGCATATTGTTTTTGGTCTCTCTGTTTGTCTGTTTGTACCAAACTTTAACCTTGCATATAAAATCAAAAGGCTTGCACCTACATTAATCAAACTTCATTATAGGTTCCTCATGACAACCTCTACATGACCTGTGCATTTTCAGGTCAGTAGGTCAAAGGTCAAGGTCATAGGGTCATTGTGTTTAAAAAAATTCCTGCATTATTTTTAGGATACTACTCCTACATTTTTCATGGGATTTTGAAGAAACTTTCACAGACTTGTTGTTACCAAGAACACCAGCATTGTATTCCGTGTTTTGTGATTCGATCATTTTTGATGGAATTATGGCCCTTTGTTTATTTTGTGTGATTGTAATAAGGAAATACTCTTGTTTCCTTCTTTTCTCTAGGGATTTTGATAAAACTTTCATGGAACTATTGTTATCAAGATACCCAATGCATGTTGTAAAGGTTTTATGATTCGATGATTTTATGATTTCTCAAGGGATTTTGACCAGACTTTTATAGAACTATTGTCACCAATTTTCCCAACACATATTGTGCGGATTTTGTGATTCAATAATTTATTTGAAGATTTATGGCCCTTAGTTTATTTTGTGTCCTAAATTTCTTCTATGATACTCCTCCTACATTTCTCAAAGGAATTTGATGTAACTTTCACAGACTCATTGCCACCAAGAAACCACATATATTCTGGGTTTTGTGATTGAATTGTTTTGGGCGGATTTATGGCCATTTGTTTATTTTGTACATAATTAGTAGAGAAATACTCGTCTGTGCACAACTCCTCCTAAATTTCTCAAGGGATTTTTACCAAACTTTGATAGAACTATTGTCACTAAGTACCCCAGCAAATGTTGTCAGGGTTTTGTGATTCAATCATTTTTAGCAGATTTATGTCCCTTTGTTTGTATGTACCAAACTTTAACCTTGCTATTAAATCAAAAGGCTACTGCCTGCAATCATCGAACTTCATATCTTGGTTCATCATGACAATCTCTATAGGACCTGTGCATTTTCAAGTTAAAGGGCACCCGAAGGTGGCATTGTGTTTTTGAAACACATCTTGTTTCATTTTAAAATTTTAGCAAAGGGACTAGTACGAGGGTTGTCCATTATGTAGACTTTTCTCATAACTCTGAAATCTTTTATGATAACTGAATGAAACTTTGCATAGACAATCTACTATTCATATTCTACTTCGTGGTTTTGCAATTTTAGATGATGTTTCACTTTGAAGTACACATTATAATGTTTCCATGACAACCAGTAGTGCTATGCGGCGCACGAGTCTTTTGAATAGTATGTGTTAATAGTAAAGCTCTAAATAGAACAGTCAAAAATGGTGAATTGAGGGCAAAATTACGTCTGCCTAAAACCCGATGTTATGTCATAATTTCTTGTAAAAAACAACGGCAACGCTTTCTTTTTGAGTGAGAAATAACAAGTTTGGTGACGCCTTTACAAGACACAAACTTAAAAAAGATGACGTCAAAAGGAGACGTCAAGTTTGGTACAACGATCTAGTCCTTTGAGGCCTCAGGAAAATACACCAGCAACCCTACAGGATGATACAAGATGCCTGAACTTTTAAGGATTGTTGTCAACATTAATTAGTGCTTATTAAAATGATATAAACAATTTAAAGACTGTCATGAAAAAGTAGAGGATGAAATGCGCTACGGATGACCACCTAAACTGAAGTCGACGTTATAGCAGGGTGTTAGAGAATTGCTATCATAGGATCGGCGATTCATCATTAACCCTTTTTCATCGCAATTGGGAATATCGAAATTATATATTCACCAGATTCTAAAACAAAGATTGGATCATCTGTATGAAAAACACTGAGAACCTCACCTCTGAAGAAGGCCAGAGTGTTCAAGTCCGGCGGAAAACACCTGTTTGTGTTTTTATGGACGCCGAGGCATGCTGCTAGTACCAGACGGTCAGACAGTAAATGCAGCAACTACAGCAAAATAGCCTATTGGCAAATTAATGCTAAAGTTAAATATTAATTAATAAATATTAGCACTTTTGTTACGAAAATATATAAGAAATTAAACAGTAAGTTTCAACACATCAATACGCATTAACACATCCCTGTTGTTTCAAAAGTCTCATAGAAGATCTACATGATAGGAGAATCGAAATCACGCAAAATTTGGTGTCAGAAACAATGAAGATTGTGACTTCTTTCGATTAGAAATTCCACATAGACATCTGAAGTAAATGGATTTCCTGATAAAATGAATGTGTTTGTTCAGGCATTGACTACATAGACAAGTTTATAGGATGAAAGTTTGAACTGACGTCAAAGTGACATTAGGAGATGTTATGCCGTGCGCCGGGTGGGTGTAAGGGATGTAATTAAACACAATGCAACTTTATTCTTGTTCTTTGTATTTCAATCAAATTTGCACCACACCTCAGGGAAGATTTCAATTACACGTCACAGAAATTAGGATATAAAATATCAAAAAATACCCGAGTTATGTCAAAAGTCTACATACTTAAAGGACAACCCTCATAAAGCAACTGCCATTCACCTACATGCATATGACATGTATTACAATATGAATGAAAAATTGGTCCGTATGGGTAAATGTTAAAAATATTTGTATGGGCACGAACGATGTGGGTACACATTTCTCTTTTTTGCTTCGTATGGTAAAAATCAAGTCCAACAGTACTTCCACTACTTTGATTTGTTTATAGCAATCTAGAGCTTGATTCTCAAGAATAAACAAAATAATGTAACATCCCACAAAGGTTTTGGATGGAAGACATATGAAAATCTTTAGTTTCATCCACTGCCTAACTCCCCAATGGGCTCCACAGAGAGAGATAACACTGCAACCAGCAGTAAGCATCAGAACAAGGTTTATGACAGCAGTGAGTACGGTTGTACTCTCTATAGTAAAGTGTTATATACTTAATAATAATAATTCTTAATAATTCTATAGTGTAATTAAAGAAAGATACAGTTATTGGAATATTTGATTATGGTAAGTCTTTTATTATTTCTAGTTGTTAGCAAAGTCTGGAGGACACTGAAATTTATATTTGGTTGTCCAGAGTTACAATTATTTTATGAGGTGTATAAGGAAAAATGAAGCTAACACCCTGAAAGGCATTTCACAGACACAATATGCCTGAAAGGCCTATATATTGATGTCAAAACATGACAATTATTATAAAGTGTAATGGCCTGAAAGGCAAGATATCCTGTTATTCAGTTGTCAGGTAAAGATTTAATGATGCAAACCCAGATTTTAAAACCCTTTTGCAAATACATAGTTTTAATAATAATATTGTTTTAATGTTAATACGAATATACCATGAAAGGTACAATATAGGTAACACCCAAATTCACCATAATATTATTTATGCCAACCTACAATTTCTTCATCAAAATTTTACTGTATCTAATGTATGTATATATACATAGGTGGTGCTCTGTTTGATGATAGATGAAATATAATCAACCCAGTATTGATTGAAATTTTGTCATTTCTTTTAACAACAAAAATGACATTTTTATTTGTAACATAAAATAAACATACATAAAAACCAATTACTGATATTTCAGAAACATCAAAGATGGGTCAAACACAAAATTGATTTTAAAACCCTTTTGCAAATACATAGTTTTAATAATAATATTGTTTTAATGTTAATACGAATATACCATGAAAGGTACAATATAGGTAACACCCAAATTCACCATAATATTATATTGCTACTGTTCATGTGTTCTTTTTTACATTCATAAGACGATGAAAAAAAATTGAATGTACCCTTTCAATATCATTGGATTTAAAATATCCCATATCTCTGATGTGTACCCAAGTATAGAGCCTACAAAAGAGTCAAATAAGTGATACAAAATTTTCGGACACAATTGGTAAAAAACTAGGTCGCTAGGTCAAATCTTATGAAAAACCATGTAACACTGTATATTTCACAGTTATAATTGGATCTTCACCAAACTTTGTCAAATTGTTTGTTTTAATTATATAACCGTTAAGTACAAATATTGGTCATCTGGGGTCAATAACTAGGTCACCAGGTCAAATCTTAGAAAAATTTTGTTAACACTGTAGATGTCACAGTTTTGATTGGATCTTCGACAAACCTTGGCAAAATGTTTGCGTCACTAATTTGTGGGTCAAGGTCGAATATGGGTCAACTGGGGTCAAAAACTGGGTCACCAGGTCAAATCTTAGGTAAAAATCTTGTAAAATCTCTAAATTGCATGGTTCTAATTGGATCTTGGCCAAACCTTGTCTGATTGTTCGTCTCAATGATATTAAGGATAAGTTAAAATATGGGTCATCTAGGGTCAAAAACTAGGTCACAAGGTGAAATCTAAGGAAAACCTTATTAATAATGTAGATGTCAAATTTTGATTGTATCTTCACCTAACCATGTCAGAATGTTTGTCTTATTTATATGTAGGACAAGTTCTAACATGGGTCATCTGGGGTTAAAAACTAGGTCACCGGTTCAAACCAAAGTTTTAATGAGTGAACAGTGATTGTCATGTGAGATATATAGGGCCATCTTGGCCCTCTTGTTTATGTGACATGAACCTTTGGTCAAAAGCAAAAATTGAAATATCATTTTTCTAATTCTGATAAAAAGCGAACATCAAATCCGATGAACAAATTATTGAACTGGTATGGCCTTATCATCCTTTGTAATATACACAACATATTCTACACTGGTCAATTTATTGTACAAGTGTTTGAAGTCATTTTTTTAGCTCACCTGAGTGTGAAGTATTAGTATAGTATTTTGTCTGTTGTCTGTCTGTCCATAATTTTTCAAAGACTTTCCTCTGCAACAGCTCTTTGAAGAACCTCCACAGGAATAATCTTTCGGTTGTCTTTTACAACAGTTGCTAGAGATTGTCATTCCGTGCTGTACTCTGGTTTCCATGGCTACCAAAAGGAAAAGTTCTTGAACCACATATCTAAAGCTTAGATATTAGCCATGGAGCACCATCTAGAGACCCTCTAACAAAGTTGCTAAAATATTGTCCCTGGGATTAAAATTGGCCCCACCCCGGGGTTCACTTGTTTCGTATAGATTTATAAAGGGGAATATATAAAAAAGTTCTTGTCTAAAAGCACAAGGTTTAGAGGCTTAGATATTTTGCATGTAGCAGCATGTAGAGACCCTCTTACAAAATTGCTAAAAATGATTTCCCTGAGGTCTTATTTTCCAATACTCTTACTTATTGCAGCACACGTTTAAATCAAATTCATAAGTGATATTGCCACAACTCATTTCTCAGTTGAGCATTGCAGGGCCACTTGGCTCTCTTGTTTGTTAATCATTTTGTTTACACAGCGAATTTAAATCTCAGTATAAAACGGTTCAGTGCTTTCCTATCATCCCATTAGTCAACCAGTTTTTGATGCAAAATCCTCATGCTTCTTGAAACAAGTACACACGTTTGTAAGCAGAAACAGTTTTAGATCAGAGTGTTAGCGGACAGGCACATGTTAGGTTGATATTTTACTAAAGAAATTCATTTTAGGTCACAGGTATGTGAGCTTTATACAATTAATTATTTATTCTTTCTTCAGATGATTTTGTATTACTATTTTCTAGTTTGTTTAATTTTCTTCAATTTCTTTGTTAGGAAATTGTAATGTTATTGCTGAATGTTGTAAAAAAACTTACTGACCATGTCTCTTTATGTGAAAAAGTAGACAGTTGCTTTCAACTTTTCCACGTGCTTTCAAGTGACCATAAAAGCCCAAACCTACCTATCCTGTTGTAATGAACAGTAACCTGAAAAATACATATAAGGAGACCCAGGTGATTATTTTAATGTTATAATAGATATTTTGTAGTTGATGTTTAAGCTTGGTTATTTAAAATAGATTTACTGTTTTACTGGCAGTATTGTGTATAACAATAAAACGTCATCATAAGTCCTCAAAGACTTAATTCAAATCTAACATTCTTAAGCTCTACAACAATTGGTTGAATTTTTAGCTCACATGAGCCAATGGCTTTTAGGATTGATGAATGCCAGTGCCCGTCCACACTTAGGGTGTTGACACTCTAGCATCCGCAGCTATATATCAAATTAGTTCGATTATGGGCAAAATGTGATAAGTATTTCCAATGTTATGGGCCCTTGATTTAGAAAATTTGCTTTATTTTAACTTGTTTACATTCTTCATTTCTTCACCAATATTAAACATATTTACAGTGAATGTGTATGACCTATTAAGGTCTCTGAGAGTTTGATATGGGCAAAATTGAACCAGTGCTAGCAGAGTTATGGGCCCTTGACTTAGAAAAATTGCTATATTTTAACTTTATTACATTATTGCATTTTGATTTCTTCACTAATCATAATCATATTTACACAGCATCCATTATTCATGAAACAAGATGAAAAACTATACTAAACAAATCTTCCAACGCATTTCTATATTTCTTTATATTTTCTTCATTTAACATTTAATTCAAATAAAATTTGCATAAAATGTTACACAGCAAGCAATCTAATCAAAACAATGTGTATTGACAAAATGTTTCTCATAATTACGCAGCTAATCGCCAATAAGCTGTTAAACGCTTGAGTGCGTGCACGATTTGCATGTGCAATTCGATAAATTAAAATTGATATAAAATCACCCGTTAACGTTTATTTATCACTTCAGCAATTGATTTTGTGACCACTAGGTCGTAATTATGCCAAGAATCAGCCTCGAAAATCGCACATGTGCGATTGGTCTACTCCAGGCTTGAATACAGCCAAGAAACCTACAGGAAATTACCATAGCGATTCAGCAGGAATTTAACAATGTTCCTATGCATTCTATCCGATGCCTTATTTGGTTAATGAGGAGACATTGTCATGCTCTTGTTAAATTGCGGTCGGTGGTTATACCAGATATTTACAGAATTTGTGGGAAAATGTGACTTTATAAATTGGATACGATACGTTGTTTGTTAAGTTTTCGTTAAGTTTTACTTATGCAAACTGTTAACAGATGGATATGTGACATGTATGCATAATATCATTCATTTAATAATAATATTGATTAAAACATTGATCATCATATACAACAGTGCGTTGGAAGTTTTGTTTAGTATGTATCACCTGATCATTATTGCATAGTTGTTCTCAGGTGAGCGATATAGGGAATCTTGGCCCTCTTGTTAAAATAGCTTTTAATGGACCCATGATATCAGTGTTTATTTTTTTTATCATTTTATATTAAAGTCATTGGCAACAAGAAGAACAGTGAACAATTCTAGGTATGGTGCATGTGAATGAATAGACTTGTATTTTTTAGGCCTGTGTTCTACAATGAAGACTTGGCCATCAGTCTAAGGTAGATATTCAAGATTGCATACTCTAAAATTATTACTCTCAGCGTGTCGATGACTTTATCATAAATATTTTTTGGTTGCACTCCAGTTGTCAATAATAGTTCAGTATATGTAATATACCAGTGGCAGGGATGTTATTTTTCATCTGCAGAATTTTGTGGTTTTGATCATCCCTGGGACCAACTGGGGCCCTAGCAGCCCTAAGCTGCCAGCTTAATTAATTTGATATTTCTTATTTTTGCCATCCCACTTTACACTCACGGTAACCTGCAGCAAGCAGTAAACCAATTGGATTCTGTACCAATACTTACCTTGCTCTCCATATGCAGCAGTCTACTTCTCTACATGTAATAAGTGTTCAATTGTTGTTTTTAGCTCACATGTCACAAAGTGACAGGTGAGCTTTTCTGATCAGTCTCCTTCTGGCATCATGCGTCGTCAAACTTTACATTGTGAACACACTAGGGGCCATATTTTTAGCTCAATTTGGGCAAAACTGGGTCAGAATGTTAATATTGACAAAATCTCGGACAAGTTCGATATTGGGCCATTTTGGGTCAAAAACTAGGTCACCAGGGCCAAATAAGGGAAAACCTTGTGAACACTTCAGAAATCACTGTTTTGTTTGGATCTTCATGAAACTTTGTCATATTGTTTGTTTTAACGATATAACCGTCAAGTGCAATATGGATCATCTGGGGTCAATAACTAGGTCACCAGGTCAAATCTTAGGTAAAAATATTGTAAAATCTCTAAATTGCATGTTATATTGGATCTTGGCCAAACCTTGTCTGGTTGTTTGTCTCAATGATATTAAAGATAAGTTCAAATAAAGGTCATCTAGGGTCAAAAACTAGGTCACGAGGGCAAATCTTAGGAAAACCTTATTAATATTGTAGTTGTCAAATTTTGATTGTATCTTCATCAAACCTTGTCAGAATGTTTGTCTTATTTATATGTAGGACAAGTTCTAACATCGGTCATCTGGGGTCAAAAACTAGGTCACCAGTTCAAAACAAAAGTTTTAATGAGTGAACAGTGAATGTCATGTGAGCGATATAGGGCCATCTTGGCCCTCTTGTATTGTAGATTGGTTGTCAGAACTTGAGAGAAAAATGAGAATGAAATCATCTACTTCAAGTCTTCGTGATGCTGCAATGGAAGAGCCTTCCAATGATACTTCTATACTGTGTATATGTCTGCTTCAGGTATGTAGAGCCTGGTAGAGTTTCATAGATCAAATTTTGTCTCTCCTTATTAGCAATGAACAATGTTTTACTCTTTTCAAGTTTTTGCTATTGAGCTGTCAGTTAAACATGGTGCCCATACCATGTTCTTCTCAATGATAAGTGTTGGACAAAATTAGTAAACAAACGCTCAACAACAAATGCTTTCTTTGGAATGCCACGTGGTATAGGCACTGAGTTAAAGATAAATTATTGAAATATAAATGACCATTGGAACTTTCTTAGGTTTTATGCGGGTATAAAACTATATATGGGGCTTTCTGCATATATAGCTAGGATTGCAGCCTGCATGTTCCCATGAATCACTGTGGCATGTCCAAACTATATTGTCATATCAAAGGCTGTAGTCTAGATTCTGTTTAATGAAATTTACCCTGAAAAGTTATTTTGCTTGATTATGAAAAAGTCTTGAAATCTGATTGAAATTTTCCTCATTTTGTCAACAGTATAATAACATGTGTACAAAGCTATGTTTGACAAGAAATACTGCATGAATTTCAAAAAGTATATATAATTACATTGTTTTCATAACCTTAAAGTATTTTCTGAAGAGTTTTACCAAAGACTGTCTGTAATTTAACAAACATGATTGTTACAAGTTATCAAAACAAAGTGTTCCGGAACATTTTATACATACACTCTTTAACAATTCAAGCTGCACTTTCTGAATTCAAACATGCCCTACTCGACTTCATAAATCATTTTACCTTGGAAAAGAGAAAAACTTGATTAAACATTGGAAATGTTTCATTTGGTTGATTTTAATTTTCTAGTTATCTCCCTTGTAATTCTGAGTCGAAAGAAAGTATCCACACTTATGTATCTATCGATCATTTTCTATATCCTGTAAACATTTGAAGCAGCAGCGATCCTTATTTCATTAAAATAAACTGGATCGACATGACATAGGCATAAGATTTCCAAAATAACAGTGTTTTGATAAATCTGCATTAGCTGCATGGGTAGTATGTGCAAAACAAGATAATCGAGCCATGCAGCTTAGTGCTTGGCTGATTATTGATAAAACCAAGGTTAACAGGTTCTCCAACAAATACATTTACATTGTATATTGGTTATTTTGGCGAATTATTTATATCTATGAAATAATTTTTTAAAAATGGATACTTGCTTTTTTGGCTTAGCAAAGATACTTATTAAAACTTACAGGTACAATGTAGCTTCCAATATTCATTATACCCCCAGATATGAAATATATGGGGGCTATATTGGATTCACGCTTGACGGTCGGTCGGTCAGTCGGTCAGTCGGTCGGTCCGTGCGTCTGTAGACACAATTTGTCTGGAGAATTTCTCAGCAACTACGTATAGGATTTCAATGAAACTTCACAGAAGTGATCAGTAGTAAGCCTAGTTGTGCATGCTTAAAGCAATTTTCGTTCGGATTAATTATCACTGAGTTATACCCCTTTGTTGTTTTTATACAATATATACAATAGGCAAATTTTGTCTGGACAATTTCTCAGCAATTACTCACAGGATCTCAATGAAACTTCACAGAAGTGATCAGTAGTAAGCCCAGTTGTGCTAGCTTAAAGCATTTTTCGTTCGTATTAATTTTCACTGAGTTATAGCCCTTTGTTGTTTTCATACAGTATATACAATAGGCAAATTTTGTCCGGACAATTTCTCAGCAACTACTCACAGGATTTCAACGAAACTTCACAGAAGTAATAAGTAGTTAGCCTAGTTGTGCATGCTTAAATCATTTTTCATTTGGATTGATTTTCATTGAGTTATAGCCCTTTGTTTTTTTCTACAGTATATACAATAGGCGAATTTTGTCCTGACTAATTCTCATTGACTACTGCCAGGAATTCTATAAAACTTCTCAGAAGTGATAAGTAGTTAGCCTAGTTGTGCATGCATTAAGCTTGTCTTGGTTGGTTAAATTTTCACTGAGTTATGGCCCTTTGTTGTTTTTATACAGTGTATATACAATATCTCAGTAACTACTCATAGGAATTCAATGAAACTTCACAGAAGTTATAAAAAGTAAGCCAAGTTGTGCATGCAATAACCAGGTTTCGTTTGGATTAATTTTCACTGAGTTATGGCCCTTTGTTTTATACAATTAGGTAAATTTTGCCCGTACCATTTCTCAGCAACTTAGTAACATGCAGGAATTCAGTGAAACTTCTTAGAAGTGATAAGTAGTTTGCCAAGTTGTGCATGTCCACAATAGGTTTTGTCCAAGTAAATTTTAATGAGTTATGGCCCTTTGTTATTTTTTATATAATGTATATTTTGAAACTGGTCAGGATATATCTAAGCAACAATTTTTATACTTGGGTGTGATTCTTATCACATACTATTATTTTGTCAATTAAAGGTCTGTCATATATAGCTTTAAACACTTAATAACAAAACTTATGACCATTCAAATTTCAATAACTGACTTCAATAAATATCATATGGTGTTTTTATTTATAATGTTTGAATTCATAATGGTTGACTAAGTAAATATAGCTCTCGTTATAAGAAATTCAATTTTGAATATTTATAGGTAATAATTAACAATTGTGAGTTTCTGTTATGTTCATCCTTATTGTATTGTATACATTACCGGTATATAATTTTTATGTCATGACTTTATTTATTTCACTCATATATGAATAATTTGACCATTATCTGTCTAAATATTCATGTGACTTATACATTTGTACTTTTTTTCTGATATGGATTATGTACATTGTACATATCTGACTAAATTATCTGTTCTGTTCTGCAAATGTGTAACTCAAAGATTACAATTTGACTTCTGCAGCTTTATTCTATGATTGTGGAACAAACTCTTGATGATGGCTTTGAAGGTCATGTTCAGCTGTACCTTCACCAGTATCCATGGAAACAAAACAACCCAGTTCTTCATTGAAGAAGATTACCATTCTAATGAAGAAAAACAATAAGATGATAATGTGTACTAAAGATCCGATATTACAGGCAGGAAATCTAGAGGTAGTTTTATTGTACGTAGTAGTTTTCCTTAATGTATAATACTGTAACCTCCATGAATGGTCACCTCCAAACAACAGCCACCTCCTTATTACAGCCGGTATACTTGCAACCTAGATTGATGTTTTACTATATTTTCACTCTCCTCAACAACAACCACCTCCTTACAATAGCCATCCTTGTCCTTCCTATTGGTGGCTGTTGTAGGGAGGTTGCACTGTAAATTTTTATTGCTATTGTATGCAGACATATTTCTGCATACACTTAGTGAGTTAATTTCGTGAGAAAATGTTTTACTTGCATCAAGGACATATATACATACATGTATTCGCAACTGCTAAAGATAGCTAACACAATATCGATAGGCAATCCCACAATACATTGCAATACTCGACCGCTGTAACCAAAAAATAAGTGTAGAAAGTGCAACTTTTTTCAGGTCATTTTTTAAACTCTGTTTATTGTATACAGAAAATGAATGTGTTTTATTCAGAAATAGTGCATTTCAAACTGTAAATACTGAAGATGTGAAACTATGTATGTATATAAGTCCATGCTTTCATATTTTTCGTCCACATTGGTGGGTTAGGAGATAGGGTTCCATTTAAGATGCGTGGCAGGTTTCCAATATGGGTTTAAATAAGTTTCATTGTTGCAAAACGAAGTCTGTGACCATAATTATGTTCTTATTTTTTTCAAGTTTTTCAAATTGTTTACAGAATCTGTACTGCATTTTTAAAAAAAATCATCAGGATGTTTTTCAATATTGATGCGAATGAGAGATTAATGTCTCATTTTTTGGCATTGTAAATTGCCACCCCTACAGAGTTTGATTGGTGTCTTTTTAGATTTACTGACCGCAAAATATAACATTCATGTATTTTTCGGATTTTGGAATGATTCAGCATTGCAGTTATATAAATTGCATAACTTAATATACAAAATTAATGGAGCAATGGAATGAATGCAATAATCAACAAAAAACATACCGCTCCGCTAGGTGGCGTTTTTTTTAGTGATTTCCATGGAAATCTCATTTGAATATATCATTTCTGCTTTAGCCAATACCTTGTGCGTTGACTTCTGAAAAAATGACCATTTTGGGGGAGGAAACCTGCGACCCACCTTAAAAGTCAGAAAATCTTATCATGAAAATCTGATAGATTTTCATGAATAAATTATGCAGAAATATGCCACTATACTAATGCCTTAATGAATGAATTTGTAACATAGTCAAATATCAACCCTGATAAACTCTGTATTTATTCTTTATGAACTAACATTGCTGGTCCTAAATTGAAATCATTATGCAATCAAAGTACAGGAAGTACTAATGGAAACTGAACTAAAATGCAACATAAAATGGGAACTAGTTTAACAATTGCATGGTGGATGTAGTAAAACATGGTAATTTTGTCTGCATCAAAATTCATGCGCACCTAGCTAGTAACGGCTATAGAAAGCTGTCTATCGTTCTGTTTCAAATAATACTATTGTACAATTAAGATTTTGAACCCAGTCTTTGATACAACAAAGATATGGGATCCAGTTTGTGATACAACAAAGTTTTGGGAACCAGTCTTTCACATACAACAAAGATTTGGGAACCAGTTTTTGATACAACAAAGATTTGGCAACCGGTCTTGATATGCTGCTGTACTATAATGCACTTGTCAATATTTGGAATTTGACACTTCTAAAATTTTTATGTTCAATCTCCCACCCTTGAGACGACCGTATTTGTCTAAATCCCCACCCTGGAACCTGCTTGGTCTATCAAATGCCACATGTATGTAAAACCTGGCCAAAATCCATTGCCCAGGACCCGAAGTCAGTATGTTGATTTTCTGCTTGTTCACTGTTTATTGAATGTCTATCTATTTTCTAGATAAAGTTCCAAGAAAAATGTTCTGCAGTAACCAAGAAAATCTTATGACCAGTTGCTGGTAAGTAAATAATATGTCTAACATATTATCTGAATTTTGATGAGATTATAATGACTAAAAACTTGGGTGATTTAAAACAGTCATTAATTAGTTCATGACTGACATCACCTATATCTGACAGTATTGAACCAAGCAAAACTATTAAAAGATATTCTTAAAAAAAACAATATTGTGAAGCCTGGAACTTAAGTTCTGTGTTATTTATTAAAAAAATTAAGCTTGAAGCCAATGATTGTTTGTATTTGAACTAGACATTCAAAAATGTGTTGCCAATGGTTGAAAATAATCAACCCTCATGTTGTTGTTTGATCTTGGTTAATTGATAATCAAAATTTAAAGCCAGACAATGTGCGATTTTATTTAACTGTCCAAGCTGCATAATTTCATGGTCAATGCTTGCATTTATTTTTAGCTTTGTTTTAAGCTTTTGTAAGGTTCAATTACTTACATAATTTGTTACACCGGTTGTCAAATGTGCATGTATTTAATGATACGCAACATAATATTATGTAAACATGCAGAATGGAACATTCTCTAACAGTAAAATAAACAAAAATTATCAACTGTGGTAAGAAGCTAAAAATAATCGCATTCAGCGACCATGAAATTGTTATACCCCCAGATATGAAATATATAGGGGCTATAATGGATTCACGCTTGACGATCGGTCGGTCGGTCCATGCGTCTGTAGACACTTTTATACAGTATATACAACAAGCAAATTTTGTTCAGACTATTTCTCATTAACTACTGACAGGAATTAAATGAAACTTCACATAAATGATCAGTAGTTAGCCTAGTTGTGCATGCATTAAGCATGTCTTGTACAGTTAAATTTTCACAGAGTTATGGCCCTTTGTTGTTTTTTGTGCAGTGTATACAAAATATCTCAGAAACTACTCTTAGGAATTCAATGAAACTTCACAGAAGTTATAAAAAGTAAGCCAAGTTGTCCATGCAATAACCAGGTTTTGTTAGGATTTTCACTGAGTTATGGCCCTTTGCTTTATAAAATAGGTGTACTTTGTCCAAACCATTCATCAGCAACTACATGCAGGAATTCAGTAAAACTTCTTAGAAGTGATAAGTAATTTGCCATGTTGTGCATGTCCACAATAGGTTTTGTCCAAGTAAATTTTCATGAGTTATGGCCCTTTGTTATTTTTTATATAATGAATATTTAGAAATTGGTCAGGATATTTCTAAGCAACAATTTGCAGGTATTAAAAAGATGAAAATGCGTTATATTTCTCTTTGTAAAATGTAACAATAACTGTGTCAAGGCAGCATCTGGGGGTATTCATCACCTTTAGTGATAGTTCTAGTTTTGTATTATTTACATGATTATGTTGATAAATGACATATAAAGGGCCTGATACGTTGTATTACTAAGATCTGTACTCATTTCTCCATAAATAGATACAGTCAAAACTCGTTATATCGAAGTTCGGGGGACCTGCCAAAATAGTTTGATATAAACGAACTTCGATATAGGAATTTTGATAGTTCTAGTTCAGCTTCAACAAGTTTATAGAATCACACTATACCAGCAGATGTCAACCTAGTATGTAAGAAGGCAGTTTATACATCCAGCATCTATAATGCAGAAGACATAATTATAGTGAATATCCTGTCTGTCCTTCCATCCTTTCGTCCACCTGTATGAGAATACCTGAATACTTAGTTACTTACATAGTTAAATACTATACACTCTTGTCATTCACAGAGACACTTAGCCAGTTATTTTCTTAGTTATGTATGATGCAGGAGGCATAATTATGGTGATTGCCCACGCCCTCATGAAACAGAATGTCTGAAGTTTGTCTGAATTGAGCTGAATGAATGCTGAATGAATGCTGAATACAGTCTTACAGAAATATTGATGACTGAATTATTGCTGAACAACAATATCAATCATCTGAATACTGTCTGAATGAAAGCTGAACAGTGCTGACAAAGTTCAGACCGGTTTCAGTCCAGGAATATGTCTGAAGAAATACTGAAAAAAGTCTGACAGATTCAGCCTCAAGGTTCAGTCTTTTTTCAGCTTCAACAAATGTCTGAAGAATTACTGAAAAAAGTCTGACTGGTTCAGACTCAAGGTTCAGTCTTTTTTCAGCTTCAACAAATGTCTGAAGAATTACTGAAAAAAGTCTGACTGGTTCAGACTCAAGGTTCAGTCTTTTTTCAGCTTCAGCAAATGTCTGAAGAAATACTGAAAAAAGTCTGTATGCATCACTGTATACTATATACATTTGTACATGTATGGATACATGCTCAGACCCAAAGATGGTCACATCAATTTAAGATTGCACATGTATAATAAAATTATATTGATGTGATTTTAAAATTTCAAGAGTTACAGATTCTGATTTTTTAAAAAGGCTGAAATATTCAGACTTTTGATGACATCACAGGTCACATGGTGTAATTCAAAATGGCTGACAGTTAAGAAATAACCAAATGATGTGTGGCTTTAATGAAAATAGAAACACTGCTGAATACATGATGCTTATGAACTAGTAAGTGTACTGGTAATTAGGTTCATGTATAAATTCATTATTTACAACTGAAAACCAAACAAATTAATAAGAGATGCATATTAAAGAGATGATTATGACAGAATTAAGTGGGTGGGGTATGATGGAACACCACAATGTATCTTCTGGAAGTATCATGCACATGCATTTGAATTTTTATAAATCATATTTTTTCATGCTTTTTATTGAAATATTTGAATTTATCTGTATATATTCACCAGGATAAAAGTCATATCTCGTTATTTTAAAACAGTGAAACATTGAAATTTGAAAAACCTTGACCATTTATTATGACCCTCTGTTTTTTCCATTACAGAGGCTGCACTTGCCTTTGTTGCAGTTAAATATATATAATTATATGAATAATACCCATCATATAATGTGAGCAAAGCTTCTAATATAGGTTTCCAAGTATTATAGAATGATTCATGGAGGGGCTGGCTTGACATGTCTGAAAATCTTCTGAATATTTCTCTGAATAAAGTCTGAGTGATCTAGCTCTCTGAACAGTATCTGAATACTGTTTCTGAATATTGTCTGAAAACATTGTCTGAGCAGTATCTGAATACTTTTTCTGAATTCTGTCTGAAAAAAATTGTCTGAATCGTACTTCTGAATTAAGTCTGATCTGTCTGAATTATGTCTGAATTGTTCCATAATAAGCCAATTTTCAGCATCTCAGCCATTATTCAGACAAAAAAGTCTGAATCTTAAAGTCTGAATTTTAACTGAACAGTGTTGTCAGACAAGATTCAGAAATACATACAGGGCTGAATTTTTCTGAATTTGTGTCTAAGACATGATTCAGCATTTGTATTTTCAGAGTATCAGTACACATTCAGCAATTGTGCAGACCATATTCAGACAATTTTCAGTAAAAATTCAGACTGATTCAGATCAAATTCAGACCACACTTTTCATGAGGGAGCTATCTGTTCATACAAGGGAAAGTAGATTTTACCATTTCATCTAGCACCAACACTGCTTAATTACTAAGACACTTGAATACTTATACAGTTGTTGCCTACGACATTCTCAATCTACCCATATCAACCAACCTCACTTTGACCTTGACATAATTTGGACTCAGAATTGTTCAAATGGACTTTTCTTGAGAAGCATGCCACAGGGGTATATGTAATAAATGAACACACCGGAGTCTCAGCATCTTGTCGTGTCTGTAGTGTTCTTATATTTCTTAAATCATAATGTTCTAAAAGTTGTTGATTTCTGATATGATGTCAATAAAACAAACAAAAATACTAACTATAAGGTCTATTGTACTGTAGATACCTGTATGAAGTTATTTCTGTTTTATTTTTTTTGTAGGTGATACAGGATACAATCTTGGATGTTGGTATGGTTTACTGTGAAATCTTTCAACACAACAATGGAAAACAAACAACTTGGTTTGAGAAATATCTTCTATAAGACAGATTTGTAATTGCCTTCTTTCAGTTCATTCATTCTGTATCATTAATATATGAATTTATAATTGAGTGAAACATTTCCCTTACATGTTAGTAACATACAAGTTAAATGTTTGTACGGCGCAAAATCGCATCCGGCAATTCAATACTAGAATGTGGCCTATGTAGCATTTTTTATCAGGATGTGCGAAGTTTAAGATCAAACAAATTTGTTATTTTGACTTAACTGATCCCGAAACTAAAGTGATCATCTACTCCATCAAAAATACAAGCCGTTGATGTTTCATGAATCTCATGAATCTGGTCATATGGTTCTACAGTTCACGAGGTACTCTATATGTAGTCCCTGTTTCCACCCTAAAATTAAAATCAGGGGAAACTATCACCTCGATGTATCAGACATTGCAATATCTGCTGGAATGCATATAAAATATTTAAATAAAGTCTCCAAAAATAATATACTCCGTTGTCTGAGGGTACGTTGTCGTAAAAACCTGGTATAACGGTCCCAAACATAGATTTTCAACTGTAAAGTGACCATCTATATCGAACCATAAAGTGACCGTCTATGTCGAACCAATTTAAGTCATCATTTCTCACCTGATCGGACATTTTTTGTATTGAGCTCCGAAATCGATATTTAATTAACGACAATTGCGTAAACAAGTCAGTGTCCACGCTCGCGATTATAAAATTAGTCTGTGTGAATATGTTTATAATGTTTTGTTTATTTGCGACATGTTGCTAAAATAAATACATCGAAACATATAAATTCCGTGTTCCGTATCTTATAACACGATTAAATGATTATTACAACACACCGATAATAAACACAGCAAATTTCTCTAATAATTTATACATCGAAGTTCATTTAGATCGAACAATTTTTCCTAAGTCCTTTGATATAAAGAGTTTCGGCTGCATTTATTGACAGATGGGCAGATTCATTCCCGTCGTTGTTTATCGAGCTCGCTCCATTCTTAGACTATAAATAGCGACTGCGTCATCAAGCTAACACTAGTTGGTGTGAGTAACACGCGACCTCGCTCTATTTCTGTTTTGTTTATATCACGTGATGACCATTGCGGATATTTCGGAATATTTCGGGCACTGTCACTAATCTGCTTCGCGCAAGAAGTTGTGATTTTGCATTGCCACTTAAAAATAAGCATTCCAGAGTGTACGGCGGGCTTCTGCCGCCGTACAATAAGTTTGATTCAGTTTTGAATTGGGACATGTGTTTATAGCAGATACAACTTTTTACGTCTTTGTTGATTTTTAATTAAGTCACAAACTGATCATCATTGTAAATGTTCCCTAAACATCAACTATTTAATGTACATTTTTGTGCCCCACCAATTTTTTTTTGGGGGGGGGGGATATATAGTTTTGTATACATTTGTAATATTAGCTATGTTTGTTTTTGACTCACGCTGATCTCGATGTTAAACTAAAAGCCTGCTGGGTATCATAATTGAATTTAATATATAAATATTATTACTTTCCTAAGGAAGAGCATTATTATATGCAAGAATGACGTTGATACAAAACATGTGAAATCGTTATAGGCATAATATGAAAATTCTTTATTTCTGCCTGTGCATTGTTTATACTTGTATTGAATATATTGTTCAACCTCTCCAAGAGCGGCCCTCTGTTGAGCAACAACCTCCATTCGAAAACAGCATAATTTAACCTCTCTAGAGCAACCATCCTCAACAACAACATAATTTGCTACGCCAAAAGGGTGTTGCTTTATACTTGTATTATTTATACTTAACTCTGAAATTTTATCAAATTGTCAAAGCTTAATAATTACACGGTTGCAAAATTTATGCACTCACTTCTTTTAACTTCATACCACAGTCGGTAGTTTTTATTTCATCATTAGGGAATGTCCCATTCGTCATGTTTATATTCTAGTAATTTTATATGTAGCACATTGTTAACGGAAATACATGATTGTACATTCGACATCTTATTGTATAAATTATGAAAGTAATCGAAGCTAAAAATAAATGAAGCTTTGACAGTTTAATAAAATGACATAATACATAGTTCCCACATTACAATATTTACCTCCCTTGTTTTGAATTGGTGGCCATCTTTAAAGTCAAATTTCTTGTGTTTAATAGAAAAAACATAAACATATCAGGTTTATGAAAATGTAGTTTTCACAAATGAATATCAATTTTCTTGTTAAATTAGCCTTTCAAGATGGGCGCTAAGGGAGGTAAATATTGTAGATGTGGGTACTATGTATACTTGTGTATTAGTCTGCAGCCCCTATCATAATAAGAATTTTAGAAAGTTACTTTGGCTAGAAAAGGGTCGTGTTTAGGATTACTTGATATAAATATTATGAAATTGAGGTCTATAACTAACTTTCATAACATTTAGGTACAATTTATTCTGAAATATATTTGTCTGTTGTATTAGAATCATTCAGGTAGTCATAAAAATTAATTTTCTGACCATATATTGTATTAATGATTATTTGTGAAACATCATTACAAGTGTATATAAATAAACTGTAAGACTTTGTATTTTGTGAGTATTTTTTATTCAAGATAATCAGTAATTTTGTGACAAGAACATAAAATAAATAATCATCACATAATAAGCAAGTGAAGAAATTGAAAGAAGTAAAAAAAAAAAAAGAAAAAAAATTTGCCCACAAAGACGGCAAAATTTCCATAAGTGCCTACACTTTACACAGACCACCAAATGTGTAAGGGTCGGCCTTGTGTATCTCATTTTCAACATCTTGTTCCTATTATCATCACATTCTTAAAATATTCCATTAAACGTATTACATTACATACAAATATTACATCCCTTAAGGCAATAATTATCAAATCACATCACATAAAAATTATACATCAAGAAATAATTTATACTACTCCAAATTTGATAAAGAACATTAGCTTAGATTGTATATTTCCTACAAATACACTTAACAAAACTTATAACGTCCCTTTGTAAAACATGCATACTTTTTCATGACTATCTTTATTAATTGCTGCAGTATTTAGTGATATATCTACCTTTATTAAACAAAAGAAAAAACAACACAGTATTTTTTATCTTAGAACTTCCAATTGTTTTCTCCAATGTCACCAAAAAGTATTGAACGTCATTTAATAGTAAAATTTATAGTTTATTAAGTTTTAAGGCAACTCATTAAATATAATCTGGTATTATTATGCTACCATTTCATGTAAGTCATTACAGCTGTCAAATGTAAATGTATTCATGAAAATTTAGTTAGTGGAAAATATAATTTCGACGTGCTGCACTTGCAAATTAAATGTTTTTATAACTGCACGAGACAAATATAACAGGGTATAAATCAATAAAATGCTTTTTGTTGGCTTGACTTGTTAGAGATGTGCACTGAAAATTTGAGCTCCGAATATCAAAAAATATATAAAACATGCATATTTTACTAAGGGGACGTTCTATGATTACTATGATAACTATATGATATACACAATACAGATATGCTTCAATGGACAAATATTGTTTTATTTTTTCACTGGCATATGATGCCTAAATGACCAATTTTTAATCAAATGAAATCTAATCATAAGTAGTATTAAAATTTTGAAGCAATTACTTCGAGCAATATTGCTAGTGACCTTTATCAAATTTTGAGTAGTATACATGTAGTTAGAATATCCAATGTGACGAAGTAAGTAACTAAATGTCAAATACTTTCTTAGTTGTATTCTACTGGAGTTATTAGCCAGTACCTTAACCAGTCACCTTATCATCCTTGTAATTAATAATAGCCATATTATGCAAGACATGTCTAAGTCGATGAGACTATAGATAAGTGACTATAAGTGTCAGTTGCTACATAGTAATATACAATTAACCAGACACTTACCTTATTTTATACACTTAGTCAGTGATTGACTGTGTACATAACTGACTTTAAGTGTAAGTAACTAAAGTAAGTTACATCTGACCAAGTGTATATAACCTGCTCAGTGACTAACTATTTTTAACAAGCATTTTTGAATAAGTTATGTAAAAAACTAAGTCAGTCACTTACCCTATCATAAATACATTATCAGTGACTGGTTGTGTCTATAATACCATAAGTGACTGGTGACTAAGTAACCAGCTAAATGTATATAACTATGTAAGTATCTGACCAAGTAAGTGACAATGTAAATGATATATAAACTAGGCATATGCATAGTATGTATTCGACCAAATGAATAAGACAATGTCAGTGACTGGCTAATTGTTTATAACAAGGTAAGTGGCCTGCTAATTGTATGTTAATTAGTGTATACAACTTGTGTAGTGACTGGCTAATTGTATGTTAATTAGTGTATACAACTAGTGTAGTGACTGGCATATTGTATGTTAATTAGTGTATATAACTTGGTGACAGGCTAATTGTATGTTAATTAGTGTATATAACTTGGTAAGTGACTGGTAAATTGTATGTTAATTGGTGAATATAACTTGGTAAGTGATTATAGCTAGTTGTATGTTACTTGGTGTATATAACTTGGTATGTGACTGACTGGCTTATTGTTTGTTGCTTAATGTAATGTTTGGTGCAATTTTATTAAACCGTCAAAGCTAAATAATTACACAGTCAATGAATGTGATTATTTTTAGCTTCATATCACAGTTATTTTTTTTACCATTATATAATATTTTGTAGTCATCATTAAATACATAATTGTATGTTTGTTCACCGGTATAAAGGAAATCATAGTACAGATTACCAAAGTAATTGTAAAATTGTAAAAATAAATGCAAGCATTTACCATGAAATAATGAAGCTTTGACGGTTTAATAAAATCACACATTATCAACTTTTAACTATTGACTAATAATGTTCAGAAACAACTGACACACTCAACCATGGTCCTGCTTTTATGAGGATCCATTAGCTGACACAAAATCTAGTTCAAGAACATGTGTATGTACTTGACAAGTAAGTAAGCCCTTATTAATTATAATTGAACAATATGCGAAGTAACAATTATAGAATCTAAGCTAAGACATGTCTATGAAACTATACTTGAGACTTGTGTACATACCCTCAGGTAGGCATCAGATCAATACAGGAGCATCATGGGAAAACAATACCACCACAGCTTTCTACAGATCATACATCCAGTTAATGAGTGATTTCTTAGTTCTCTGCACAATGCTATAAAAAGAACAATTTCAGTGTTAATTAAATTATCATTAGACAAAATATGTTAGTATATAACTAGTTAACTAAGAATGTAAGTTTGACTAAATATATAAGTGTATTACTAAGTATGTAAGTATCTGAATAAGTATGCAGTGTCTGACGTAGTATGAAACTGACTTAGTATGTAAATGCCTGACTTAGTATCTGAGTATCTGAATAATAATGTAAGTGTCTGATGTAGTATTTAAGTATCTGAATCAGTATGTAAGTGTCTGATGTAGTATTTAAGAATCTGAATCAGTATGTAAGTGTCTGATGTAGTATTTAAGTATCTGAATAAGTATGTAAGTGCCTGTCTTAATATTTAAGTATCTGAATAAGAATATAAATGCTTGGCTAGGTATCTAAGTATTAGAATAAGTGTATAAATACTTGGCTTAGGATTTAAGTATCTGAATAAGTATGTAAGTGCCTGTCTTAGTATTTAAGTATCTAAATAAGTATATAAATACTTGGCTTAATATTTAAGTATCTAAATAAGTATATAAATACTTGGCTTTTTATTTAAGTATCTAAATAAGTATATAAATACTTGGCTTAATATTTAAGTATCTAAATAAGTATATAAATACTTGGCTTAATATTTAAGTATCTAAATAAGTATATAAATACTTGGCTTAATATTTAAGTATCTAAATAAGTATGTAAGTGCCTGTCTTAATATTTAAGTATCTAAATAAGTATGTAAGTGCCTGTCTTAATATTTAACTATCTAAATAAGTATGTAAGTGCCTGTGTTAGTATTTAAGTATCTGAATAAGTATGTAAGTGCCTGTCTTAGTATTTAAGTATCTGAATAAGTATGTAAGTGCCGGTCTTAATATTTAATTATCTAAATAAGTATATAAATGCTTGGCTTAATATTTAAGTATCTGAATAAGTATGTAAGTGCCTGTCTTAGTATTCAAGTATCTGAATAAGTATGTCAGTGCCGGTCTTAATATTTAATTATCTAAATAAGTATATAAATGCTTGGCTTAATATTTAAGTATCTGAATAAGTATGTAAGTGCCTGTCTTAGTATTTAAGTATCTGAATAAGTATGTAAGTGCCTGGCTTAGTATTTAAGTATCTGAATAAGTATGTAAGTGCCTGTCTTATTATTTAAGTATCTGAATAGGTATGTAAGTGCCTGTCTTATTATTTAAGTATCTTAATAAATATATAAATACTTGGCTTAGTATTTAAGTATCTGAATAGGTATGTAAGTGCCTGTCTTAGTATTTAAGTATCTAAATAAGTATGTAAGTGCCTGTCTTAGTATTTAAGTATCTGAATAGGTATGTAAGTGCCTGTCTTAATATTTAAGTATCTGAATAAGTATATAAGTGCCTGGCTTAATATTTAAGTATCTAAATAAGTATGTAAGTGCCTGGCTTAATATTTAAGTATCTAAATAAGTATATAAGTGCCTGGCTTAATATTTAAGTATCTAAATAAGTATATAAGTGCCTGGCTTAATATTTAAGTATCTGAATAAGTATATAAGTGCCTGGCTTAATATTTAAGTATCTGAATAGGTATATAAGTGCCTGGCTTAATATTGAAGTATCTGAATAAGTATATAAGTGCCTGGCTTAATATTTAAGTATCTAAATAAGTATGTAAGTGCCTGTCTTAGTATTTAAGTATCTGAATAAGTATATAAGTGCCTGTCTTAGTATTTAAGTATCTGAATAGGTATATAAGTGCCTGGCTTAATATTGAAGTATCTGAATAAGTATATAAGTGCCTGGCTTAATATTTAAGTATCTAAATAAGTATGTAAGTGCCTGTCTTAGTATTTAAGTATCTGAATAAGTATATAAGTGCCTGGCTTAATATTGAAGTATCTGAATAAGTATATAAGTGCCTGGCTTAATATTGAAGTATCTGAATAAGTATATAAGTGCCTGGCTTAATATTTAAGTATCTAAATAAGTATGTAAGTGCCTGTCTTAGTATTTAAGTATCTGAATAAGTATATAAGTGCCTGTCTTAGTATCTAAGTATCTGAATAAGTATGTAAGTGCCTGCATGGCTTAATATTAAGTATCTGAGTAAATATATAAGTGCCTGATTAATAATGTAAATATCTGAATCAGTATATGAGTGCCTGACATAGGATGTAGCAGACTAACTTAGCAAATATAAGGACCTGACTAAATAAGTACCTGTCTAAGCATAACAGTGCCTGACTTAATATGTAACTGACTTAATTAGTAACAGACAATACATAGTTCGTAAGTATCTGTCAAAGCATAACAGTGCCTGACTTAATATGTAACTGACTTAGTATGGAACAGACAATACATAGTTCGTAAGTATCTGTCTAAGTATACAAATGTTTGACTTAGTATGTAACAGATTAACTATGTATGCAAGTGCCTGACTAATTCTGCTTACAGACTTACAGTACATTTCTTACCAAATATGTAACAGACTAAATAAGTATTATTGCGCCTGGCATTATATTAATTAAAGAGCTGAATTTGTAACAGACCAAATAAGTAAGTGCCTATCTGGGGATGTAATTGCCTAGCTAAACTATGAAAATACCTTACTAAGTATGAAAACGACTGAATATTTAAGTGGCTTACTTTTTATGTAACATATTAAAAAATATGAAATGATGTAACTAAATATACAATAATTGCCTTACTAAGTATGTTATTTTCTAACAGACTATGTAACAGACTTACTGAGTTTGAAACAAATTAAAGAAGAATGTAAGTACCAGGCTAAGGATGTAAGTTCCAGACATGGTATGCAAGTCTCCAAGTATGTAAGTGCTTCATTAAGTATGTAACGGACAAACAAAGTATGTAACGGACAAACAAAGTATGTAACATCCTCAGGATAAGTATTTAAGTAAGTTACCAGCCCAATCTATCGACTTAAAACAAGTATGTCATGTACTACAGAATCATTAAATAAGTTTTACCTTGAAGCCTTGAATAGTCTTATATTGCTGACTGTCGCTCTTGCTCTTATTGGCATCGAACTGTGTTGATAGTTTATTGTCAAGAATGATTCGCATAAATCTCCCAATTATAGCCTTATGCTTGAAGTGTACTGTGCTAGCTTACAACTTTAGTTGAAGACTGTTTCTTATTTCCATGTGACCTGTAACCACAAAATTATAAACTGTTATTGATTATGTAAGTGAATAAAACCTCCAATATTACCATACCTAAACATTTCGTACTCATAGAAAATTAGGTCTAGGGTTTGAACTCATGATCCTGAGGGACATAGGCCTTGTGCACTTGGAGTCGAGCACAGCAACCTGGCAACATTATGTAATAACTAATGGAAGTAATTTCTGTGAAGAATAAGCCACCCCTATTATCTCTAGGTTGTTTCCCTTTACACCAAAAAAGTCATCTAAGTTTATTCAGTTTTTTCAGCCTCTGATTCTGTACATAATATAATATGAATGTTTCATAAAATGTATTTCGATGAAATAGATTATCAAAGGGTCACTATGCTTACGAAATCTGAAACATTCCATTGTAAATACAAACTAAAATAAACTAACACTTGTATATACAAAAATGTACATGTATTGGTAAAATGCTGAATCTATAAAGATGGATTTTTAGCTCTAATAATTTATGTGCCCAGGGTGAGCTTTCGTGATCAGTCATGGTTTGGCGTCCGATGTTATGCAGCGTCAACTTAACTTGTGAACACATAGGGATCACATTTTTGTTCAGTTTTCACGAAACTGGGTCAGAATGTTAATATTGACAAATTCTCGGTCGACTTCGATAATGGGTCATTTGGGGTAAAACTAGGTCACCAGGGCAAATTGAAGGAAAACCTTGTGAACACTCTAGAAATCACTGTTTTGATTGGATAGTGCGATAATGGGTCCTGTGGGATCAATTACTGGAAAACTTTGTGAACACTCTAGAAGTTACTGTTTTGATTGAATCTTCATGAAACCTTGTCAGAATGTTTGTCTTTATAATATCTTGGGACAATTTCGTACATGAGTCATCTTGGGTCAAAAACCAGTCAAATCTTAGGTAAACCTTGTCAACACTCTAGATTTCACAAGCTTGATTATGAATCACCTTGGGTCAAAAACTAGACTTTAGGAAAACCTTGTTAACACTGTATGTGTTACAGTTTTGAGTTGATATTCACCAAACTTTGTCAGAATGTTTGTCATAATGATATGTTGGGCAAGTTCGAACATGGGTCACCTGCGGCCAAAAACTAGGTCACCAGGTCATATCTTAGGTAAAAACCATGTTAATGCTCTAGATGTCACTGTTTTGATTGGATCTTCACCAAAACCTTGTCAGATTGTTTGTCTTAATGAGGACAAGTTCCAACATGGGTCATCTGGTGTCAAAAACTAGGTCACAAGGTCAAATCTTAGGAAAACGTTATCAACACTTCAGATGTCAACATTTGATTAGATCTTCGCCAAACCTTGTTAGAATGTTTGTCTTAATAATAATATGTGGAACAAGTTCGGACATGCGTCATCTATGGGTCAGACACTATGCCACCTGGTCAAATCACAGGAAAACCTTGATATCAGCAGAACTCATGACACAGGTTTTTAACGATGTTTTAATAAACAAACAAAGATCGTCATGTGAGCGATATAGGGCCATCTTGACCCTCTTGTTTATCTAAATGCGGAGTGATGTACAAAAAATGTAGTTTGAATTCAAGAAAATATTGACTTTTTACAAGAAGTCCCTGTTTAGGTAAACAGGTTAATTCTCTGGAGTGACCATATTTGTAAATAAGTTACACATATAATAATAACAAGGTGAATCTAATCCTGAATATCGTACAATCATAATAAGTAACTCTATTCGTAAAGAACATATAATAACAATTATAATAATGCTATATTTGTTAACCACTTACACATATGGTATAACAAAGTGACCCTTTTCGTAAATACCTCACAAATATTATGCAGTATGCACTGACCGACTTAATAGAATTAAAATAAGAATTACCTCTCTCAATTGTCTCACATAATGGCGACCTGAAAATTCTGTCATCGTGAACGAGTCAGGCCATGCACCATAACAACTTGTGGTCATGAATATATGGTCACAACACATATCTGTGAATAAATTTAATCACTAAATAGTAGTAGCATTTCTTACTGTACATGTATACAGTACAACCTCTCCAGAGCGGCCCTTTCTAGAGCAACAACCTTTCATCAACGACAATATGTTTCTTTCCTACTGCACAATTTAACTATCAATTAAACATCTCTAGAGCAACAACCTCTCAACAACAACCTTAATTTTGCTACTCCAAAAGGGTATTGCCTTGGACAAGTTGCATTGTATACGAGGTCATGTTTGTTGTAACACAGTGTTGTAATTAATAACTAAGTCACCCATTATCATTCACCGTGAATCATTGTCACACAAAATCTTTAGGATTACTAGTAAGTGTTTGTATTATTATAGAATATTTTAATTGTTTCCATTCTTACGTTCATTGGTCATCAGGTGGGGTTGAGCTCACACATCTTTATAACGTTTAACCACGAAACTATTTAAAGGGAATTATTTATTTCATTTAAATAATGATAAATATTCATGAATACACAGAAAAAATAATTCTTGCAGTACCGTCAAAATAAGCAGAAAGAACAATGTTTATACACCCCACAACAACGTACTAACCCCTGATGTTTTCAACAGCATTTCATTGTTACAAAAATGCAATACAAGATACAAAATTGTATTTACATTTTGTATATTAGCAATGTAACATTAGCTGTGAATAGCTATGGGCCGAAATAAATAGCTGACCCGGCACTGCTTTACAACACGAAACATTTTATATAACTCATTAGAAAAACCACGTGCACCGCCATACTTGTATGATATTTCACAATATAATGAAGCTTAGCCGTCACGTGAATTAAATCTTATCACAGTATATTACAAAATAACAAATTTACCTGTCCGTACAATTGTCGCAACATTCCAAAACTGTCCACATCTTGGAACAAATTCTCACCAGAAACATTCTGTTTTATCAAACGATGAGAGCTGTCTTTGTCCCGCCATCGTATAAATGACCAAACTTAATGAGTCACATGACCACATTTTTATTGAAATCTTACACAGGTCTGTTTTACACAAATTGTAACTTCAAGTGTATCTAAACCAACAATTGTTCACGGGTGATACAAATGGACACACGAGAAACTCGTGCGAATGTATTGAATGAGCTACGGACGGTACAAAATTGTGTTTGGAAGAGGCGTTAAACTCCTCGTAAATTATTGCTGGGGTTCAAAATAGTTTTACATCTCACTTCAGGAAGTACAAGCAGAAGTTCTAGACGATGATTCATGCAGCAACTGTTTTACTATGCAAAGCCACAATACAGCCCAAAGTACTACTATATTTTTCTATGTGCTGTTTGCTGACTATTTACAGCATAACAAAGAATGTTTACTGCATACTCTGACCAAATGATTTTGTCATTGTCCATTTTATAGTGGAGAAATCGACTTGTAAACAAACATAAGTGAAAGAATTTGGTCCTGCTCCGGGTAGACTAAGGTCCTGCTACACGTACGCGTGTGTGCGGCTACATTTTATGTATGCAATCATGAAGGTTTCCTCCTGCGGATTTTTAATGTTTTGTTAATGTGACAGGAGTGAAAATCGAAGCCGCCCCTGACAACTTCCAGAACTTTGGTTTGATTTATTAAAATCGTACACGGATTGACGGATCTTACCAGAGAACGTGGTTGGTCTATACTCATCTCTACAAAACTTTATTATCAAAATAAAGAACAAACTCAATATGCAATTTGCGAGGGGACGCTCCTATAAGAGGGGACGCTCGTATATATTTGAGGAACACAAAATCATACATGTATAATACAATGTCGAATTATTGAATGAACATATGTAAGAAATTGTATACACTTGTGTTCTTACTTGACTCGTATTATGAATGTAATATACATGTAATAATAAGACTAGTGCTTGTCTCTGTCTATTAGTAGTCAAATGTTTAGCAAATGGTGGCCGAATCGCCCAGGTAAAACCAGAGATAAAACCCCACTTTTAGATAGGGAACAAAACAACTCTGGAACCCTGTAACCCTTTGTCACCGATAACGGCACTCGAACGTACTGTCCCCATAGTACCACCACCTAGATGTGGGTCCTCATCTTTGCTAAACATTCGCAAAAATTATTTTGAACGTAATGAGTGTCCACATAAATAATGCTCTACAATATACATATCCTTATTAAAATAACATTTCGGATAAAAGTTTTGTTGACGCATTTAAAAACCTAGCATCGAATTTGAATTTTGTGTGCCCTCTGGAGCGGTCGCTAAAACTGATTTTTGAAAATACGGCGTTTTCCTACAACAACTCTCGAATCACTCGAGCATAATAAATCCGGTTTTGTAACCAAGTACGATTGGACAATAATACTCGACTATACGATGTAACGTCGAGTATGGATAATAGTGTATTGAGTTTAATCTAATACAATATTGTGGTCTCAAAATGTATGTTTCTGGTAACATGCTTATTAAAAATATGGAAGGTAGGTTAGGCATTTTTTGTTCTTGAAATTGTACGGAAAGGTAAACTAGTGGGCCATGATGGCCCTATAATCGCTCATCAGAAAAAAGACCTTTGGAGAACATTTTTTTCTCAATTTTTTCCTATATGAAATTAGAATGGGGACTACCCAAGGATTATTCCAGCAATGTTTGGTAACAATTGGCATAGTAACGCAGGAGGAGATGTTGTTTAAAGTAAATATGGCCCCCATCGACGCACAACAAACACAAAGTGATCACAAAAGTTAACCATGAACACATTGTGTTAGAAGTTAGACACAAAGTTAGAAGGTGGATGTACCATTCCTCAGGCCTAGTAAACAATTTAGGGTTGAGAGGAAAATTTTCTGTAGGTTGGGTTTCCAGAAACAAACAATTTTTATACCTTATCAGTGATCACTATACTGTGTAACAATCATTATGATATATGATATAAGAAATTGTATTGTCATCATACCGGTTATTTTTCGTTTTAAATAGGTCTTTGGTAATCCACAACGTATATATTGTGACTTTTTTGTGTGGAAATATTTAGCTAGCCAGTTTTTCCATAAATGTATTAACTATTGCTGTGATCTGAATCAACATATTCTTCATTTAAAGTGTTCTAAACTGTATTTATTGAATGGTCATTTAAGTTGTTTTTGTTTCTATGACAACCATGGCCAACCGGTATAATGTTCATATTTCGTATTTGTCTCTCAGTTTTGTATCAATAAAGATTTGCCATTACTAGCGCGTTGGAATAAATAGATGCATCAAAACGCTTGAAACATAACTCAGAGAGTATTGTTAAGAAATATACCATGACGTCAGCCTGTAGATCACAGTTTTTGTCAAATATAGGTACAACTTTGTTAGAATGTTTGCCTCTTTTATCTCTAGGTGTTTCAAGTGAGGCATAAGAGATTTAAGTCTATTATGTATGTTGGATATGTTATTATTGCATTTTCTGGTCTAGTCACACCCAATTTTCACTTTGTTTGTTAATATCGAGTTTTACGCCCCTTCCCAACAGTCAGTCATATGAGGCGGACAGTTCACCTAACCATTGCTCCTGGGCAGAACCTGTAGACTCCCATCCTCAATAAGCAACTGCATATACTTTCTCACATAAAGAGACATGGTCGGTAGCCAGGCGCGAACGCACGACGCTCTATCAGTGAGAGGTTACCGTGATTTGAAGTCAGCTTCCTTAACCACTCAACCACAGAGGCGGATACCCAACTTTCATTTACAGTACAGTATTGCATAATATTGTGTTATTAATACTTAAAACAGTATTATGCTATTGCAATCGTTGAAACTGCATGATATTTTGTTTCTTGATTAGATGAACAGAATTAACGTTGCTACTTCAGTGTGCCAAATTAATGCCTGATGTAAATAAATCTGAACATTGTAGAGAACATTGAACAACTACTATAATATAATAGAAACTATTTTTGTAAGAGTTGCTTCCCTTCATACTGAAAACAAATCAACTGATATTTTAACTATTTTGATATTTTTCAGAGTATTACATTACAAACTTTTGCATAAATCTGTATTGAAAATGAAAGGCAATTGGCATTTCAAACTTTTGCGATTCTGTTCATCTGTAGTTCCTTTCCCACCATTTAAAGTGCGATGTTACACAGGTCAATGAGGGTATTTTCTCATAATCCCAGTTATCATTATATTTCAGCTATGCATGTACGTTTGTTGATTTGATTGGTTTTATAGATATATTACCTACCAGTACAAACCATCTCTTCCACAAGAAATGGGCCCAAACGTTGAATGAACAAGAGACAGGACATACAGAACTCTGGGACAAATTGATGGGTCTTGAACTGCAACTTGTTGATCAGTTTGAGGTAATGATAAGCTGTGTCCACAATGTTTGATCTGTCTGCATGTTTGGAACAAAATACCTTTATGATAAAACCAAACCAAGGACTTATATACATACATATGTATATAAGTCCTTGACTAAACCAACATCTAAGAGGGACAATAAAAATGACTAAGTCAATATATAATTATCGAGATGTGTTTTATTGAAAAAGTATGGAGAAGTATTCATTGCCTCAGTTTTAACACCAAGAAAAAATATGAGAGACAAGTTACATCAGGTACGTATATACGTTAATATACATACCTGGTTACGTACAAACACCAATATTAGTCGAATCATGATTAAAGATTTTACTTTATGTTTTACCCGTCGTCCTGGTAACTATTTTGTACATGTGTGTATTACAATATTGATCTAATATCCTCATTTTGTACCCTGATGTTGATACAGCTCAGCATGTAAAAAGGAGGTAAATTTCTTTGAAATAAAAAACAAAGAGAAAAAAACAAGACAACATCAATATTCCCAACACAAATCAATTGAGAGAAAATGTGACAAGCTGGCAAATACATTTGATTCTATGAATGTGTATCTAAGTGAACATATAAACAGACAGGCAATAAATACAGCCATTCCAAGCTATAGATGATAGTATCATAAGATGATCCTACATTGATATTGGTAAACATTTCTACACAGGATTATCAAGTGCATTAACTTGACTAGTACCAGGTCTCAACACAATGTAGGAGAAAAGTACAGAACTGTAACTGGTGACCTTACAAACCCGTCAGTGTATGGTCATGATACTATAACCTATACCAATGAAGACTGAACTTATTACAAAAAAGGTATATTAACAGCACATTTAGGGACCAGGGTCTGGACAACTACAGGATGACTTAGTTCAATGAAGAACTACAATAGCTGGCAATAAGAGATAAGAAAAGTCAAAAACATTAATTTGATGCTGTATATTAAATACTTGGTAGACACTACATAAAGAGAACAATTATTTCACTTAACATTTACATAAAGAACAATTTATGCACTATATTGAAACATAGCAAATGTTGAATAAAAAAATCATCTACATTCATTTTTTAACACTAATTTAATAAAATTCTCAAAATTCATATACTTTCCAAGTAATACAATAAAATCGTAACATTTATATATGGAAAAATATGAAGAAAAAATATATAACCATGCATTGGAAATGTACTTCTCACATTAAACACACAACATCAAGGTAAAGTAAATCTTTATGATATAATAAATTTTAGGATAATAATTAAAGGCTTGTGCCACATACTTCAAACATACACACCACACATCGAGTAAATGACGGACAAAAATAACTACATCATAAATCATAATTACACGAGTATATGAAATGTTGTGTAATATTAGAAAGATTGAAAATTGACAATTTCCACACAAAAAACGCACAATACAAATGAAGACGAAATTTCAAATAAAAACTTATTTTTGTATTCTACTTATTTTTGTTCAAAGTCAGTAATATTGCACACTACAAGTTTTACAGCTTATGACATATTATGACATACTGAGTTCATAGTTTTAACAAATAAGAGAAATTACAATCAGTGTACCTAAATAACATATAATAACTGAACTCTTCAGAGCACAAGTTTTATGTGCACAGGTATTGAAATTGTTCTTTAAAACTAAGATTTGAGAACTGTCTATATGAATCCATGCGTCAGTGGTCAAATGACATCAATTTGTGACAACTATGGTTTTAGACATAATCCGTTCAAGATTTATGTTTGTTTAACTAAATGCCTGTTAAGTAGCAGAAGGAAAATTTCAGATTGAGGTAGAATTTCTGTATTTATTGCTATTTTTATTCTTTTTCTCAATCATAACACTGCTAAAACCATAGTTGACTAGTACATTGAAGGAATGGTTAATGATGGTGCCTAAAATTGTCACACAGACCATTTTAGACATTAGTACACCATTATAAACCATATGTATATTCAACATGCTAGCCGCCAATGCCTCAAAAGCTGCAGAATAATAATCAAAAAGATTTTTTTCTTAGGTATATATGCTTGAGTGGACTATGCCATGTGAATAAAACACAAATAACGAAAATTCTATTAACTATAATTGAGGATATTTCTATGACTATTGCTGATTCAAACTAACCCTTACTCCTAGCCGTTCTACAATATCATCACATATGAGTAATAAATACTTGTTATTAATTCAAAAACTAATTACCAAACCATATGTAGGTAATCAGTTACAAACTAAGAAGGAATCTCAGCAAAATCTATTGTCATAATTGACCAAGTAAGAATCAAGATACTGGTACTTAAAAACATTCTTTTCAAGCAAAACATCTATGATAGGTTAAGAGACAGGAGTCAGAAATATTTAATGTTTTTACTTCTTTGAATGCACCTAGATTATCAAAATGATTAAACAGTAACTTCTGCTCCTGGACAATTCTATTATAAACTATGTTTAGACAAAGGATTTACTCCAGTATTTAAAATGATTATGCACTATCAAACTGCCCGATATCTTTCGCATGAACTCCATTGTACACATTGTCACCAGTATTTTAGCTGTTAAAACAGATGAGAAAAAAACTTTAAAGATGAGTTGAAAAAGTTATTGAGAATTTGTAATAAAAGGCAAAATTTGAAAGAAACATAATTCTCTAATTCCAGGAAGCTGTGAAGCAAACAAGATGCAGAATTTCAGAAACTATTAGATTTTCTAGACTGTAACAGACAAGAATTTCAATAATAAAAATAACACATAATATCATCAATTTTTGATACTTGAAAAAAAGGTGAAAAAAATAATATCAATGACACAATTAGGTATAAGCAGTATTTTATATTTGAGATTTACGATGCCATGGAAACGATTGATACTAAAGATGAAAACTATGTCTGTATAATTGAAGTATACAAAAAAGCAAAAAATCTTTGGAATAACCGGATTTGGTTCTGGTACATTCAAGATCTGATTCAAGATTGAGAAGGAATAAACCAATTATATTGATTTAAATGGAAAAACAGTAGAACAAGTACATGCATGTACATTTTGTATACAGATAATTAAAATCCACTAAAAATCAGAGCTGTGAGTTATTATCAATTACTTATTGACTTTTATCTAAGAGCTGTTGTAAGATTCAGAGTTTGTTGCCAACTCAGCCGTTCAAGTTTCATTTGCATTTCATGACAAAGTTTCTTTAGGAAAAGTGACTGTAACTCCAACATGTGTTCCATGATTAAGAAATAAGAACATTTTAATTATCATTTCAAAGATCCGAAAGTTTATTCGAACTATATAACTGTGATGTCCTTTCCTTCATGTACGAAAACAAAACCTCACAATCACTGCAGTATACTTCAGCTACCGAAAGAAACACGAAGGGAGATAACCCTGTGTAATATGCATATTATGAAATAAACAACTAAAACACATCTCGTACAGCAATTATATATCAATAATGCTAATCAGCTTGCTTTTGAAAAATAAAATATATGTGGATAAATACAAAACAATATGCAACATAACATTATCTACACATCTAACATGACAAGAATTGATATATTCACAATGACAATACAAATAGAAAATCCGAAAAATGTTCATCTTGCAAAAATGCCACTCAAGAGACATGACACAATCATGTGCACCTTCATATCTTAATTCCAAGATTGTTGTATCTTATATAGATAATATATTATTGGATGATAGTATGTTCTTTAACACATAAACTTAAGATAAGCTCAGCACTAACAATGCCATTAGATTAAATATAGATGTTTTGATTTACTTTTATTGATTTATTTGTTTGGGTTTAATATCGTTTTTAACAATTTTTCTGTTATATACGGCGGCTGATTAAATGAAACGTAGAACAAACTTTACATTATTTTTACACAGAAAAGCTACATAAAGTTACAATGAACACAGGGTACAATGAATACAAGAAGAATACGATATTTGTAACATAATGCATTGTGGGGGTAAACTTCAAAACAAACCTCCACCTCTTCAAATAAAATTAAATATATGTAACACAGATTAACAAATATAAATATTTCTTTTGTTGAATTATGCAAAATAGTTAAAATCTTTCTTGTCATTAACAGAGCACTAGTTATGTACCAATTAAAATTCAATTCCACTTAAATGTACTTAACACAGGGAAAAAGATGTGTATTATGAAATTCTGAGCAAATTAAACAAATATAACATCACAGTTTGTTATGTCATGAGAAAGCTAAAACTGTGTGAAACGATACATGGTAAATAAGCAGAAATTGGCATTAATTAGAAAAAATAAGCGCACTCATCTGCTCTTAATTATGAGAAGAAATCGACTCAGGATGAGTTGAAATTGCTGTAGATCAAGCTAAACTTCTAAGCTGGTCACAAAACCTGATAAGTTTGTCTAACCCAGCTTACAAAAGTGAACAGAACAAAAACATTTGCAATCACCTTAATTCTGAATTGAATAATTATGTCTTAGGTCCATCTGATTTCATTTCAGATCATTTCAGAGTCATTTCTCTAACTGTAATACATGGACAATTTTTTAGACAATTTTTGAAATCTACACTACTAACTAAACAATATTACTATAATTATCAAGGAATGTTCGATTTTATACTACAGATAATATCATACCAAGTATGAGTAAGTCATTGAAATACACAAGAATCTATCATCAAGAATAAAATTTCCAATGCAAGATATGTTTACCATAGTAACTTGTACTTAAGAAATATGAAAAATGAATCCAACCCAACTAACAAACAGAAATACATCATTATCTAACCTGAAAAATGGCACATTTAACTTAAATCATATCTTCTCAAGATCTACTGCAATAATGACTCAAGTTTTGATAATGTGTTTCTGTACAAAAGAGTTAGCTACGATATGACGAGTGCTGAATTTATATTTATCAAGAATGTGGAGGGTTCAAAGCATAGTAAATCTGGCTAAGTATCTAAATGAAATAGTTCCCGACAAGTCATCAAACTTTGTATACTTAACAATGTATAAAAATAAATAAGTATGTTAATTCCCATTGATATTTTAACCATTATGAAAAAATTTAACATTTAAATAAGCAGGCTGACTGATTGTCAGCATTCTTCATGATATTTCACACGCTCTGAAGCTTTAGCTCTTTAATGAGTGAAGTAATTTGTTTAGATGTGACAAACAGACATCTTTTTTATCGTTAAGACGAACTGCCGATTATAAATTGCTATATTTAGTAACACATAGAAAACAGATACAAATCTGACAGTACTTAATTATTCAACAATCTGAACACAATGTCGAAGATACAATTTTTAACCATCGCACAAATGAATGGACCTAAGCTTATTTTGCAGACAGAAAACGTAAGAATTTGGCAAAGGAAGCAAAAAAAATGATAATAGAAATTGTCAATTAATTATAAACAAGGTATACAATATAATAAAAAAAGCTTACATATTGTAGTAAATTATCCAATATTACACCTGATAATGCTAGGTACATAACATATATAAAAAAAATATCGAGTATACAATATGATATAATTCTTACACAACTAAATGTATGATTACACAGACAAGTGCAAAAATGACCTACAGAGGAAAACAAATAATTACATTTCAGATCTAAGGGGAAAAAATTAAAACTCTCCCCAATCTTTTGTTGTCTGAACATATGATATGAAAACAGCAACGAATGTTGCTAAAATGACAATAAAGAAGCATAAAAACCGAGACGCTCAATCTCCGAGCCAAATCTGATACGATCCAAGCATTTTCCAGCACTTTCACTTCCAACCAACAGTCAGCAGCCATCAAAATGATGAATTATTCCAACGAAACGCTCAAATATTCTCCTCCATCCAAATCATCCGAAGTATGTAGAAGGGAGACAACCCTACACATAACTTTCCAGTCAAATCACAGTCGTTTCCCTTTTCATTGCTATAAACTGGAAGGAGAGAAAGTTGATCCAGACTCTTTTATGAGCAAACATTAATCAGAATAAAGAAAACTGCCCTAATAAAAAGGCATGATCGGAAAAAAGTTGAAAATCAGTTGATATTCTTTTGTACTTGGCTATTTATTAGGAGCAGACGGGCCACTAGATCTGTGGAAGTGAACATTCTGCCACTTTCCATCCTTCCTTTGCCATACTCTTGTCTCTTCACTCTGCTGGGTGGCTGGTAAACCATCCCTAAAAGTATTATATAAACAATTCATTAATTAACTGAACCTAGAAACCTTAAAAACAGCATAAAAGTAACATATCTACGCACAACGTTACATCTATACACAAAATGCAATGTCTATACAATAAACATAACATGTGTACACAAAACATTATATTCTGTAATTAAGACCAGCTTCCTCACGTGTGAAATTTGGTCCTGGGTGGGGTTCAAACTCACAGTGGTGAGAGGCTAGTGTTTACAAGTCAGACACAACAACAACTTAACTATGAAAGCTTGTTTATTTCCAGTATGTCATAACATACATACAGAACAAGTAACAACTACAGTGATTCTAAGGTTTGATTCTTTAGGTAGATAAGTTATTTCTACTCATTTTAACATTTATAACCTTACCATTGCTTGATTTTATACATAATAACCATATAATAAAAAGAACACCCATTACTTACTTGTCAATAAACTGAGTTAGCCTAACATAAGCTATACAAGCAGAATCCTCCCCTAAAATATGAACTGTAGGATTCAAGATACTTGTATTCATAGGTTTGTTGTTCTTGGATAACACTGCAAAAGAAACCACAAACACAGATCAACAGCGACGCATAGATATTATACATGTATATCTGTTAAAGTTGCGAGGAGATTTTTTATCACTATTACACAATAGTACAGAACACTTTAACTTCCCAACTGAACGGTATAACATGATTACATAATCAGCTTTCACTACATGAAATTGTGAGTATGAAATAAACTTAATGAAATTTGGTAACTTCACTGCTTTTGCAGAATGATTGTAATAAACATTTTCTGTTCTTGTTCATAAATAAAATGACTTATGTTGAAATTATGTATACAGCTTAAACATATTCAATACTTCAATACAAGAGCCATTATGACTTGGCTTATCACACAACTGAAGGCCGGGTCAGTATGCATGATGGTCAGGAAGAAAAATGCTCCAGGTCTTTAAATTTACAAGTGCATGCTTTAATTTCAAGAAGAGAAAAATCTAAATGAAAAAAGAAAATAACTCAAAGCACCATAGCCATATACCCTCTTGCTTTTTGTGTAGGGGATAATAAGATATTATTGTTTGTTATGCTATGTACAGTTTTAAAGCAGCAGTACTTGAAGCTAAATTTTATATTTAATTTTAGAGTACACAGCTAGCACATTCACCAGAATCATACAGTAAGCCAGCACACACCACACTAAGTCTGTACCAATTGTTAAAACTTCTTCTAAATAATTATTTGATCTTCATAAAGTTATTACATACAAAACAATAGGGCATTAAAAAGTTTGTTTCTGGTTAACAGATCTACCCTAATTTTCCCATGAGACCCTAGAGTTTTTATACTGTCAACCAACAGTCTCACTGTTTTACCTTTCCTCACATTTCCCTACCTACCAACCCTCTTCTTAATGAGCATGTAACCAGAAACAGTTTTTACCCCAAGATGAATAGATGAATATATTAGCTGGGATGTTAATGAACATAAAACTTCAACACACGCTTTTTTAAACTATTAAACCATCGAACCATTTATTGCAAAATTAAGGGTGGCACATTGATTTCTTAAATGATTACACACAATTGTTGCCCATATCAAACAAATTTAGTGAATAGAATAATCTATGCTTTGAGTATCATTCCAATACACAGAACATTTGTAACACTTAATTGATATTCTTAGATTAAGCATTAATTATTTTCTTGTCCAAGTCTGATTCATACAGGTACACACAGAACAACCACTCATTTACAGGAATGACCACACATTTACCGGAATGGTTAAATATTTACCAGAATGACAAAACATTTACTGAAATGATTACATATTTACCAGAATGACACGGCATTTACTGGAATAACCACAAATTTACCAGTAGTATAATTTTGACATGAAGGTCAGTCTATTTTTAAATATCTATCTTAATAAGCATTATCTTAACCAAGAAAGTGTATTAAGCATGTTTATGAATAATATATACATGTAGTTGAAATGTAGAAGCTTAATAGTCAGAATAAAACTCAAAACATTGTTAGCAATGTCAGACAGATAACACACCATTTCATCTACACAGATTTGTTTTCCTAAAGACTTACAATGAAACCTCAAGGCTCAGGTCACCTTTGGCACCAGAAAAATTGTTTGTCACATTATTTCAGGTTGTCTCTTTATACAGAAATATAGAAAAATAATGTACCAGGTAAACCAGTCCAAATTTAAACAGGTTGTTATCATAAGGAGGTCTAGGTATTGAGATGGTAAGATTTTACTGTAATTGTATTCCAATAATTGGGATTAAAACCTGGTAGATATAACAATGAATGTCCAAGAAAGTAAAGTATCATATTTATTGATTCATCAAGAAATAATCATACAGAAATGTACCCCCGCCACCGCTTTGACACTAAGGATGCGAAAGTACACTATACGGCTAAGTTCAAGGGCACATTACTCGGGAATGAGTGGATCACTGGGCATGAAAATTGTGTACTGCACATCTACATTTCATATTGATAATATATTTCAAGACGGACGGATGGACGGACCGACCAACCACCCTACCGACTGACAGAGTGACTCCAATATACCCTCTCAAACTCCAATTGGGGGGGTACAATAACTTCCTAACAAATCCTTTGCCAAAAATCAATTAATTCAATAATTTTTTTAAAAATTGAGCATCAAAGAAAACTTACAATAGACAGCATGTTTCAATTTAATACAATGAACATTGAGATATATTACAGCAGAAGGCTGAGAGTAAAATAAAGAGGTTATAAGAAAAGCACTTCACCCAAATCTGTGTACGACACAATACATACCCTTACCATGATCAAAATAGAATTTGTGGAAATCCATGCCAACTATTAAGTTGCCCATTGCTTCTGGCTCAAAACATGATATAGATGGGTCGACAAATTTCCTGATAGAAAAAAGAAGACATGTTTGTAATCACATTGGAAATATTTGATCAAAGAAGCAATTGAAAGCTCTTGTCAACAAATGAACTTATACAAATTGTCATCTTCGTAAAAAGCAAAGACAGCACATTGCCAAATTAAGAAGATGAGGGTATTGATTCTTATTAATTTATAACCAGTAAAACATACATATATTTGAGCATTAACATAATGAGTACCCATCTTGAGGAGTTTTTTTTAATGAGCACCCATCTTGAGGAGTTTTTTTAATGAGCACCCATCTTGAGGAGTTTATAAGCACTGTCAATTTTCATCCAATACATAATAACCTTATCACAAGCATCCCCTCCGTCTGTTCAGATGATACATTGAGACAATGCAGTTTACTATACATGAAATATCCATCAATGCACTAAATAAAAGTCAGATACTGTACTTTCATTTATTTTCATTGAGCTGAATTTTCGTGGTTTTTAATAAAATGGCTATATCGTGGGGACATAAATTCGTGGATTTTGATTTTTGAAACAAAATGCTTTATCTCTTTATTTAAATTCATGGGCATTTGATTTCGTCGATGAGCAGAGCCACGAAATCCACGAAATTAAATCCCCAACGAAAATTAATGATTCCACAGTAACTTACGAGTAGGCATCATAGTCTCCTCCCGTTATGGCAGCTATAAGTTGTTCCGTAAGCTTAATAACCTCTTGTTTTCTACCTATAAAAACAGACATCATACATAAATATAACACATAGGTATAGAGTCAATGTAATATGTTCTAAATATAAAACATGAAAATGATGACAAAGAGAAGGATATCAACAATGGATGACTAGCTAGGACACAGAGGGCCTCTGAGATAAAGGACTAAGGTAGCAGAGAATGCCAGAGAACATTTATCCTAGAAATCTAGTAATGTACGAATACAGTGAGTCTTTAATTAACATTAACTTACCATCTTCATTAGTCATTGTTACACTATCAATGGTTTAAATACTTCTCCTATGATGAAATTTATCTCACACTTTATCTTAACTCAATGACACAACAAGTACTATCATCTCAAATCACTTTTCAAGGGTCGGTCAATAAGTTATTACAACAAGTTCAGGAAGTTAAAGATGTTGGGAGTGCAGTTATCTGTTAGATGGAAAAATGTGTAAAATGACAATTCAATTAATTCTTAAATTGTCTGAACTTAAAGCTTTATTCAAACCATAGGAATGTAATACAGTAATAGCCATTGACTGATCATAGTTTTATGGATTGATAAAACCTATCAACCCAATGCTGAAACTCACTATATATAAAACCACATTTAATATCTTGTCACAAATTCATGACTTAATGGCAGAAATTTTGTCACAGCCCTTACATACAAAGTTACCATAGTTGAACAGATACATAAACCGTGACAAGAAATTAATATACTGTTTATGAAAAGGACATATCTTATACTTAAAACTCTCTACACATGTAAAGGAATACTTCAAAATCTGAACAACAACATCAAGCAAGATGTTTCATCCATATATTTCTCTGAAGAATTAAATTTAATGGGAAGACACACCCGGAAATTTAAGAATACACAGTACTTTTCAAAAAGTTTCCTTAAAAAGTACAAAATACTGATCACAGTCTTGTTTTATTGTTTGATAGCTGTTTCTTGCATTAGTCACATGACTGAAATGCTTTATCAATTGACAAAGTGTTTAACAATTTAACTTCAAAGGTTAGTAAGGAAAATTCATATTGTTTGATATCACTCAACAGTACACTGAATACTGAAGAACATATTTCAAGGATAAGGTACATGTTCAATGTAGAATCTGAACTTACACTATACACAACTGAAATTGATAACTTAAAAGTACCGATGGAATAAATCATACAGTGTTCTCCTGTACACATTACAGATACCGTATTTTATCTTCAACCAAACAAAACATTACATCTTAGCATAAAAACACTGTAAGACTAGTGTTTACAAAATCTATAACTCATTAAAAGAAATGTTTTGGACAGCCAGTATAATGTTTTAACAGCCATAATTTGGCAAATACATACTGATCAAATAAGAACTAAATGTCATATATATATGACATAGTAAACAATGATGATACTCATTGCAAGGTGTGAGCCTTAAAAAAAAAAAAAAAAAACAGGGTCAAAATTGCCTTATTTTAGAAAATTTGCGAAATACTTAAAATGAATCTTCTCATCTTTATAACAAGGGTCTTGTTCCTAATTTACCATATTTGTTTCCACTGTTTTTTTACCAATGCATTAACAGCCAGACTAGGGACATTGAGTGGTTTTCAAGTTTTAACAATGGAGGATAACTACCAACTTTCCAAGCAGTGAGGGCTAGTGACAACTAGTCCAGGTCGCAAAGGCCCCCACACCCTATTCAATGTTAAAACATAATCATACAAAACAAACAGGAGAATTATACATACATATATACATGTATGTATGTAGGCATGAAGCATTCTTACACAAATTGATGATCATAACACAGAAGGAGGAATCTTATGTCACAATGGTCAGGTATGATGAGACAACATGACAATGAACTTTTAAGCTATGAGATGGAAGGTTTGAAGCAATGAGGTAGATCATCTTGCATTATGAGTACAAACACAACAATGCATCATACATGTATGGTTGATATCTATAGCAATATGTGATACATGAAGCACATTACATAAACACAATAAAATAAGCCAAATGAAAACCATGGCATATAACTGAAACATGATTACAATATATGAAGATAAACCATGCATGAATATAAAGCCAAATTCTGATTGTATACAAAAAATATAATGTGATAGATGAAATGACTAACAGATGCTTCAATCGTTCATTGACCTAGTTACATACAATACACCAGCAGTGGAAGAGAGCACAATTAACAGAATGGAGTGGACATAATCTCTTAATTTATTCATGACTTTAGAAGCATATAATGGCTACATTGGGAATAATTTCGAATCAAGATTATTGAGGCCTTTTTTAGATGAAATATCCTTAGATTGCCTAAATGGTCTGCAGATAATTTATCTTCAGCATATAAATTGAAGTAACAAGAAACTTTCCAAGCATAAAAGAAATGTAACAAATGTTGAAACCCAACATTGGACTAATATCCAAAGCACCCTGATTTCATCAGACGACTATTGTCATATAGTGCATAGTTATTCATGAACAAATAATATATCAAGATAACTGAATTGTATGTCCCTCAGTGGAAATATAACTAAATGCAATGTCCCTCATAGGTAAGTATACTGAATGCAATGTCGCTCGGAGGTTTGATAGCTGAACGCAATATCCTGAGAAGCAAGGTTACTAATTGCAATGTCCCTCAAATAAATCAACTGAGTACAATGTACCTCAAAGGCAAGGTTCCTAAATGCAATGTCAGTCATATATCTTATTATGTACAGATCAAGTCAATGAGCACATGTTGCAGTATCATAAGATATATAAATACACATAAGTATATTTTAAATTAAGGCAAAAGGATGCAATCAGTCAGCAATTTACCATCTGTTTTATTTATCTTGTATATACATGTAATATAGGTCTGTTGTTGTTTTTTTTGGGGGGGAGAGTAAGGTTTGGCTCACTAAAGTAGTTTAGCCCCTTTGATTCTGAAATATACCATTTCTTTTATGTGAAAGCAACTCATGCAACTTATTCCCAATGAAGGATGAACCCTTGTTTGAAGTGAACAAATCCTCAACAGAATGCAAGACAAAACATAAAACAATGATTGAAAATACAAAAAAGACTTGACATTTTATCTTGAACACAAAGGTTACTCTGGGATTATGTGTAGAAATGTTACAATCCAACATGAATTTGCTTAGAATGAGATATTTGACAACCTTGAATAATGAATATGCTAGTGAAGTGGGTGGGGTACTTACTACTACTCCCAGACTCGATGGTCTCACTGAGCTGCAAGCTTGTCAATGTGATAGCTCCTGTTTTGTAAAGAAAACTTCATGCATAAAGGCAATCACTTTTAATGAACAAGTGCAGAGTAAAGTCTCAAACAGCTCACCTGAGTAAACAATTCACGTCCAATACTAACAGATTTGCATTAATATCCTTAAATTATACGGAACAATTATTGTTTACTGCATTGCCTTATAACTACTATCTTAATTGGTCTGTAGTGATATTAAAAGAAGAAACAGAGTATTAGAGTAATCAAACAGTCTAGATAAAATCTGGACACAGCATTACCCAGTGACAGACTTATATGGCATTGTTATGGTCTTTGGAGCACATCAGTCAAAATATATCATTGTTATGGTTATGCTCATGGACTATGAATCCTGTCTAAAATTTTGCTGTCTCGTAAAAATAGATACCGGACAATGTGTGATCACAATAGAATATATTTAATTTTTAGAAATTAATTAGTAAGCAAACAATATATGTTGTGCAATATATGCAGCTTACAGTATAAAACAAGGTGTCACCAAGACAGTTTACACTCACCTAGTCAGATTTGTGTTTGTTTGTTTGTTTGAGCTTAACGCCCCCCTTTCAACAGTCAGAGTCATATGAGGTGGACAGTTCACCTAAGCATTGTTCCTGGGAAGAACCAGTACTCCACCCCATCCTCCGTAAGCAACTGTCTACTTTCTCACATAAAAAGACATGGTCGGTAGCTGGGCTCGAACCCACAACCCTCTTTCAGTGGGAGATTACAGTGATTTGAGGTTCACCTTATCATCTAAGATTTACCAGAATACATCATAATCTCAGATTTATCAGAATGCGTCACTATCATAGATTTACCAGATTGACTGAGAATGCATCATTATTTCAGAGTTATCATTAGGCAGTTAGTTGAAAATTACAAATGTTTAAAAGAAGGAGTCTTATCACAGACAATATCCAGACCATGGAATTTATCAAATTGTCAGTACAAACATTGGAGTGATCACAATAACTCAGTCTGAGCACTTTGCTCTCAGCTAAGTATACACAATACTTATATTTGAACAGACTGTAAAACTTTAGCAAAATCAACAATTTTAGCAACAAAGGCTAGTGGAATTCTTTCAGAAATTTCTTTCAGAAATGTCAAGAAACTAAGGTCATGTGACTAGAACAAAATAAGAGACAACAAAATCATTGAGTGTTTTCTTCTATAAAACCTTATCTTAGATAATGTGCAGTAATTCTCTTTTTTTCAACTATAATAAAAAGTCTAGGAAAACCTTCACGAAACTCAATTCAATCCAAAGTTATACAAAACATAACAAAATAATAATGGTGCCCAAAAAACGAAGAATAAGAAGAAAGTACATCACTGGACTAGAGATGGAAGATAACTGTGCTCTAATTATATTCGAAATGCGGCACTTTTCCAAAAGAATACCAAACATGCGGACACAGTCCATGCATACCAGATAGAATATTATATGGATCTAACAGATACATGTAACAACATCAATAAATTGTAACAATGCTACATTCATTCAAATTAAATCAGAATATAGACTGAATTAATCGGTGGAAATTGAAAAATAATGTCCCAATCAGATGACATTGTTTGACAATTTAGCAAAATTCAGAGTTTACTGGCCAAGACTTAATTATATTGATTTATAAAAATTCTATATTTTGAAAAATGCAGACATTAAATAATAAATCTTAAAGAATTTACAAGTTTTCAGTGGATTTAAAATGTTCTACAATTTGATTTAATCAGAAAATGCTCAAGACTCTTGAAATACATCATTTACAAATATTTACTAATGTCCCAATTTCAAAGACATTACAGCCTTTGCATCCATGTTAGGACACAATGATGCCTGAAAGTCTTTTCCAACCAGTTTGTACAGCAGAAGAAAAAGCAGAAATTAGGAACACAATAGAATTG